>JAEVLN010000010.1:2224314-2824314 GCA_018350325.1 Globodera rostochiensis
TAATGACACTCAACCCGATGAGCAAGTACAGGTTGCAGCCAGTGAAAGCTTTGATGAAAGTGGTACAGCACAGGGAGGTAACCGGATTCCCGGACATTTTTGCGTCCGAAATTCCTGTTTCCACACATTTCTGGGTCCGGAATTCCGGTTTCCGGACATTTTGGGTCCGGAAATGGTTCCGGACATTTTTGGGTCCAGAATTCCGGTTTCCAGACATTTTTGGGTCCGGAATTCCGGTTTCCAGACATTTTTGGGTCCGGAATTCCGGTTTCCGGACATTTTGGGTCCGGAATTGGTTTCCGGACATTTACATTTCTGGGTCCGGAATTCCGGTTTCCGGACTTTTTTGGGTCCGGAATTCCGGTTTCCGGACATTCTTGGGTCCGGAATTCCGGCTTCCAGACATTTTTTGGCATCCGGTTACCTCCCCCCTGGTACAGCAGCAGCAGCCGCCCACAACGCAAGCCCCAGCAGACCATCAGCAGCAGCAGAAGGGGAAGAAATGAACAGTCAGCGGGATTGTATGAGCGATCGGGAGCTGGATGCAATGTATAAATACATGCAAAACGGTGACGTCATTGTGTTGCACGGACTGAGCCCAACAAAACGAGTAATTAGAAACATTTAATTTAATTAAATTGAGCGCTTTAAATTAATGCTTTTTTTAAATGTTGGATGTCTTTAAAATACATATAATTGGCACAAAAAAAAGAAGCGAAAAGGTAGGCACCAAAAACCCCGAAATAGGCGTTAAAAACACCAAAAAGTGCCAAAATAGCACTAAAGGTGCACATTATTAAGGCTCGGAAGCTTTTTTGAGAATAATATTTTGGCATTTTTCCATAATAGTCATTTTACAGAAAATTTCTTAAAGAAATTTAAAATTTAGGCATTTTTCGATGATATTTTCCGAAATTTTATTTTAAAATTGTCCAAAACATGTGAAAAGTAGGACATTTTTGGTCAATATTTTGGGGCTTTTGGTCAATATTTCACGTTTAGTAGTCAATACTAAATCCCAACCCTACACAATATTCAATTTTTGTTTAGAATTTCTAAAATAGGACAATTATATTCAGGCGATGATAATCAAGTTTGTGAATGATGTTGTTAAACCAGCAGAAAAGCAAATGCATTATGATGATAATGATGAGACTGACGAGCAAATTTTGTTGAAATATTTGAAGAGCGGCGATTTGAAAGCATTCAAACGACTGAAAGGTGCTTTTTTTGACATTTTTATATATTTTATTTTTAATTTTGAAGCAACTTTTTAGTCAATATAAATAATTATATAAGGATAATATTATGGCATTTTCCAAAGAATTCTTAAGAAAATGAAATATAAACAAAATTGTGCACTCAAAAAAAATCAAAATATTTTTCATACCCAAAAATGTATCCCCTAAAAAAATGATATTTTCATTGGATCAAAAACCCCCCAAAAAATCGATATTTTCAGAATTTTGTTTTAAAAATATTTTTATACAATTTTCCAAAACATGTAAAAAATATTACATTTAAATTGTGAGAAGAGAGAAATTAGATTGACGAATTTTAAAGTTTTTACGCATAAATTGAGAAGATTTGGTTAGTTTTAGCACATTTTTTAGTCCAAATTTAGCACTTTTTGGTGCTTTCAATTTTAGGTTTGGCTCAGGCCCCCTAAATTTGTGGATGTAAAAAATTGGGCAATTTCAAAATATGTACTTAAATTTTGCATAATCT
Source organism: Globodera rostochiensis (assembly GCA_018350325.1). Lineage (NCBI taxonomy): Eukaryota > Metazoa > Nematoda > Chromadorea > Rhabditida > Heteroderidae > Globodera > Globodera rostochiensis. Next base: position 2,226,043 of record JAEVLN010000010.1, read on the forward strand.
AAAACGTGATTTAGTTTTTAATTTTTGAGTATTTTTCTCTCTTAATAATTAATTTATTAGACACATTTAATTTTGATTTTTTTTTCAGGCTCTAGTCTTAAAAAACAAATCGAACAAATGATGCTTGAGCTGGGCCCTGAAGATCTACGAGATAAAATTGCTGAGGCCATTGCGATCAGCCGATCAATGGTCGAAAATTATTCACCAAATCAACAACGAAAAAAAACATCAACAAATAATACCAGTGGAATCAGCATTAATGTGCAAAATTAATTAAAAATATAAAACCAATTTTTTTTTTAATTTTTCATAAATTTGAAATTGGCGACACCGTTTGGCGTTATGTCCCAACAAAAACAGCTTTTTAGGAGCCGCCCCAACGCCGCTCGTCCTACGGTTACGGCGCATCCGATTCAAATAGGGCCAGAGGCAAAAACAAAATCAACACGGAAACTGATCAGGAGGAATCGACTGATTATGTGACTAATGAAAATCGAAGAAATTTGGGGAGAACAACCCAAAAAGGCGGTCCTTTGGGTGAATGCAGCAATAATTATGCTGATCAGCAGAATTCGGAGTACGACGAAGCTCCAATCGAATCTTATGAAGAATGGAAAAGAAAAAAGGAGCAAAGAGAAAGACAGACACCAATCAGACGCAACGAGAACGAACATCTTGGACTTCATGAACAAAACAAAAAAAAGTGGCGAGCTCAGATAACTTTCATATTAGCAGAATTGAAATTCTGGGAACACATTTATATAATTAAAAAAACCAATAATAATTAGTTGTTTTTGATTAAAATTTTAGAATTAAAACTAGAGACCGAAATTTTGAAAAATCCTGGACCTGGATTTGGATTTTGGAATTGAACTGGACTTGGTTTTACCTGGACTAAAAGTCCAGGTTTTTTTGAACTCCAGGTCCAGAGTGCTCCGACGAAAATACCTGGATTCTGGACCGGGAGTCCAGGAAAATCCAGGTCCGTCAGGCCTCTAATTTAAATTTGTTAGGCTAATTTTACCGCATTGATTGGCAAATTACGAACTGTTAAAAGACTTTAAATTCGAGTTGAACCCTCCGACCCTTCGGGGGCACGGGAATGTCGGTCGGGAGTAGGTACCTAACCATCAAAATGTCTGGGGGGTTCGGAGGCGTTAGGGTCAGGGCTCAAAAGCCCACTTTAAATTGTTGGTGGATTTATATACAATTTTAAATTTGTTCTAATTTTTCTGTTTACAGTTTGTCAAGGAGGACACCAACAAAACTTGACAAACACTCGGACTCGGAGACGCAGAAGCAAAGTGACAAAGACAACAACAATGATGATCATTTAACAGAAACAAATTTTGCTCGACCACCACAAATGGAGCGACAATTTCGAAAAAATCCAAAAAAAATTGCAAAGTCCGGGGAGGCCAATGAATCGTCGCCGTCCAATTCAGAATTTGGTGACTTTTTGCGCCAACAGAACAGCGACCAGTTGGCCGAGTTGGAAGCACAAATAAAGGAACAATTATTTGCAAAAAGAATGATTATGTCGCCTAAACCGAGAGGAACAAAAAAGACGCCGAAAGCGAAGTTTTCTTTAAATTTATGAAAAAAACGCCCAAAGCGAAGTTTTCTTTAGATTTAAGAAAAAAAGACGCCTTGAAGTTTTTTAGAAATTTAGCCGAAATCAAAGGTTTTTAAATTTATGAAAAAAGACACCTTTTGTTTTTGAAATTTAGCCGAAATCGAAGTTTTTTTGTTTAATTTATAAGTGCTTTAAACGATAAGAATATTTTATTTTTATTTTTAAATAAATTTTTGACATGATTGCTTAAAATATTTAATATTCTGCCTAACTCACTCAACTTTTGTTGTTGTTGTTGTTGTTAAATTAGATCAAGTCGACATTATGCAACGGAACATGGGCAACAACGAGATGGAGCCGTACATGACGACAAAAGTGCCGAATCAATGCCACCGACGGCCGATGATTCAAGTGATGATGAGTATTCTGTTCCGAAGCGAAGGCCTGCAAACCGATCAAAACCGAAGAGAAGCGACCAAAGCAGAAAAAGTGACCATTTTGATCAGGATCGATGTAAGAAATTTAATTTGTGATGAAATTTTAAACAATTTAGAATTATAATTGCTTATACTTTTAAGGAATGCGCCGAATTGAAAATGAAAAGATGGAAAAACACCTTTTTTTTGGATAAAATTCAACACTTTGTTTGTTTCTTAAAGGTTCTACCTCATTTCAGCTCCAGTCTTTTCGTCACCGTCAATTCGTCACCAGCATTTCGTCACCGTCATTTCGTCACTTCATTTCGTCACCACAAAATTTAAATGTATGGCGTAAAATAAAATTCCGAAAAATTATTATGTAATCTAAAATTGTTTCGTCACCAAAATTAGTTTTTAAAAAACGTAAAACTGAAAAAAATAATATTAGGTGATATTTCACTTAAAATGCCTGATGTTATTTGTTAATTTAAAAATAGTGTGATTAAAAATGGATTATGGCATTCCCAAATGATGAGCGATTGTCCTGAGATAACGAAGCGGGTCATCATCAGCTCTTTGCTGAAACTGTCCAAAGAGTGCCAATAGATTCTCAACCAGGATTTTGTGCCCCATCTCCATCACTTGAGTCCATCGAAGAAGATAATTCTCCAGCCGATGAAGACAATTCTCCCTCCTCAAAATTAATGTTATCATCCGCCATTTTCTGGTTTTTTGGGGGAAACTCTCAATTCAACAAAGAAATAAACGATCGGACCGAAGAGCAACACCATCAAAACAAACATGTGTTTACGAATAACAGACGGAAACTTTCCGTTACTCTTTGCTTTGGAAGTTTTACAATTCAATTTTTAGGTTGTTAATACTTTAAAGTTTAAACATAAATTAGACTCTGAGCTGTGAGCGCTTTATCCCAAAATTTTAAGTTATTTTATTTGCATTACATATTTAAAAGGATATTTATTTTATCGATATTCATGTATAGAAAGAATAGCTTTACGCCATACATTTAAATTTTGTGGTGACGAAATGAAGTGACGAAATGACGGTGACGAAAAGACTGGAGCTGAAATGATGTGTCACCTTCTTAAATTGTTTGTAAATTAACAGTATAGCAAATTGTTTGTGAATTTTTTGGGGAAAAAAAATTTCATTTTATATATCAAAACATATAAGAAAATAAAAATTTTGTCTATGATTCAAAGCAAGCCCGGACTCGGAAGGTCTGGTTCGCTTCCGCTCCGAATCCCACTCCAGCCAAAAATGTCTCGAATCCCACACAAGCCAAAACTTCCCGAATCCCCTCGACGTCTTAGGCTAAGCCTAAGCTTGGTCTAAGCTAAGCCTAGGCTTAGGCTTAGGCTAGGCTAGCTTAGCCTTAGGCTTAGGCCTTAGGCTTAAGCTAAGCTTAATCTTAGCTTCAGTAAGGGACTGAATCGGCATTCAGAGTTGGATTCGGACCGGTAGCCGTCTGGTTATTTGACTCCCACTAGTATATTTGAATTTGTTTAAAATGACAAAATTAGCGGTAGGGGTCGTTTGAGTCTGGCCGGTTGAGTCTGGCCAGTTGAGTCTGGCCGGTTGAGTCTGGTGGCCAGTTGAGTCTGGCCGGTTGAGTCTGGTTAGAAGGAAAAAAAGTTGCGATATTTAATTTTCTGAACCGGTTTCAAAACCGTTTAAATAAAGGCCTAATTATTCTTTTTTGAGACTTAGAAAACATCTAAGAAGCGATTTAAAGTAATTTTTGCAGATTTTCAAAGCTAACTTAACCGGTTCAAAAAGCTTTGCTACAACATTATTGATCAAAATTCGGTTTCAGCTGGCCACCAGACTCAATCGGCCAGACTCAACCGGCCAGACTCAACTAGCCCAGACTCCACCGGCCAGACTCATGGCCCAGACTCAACCGGCCAGACTCAAACGGGCCGCTCCCCAAACACCTCCCCAACAAAAAATTGGGCAAAATCCTGCAGTTTTTCCCACCATTGCCACGATTTACATTCGCTTTTCCCATTTTAAAAGTTTATATCAGAATTACAAATCGTGAGTTCCTTTGTTAAAAGCCAAAAAACTTCAAAACTCTGACAGAATGGCTCTTTCTAAGTACGTACTTCGGAATAAGTACGATTTAAATTTTTAAAATACGAAGATCCGTTTCCAAGTACCTTACTTGGCATCCAAATATTTAAATCCAAATTTCAACACTCCGGCTGACAAAATAAGTACCCAAGTACTATGGTCACCAAAAATGTTAAAAATCGGAAATTAAAAGTTTTTAAATTCTTTAACAAAATCGTTGGTTTCCTTTGCATCATCAACCACGAGCTTAGCCCGTTGAACTGCTTGAAGTTATGGGCGCAGAAGATGTAGATGAACCAATTTGTTGGGGGGAAGTGTTGCCGGTTGAGTTCAGAGTGCTAAAAATTAATATTATGGGACGGTTGATTTTATTTTAAATTAATTTGCATGATTTTAATTAAAAAATTTAAAATTAATTCAGTTGAGAAAATTTTTACAAATTAACCCAATAAAAAATATTGCCTTTGATTGTTGGAAACAGTTGCCAATGTCCCGTTCATTGTGCCAGCAAGGTTGGGCTGTGGCAATGACAAATTTCCCCCCGTTACAGTAGAATTTCCCGTGGTTACTGTAGAATTTGTGGATGTGGTGGTATTCACTGCACTGATTGTTGCTGAATTATTAATAATTCAAATAGTAAGTGCAAAAAAGTGATCTGGTCAGATCATGAAATGCTCTGATCAGATGCCTGGAAGAGAAATTTTTTGAAAAATTCTCATGTGAAATGCTTTAAATAACAAATATGTTATTATTATTATTATTATTATTATTTTTATAAAACTTTATTTGTAAATTCGTTATTTTTTTTATATGAAAAGCAAATAAATTCGATCTTATCGAAATATTAATGATCTTCACAATGATTTACCATTTGCAATCGATCCGTTATTGTATTTGATATTATCGATGATTGCAAAACCTCCGTTAAGAACACCATTTGAGAACACAAAATTTGATGCATCAATGATGATTTAAAAAAAAGCAGATATCATTTTAATAAAATATTTAAAAATAAAGTTGTGATTACAATTAATTAAATATTTAAATAAAAAATATTTTCCCAACTTGAAACGGATTTGTTGAAGCCAAAATTGTGATGTTTGCAGGTCCAGGCCCTTGTGCAAACGATGTTGGTTGGCACATTGTTGTTCGGTTCAGCGGAATGCCATCAATTTTTTGGCATACTTTCAAAAGCACAAACGGACTACTCCAATAACTGAATTTTGAATCTTTTTTTAACTAAAAATTTACCGAAATTTTTAAATATAATAGAAATAAATTTGAGTAACTTAAAGAAAAAAAAAACAAAATTTGTTACTTGAATGTTAAAGAGCCGTTGTTGGGCTGTGAAGAAACAACATCGCTTATAAGACAGGCGTATTGATTCATACTGATGTTTGTTGCCACGATGGCGTAACTTCCGTCTGATGAAAAGCCAAATTTAAAAAAATGATTAAAATTATTGTTAACTTTCTTTTTTTCATAAAATATTTTTAAATTTAATTTTCTTCTTTATTTATTTATTTTAATTCAAATTCTATCGTTAGTTTTGTTACTTTTATGCAAAAATGATTTAAATTTGCTTTTTTTTTTTTAACAATTTATGTTAATTTTGTAGCAAATTAATTATTGAAAATAGATTATTATTATTTTTTTATTCCCAAAAATGCCCACTTGGTACCACATTTGTGCCCGTGGTCATCATTATTTGGTCCGTGCTGATGTTTGCCGTACTGCGAAACCACATGAGCGGCGCCGGCGGCGTCTGGCAATTGTGCCATGCGCAAGTGTTGTCAAAATCCAAACAGCTCAAAGTTGGCGACTGCTGGGACAGTGCTTAAAAGATTAAATATTTTCATAAATTGTCTGAGTTTAAAATGTGCCATTTAAAATAATTTTCAATCAAATTGCGTTGAAACTTTCCATTCAAAACCAATTTCTTTCTAAAAGATGTTTAAAACAAATTACGGAATAAAAAAGGGTGCTACCTATTTAGAAGTTGGGACTTATTTAATGGAAAAACATTTAATTAAAAATAATTCCAATTCACTTACCAACATCGTTTTGATAAAATTGCAAAAAGACAATAAATAAAATAAAATAATAAAATTTCATGTTGTTTATGTCAAAATTGGAATAAATTTTAGCAAAATTCAATATTTGAGGCATCAATTTACCACATTGGACGAGAACATTCGATTTGTTGAAAATTTAATGAGGTGGATTAAATCAAGATTAAACTTAAAAGGTTTTACATTAAAATTTCATTGTTATAATTATTTGTATATTTAAATATGTTTTACTTAAATAAAATTTTCACCAAAAAATGTTTTTGAAAATATTTTATTCAATTAATGAAAAACAATAAAGACGTAAAAATGCTTTTTCAAAGCATTTTAATGAAAAGAATTTTTTGATGCGATCGAATTTTTATTAGAAATTTCTAATCCCGTTGCCAGCTTCGGAATTGAGACGATTTGACGAGAAGCGATTCAATACAAATGTAGTAAATACTGCTTTAATACTGTTACGTATTTGCGAGTTAAAGACGATCAAAATAATGGGAAACATTCCTTTAAATTATTTAAAAAAATCAATAAATTTAATTTTAGAATAACAAAAATTTAAATGTTAATTAATTTTATAATTTACGACAAAAATTACTAAATGCAAATAATTGAAAATATCTTATTTTAAAAAGTAATAATATTTAAAAATATAAATAAATTAAAAAAAGAAAAAAACCTTGTGAGCAAGCCCATGAAAAATGACCAGCAATTACAAACCATGGTGGAACTGAAAAATATTGCATGTACACGTAAAGTAACGCGAACGTCATCGTCATGAGACTGTTCAGCAACACTTGGACAAAAATCTGTAAAAATTTTAAAAGCAAAATTTTACGCCACAACATATCGCCAAAAAAATACTTACCTTTTGATTCCGTTTCTGATCTACAGGGCAGCTTTGTTGTCCACCTTGTTCAACTCCAACATTGCGCATGCTTTTCTTCCAGATAATGAAATAAAATATGCCATAAATGATCGGAATGCCAAAACCGATCACGAAGCTGTGATATAGGTATAGTTCGTGCACATACTGAAAATTTTTTTTATTTCCATTAATACAAATTATTTTAAAAAAATGCTCATCAATTTATTTTAAAGAATAATACTTTCATTTGTAAATCTAACAATTAATTACAAAAATTGTTTTTACCCATCCTTCAGTGTCCTCAACATAACCGATGTGCGGTTGCCAAAAATATGCCACCAACATTCCGTTGGGAAGCGGTGGAATGAACAAAAATGCCGTACAAAATGCATAAACAACGACCACACTGAACCAAATTGACAACTTATGGCCATCAAATAGCGCAACGGCCAATCGATTGTTGGCCATCGCAATGCAACGATTCAGTGCCAAAACAATGGCCATCGTCGACTCACACGCATAAAATGCTGAACCAGTTTAATGGGATTAATAAATAAATTTATTTTTATATAATTAATCAAAAATAGCAAAAATATTGTTCTAACTTTTTACAACAAACATCTCTAAATGCTTTATTTTCTTTTGCAAAAAGCTTCTTCAGACGAAATGTTGTCAAATGGTATTAAATTCATCGTATTCTGTAGACTAATAAAAATGTTGTAAGCTGAAAAGTGGTTCGTTCCGCTAATTATGTTTATACTAAGCCTAATTAGTTGCAATTAGTATTAATCAAAAGAACTCTTCGAATTAAGTAACATTGCAAAAAAAAAGCTGTTTAAAAAAGTTAGAACGAAAAACTCGAAAATCTTTTCCGGGACTTTTTTTAACAATTTACAAAAAAGGTTTCAAAACTAGCTAAATGTTAAATTTCCTATTTTATTGCTTTTTTGTTAAATGCCAAGATTTTTCAACGATACGCTTAACCGTATCCAATCATTCCGAGAATGTAATTAAAAAGTGGTCGATCACAAAAACCATCGCCACGGATTGCATAAATTCCGATAACCAAGCAGCTTGAATTGATGTTGACCATGTTGAGCAGTCCCATAAAAAGCAACATTTTGAAGCAGGATTCGCGACGGTTGTTCTTCTGAGCAAAAATCACAATGCATGGCACACTGATGAGCTGAAATAAAAATATAGAAAGCAAAAAGTTTAGATAATTAAAAAATTTGTTAAGTAAAAAGCGCTTCCGGTCTGAAGCAGTACAGTAGTGGAGCCATGTTTGAAAGGTCATATATCGTTTTTGTATTTGTCAACCAAATCAAACTTAAGTAGTTTTAGGGTTTAATCCTTTTTTTTTTTTTGCGAATAGGGGCCCAGAAATAGTATTCATTTCAAAATATTTTTGAATTAGAGCCAGTTTTTAGTCCCTAAAAATCCCTATTCGGGTTTTTTGTGAATATCCCTATTTCGCCATTTTCGCGTTTTTAGTCCCTATTTTGGCATTTTGCCCAAAATTCTTAAGAAAATGCAACTTTTAGAGATTTTTTTTCCGAAAATTCTAAAAATCTCGGCCCTATTAATTAGGTATCATTAAAAAAAGTTATAACCCCAAATTTATAAGAGCCCGAAGCTCCCAAAAATCAAAAAGATATTTAAAAGCTGATTGTCTTACTCGGCTAGCAAAATTTCACCTCAAAAATCACATAAAATGTGAGCAGCACAACTCCTGGCACAACATTTCGTCGCATTTCTCGTGGAATCGATTCGGAATCGTAAAATGTGCAGTTATAATGGCCATTGTAGCATTCAGAATTTAGCAAACATTCCATTTTTAAACATAAAAAACAAAAAAAAAAAATTATTAAAAATATTACCTAATTTAAATATTTAATTTACCTATTCCAAAGTTTTACTTTTTGCATGAAAGAAACAATGCATTGAAAATATGTATATGTAAAAAAGCGCGAAAGTCCGGACTCTTATAAAAATCCTTTTCCTTAAGGGACCAATTATTATTTTTGAACTTTTTTTTTGAATGCTAACGCTTTTATAAAAGGTCTTTTCCCGCGGGATTCGCATTCCCGCCACAATCTCTAATACGAACCAGGGCTGGGGACGTCACGACCGGCTAACGAATTCCGTCATGACGGGTGTGAGGTTGACAGATTTTTGCTAATTTTTCGTCATTTGTCCGTCTGAATTAGGTTAAAGTATTACTTTTGAAACGGTTGCTTTGCAAATTTAAGAACTTTGTAACGAAAGATCAAGGTTGGGTACCCCAAAGATTGATATTTTCCGAAAAATTTTTTATTTTTGTTATTTTTTACAAATTTTACAAAACATGTGAAAAATATTATATTTACACTTGTGAGAGGAGAATTATAAGTAATAAAGAATGACGCATTTTGAAGGTTTTTACGCAAACATTGACTGGATTTGGTTAGTTTAAGTACATTTTTTAGTCCCAATTTTGCCATTTATGGGGTTTTAGTCCCTATTTTGAGGGTTTTATTCCCTATTTTGGGGGTTTTAGTCCCTTTTATATGTCCCTATTTCACGTTTTTTCAGTCCCTAAAAATCCGCTCTCTAGTAATGAAAGATCAAAGTTGGGTGGTTGTAGTACAGGACCGGTTTCTCGGTCTTTTCAGGTCCCAACCCGATTTTTGAATTTATGTAAATCATCCGGGACCAACCGGGACTAAATTTACACCTCTAAAAATGGTGGCATCATTAAGAGACAGATTTAAAAATTGTTGTTCTCTTTTTTAAACTGCCTGAACAACTTCACAATTCAGAGTGATTAAGCATCCGAGAAAATTATCTGATCCTTTTATGGTTTGTGTGAAATGATCACACTCAAGCGGTTAAATCAGTTTCCGTTCTCAATTCAAATAATAATTTTTGGATCCTTAAAATGAAGATTGTTAAAAAAATGACTTTAGAAAAAGGAAAAACGTGATATTTTACATTTAAAAAAAAGATATTTTTATGTATTTGTCGCAATTGTTAAAGCGTTTCAATTCGGACCGAATAATCTCAAAAAATCATTTATCGTCTCAGAAAAAATGTTGTAAAAAATAAAAGTAGCCAAAAGTAAATAAACAATTCCAGACAGAACATAAAAATTGAAAATTCCAATCCCATAAAAAAACAGCATTTTAACTCCCAATTTTAGTCAGACAAAAAATTGAAACAAAACAAAAAAAGACAATTCTTTTAGCAGCGAACCAAAAAAACCCCCTAAAATTCCTCCAAAATCGTCTTGAAGGCCGTTCCAAATTCCTCATTCAACTCAACAATTGCATTGTATCCGTCCTCTTCTTCTTTGTCATCCCCTTCAACTTTAAAAAATGTTTTTAGTTTTTCGTAGGCCTTTTTGATTTGTTCAAAGTTTTTCAAAGTTTCAATAGGCTTCAGAAGATCATTCTGTTCGTCGCGCGCAATTGTTCTCCGCCAGAAAGTATGTATTTTCCGTCTAATTCATAACTTTCGCGCATTTCGTCACATTCATTACGCAATTCTAAACAAATTCCCAATTTTGTAAAATAAATATTAAATGCAAATTCCCGATTTTGTAAAATAAATATTAAATGCAAATTCCCGATTTTGTAAAATAAATATTAAATGCAAATTCCCGATTTTGTAAAATAAATATTAAATGCAAATTCCCGATTTTGTAAAATAAATATTAAATGCAAATTCCCGATTTTGTAAAATAAATATTAAATGCAAATTCCCGATTTTGTAAAATAAATATTAAATGCAAATTCCCGATTTTGTAAAATAAATATTAAATGCAAATTCCCGATTTTGTAAAATAAATATTAAATGCAAATTCCCGATTTTGTAAAATAAATATTAAATGCAAATTCCCGATTTTGTAAAATAAATATTAAATGCAAATTCCCGATTTTGTAAAATAAATATTAAATGCAAATTCCCGATTTTGTAAAATAAATATTAAATGCAAATTCCCGATTTTGTAAAATAAATATTAAATGCAAATTCCCAATTTTGTAAAATAAATATTAAATGCAAATTCCCGATTTTGTAAAAATAAATATTAAATGCAAATTCCCGATTTGTAAAATAAATTTAAATGCAAATTCCCGATTTTGTAAAATAAATATTAAATGCAAATTCCCGATTTTGTAAAATAAATATTAAATGCAAATTCCCGATTTTGTAAAATAAATATTAAATGCAAATTCCCGATTTTGTAAAATAAATATTAAATGCAAATTCCCGATTTTGTAAAATAAATATTAAATGCAAATTCCCGATTTTGTAAAATAAATATTAAATGCAAATTCCCAATTTTGTAAAATAAATATTAAATGCAAATTCCCAATTTTGTAAAATAAATATTAAATGCAAATTCCCAATTTTGTAAAATAAATATTAAATGCAAATTCCCAATTTTGTAAAATAAATATTAAATGCAAATTCCCGATTTTGTAAAATAAATATTAAATGCAAATTCCCAATTTTGTAAAATAAATATTAAATGCAAATTCCCGATTTTGTAAAATAAATATTAAATGCAAATTCCCAATTTTGTAAAATAAATATTAAATGCAAATTCCCAATTTTGTAAAATAAATATTAAATGCAAATTCCCAATTTTGTAAAATAAATATTAAATGCAAATTCCCAATTTTGTAAAATAAATATTAAATGCAAATTCCCGATTTTGTAAAATAAATATTAAATGCAAATTCCCAATTTTGTAAAATAAATATTAAATGCAAATTCCCGATTTTGTAAAATAAATATTAAATGCAAATTCCCAATTTTGTAAAATAAATATTAAATGCAAATTCCCGATTTTGTAAAATAAATATTAAATGCAAATTCCCAATTTTGTAAAATAAATATTAAATGCAAATTCCCAATTTTGTAAAATAAATATTAAATGCAAATTCCCAATTTTGTAAAATAAATATTAAATGCAAATTCCCAATTTTGTAAAATAAATATTAAATGCAAATTCCCAATTTTGTAAAATAAATATTAAATGCAAATTCCCGATTTTGTAAAATAAATATTAAATGCAAATTCCCAATTTTGTAAAATAAATATTAAATGCAAATTCCCGATTTTGTAAAATAAATATTAAATGCAAATTCCCAATTTTGTAAAATAAATATTAAATGCAAATTCCCGATTTGTCAAAAGCACCGTTGTTGCCGCCGCCGCCACCAGCTTTGAGATTTTTTGTACAGTATGTAAATTATAGATCGGACCAATCGAGATTCTCGATTTTTTCGAGATTCGAGATTTTTTTGAGATTCTCGATCGAACGATCGGTCCTAAAGTCCGAACTCTATTAATATAAGTCCTATCCCTTACACGACCCCTATTAAAGATGCCGAGAAATATGGCGTAGGTAAATTATATTTTAAGTACAAATGGCCATCACCCCTGACGTGACGCCCCCGAAGAAGCCGATGACCCCCGCTTGACATTCCCGCGCCCGAGGGGCCGGAACCCAACAAGAATATTTTTAATCGCTTATAAGCTACATAGAATAGTTTTTTTTTCTCAGACTGGAGGGCACAATATAGATAAAGAATAGGCAAAATGGTCGCTCCGGGTGGGCCTCGAACCCACGACCCTCCACCCAATCCGTTGCCCCCGCCCCAAGGTGTTTTAACCGTCACTAGCGTCCTTAAAATATTATACATAATTCAATTAACACATAATTATAATTTTATTCAAACAAAATGCTGCCAGTTTATGAGCCTTGGGGCTGCTGTACACATATTGATTAGCCTTATCTTAAAAGAATATCCATCATTTTATTCATTCATTCATCCTTTTTTATTGAATTGAATGACCTTTATAAAAGCGAGGGTATGCCTTTTTTGCTTAGAATATTTATGTATATTTTATTATAGCGCCTAATTTCACATTACTATTTTATTATAATTGCGAAGAAAAGCTTAATTCAATGAAAGTCAAAACAATTGTCGTTGCCCTAGGTAAACTTTTCAATAATGCTCTCAAAATGTTTAATTTTTTAATATAAAGTGATTTAAATAGCATACCTATGATCAATATTTGGCTAGATCAGGTTTTAAAAAAAATTTATGATTAAAAAATAAAATAAAACAGCTAACACTTTACTCTAAATATGCTTTTTGTTTTTTGTAGCTCTTTTTGGCCAATTTTTTGTCAATGTCAATGCTAATCACTCTATTGTACAATATGAACAACCTGCTGGTGGCCTTATCAAAACTATCACTGGACTAATTGAGCCAATGGACAATTCTTCAAATGTCCAAATTCAAAAATATATTACAATTATGCCACAAAATGTGCCGGCTCTGATACAGCACACGCTGTTGATTAATGTGTACAAAGTTTGCGAGCATCAATCTCTTGCTTCAAGATTTCGCAATTTCATTGTCAAAATTTTTCAATTTGAATTCCCGTTCCGAACTCAGTACAGCAACAAATTCAATCAGCGAATGCTTGCACTTGCCCAAAACAATTTTAGGCAAAAAGAATTGACAAAATATGCACAAAAATTGCCGGAAGCAATCGAATATGCTAATAGCATAATAATTACTTACAAAACTATTATCAACAATGTCACAATTACTGGTGAACAAAGTCCAGTGGACTTGGAGATTGAAATTTGCAAAAAAACAAGCCAAAAAAAGGCCCAAATTTTGTTGCACATAAAGGAGGAGTTTGAATTTAAGGTTGAAGTTGAACAATTTCTTAATGTTTTGCATGAATATGGCATTTTTCTCCGTGAAAAGAATGTCGCACTGGTGGAAATTGGCCAAAAAATTATGCAACTTCACATTTTAGTTCTCTACTCAATGTTTTACAGCGAATTCCTTAAAGCACTTCAAAAGGTTAGAAAAATTATTAATTGGAGTTAGCACGGGACCGGGACTCTTGGGAAAAAGCGGGACCGGGACTAAATTAGGTCCCGGAAACAAAAAAACCCGGGACTAAGAGACAAAAATAAACATTTTCAAAGACTTGCAAAAAACCGGGGGCCATTTATAACAGCAGAGCTTGAAAAAATCGAAGCCAACATTTCAGTCCCAGGGTTGACATTTCAGTGCTGGCTGGTCCCGGGCTTGAAAAAAATCAAAGCCACATTTCAGTCTCAGGGTTGACACTTCAGTGCTGGCCCCGGTCCTTTGGTCTCGGTGCTCGGCATTTGAAATTTTTTTCTGAATTTGAATTGGGTACCCATCAAACAAGCGCTGGGAAAGCTACAAAAGATGAATTTTGTTACTCGAACAATTGGGCATTTAAATTATGTTAGAGCGCTAATAATTTAGAATCATTTTTTGGGAATACTAACAAAATATTCAAAAATTTGTTAGGCACCTAAAATTAGAGGCCAAAAATTTTATGGGAAAAATTTGTTAATTAAAATTATTTGCAGTAACATTCAAACATTTTAGCTGAATTCATTGGAATTGAGTACCTACCGATTTGAGTACAGATGGCTCAGAAAAATGCAAACATATTTCGCTGCTCGATATGCAAAAATGAAGCCGAACTGCTTGGAATACGACAAAAAACCCCATGGCCAACTCGAAGAGGTTGACAAATTCATCAGCGATGAAGTGCAGCCACATTTGGCCAAATGTGACAAATTGATGCAACAATTCGCAGACCAGCATCAATTATTGGCCTCAGAAGGCTTGATCAGTGAAGAAAAGCCGTCAGAAAGTCAACATTATTTGATCTTCTAATCCAAAAAAAAGCAAAATCCAAAGTCAAAGGTCGTCGATTATGGTTATGATGTTTGTTGTTAAATTTTCCTATTTTTTTCATTTTTGTGTAAATTTCTTTTGGTGAAAATTTGTCATTTTCAATAGGACGACGTTAAAAGGCGGCGCAGAGTGGGAAATTTTTTGAATTATTATTAGAATTAGTGTAATAAAAACTTGAACAAATAGAAGTTTCAGTTTTGATACGGGAACCAAAATTAAAATCCAGAAACTTTATCATTAAATAAAACATTTAGTTGTGGAAATCAAAACCCTTAATTAAAAAAAATAATAAAATAAACCGTTCTATAAAATTTTGTGTTCACCGTATAGTATTTGAATAAAAAAAATTTGGTCACACCGAGTAAATCAGTCATTTCTCCGGAGTGATTGTGCCATTGACCATCCGAAGGGCTGTCCAATCCTTCAGAAAACTGTCCTTCCCTCGCGGCGTTTTCTCCAGATGGGCACTGTAATAAATTGGCGCTCGATCCGGCATCAAATAGGCCATCCACCTTAACAAAAATTCAATCATTTTCCAAATCATTTTTTCCGCTTTTTTTATTCTTAAAGTAAACCCAATTAGTGATTGGGAGAGGGCGGAGAGCCAACCCTAGTACGAACTGATCAGAAGGACCAACTATATCCAATCCTTTTCTAAATCATTTTTTCCGCTTTTTTGTTCATAAAGTAAACCCTGCGAACTGATCAGAAGAACCAACTAGGTATATCAGTTAGGGAGTGAACAAATTCCGATTTCTTAGCTCGGGTTTTCGACCTCGAAATTTTTTTTTGGCGCTAGGCGATATTCCGAATTCTGAAAACTTTGGATAGCCATCACACTATGTATTCCATCCCTGCTGTTGCTGCTAATATTGACCATGAAAATGTTGATGCTGGGGCAGTCATCAGCAAGGAATCACACCCGATGGTGACAAAAGCAAGGTCTTCGCCTCTCGATTTTGTCTCGGGAATGTACAGTTTGGTGTATAGCTAACAATGAAAAACAAAAATTGGAATATCATAAAATAATTAATTTTTTAATTTTTAAGACTTTATAAACCAACATTTTTGTCCAATTTTTGCTCAATTTTATTCAGAAAATCCCTCTCCGAGCCGAGCAAAACGACGGAAATGTTGCCAAATTTGGGCTAAATTCAATTTAAAAAGGATGCCAACATTCAATTTTTATCGTCTCATTTGTATATTAAACGCACTTTCAGCTCGTTGACAATGTATTTGGTGGCACTCACTGCAAAATGCAGGTCCGATTGCCATCCGGCTTGCACAAAATCACTCAACCGATTGTGCACGCATAATTTGTATGAAGTTCGATCAGTTCTGCACAATTTGATTTAATTTTTTTAAAAACATTAATAAAATATTTTATAATGGTAAATTATTTATAAATTTTTTTAATGCCACCCAGAAAATGCTTCATGTACAATTCGATCAAAATCAAAGTTGAATCGAGCAAGTGTAGATGGAACCGGACCGGATTTTTTGATTAGAAATTTTTGGTATTTTTCAGTAAAATCACTGTTTTTTTTTGAAAATATTTAAAAATCCTGAAAAATTTTACTGAATCAGATCTGTTTTTTCTCGTCGGCAACTTTAAAAAAATGTAAACTTGTTTCCGGGTACCAAAAATTGATTTTTTTTTTAATGAATTAAACGAATAAATTAGTACATTAAAATAAAAAATTCACATTTAGCATTTAAAAAAAATATTTACTCGAACAGCTTGCACTTGGAAGCCAGCACTGATTTGCATATTTTTGGTGCGAATTGGAAAATTTGACGCATATCTTTGCGTCGTGGGTCAAAAAATTTGTAATGCTGCAGAAAGTCGGTCTTTTTGAACTGCACAAATTTCTCTTTCATTGCGTGCAATTGCAATCTTTACAAAAAAAAAGCAAAAAATTTGATTGGATTTTGTACTCCTAAAAAACAAAAAAATACCTCGCCGGGTCATCGTATGTGCAACATTTGGTGGCAAAACCGTCAACATATCGAATGTCCGATGCACTTATTTCAGAAAAATTCTTAAATGAGCAAAATTGTTGGCATGAACAGAACAACAAATAGACAAAAGTTTTCAAACCCATATTTAAAAGCTTTTAATGGGTAGGATTTAGTGAAAACAAATTAAAAAGGGACAGTTTTGGAAGCTTTTGAAAGTCTATTCCAGTCCCCGGCCTAAACATTCTCTTCTTTTGGCGTATTACGTAATTTGGCTTTTCCTCAAGTCCGGACTCGTTGGCAACACGCCAAGGCTTTAATGTAATGCCAAAAAAAAGGTACGGAATCCGTTCCGGACCCAAAAATGTCCGAAAACCGGAATTCCGGGTCCAAAAATCTCCGGACACCGGAATTCCGGCTCCCAAAAAAGGCCTGGAATCCGGAAATCCGGGCCCAATAATGTCCGAAAACCGGAATTCCGGCTCCCAAAAAAGGCCTGGAATCCGGAAATCCGGGCCCAATAATGTCCGAAAACCGGAATTCCGGCTCCCAAAAAAGGCCTGGAATCCGGAAATCCGGGCCCAATAATGTCCGAAAACCGGAATTCCGGCTCCCAAAAAAGGCCTGGAATCCGGAAATCCGGGCCCAATAATGTCCGAAAACCGGAATTCCGGCTCCCAAAAAAGGCCTGGAATCCGGAAATCCGGGCCCAATAATGTCCGAAAACCGGAATTCCGGCTCCCAAAAAAGGCCTGGAATCCGGAAATCCGGGCCCAATAATGTCCGAAAACCGGAATTCCGGCTCCCAAAAAAGGCCTGGAATCCGGGCCCAATAATGTCCGGAAATCCGGACTCACGCACAATGTATTTAAGCTGGCTGTTGTAGAGCGGGAACAGTTTCTCAATTTCGTCCGGTGTCTCTCTGTCGTGATGCCGCCACTCCTCCTTTTGCCGCTCTCCATTCACACATTCTTGGACACCCTTCTTGAAGATCGGCCGACGGCACGATGCTCGTCCAATTCCGTAAAGTGAAGCAAACCGGAACATTTGATTGCCTTCAAAGAATAAAGAAAATATTTTAAAATAATAATTGAGCTAAATGGAATCGCTGAAGATATGAACATTAAGAAATTTTTGTTGAAATTTTAAACAAAACTTTTAATTTTATATAATATGAAAATAGAGCACTCTTTTAGGAAATACGCTGTGCCATATATTTTTGGACTTGTGGGTTACGTACGTTACTTGCTTCCAAATTTGATCTTAAGGACATCATAGACACGAAATCCCGCTTGATCCCAAAAAAAATCTTCGGGATTGATTGATATCGGAGTTTGTTGGGGTCTCAAGGCGGTATCCCGGCCAACCATTTCTGGGGAGGGGGGAGGGGAGATTATCGGTATTAGGTCTGGATCAGGCATTTAGCCGGGCCAAAAATCCCAAAAATGTTCCCCATATGGTAAAATTAATGGCTAAAGACTCAGCTAGAAATGTACCAGGGCTGGGCAAAATCGGAAAATAAAATCCGAAATTCCGAAATCCTCTAAATCCGAAACGATTTAAATCCGAAATTGCGAAATCCTCTAAATCCGAAACGATTTTAAAACCGAAATTCCGAAATCCTCTAATCCGAAACGATTTTAAATCCGAAACCCGAAATTTTGCGCAGCCCTGAAATGTACCCATTAATAGTGAGAAGGGTACCATAATCCAAAAGCGCTTTTTTAATTAAATAATAAAATTTACCAATAAAACAAAAACACTTAACACTTACCAAGACCGGAACAATATGTGTAGTCCGGCAGCAAATATCGATTTCGACAATTTGGACGCATTAAACTGTTTGGGAAGGTTGGTATGTTTAAATTGCATACATGAACACCAAGACTCCGTGCCGTCTGTCCATTAACAAACAAAAAAAAAGGGTTCTCGATTGTGCCAGACTTGGCATTATTTAATCGCAATTTGTTCAAAAATTAAATATCCTTAAAAATTGAAACATTCCATTGCCAAAGACGGCGCGCTCGGCACAACGAAAACAAAGATTAAATAAATTCTGAATTATCAGCGACGTTTCTTTTACAAAAAACACAAGCAAAACTTTTAAAAAAACATTTTGTTATTCGCTTAGCTCGAACTTTACCAAATTACGTAGCAATTAAGAAAGCACCTCTCAAAGTCCCGCTCAATAGAAATGCCGCGGCACATTGCGCTCCAATCATTTAGTGGAGGCAATCGGGGCTCATCATCATCATCATCATCATCATCATCATCATCATCATCATCACTAATTGTTTTTGTTTTTAAATTGTTGTTGCATTGTCCTAACGACAAAAGGTCAGCCAATTCTCTCTCCTGCTGCTCAATCCAACTCTCTTGAAAGCCCTTAATTAGAAAAATTTAATTTTTATATATAAATCATTTAAATTTTTTAGTGTTTCAAATATTTGGTTTCATAAAAATTGTTATTATTAATCAAGGCTGACACAAAATTTCGATTTTTGAAAATCGAAAAAAGACAACCCCCAACCGACTGCATCAATTAGGAACTTAATCGGGTGTCAAAACGGAATCCGGAAATCCGACGCCCAAAAAATGTCTAAAATCCGGAAACCGAGATCCTAAAAATTCAAAATTTAAAATTTTTGAAAGTTATTGCAACAACAAAAAAATTACAAAAACTATTCAACTCGTGGCTTATCTTTAATATGTTTAAAAGATTTCAAAGGTTATTGTCCAAAAAACTGATTAAAATAGTCACGCCCCGGTTACATCCCCTTGGTTGCTTGCCAATAGACGTAGCCGGTCAAAAGTTTAAAAAATTACAACAATTAAATATTTTATTTGAAAAACAAAATCTTTCGCCTCACAAATCAGCCCAGCTAAGCCATCCATCCAACCCACCAGCTTTGTTTCGTTTTTTCCATCTTCCGGATGCTGTTGATGCGGCTGCTTTGGCTCCAATTCGTTGTCATTGTTCCCATTTGCACTGCTCGTCATCGTTTTATTATTATTATTATTATTATTATTGTTTGTATTTGGCCCTTTTTTGTTGGTGAGCGTCCTCCTAAAATGGAGCAGGGCTATCCCGACGATGAGCATCAAACAGACGGGCACCAAAAACCTCGGCTTCATCCACCAATATTTGTGGTAGTAATGCACCGGCATCAATTTGTGAATTGAATGAATTAAAATTCTAAAATTTCAAAGAAAAAAATGAGCACAAAAAAAGTTACATTTTCCCCACGTAAATTTTGTGCGATTCAGCGGTTTTAACATTAAATGTGCCCTTTTTGCCGGGGGGGGGGGGGCTTTGGATTGTTTGTTCTGTTCGTTTCAGTTGTGGAAAGGCAGCAGACAGAGCGCGTCAACAAGCAAATTTGAATTTTTGACTCAATCATTTTTTGCGGCATTTTAATTTAAAAATATTTGAAAATTAATATTAAAAATGTTTCTTTAATGATGGAGCAAAATGTGAATCTGGAGGCAGAAGAACAGTAAATAATAAGTGCTTGCAGTCAATCGGGTCCGAGCCCTGTCACCGGCAAAATGTCGGGGAAATCCCCGCAAAAATGGCCTAATTTGCGGGGTCTGGGTTTTTCGGGGTTAAAAAGGGTCGGGGAAATCCCCGCAAAAATGGCCTAACTTTGTGGGGTCTGGGTTTTTCGGGGTTAAAAGTGTCGGGGAAATTCCCGCAAAAATGGCCTAAATTTGCGGGGTCTGGGTTTTTCGGGGTTAAAAAGTGTCGGGGAAACCCCCAAAAATGGCCTAAATTTGCGGAGTCTGTGGTTTCGGGGTTAAAAAGGGTCGGGGAAATCCCCGCAAAAATGGCCTAACTTTGCGGGGTCTGGGGTTTTCGGGGTTAAAAGTGTCGGGGAAATTCCCACAAAAATGGCCTAACTTTGCGGGGTCTGGGGTTTCGGGGTTAAAAGTGTCGGGGAAATTCCCGCAAAAATGGCCTAAATTTGCGGGGTGCGAGGACGGGGGTGACAGCCCTACTTTACGTTTAAAATTAACGTTGAATTTAAATCTTTCCCACATAAATTGTGCAATTCAGCAATGTTTTACAATTTTTTTTTTAATTTCACACTCATTGGACGGCTCGCCGCCGAATTTGCCCTTTCTGTTGGTGATGGGGGGGGGGGCTTTGGACTGTTTGTTCTGTTCGTTTCAGTTATGGAAAGGCAGCGGCAGCAGTCAGAGCCAACAAGCAATGAATGTGTATGGTGTGGAGGGAGTATTTACACAATCAATTCGTCATTTTCGTTTCGTCAAATGTTATATTTTAAAAAAACAAAAAATTTTGTTTTTATAAATTCAATTATGTTTTGATGACTAAGGTTTCGGTTTAGGTCGGGCCGGGTACTTGAAGGATTTCAAGTAGACTTCCTCCCCGTCCCCGAACCCCGACTTTTTTTAGTCGGGGTTTTCGTCCCCGACTCCCCGACTTTTTTGAATTTTCGGGGTTTCTGCTGGGGAAAACCCCGACTTTTTTAGTCGAGGACAAAAACCGCGACCCCGACTTTTCCCGCCCCCGAGGGGTCGGGGAGGTGCCCTAATTTCAAGGAATCGACAGCTCTAGTGATGACATCATTTTGTTGAAACATTTAAAAATGAGCACAAAACGTTTTCTCAAAAAGTTTGAGCATAAAAATTGAGAATTAAATTTGAACAGTTGATACCTAAAATCAAAAGTTATTTTAGAATTATCAAATATTTTTTTGTAAAAATTCGAATGATTGATATTTCGGATTGATTGTTTGAAAAAGAATTATTAATTAATTCGATTTTGCACTTTTTTAATGCTTGTAAAAGCCAAAAACATATTTATGCAATAAGTTTGAAGCACATTTAAGTGGAGTATTAATAGTACAAATTCACTAAAATTTGCATCTTCCATAAGTTGGGGGACTGTTGCATAAAATATTTAGAAATATTTGAATTTAAATAAATTCCATAACGCGCAAAGCAAATGCGGGCGTGCATAATTTTTTTGTCCCTTTTCCAAATTGTTGGACAAATAAAATAAATCGATTAGTTTGTAAATTGTGTTTTTTTTTTGAGTGTCATATTTTGCGGTAAATATTTATTTGGAAATTGAAATTGTTTTTGTGTAAATAAAAAATTGCGAAAAATAAAACTAAAATTAAAACCCAAAACTCTTCCATTCTAAATTTTGAAAGAATTTGTAGGATTGAACCAAAGAGCCTAAAATTTAAATATGAATTAAGCATTTATTAGCATTGATGTTCACAAATTTTTCAGCAAACAAAGTAAAATTAATTCTTAATAAATTGCATCAATTTTGCTCCAGAATAAATTTTTTTATAAAGATTTATTTGTTGAAATTTCAACTTATAATTATTTATAGATTTTTTTTGTTATTATATGGTGAGCTTGCTTAGAAAATTAAGAACCAATAATTTCCCGCCCCGGCGGGGGTCTCTAATTTATTCAATATTTAACAACAAAAATTTTTTTCAAATATGATCACTTTTTGAATTTCCAGATAAATGCTAAGCCCGAGGAGATTCGGCAATACAATTTGCGGGTATATTGAAAAAAATAGTTATTTTTAACATAAAATCTATTAAATAACGAACAACGATAAAAATAATAAAAAAACAATAATGGAATGAATGGTAACAGAATAAGTATCAATTATAGTTTTATAGCCCCTACTTCTTGCACGTTGCTGACTTCAATCTTTCGTATTGATAAGCATAATCATTCAGGTTAACGACTCCATACATTGAAAATGCGGTTGGCATTCCGTCTACACATGCGGCATTTTTTTCATCAAACTGTAAATTTTTTAGTTTAAACGGGAAAAAATGTTCAAAATAAGCAGGCAAATTTAGAGGATT
The DNA here is from genome assembly GCA_018350325.1 of Globodera rostochiensis. Classification (NCBI taxonomy): domain Eukaryota; kingdom Metazoa; phylum Nematoda; class Chromadorea; order Rhabditida; family Heteroderidae; genus Globodera; species Globodera rostochiensis. The sequence goes on from JAEVLN010000010.1 coordinate 2,248,649, forward strand.
TTTATAACAAAAAAAAGAAAATTTAATTTATTGCATAATTCCAAAATGCGAAAATAGGCTCTAAAAAGCACTAAAAATGGCACTCTAGGCATTAAAACGCCGGAATAGGCATTTTTTAGACACTAGAGACGGCCAAACCGTATATCAGGTCGAGATCCCGGGCTAAATCCCGATCCCGACTATCCTAAATTCTTCCAAAAGTGCCGGTCGGGATCCTGATGTCGGTATCCCGTAATCCCGATTTCGTTCGGGCTCTTTAGGCACTAAATAAAATTTGTCGGATTTTTATTATTACGGTTAAAAATTGAATCTCAAGAAAAATAAATATTGAAAGAACAATGTTTTGTTTCAATTTGAATAATTTTTTTATCAAAAAGATTTTGATGTTTGAATTATTTTAAGACAATTAGCAATATATTTACTTACAATAAAATTGATCATAAAGTGATTTGTATAGTCTAACAAAGTCACATTGGCCAATGCAGCCAAAATGCCGGTGAACAGCACATCGTCCAAATAAAAGCCGACAATTTCCCGTGTGTGCGGTAAAATGGCTGCAATTGTTGCCGATGTGGTCAAATAAACGGTGCCCTGCAGGAAGTCTGGGTACCAATCCAACGGGTACACATCCTCCGAGATGTACCTGAACTTTAACAATTAATTTGATTCAGCATTTTATGTCATTTTTTTTTGTAATAAAATCTGTTAAGATTTGTTGGGAATAGGATTTTTTTTTAAAAGAAAATTTTGTAATTGTGTGCTTTTCGTTCCATTAATTAATATTTGTTAAATTCATAAAAATATTTGTTTAATTCCAAAAAAAGTTAAATGCCCATATTTAATTTTCCAGCTTTTTTTTCTCGTTAGGACTAGGGTTGGACAAGACAGCGGTTTTCGGTACCAAGTGGAAGACATTAAAAATCGATTTTCAAAATTTTAATCGAATTCTTTAAATTTACCGCCCAAAATAAAACCGGTCTTAAATTAAAAAAAACTCCGGTTAACCGGGTACAAAATCATAAATTGGGTCGCAAAATCCCGATTTAAAAGCGGTCTTTTGATGATGTTTTTATTCACGTTTCAAAATGCGTTTTGAATTTTCACTTCATTTTGGTGCATTTGCACAGTTTTTGTTATTTGGATGCAAAATTCATTTTTGAAATTTAACATAATTTCTCGCGCACCATTTGCTGTTTTTGTCCCGAATTGGTGCCGGATTGTATAAAACGTGTCCAATGTAAACCAGCGGACGATTGACGACAATTTGGCTGAATGTTTTCTCCGTCCAATAGGCCAAACGCCGTAAATGGACCACCGCGTCATCGTCCGTTTTCATCACCCATTTGGCATGAGCACAAAATGATTGTTGCCATTGTACGCCTCCATACCACTGAAAATTATTTGATAGTTAGGTAATTCTTATAAAATTTTTTAAAAATTCATTCAGCAATTTATTACTTATAAATTTAATTTTTTAAAAGGTTCATAAACTCAATTTCTGAATTTTTTAATTGAATTAAAATTATTTTTTAAAAATAACATTAAACAAAATAAAGTTATTATTTTAAAATAACGTCAACTATTTCCAATGTTTTATAAAACATTAAAATAATTTTTCAATTCTATTTCTGAATTCTATAGAGGGATAAATTAAAAAAATTAAAACAGTATTAGGTAATTCTTTTAATAATTAATTTTATTATAATATTTCAACACTTTTATAAACTTGTATTCTGAATTGAAACCAAAAAAAAAGCAAATAATTAAATTAATAATTAAAAATTAAATAATTTATTGTTTTATTTTATTACTTTTAAATGGATGTGCTTGTAAGTGTCTTCAAAACCGTGCATAAACACCAAATCGCCATGTTTCGTCTGCTCTTCCTCCAACCTTTTTTGGGTATCGTTCGCTTCGCCTTGCAAAGCATCGGCAACCAAAAAACGAATCACTTCTCCAGGAATCTAAAAAATTATAATTAAAAAAATTTGAAAAAAAAAAAACATTTAAAATTTGCAAAAATTTACTGAATCATTCATCCAAGTTTGTCGGATGCCCTTGCGCTTGTCAAAGCCGTCCCGTCGCGCCATCGACAACATGATCAGCTTGGTTTGATCCGGACACGGATTGGCAAATTCCATCCGATACTTTAACCGGATGTTTTTGAACCGAACTTCATATTGCTAAAAATAAAAAAACAGTAAAAAAAATTTAAAAATATGAAGAGAAGAAGATCGAAAATAATGTTTTTTCCAATATTTTCTAACGTAGAAATTTCTTAACTAAATAATTAATTAATCTTTAAGAGGCCCCCCCCTAACAAGAGTTAACCTTTTTTTAAAAATGGTATTTTGGCATTTTTGGATTTTTTGAAAATATTTTTAAACAAATTTAGCTAGGTAACCTACATATCTACCTACCTAAATTGCACAATTTTGAGAGAACCGCCCAAAATCTGTTTGATGTTCCTTTTTATTTACAATTTACTTTATGATTATTATTATTATTCGTCTCAATGCTGCTTGCCCTCCGTTTCTTAAGCTCGTCAGAATGTCTGTTGGTTTTCCAGTTGGTGTTATTGTTGCTGAATGCCCCCCAGTCCAGTTTTGAGCCCAGTTCATGTGCCATCTCGTTGTTGTACAGCTGGAAGACGAACACCGTTCCCGTGCACACGACCAGAAACATGCGAACTCGACTGATGCTGCCGCTCATTTTGATGTGATCGGAAAAACACGGAAAAGTGTTAAATTAGTCTTAAATTATTTAAAAAAAGTGTTGTTTGTTGGTAATAATTGTGACTGATTGACAATTGGGAAAAAAAATTTATTCATGTGATTTGCAAAGGAATAGAGGCGCGCTGATTCACAAACATGACAGACAAGAAAAAACATTTTTATTAAAATGTTAACAACAAAAAAAATGTGTCAAATGGTAAGCGAATTGAGTTAATGGCATCTGTACTTATTAATGAAAAGTGTAAAATTTAATACTTTTTGTAATATTATTTACGATAAATATTTTTAAAAATTTTTTGGATTCCGGTTTCTGGTTTCCGGTTATTTTTGGGGTCCGGAATTTCGGTTTTCGGATATTTTTTGGCATCCGGTTAGATCACTGATCTATCTCAAAGAACCGCGCACAAAGCCGATATGTTGTATGTAGGGTTGAGCGGTACCGGGACTTTTGGAAAAACCGGGACCGGATTTTGTCCCGGTCAAAAAAAACCGGGACTGCTGGACAAAAACAAGAAAAAAAATCATTTTGTAAAAACCGGGACTTTTATAGTGGGATTTTAAAGGAATTTTGAAAAACCGGGACCAAAATTTCAGTACCAAAATTTGAAAACTTGACCATTTCAGTACTGGTCCCGGTCCCGCTCAACCTAGTTGTATGTGATCAGTTTTATTTTGATCTGTATTTTAATTAATTTTTCAATTTATTCATCTCAGATTTTAGGAGCAAATATTTATTTACATAATATTATCATTTAATATTTTTTCTTTATAATGTAATTTGATCTTTTTAAGCTGACAAAGAATTAAAGACTGGGTGCTATTTTTTCTCTATTCTGCGGAATCACGAAAAAAACAAGATCGGGATTTATTGGGATTTGGCCTAAATCTGTATCCCAAAAAATAGCTTTGCCCGAATCTACAACGAATAAAAGAAGCAGAGAGGCCAGAATGCCATATTTTTATGGCAAATACCATTTTTGTCATATTTCCACACATGCCATAATTTAGAAGTTTGCGAAAAAATGAAAATTTTCTCGAAAAAATTGCCTGTACAGTTTCAATTTTGTATAGAAATATACAAATTTTGAAGAATCAGATTTTTATTGTTTTTATGTTTATTTGCGAAAAACGGATGCCTTAAAATACTTTTAAATTTATTAAAAAATATACAACATATAAAGAATTTACGAAAAAAAGTTAAAGAATCTATCTACGCTCATTTGTTTAAATTTAGGTTTACAATAAAATCTCCTTAGGATCATTTAATCAAAAAATTTTGCACAAAATTTGTCTTGCAATCTTTCGTCGTCCAATGGTTGTCCAAATTAACATTGTTTGTTAAGTCTTGCTCAAATTGCCTATGTGCAAACTGGCACAGCGTACACAGCGGCGAATTCAAGATGGCAAAATGACTTTTGCGGTAACGCTTTGTCCATTCAAAATGCCTTAATATAATTAAATGAGTAAATTATGTAATTAAATTACCCCGGGTCGGGGTTTTTTTCAAAATTTACAATCATTATTTTCGTCAATTAGTTGCGGATTTAGTCAATGTTTCCTTCTTATAAAATGCCGCCGGGGTTTTAATCCCGTTCCCGGGTTTTTCTTAAAATGTTCGACCCCGCTTTATTCTCTAATACACAGTAATTAGCAACATACTGTAAATAGCGTTTAGTGTCATTTTGCAGTGCCTTTAAATGATCGGCCAATTCCTTCACGGAGCCAAAATCATCCGCCGCAATGAATGCATTTTGAGGGACTTCGACACCTAAAAAAGTAGGTATTTGAATAATTAATATAAATATATTTATTTAATATTTACTATGATTTGTAGCAGTCAGTGTTTATGACAAATTTAAATTTTGAAAAGTCAAAATTGATAATTTAGTCTAGAAATGGTGGTCAAATTAGCAGTAAACTCGGATTGCAAAATGCTTTTAAATGGCAGTTTTGCCACACCTGCAAGCACTGAACGCCGCAACACGACTGGCACAGTCAGTGCACGCAGTGAACGCCAAAATTTCTCCGTCACATATTGTGTGCACACCGAATTTTCAAACGCCAAATAGAAAAAATGACTATCTGTAATGTAGGCTTTTTGCTTATTATTTAAATTGATTAAAAATTAAATTAAATTATTAATTTATAAATTGTCCGCTGTCGGAATCAAACTCTGACCAATAGACCGTAAAAACATAGGCAGTAGTTTTGTTATAGTTTCCGTATTTCCTCTATTAGAACCCTAACCCCTCTAATTAGGGTAGGAACCGGGGGGGGGGGAGAAAACCGGGAATCCCCGGCCATTCTCATCCCCGTTCCCCGGGTTGTCCGTCCCCGGTATCCCCGTCCCCGGTTTGACCGGGGATCCCCCCCCCCCCCCGGCTCCTACCCAGAGAAACACCTTTTTTGAGGGGGGGGGGGGGGGTGTGAAAATAGAAAACCCCCGGGGGTTCTCTATTTGAGCAAATATGCTAATTTTTTACCCATTTTTTGCCAGTAACAATTCTGATCACAAGCACGTTGCGTACACCCGCCGGACACGTCAATTGGAATAAATTCGCTTAACTTTTTGACCAGCAATTCACGGCCCGATGACGCATTACAATTGGACACAACTTGGAACGCAAGCGCCGATTTATTGCGCACTTTGTTCAGTACCTTAAAAATAACAAAAAAAACTTTTTGCCTACAAAAATGTACGGATTTTGCGATAAATATTTTATTCAAATTTTGAATTTACTTATATCTAGGAATCTCTGCAACTAGTTGTTTAGAAATTTTGGAATCGGGTATTTCGGTAACCGTCTAAACCAGGGTGGTAAATCCCGAACCCCTCCCTATACACACCTCCAGATCCGTCCAAATGTCCTCTTCAGGTGTGTCTGGCGTAATTCGGATTAAACGATCATAGGGCATGACTACGGTACTGTCCGTACGGTAGGTTACTGTAGCATTGAACCAGGTGTCCGTCATAATGCTCCTGTTATAATACGGTAACGTGTTCACCGGAGATTCCGCCGTGAACATCACATAAGTCTGGTCAGCACGTCGATGTTGTGGCCAAACATCAATTGGGCATTTTTCGTGCAGGAAGAAAATAATCGCTGACGCATTGGTTTCACTAATTTGTTTTAATTAATTATTGTTCGGCACGGCATGTAAAAATTACAGTTAATAGTTCTGGCTTATCGTTACAATTTCCTTGTTAACTACCATACCGGTGATGAAGACCGACCGGTAAATGGGCGTAGAAATAGGGTTCAAAAATAGAGCCCGGAACGAGACCAGATCTCGCGAAGCAAGATCTCAAAAAATCTCGACGATATTTCTCGAGAATCTGGTCTCGAAGCTCAAATCCGGCTATCAAACCCCGACCCCTACCCCTGACAATCCCACCCCCGAAAAAACCCGACCCTGCAACCGACTTCAAGGTTTCAACCCTATTAAAATACAATACAGAAAACATAAAAACAATTTAAAATTAATTACATTCGCCGGTCATCAGTGTAATCACAACTGTGTGAACATTTGACTTTGTCCGATAGAGAGGGATAGCCAGCAACAAAGCCTTCCAACATTCGGAGCATTGCGTCGCCATAATATTCGGCATTCCATACCAGAATTGGTGGCATAGTTTTTGCCTAAAATTTTGTATGTAAATTTGGTCAAAAAGTTAATTTTGTATGTAAATTTGATCAAAAAATTACATTTTTTTCTTTTGCGCTTAAGCTGATCATTTGCGTGAATTGGTCACCGACTAATGCATTTTTGTTGTTGGCAATTAGAATGAGCGCAACAAAAGCGCAAGTTGCCAATGAAATGTATCCGAAGGTTTTGAGTCGTTTAGCATTGTGCGGGGCAAATTTGGTAGATTCCATATTTTTTGAGGATTATAAGACAATGTTTATTAATATTTTATTAGCATTATCCCTTAAATAATTTTGGCATACATTTTCAAATATATACAATTAATATTTTCCACAAAATATGGCACTCAAAAATACGACGACACTGAATGCCAACCTTTGATTCATTTTTAACAAAATTTTTGACTGATAATCAATCATCCAAAGCATCCAAAATACTAGATAACTTAGCCATTTCATCCCGATTTTGATCTCTTCAGGTTACAATTAGAAGGGGGAGTACGATTTAAAGAGCGAGATCGTGAATCTCGGTACTTTTTCGATCAAGATTCTCGATCGAAATATCGAAACTTTTTGATCGAATCTAGAAAATCGGTCGAGCTTAAAATAAACTGTTTTTTTCATTTATTTATTTGTTGTTGCTCTTACTAAATTTCAATATTAAAAGAAAAAGCCGTAAAATATTAATAGTCTTAAATTGTTTGTTCAAAAAACTGTCAAAATAATGTTTATAATCTATTTTGGAGAAGTGCGGTGACGAATTACCAAATCGTAAAATGAATTATAAATTAAAACATTAACATTTTTTTCTGTGTTAGCAGCTACATAGCTATCCGTCCGTTCAAATGGGAAATAAATAAGAAATGACGCATATTATTCTGCTGATTCAATACGGCTAATTTACATTAAAAGATTGACAGCAAAATGTGCGTTTAACCAATAAAAAGCCTATAAATTTTTTTAGAGAAAAATAAAAAATGGTTAATAATTTTGTTAAAAACCAACAAAACATTGATTTTAAGTTTTTTAAGGGTAGGACGTGACCGGATTTAGAAAAATTTTAATGATATTTTTGTTAAGAAAATTGAAGCAAAAATGAATTTACGACAAAGCGAACTTAAATGAAAAAAACAGTTTATTTTAGGCTCGACCGAGATTTTTGGAGATTTTCGATCAAAAAGTTTCGAGCTTTTGATCGAGAATCTCGATCGAAAAAGTACCGAGATTCACGATCTCGGTCTAAATCGTACTCCGGAACTTACCCCGAGACTCGAGAGCAAGACCCAAAAATCTTGATACCTTTTTCAAAAAATATATATATTTAAAGTCCGATTTATCAAAAACATTGTTAAGCATCCGACGGCGTCTAGGAGTAATAATCAGCAAGTTTTTGCAAACACTCCTTGAGGGGGGGGGGGTACAATTAGAAGGGATTTAAAATAGAAGAGGGTTACTGATAGAGGAAATACAGTAAATTGAACAATATTTTTATTTTATACAAATTATTTACAATAAAGAACATTTTGATCATTTAAACATTTAAAAATTTCTGCACAAATTCTTTTTTGCATTCCTTCACTGGCCAAAATTTATTCAAATCGATGGCATTATATAACGAAAGGTCCATTTTTTTGTGCAACATTTGGCAAAGTGTGCAAAGCGGGCTGATGCGATAATTGTACGCGCTTTTCCGATAGGTTTTTGTCCATTCAAAATGTCTAAAATAGAAAATATATTATTAAAAATATATTTTATTTATTTATTTTTCGATACTTTAAATATCGCTCAGTGTCATTTTGAAGGGATATGAGATATTTCACCAATTCCTTCACTGTGCCAAAATCGTCAGCGGCAATAAATGCGTTTGGCGGAATGTCAATGCCTGAAGCAATGTTTGGGTAAGGCCTAAGACTTTGGGTTAAGCAATCTTTTTAAGGAAATGGCCAAAAACATTGGACAACTTTTTGAATAATATTTAAACTTTTTAAAATAAAATCCAAAAATATTTTAAAGTGTAAATTGCATCATCCACCTGAAAATACGGCACGGCTTAACACAACTGGAACGGTCAGCTTGCGCAATGAACGCCAGAATTTCTCCGTCACATATTGTGGACACACCGAATTTTCAAACGCAAAATAGAAGAAATGATTATCTTAAATACAATTGCTATTAATTAATTAATTAATTAAAAAATTGTACCCATTTCACTATTATAACAATTCGTGTCACAGCTGCGGCCTCCACAACTGCCAAACAAATCCAAATTAAGCATGCCCTGCAGCGCTTTCGTTAAGAAACCACTGCCCGAATCCACAACACAATGGGAGACCACTTGAAGAGCAAGTTTCGTTTTATTGCGCACTTTTTGTCGAACCTTTAATGCAAAATGGCATTAAAATTTAGGTGAAATCTTAAATATAAATTGGCTTATTTGTTGTCGATAATTTTTGAAAAATTCCCCGCGGCGCAACTCGACAGCTCCGCGTTTCTTAGGGATCTTAAAATTGTAACCCAAAAGTTTCTGGATTTTCTGTAATTTTTGTGCCCGTAACTCGCTTTCCGATCATTATTTGGCATGATACTCTTTAAAGCAAATGGTAAGCCCGCGCCAAGAAGCGATTGATTGTCCCAATTTTGTAAATGCCGATATCGAACTGGATTCAAAGATGGCATTTTTTGGGCATCACAAATGCCAGAGTGCTTATTATTATTATTTCATCGGGGTTTTATATTTAAATTTAAAAAAAGATTTGTTCTGTCTTCTTTTTTACCTCATCCTCAGTCCATCGGTCTTCGATGGGAGTGTCCGCGGTGATTCTAACCAACGAGTCGTAGGGCATGAATACGGTACTGTCCGTCCGGTAGGTTACTGTAGTATTAAAGAAAGTATCCGTCATAATGCTTCGGTTGAAGTACATCAACGTGTACACAGGCGGTTCCACCGTGAACATCACGTAGTTTTGGTTGGGTCGTCGCTTTTTTGGCCATTGATCAATCAAACAATTTCCGTGGAGGTGGAAAACCAACAATGACGAATTTTGCTCTCTTTTTAAATGCATTTTAATCATTAAATTTTATTTAAAAATAATATAAATTACAATAATTATTTTTGCTTACAAACTCCGATTGGCGGTGTATTCGCATTTAAATGGGCATTTGTTTTGGGCGGTTAACGGAAGATATGTCGGAAACCCGCGGTCCAACAACGAAATCATTGTGTCACCAATGCATTTGTTGTTCCACAGAATGATAATTGGCGCTTTAGAAGAGTCCTAAACTTTTGACAATTGTTAATAAACAAAAAACATCCTTAATTCAATGGGGCTAGGTTAAAATACCAACCCCTAAAAGGTTAAAATGCCAAAATGTCATTCAGGCGGTTGGCATTTTTTCCTTATTCAATGTTTAGTTTTGCGGATCTAAAAGCATTTTCTTCCCCTTTTAAGTCATTTTAGCGTTTAGAGTGGAGTCCATTAGTGCCCTTTTAAAGAATATAGTTAAGGAAATTCGGCACTCGTGATCAAGAAGATGGAGATTTTCGAGAGTTTTTGAATCGTTTTTCTGCGCAATTTTTGAAATTAATAATTTTGTAGAAAAAATAAATCGAAATTTATTTACATTAAAATAGTTTAGCGAATCAGCAGCCTCTTCCGAATAGATTAAGGGAATTTCAACATCGTAGTTAACATATAAATAGTAAAATATGTACATTATTGAAAAACCAGGAACAAATAAAAGTAACAATTTTTTCTTATCCAAGTTCATTTGTTGTTGATCTTAATAAATTTCAATATTAATATTTATATTAAATATAAAAACTGTAAAATATTAATAGTGTTAATTCGTTAGTTGAAAAAACTGTTAAAATTATGTTTATAATTATTTTTGGAGAAGTGTAATTTAAAATATTACGCCGTCGGATGCTTAACAATTTAAACCTAACCTTTAATTAATTATGAGTCTCAAACATCCCCAAAAAAGTCAGTCCTAGCGCCGGACGGATGTGCATACATTTTTAGTCCAAATTGCTGAACAAATAAAAAAGGAAATAAATCGATCAGTTGAAAATTAAAACGAATTATAGGCCTGCCACCAGCGTCGTCGTATTTTTGAGAGTGCCATATTTTGCGGAAAATAATTAATTGGTATCCCAAAATTATTTGAGGGGTGATGCTAATGAAAGAAAAAAACCCGTTAGTCTTAATTCGTTAGTTGAAAAAACTGTCAAAATGATGTTTATAATCATTTTGGAAAAATGTAATTTAAAATATTAGCGGTGACGAGTTACCAAAAGCTTTGACATTGACATTTTTTCTTTGTTAGCAGCTACATAGCTCTCCGTCCTTTTAAAATGGGAAATCAATAAGAATGGTGAAAAATGAATTTTGTATTGCCGAATCTCCTGGGCTTATTTGTTAGCATTTCTCTGAAAAATTCAAAAAGTGATCATATTTGATAAATTTTTGTTTAAAATATTGAATAAATTAGAGACTCCGCCGGGGCGGAGAAGGTGAGAGGGGTGGGTGTCCGCCGTTTTTATCCGATTAAGGAACAATAAAACAAAGCAATGATCGATTTAATAAAAAAACTAAAAATCAAATCAAGTCTTGATTTGTTTTGTAGGTTTTTAACATAAATGGCATTCTTTATAAACAATTTTTTAATTTCTCTAAAATAAAATTGGTAGGCTTTTTGTTGGTTAAACGCACATTTTGCTATCAATCTTTTAAAGCAAATTAGCCGTATTGAATCAGCAGAATAATATGCGTCATAACAAAGAGCTAAAAATGGGAGGAAAACGATTGTTAGCTAAACACACCGATTTTTCAATTATTGCCCACTTTTACAATTGTGGTAATGAATGGTAAACAAAATATTATCTTTTATATAAAATAATCCTCAAAAAGATGGAATTTATCAAATTTGTCCCGCACAATGCTAAACGACTTAAATATATTTCATTGGCAACTTTCGCTTTTGTTGCGCTCATTCTAATTACCAAAAACAAAAATCCATTGGTCGGTGATCAATTTATGCATATTGTAAATCTAAGCGCTAAAGAAAAGGTAATTTTTTGATAAAATAATATATAAAAAAAAATTATTTAATGTATAAATTAAGACACTTCCCAAATGGAGTAGACAATGTGAGCACAACAATATTTCTGTTGAAGAGTTTAAAAGGTAAATTGCTTGGTGTTAAATTAAATAATTAAATACCTAGTCGAAAAGGTACAAAGTGACACAAAAGTCCTGACATAACTTTTTTCAAACATAGGTAATCAAATTAGACCAAAAATCAATCAAAAGGTACACAAAAGTGTAGATCAAAATTTTTCATCTGTTCGATCGGAACTTTTGCTTTTGCCGTTTGCAAGGCCTAACTCCCAGCTCGCCTACGGTGTTTCGTTTGACTGTGTCTTCGTCCCCGACTAAAAAAAGTCGGGGTTCGGGGTTCCCCAGCAAAAACTTCGAAAATTTCAAAAAAGTCGGGGTTCGGGGTTCCCCAGCAAAAACTTCGAAAATTTCAAAAAAGTCGGGGTTCGGGTTTAAGATTGACATAAATTAAATAAATTTCAAAAGTGGTGCAGTTGTGTCATCCTATAAATATTTCTCATAAAAAATAATTCTTAATACCATTTTTAGTCTTTTCCAATCGACGGAAAAATATTTGATTGCCGGAGGATTGTTTGGAAGTTGTGGTGGCTTGGGCAATCAAATGGTAATGCTTTAATTTTTAATTTTTTTTAAATTTTTTGGAAATTTTTAGTTCCGTTTTGCTGGACTCTACGGCATTGGAAAACCTTTTAAACGAATCCCAGTTTTTTTTAAACGTCAAAATTGTCATCGAGGATTTGAGGCTCACGAATCGGAAGGCGCCGATGAAATGGACCGCTTGTTCCCCAATTATGCCAAATTTTTAAAATTTTCGGTAATTTTTTTAATTGAATTATTTTTTATATATCAATGTAGGGTTTGTACCACGACCCCGCAAAGTTAGGCTATTTTTCGGGGTTTTCCCCAACCCGACACTTCCAAGCCCGCAAATCCCGAACCCTAATTCCCGACTCGATAAAAATTGTGATTAACAAAAATTTTTAGATTATAATTTTAAGCATCTATTTTCCTCAAAAGCATCGGAATTATTTAAATTGTTTATTAATTTTCGAAAAATTAAATTTTAATCGTTTAGCTTAACACTTTTGTCGCCGACAGACCCAACGAAACGCGCGTGTTGAATGGCTTTGCTTCGGACTGTTGTCGATATGATGACCCAAAACGGTTTTGCATAAATACAAAATATTCATTTGAATTGATACAATTTATTTAGAATTAATTTTACTTCGTTTGCTGAAAAATTTGTGAGCATCAATGCAAGTTTTTAATAATAAATGCTTAATTCATATTTTAGTTTAGGCTCTTTGGTTTCAATCCTACAAATTCTTTCACTATATTCGACGGGAAATACGCAAAATTTTTCAATTTGGATGGCCTATTTGTGTGCAAATGGAAAAGTTAAAGAAATCATACTTTAAGTTGGTTGCCAATACTCATTAATATCAAATATTTTTTGATTTTATTTATTTATTTTTGGGTAATTTTAAACATGACATCATCTAACCATATTTTTAGATAATTGATTAATAATCTTTTGTTTCAAATTAGCACATTGACGTTTATCCCAAAAAAAAAACAATTCTTGATTAGCAGCCCAATGTTTCAAAAAGATATGTTTTGTTAAATCACTTTTCAATTTTTTAATTATTAATAAATTAAGCGTCTCCGAACAAAACGCCATCAAACTTTGTGTCCACACGCGCATTGGCGACTTTGCAAAGACAACGACGCATTTACCGTCTGAAAAAAATTTTACGGAAAAGGCCATTGAATATACATACAAATATTTAACGGTTGAATTATTAATTACTCGTTTATTTAATTTATATTATTTATGTCTAATTTTTTCAGCAAAAACATCAGCGACCCGTAGCCGTTGTGCTATTTGGGGAGGACAAAAAATTTATCGGCAATTTGAGCATTGACAGAAAGGTGAAATGGGGAGGGGGGGGGGGTATTTATTAAATATAAATTAAAATAAATAAATTATCGACAAACATTTTTTCGGGAATTTGAGCATTGACAGAAAGGTGAAATGGGGGGGAGGGGCATTCATTAATAATATAAATTAAAATAAATAAATTATCGGTGATAATATGGAAATCTGTTTGTCAATATTATTTCAGCTCATTCGCTCCATTTACACCCCAAAATCGATGTCGCGTGCAGAGGACCTCGTTTTTGTGTCCACCACCTGCGATTCAATGTTAATCACCTGCCCCTCTTCCACTTTCGGCTGGTGGATGGCATATTTAATGCCGGATGGTGCCACCGTTTTTTACAGTGCCAAACTTGAAGGTGCTGCTGTTGATATAAATTTGAATATTTTATAAATATCTATTAAATCTACATTTTAAATAAGATTATTATTAAATCCAAAACTGTTTAAATTGGGTATTTTAGGCACTGTTTATGCGCGAGAAAATTTTTTACCCGAATGGATACCGCTTAGACTGAAAGAAAATGGCACAATTGTTATTGATTGATGAAAAAAACGGATATTGACAAACAAAAAAAGAAATTTGTAGATTTTTGAAAAAAAAAATCTCTGGTACCGAGCCCGGCTTTTTCAAAATTCCAAAATTTGCTGATCAGTCTTATTCTTCCACTAGCTTCTATTGTTTGTTCAATATTCCTTTATTAATCAAGATAAAATTCTTTTTGATCTACACTAAATTTTAAATGTATTTTTTGTCTTATGGTTGATCCCATATCCATTTTCCTGACGATTGATTTTGACTAAAAAAAAATTAAAAATTATTTTTCTACTCATCGATGAAATTAGTCTGTTCTTAAATTACTTAGGGTGCCAACTAAGTTTTGATACCCGATTTTTTTAATAAAATTTATTTTTTTAAAAATTTAACAAAATACAATCACGACTCAAAATAAGCACCAGAAAATGACGAATACAAAAAAATAATTGTTTAGATACGTGCCGAAATAACGGAGTTACAAATTTTCAAATTCATTAAAAAAATCGGGTATCAAAACTTAGTTGGCACCCTAAGTATATTAAACCACTCTATGAAGGCGATTAAAAAGAGAACTTCCCCTGCTTAAAAGAGCAATAATGTCAACACATTTTTGAAGGATTTAACCGCAAAATATTTTGCTATTTAAGAATTTGTGTGTTGTTTGCTGAATTTATTATGATTAATATATTTAAGGCAAAATAAAAATGCTTTAGTCATTCATAACATTTAAGAAAAATGGAAAAACAGCAGACACACACAAACAAATGTTTAACACTTACTAATTATTTATGAAAAACTGGTAATAATAGAACAAATAAATCGTTGTTCAAATGTTTAACCAACATTTAGACTTAATATACAAATAAATAGTCACAATTTTGACAATTCAAATTTAGTGCTAAACTATCAAAAATCATTACCAATCATAATCATGTTTCATTGGTGGACTTCACTATTGAATAGCAAAAAAGATTTTCGAATTTTGTTCTCTGGCGCAGCAATGATCACCATTTTTTTATTCCTTTATTACAGCACACACATTACAAATATCACAATTACAATTATAATGGACAAATGTCAGGGTGAAAATGTAATTTTAAATTTTACTTTTTATTATCGATATAACAAAATCACATAAATATTAATTTTTAATTGACCAACTTCTACATATAATCGTTATTAATAATTAAGATGGTTTATTCATTGAAAATCAACAACAAAATTTGGCCAAATAGAACCGACATCAAACTGAAAGGGACAGCATTTTCTTGTGAGCTAAAACCATTACTGGACAAATGGCTTCTTTCCGATAAATATCAAATTACAAATTTTGTTCCGGTAAGTTAAGCTTTGATCATTGTTTTATGCAAATTCAAATTTTTAATTTTGATATCTATTCTTGACTTTTGTAATTTAACTTTTTTTTTAGGTCAAACATTTTTCTAACGACGACCTCAATAAAGATCGACCAATATTTATTGTGGCTTCTGATATAAAATTTTTCAAATATTTGAAAGGACTTTTGATCAACCTGAAAGAAATTTTTGGAAAACACCAACAAATCGTTGGCTACGATTTGGGTGGTATATCGGAGAATCGTGAAATGGTTAGTAAATATATAAGTACACAAATCTAAAATGGAAAATGTTGAGGGCTAATTTGGTCCTGGTCAAAAAAAACCGGGCCTGCTGGACAAAAACAAGAAAAAAAAATGCTTGGTAAAAAACCGGGACCATTATAAGGGGATTTTAAAGGAATTTAAAAAACCGGGACCATTATAAGGGGATTTTAAAGGAATTTTAAAAAACCGGAACCAAAATTTCAGTACCAAAGTGGGAAATTTGTCCATTTCAGTACTGGTCCCGGTCCCGCTCAACCCTACTTTAAAGTTTAAAGCATTTATTATTATTATTAGTTAAATAAAAATTTGTCAACACTTTATATTTAAGATGGCTGAAGTGAACAGTGTTTGTGCAATGGAATGGCGAAAGTTTGATTTTTCTTTGTTGCCGGAAAATGTGCACGGGCTGACTAATTTCTCGTGGAAAATTGCAATTATAGCGGTAATTAGATAGATTAGTTATCGATAATTATATTAAACAAAAGTTTAAATACTTGATTCTATTTTAAGAGTTAAGTTTAAAGTCCGCCATTTTAAGGACAAAACTATAAATCAATTGAAAACCCCAGTGTTGCGACAATTTTTTTTCTTATTTTTTCATTTTCTATTCAAAAATATATTATGGCATAAATTCAGGAAGTGTTGGCGGAATATCCCACAGTGATATATTTAGACACAAAAATCCGATTTAAACGCAAAAATGGCTTCCAACCGTATTTCAAACAAATTGAGCAAGGCTCAATAAGCCCATGGGTCAACCCTTGGAATACCGGGCACAAAATCTCAGCTGCTACCCATACAGGTAGAAAAATGTATAAAAATTAAAACTATTAATTTTTCACTGTTCAATTCACGTGGTTTTTTGAAAGCCGTAAAGTTTAATCCTGGTTTTGGGCTGGAATTTGGTCCATTTTTACCTATAAAATCCCGATGTTTATCCCAATCCCGAGTTCCTTAAAATTCCGATCCCGCTTTACTCCAAATGAAAACCTGATTCGTAGTCACCACGCTTCGAAACGAACAATTAACAAACACATTTACATTGTATTTATTTTAAAAATGGTAAATCAAAATAGAATTAATTGTAAATTGTTTATTTAGGAATGTACAAATTTATACCTCATTATTGGGAGATTGCGGCACCTTATAAAGAACGACAGATGGCAGAAGCATCGATAAATGTTGTGCAGAAGAGTGAACACAGTCGGCTGTTACTTAAGTGGTAATAAACAAATAAGTTTAATGGCATGAACGCATCTCATAAGGAGGGTTAATTAGTACTTTTTAGGATTTTAAACAAAATTTTTTAAGTGAATTAATTAAGAAATAAATTACAAGGTACAAAATTTAAATGATCTCAATTTATTAGCCGAAGATGTAATAGGTGATCTCCTCCTCCTAATTTTAAAGGGCGTTGTTATGTGCAGCAACGCGGGAATGCATTGACCCCCCAGGGGCCAAAATCAAATGTCCAGTTCCATTGGTGGGAAAAAGCGTTTGCCATCGCCAGGATCAATCTGTGATCAATGTGTTGTCGAATAATTTAGAACAAGAGCATCGGATCAATGGTGAATGTAAATTATTGTTCTGCTTGAATTAGGCACTAAACAAAAAGTCCTTTTTGGCATTTATGACAAAACCAGCAAAAAAGCATCCCCCAAAGACTTTTGCAAAAATTTTGATTTTTGCATTTTTGGACAAATTTTCTCAACAATTTCCATCAAAAACGGCTCCTATCGGCCCGCCGACCCCCCACTCGCCCCAAAACCTTTAAATAAGCCTAAAAAGAGCCGCTGAAGCAAAATGTGGAGATTTTTAATAGAAAAAATTGTCTTTTCAACTCACAATTTATGTTCAAAAACATTTTAATCTTAATTTCAATTTTTTTATATTATCAAAATTTTAATTCTTAATGTTATTTGAGATGGAAAATTGTTTTAAGGGCAACATTCCCATTTTTACAACTACAAATTCAAATAAATAATATCAAATTTAAGCCTTTCAGAGAAGGGAACGCAGGAAAAATTCTTAAATAATTTCATTCATTTTTTTTTCACAGATCCAAATTTCATCACACAATACGACTCACATCATCCAAGGCATCAGCCAGACAACGATTTCTTCTATATGGAACACCATCAAGTACTGAACCAAAGCCGGAATGAATTTAAAGAGGCAGTAAAATGTTGAGAATGAATAATGTTATTTGCATGAAAGTTATATGCACATAAAGTGGGAAAGATGAACAAAAATTTTTTCATAATTTTTTAATTTTGAAAATTAAACAAATTTAAGATTTTTTTTGGTAATTTAAAATTACCAACTGGTACATTTTTCTTGAAGTGCTAAACCAAAGAAAATACAACACAAGAAATGCTAATCAAAGAAAATAATAAACACCAGAAATCGCAGTTGAATACAAAAAAAAAGAAGAAATAGTCTGGCTAAATCAATGTTTTGATATTTAAGAAAATGGGCAAACGAAAAAATTTCATTCGATTTTTGAAAAGGTTTGGTGTTTGGCCAAAAAAAAATTTTCAGCACCTAAGGAACGAAGCGGTACCCGGGACAAAATGCCATAAAAACATGTCGGATCGGCAAAACGTAAGGGCATATTTTATAATTTATGCATCACTTTTTGTCTGTGTGGTGTTCCACGTGGCACGTGCGTGGTTTTGGGGCATTGGGGGGGGGAGGTTCCACAAAACGGAAGTTATTTCCCCCCCCCCCCCCCTGCGGATGTTGTCGTTTTGAAACTTGCGAGACCACCAACAACAAAAAATTATATATGTCGGCGTATATGTATGTATTTGAATATTAGCATTATTTGAATAATCGTAGTATTATTTGAAAATATACGGTGAGTTTGTATTATTTGAAATACAAATTCTTTTTAAACTCAGTAAAATTCGAGTTTTACTTGTAAAATTTGAAACTTCTGTTTTTTTTATGTTTCAATATTTTCATTAGAAAAAAATAGGATTCCAAATTTAACTAATAAAATTTAAATTTTAATAAAATTCGAATTTTGTGAAAGTATTCAAATAATACTAACTCTCGTATTTGGATCAGTTTAGACAATAGATCAGTTTAGACAATAACCTTTTTTAAATATAATAAAGAAATCGAAATAAATATAATATTATTTGCAAAAAAATATTTTCAAATTAAAAAAATTTGAAATTTTCTCGTTTTTGGATTTTCGAACATTATTGGAAGCTGAAATTAATTTATTGAAAAGATGCTAAATTTTTTTCAAAATCTTTTGTCTACAATTGGTAAGAATCAATAAAAAATATTTAAAACAAAAATGTTTTGTTCAGTTTTTATCCAATTACTCGCCGCAGATGCTATTGAAATTAAGCCTGAACTGGTACCGTCACTCATAAAGCACAGCCTATTGAAAAATGTTCGCAAATTACTCCAAACTCATGTCCGTGCTCAGGAAGATGCACATTCAGGACGGTTGCCGAAAATTTATTAAATAAATATTGTACCAAATTTAAAATAGTCAAAAATATTTGCTTAAAAAGTGTTTAGAAATATTATTTTGAATAATTTAAATCAATAATTGAATATTATACTAGGGCAAAACCCGATCCTAAAAAATACTAAAATCCAGACCTTGTTCCAGACTGGGTTGAACCCGGATCTTCTACATTAACCCTCTTCCCGTAGCTCAGGGCTGAACCCTAATTTCACCACTTTTGATTTTTAAAAAATGCCAATTTTATTTTTGGCAATTTTTAATTGCTTTAAAGCCATCTATTCGGTGATATAAAGGGACAACACAACGCCAACTGGACTGTTAACAAACATAAGCAATGATTTTTTAAAATTATTTGATTACTCAAGCACATTCGAAGACCTACTAATTCTCAAAGAACATCTTCAACTCCTTGACGAAATTGAACAAAAATTTGAACAAAAAATTTTACCGGAAAATGTCAATAAATTTGTTGACTCAATCAAATTCATCATTCCACGTTTGCTTACTTATGAAGTGAGAGCTGAAGATGGGCAAACAATGTTTGCTGGTGAAAAAAGAGCATTTGAATTGGAGATAGAAATATGCGGAAATTTAAATAAAAATTTGTGCACAATTTTGGAAGAATTAAAAAACAAAATTGAAAACAAAATTGAAATTGAAACTATTTTTAAAAATTTGAAAAAAGAAGCCGGTTTTCTTTCAAGAGTTCCTCATTTTCGGAAAAATAATGTGTTTGTTGAAACCGAGGACAAAATTCGAGCTCTAAACTCGCTGATTCTTTACACAATGTTTTACAGCAATTTTATAGACATATTTCAGGAAAAAGACAAGGTATTAAAATTTTTATTTAAATATTACAATTAATTAAGTGGATTATTAGTTTATTAGAATAAAGCAAAATTAAATTATTTATACAATGAAGAATTTTATTCTTATCATAATTTTTTAATTTTAATAAATTTTTAAAGGCTGATACCTATGAATTTGAACTAAAATGGCTTAATGAAGTGACGCAAACTTTTTTGAATTCTTATTTTTTATTGAAGAAGCAATACTTGGAAAGCATTGGGCGCTGTGATAATTTACGAGTTTTAAATTTTGTCGAAAATCATTTGACGCCATTTATATTCAAATGTGACAAATTGATGGAAGAAATAAACAAGAAAATCAAAAAATTCTTTTAAACTGAGTTTATCAATTTTTAGCGAAATTGAATCTATTTATTAGTTTGTGATATAATAAAATGTAGTTTCAATATTTATACAATAACGGAAATATTCAAATTGAAATTTTTTTAAATTTGTGAAGAACATTTTGCGATTTTAAACAAAAGTTGATAAAATTGATTTATCGGTTCATCCGTCCTTTCTTTCACTTTCATAAAAGCCGCATTTTAAATCCATTTTTTAAGTAGTTAAAAAATTCATATTAAACTTAGAATAACCAAGCAACTTTGTAATTTTTTACAATAAAAGTCCAGACAAATCGGCAGCGCCTGGATCAATTTTTTTAACCAGTCCAGATCCCGATAGTATTGAGTCCTAAAATCATTTTCATAATCAGCAACTAGTTTAACGAAAGGCTGATTTTATAATAAAACAACAAAAAAAGAATGGACATTTTTGATATTATGGTTATTGTATTAATTGTTTCTTTCTCTTGGAATTAAAAAGGTCAACCCCCAAAATTCAAATTCGACTGTGGACAGTTCGTCAATAAAACATTACGCAAAGCTAATTTTCGTTGATTTTTTAAAATGTTTTATTATTATTTGCATTTTTTTCAAACAAATAAAATTTATTGGGTGAGAAGCAGGGTTGCTCCGGATTACCCAAAACGCGAGAGCCGAAACCCGGGCTTTTTCTTAACCCAAAAACCGACGAGGTTTTTGATCGGGTTTTGGGTCGAGATCCGAGTCCAACCCAACAAATTTTCGGGAAATTCTCTTCTTTTTTTTTTAAATCATAGGGGTGTGCCCCTTTTGTTTTGCAACATTTGTAATAATTTTCTTAACATATTGGCACCAAAAATTCAAAATTTTCTCACATTACGCAAAGTCAAATTTATTTTCTAGCTTATTTTCGTTGATTTTTTGAAAATGTTTTATTATTATTCCAACATTTTCACTGGTTGGGATGAAACTTTAAGAAAAACTAGATTTTATCTGATGAATTCCCAGCCGGAAGTGGACTTTGACTTTTATAAATTGTTTTATGTTTTAAAATAAATTTTTTTTTTTTTACAATGATTATTGTACATTTTTTGTTTTGTTGAAAGTTTCTCAGAATTCTTTTTGCTGAAAAAATTAGAATTTCTTACCATACAATAGCAACCAAAAATGGCAGCTCGTTATTTTTTTGGCAAAAAACATAATTGATAATATAATTTTATATTTAATTTAAAAACAACGCACAAATTTACATCGAAGCCTTGCAGAGAGTAACATGGAGGGAGTGAAATTTAGTAAAATCGCCTTATCAAAAAATGCAATAATTTATTTAAAATTAAACTGGTTTTAGTAAAAAAAAAAAATTCACAATGTTAATTTGATTCCAATGCACCATTTATTAAAACTAAAAATTAGTCATAATGTGTCATTTAAGAACTAAATTCTATCATCCAATTAAAATTTAACAAATAAAATTCCATTTTTTATTATTCATCAGTGTAAGTGAACAGTGTGCTTACAAAAACTTATCATCGGCACATTCAATTTCAAGGAATCGAAATGATGGATTGATTAACAACGGTCTCATGGTGTAACGGTTAGCACTCTGGACTCTGAATCCAGCAATCCCAGTTCGAATCTGGGTGAGACCTCACTTTTTGGCAATCCAACAAGCTAAATCGACGACACCTCTAAAATACGTATCCGAAAAGCAGACACAAACAAATAAAAACAATAAATTTTTATCAAAAACCAAAAAAGAATGAAACCCTATTTTTGTAATTATACTTCTTTTTAAATTTAAAATAAAGTTTTATAATCAAAAAAATTTATTTTTTAGAAAATGTAAGTGTCCAGCTGGCTGGGACGGTTATAAAACGCCTATGGCGGGGGCATAAGCTCCATAAGAGGGACGACTAATGGGACGCCACGGTAGCTCAGACGGTAAGAGCATTGGTTCTGGGTGTGAAGCTGATCACTGCACCGAACGAAGGTCGTGGGTTCGATTCCTGCCCGGGGCTACCATTTTGCCTATCTCTAACTAAAATTACAAAAAAACTGGCCGGCAAAAAGGGTATTGGGACACCACCAACCGACCAGGATTGCCGCGGGTTACCCGAAACCTGAGAGCCAAAACCCGGACTTTTTCTCGACCCGAAACAACCCCGATATAAAGGATTTTCGCAAATTTGTATTTTTAAATTTATACTTTTTTAAAATCAATTATTACATCACTTTTACGTAAACGAAATTATATGTTTTTTTATTAAGGCTTGTACACATAGACATCATAATATATGTTTACGTGAAATTGACATTTTTCCAATTGTCGCAAAATATAATCAATTTTTGCTGTCA
The DNA here is from genome assembly GCA_018350325.1 of Globodera rostochiensis. Classification (NCBI taxonomy): domain Eukaryota; kingdom Metazoa; phylum Nematoda; class Chromadorea; order Rhabditida; family Heteroderidae; genus Globodera; species Globodera rostochiensis. The sequence continues at coordinate 2,271,265 of JAEVLN010000010.1, forward strand.
TCAAAATTATACGTAAATTATTATTTACGTCAATGCAACAAATATTGATCGTCATAAAAAATTACGCATTAGTTAAATAATATATAAGGTTTAAATTCCTTGCCATTTTGTATACAAATAAAGCAATAAATACAATACATTTCAGCAGACATATTTAGATCTACATAATTCAGCCTTAATTATGCAATTATATTTAAGCATATTATTTTTGTATTTAGTAATACATAAAGGTAATATTATTACCTTACTTTTTGGGTTTGTGTGCTGTCAATTGATTATAAATCCTTCGCAATCATTAAGCTCAATAATTAGCGCTTATAATTAAGAAACACTTAGGATAATAAAATTTTTAAAAAAACCTTTTTTCTATTTCATTAAAATATTTTATTAAGTTACGGCAACAAGTCCATCAACAAGTGAAAGAGATCAACACATTAAGACCATTTTTGCAATTGACATGAATCGAAGAATTGATGGATTTAAAACGAGCACAATTGAAGAACGGATGAAGGAAATGGAACGAATTGAACAAGAGCTCAGCGAACAGCTTGATCGTGCAATTCATTTAACCAAAATATTGATGAAACTCGATGAAACCGAAAAACAAATATCGGATAAATTTTATGAAAAAGGTATTAAATAAAAATTAATTGTTGTCGGCATTTTTGGGGATGTCCAAAAACTAAAATTTACCTATTTTTTTATAGTTTGTCTGCGTATTATTTGAATATTAGGATTATTCGAATTTTCCTATTTCAAAATTTTGCTAGTAAAATTCGAATTTATTAAAATTAACTTTTTTTGAAGATAGAGGTATTCAATAACTCCTCGTATTATTGGAATATTTTCAAATAATACTAGGAAAATTTAAAATAATCCTATATTCAAATAATACGCCGACATATTTAATTTCTAGTTTCGATTTCATCATTATCATCCACCAATGTTGCAATGCCAAATCGGAATGCAAACATCAATCCGTTTCGTATTCCGAATCGGCAACCAACAACAACAACTTTGTCTTCTGACCAAGAAAATAAGCGTGAAGGCAAATCAAGGGCAAATACGGCACACGAGTCTGGTGCCAACCACCAGGGTTTGAGCACCGACCGACTGACTGGCAGATTTAAAACGCTCCAACAATTGAGGGCAAGACTGGACAATATTGAAAGTGCCAAAGCAAAGGCCAAATCGGTTGAAAAATTAAAATCCCCAACTTTTTTTCGTCAATCACAACAATCTTTGGGCACTTTAAGCATAGACCGATCAACTGAAAAAGCCGAAGCATTGAGTGAATGGAAATTGTTAATGGAATCAATTGTATTGAACCTCGGGCGACTGCCTAAGTATGCCAATTGGACCCGCGAATTGGTGAGAAACGAATTCAACATGTTGGGTGCAACCTTTAATTATGTGCGCGACGCTAACAAACGACCATTAAAAAGTCCTAAAGAAATTTTTAAATGTTTACAAAACGCTGTGGCGGTCTATAATGAATACAAGATAAGCAGAATGGTACCAGCAAACAATGATCATGAACAACAAGATGAAACTGATGATGGATCAGCAACAGAGTACGATGATCGTGAATCACCAAAGGATCAGAGTGATCATGAATCAGAAAATGCTCAAATTAGTCATGAATCGGGCATCGATCAGAGTCAAGATGAATCAGAAAAAACTCAATCCATCAATCAGAGTGACACTGATTCAGAAAAAACTCAATCCATCGATCAGAGTGTCGATGAATCAGAAAAAACTCAATCCATCGATCAGAGTGCCGATGAATCAGAAAAAACTCAATCCATCGATCAGAGTGACACTGATTCAGAAAAAACTCAATCCATCGATCAGAGTGCCGATGAATCAGAAAAAACTCAATCCATCGATCAGAGTGACACTGAATCAGAAAAAACCCAATCCATCGATCAGAGTGTCGATAAATCAGAAAAAACTCAATCCATCAATCAGAGTGTCGATGAATCCATCGATCAGAGTGACGATGAATCAGAAAAAACTCAATCCATTGATCAAAGTGACGATGAATCAGAAAAAACTCAATCCATCGATCAGAGTGCCGATGAATCAGCTACAACAACTGATTCGGAAAGTGAATCCGAGAAAACTCTAAGCAATGATGGTTATTATTCAGAAAATGCTTCAACTGAAGATGGTACAGCGACGGCTTCCATTATTAGCCAACTTGAAAAGGCTTACAGTGACAGTGAACTAGCAAATATGCATCGTGATTATCAATCTACCAACAAGAAGCTAAAAAAGGCTCATAGTAACATTGCACTAAAAAAAGCTTATAATATATAAGTGATGTTTGATGACAATGATGAAGCGTAAATAAATTTGCTAATTATACCCCGATTAAATTAGTTAACAGATAAATGGTTGCATAATATACTAAATGATTAAGTTGATAAACATAATTGGCAGAATGTTCCCAAAAAATCTCATTAAATTTACAAATATAGTAAAATAAATTTACTGAATTTTCTGATAATTAACTATTAATTCACTATTTATGATGGAGTTTATGGAATTGTTCTAAAACAATTTTAAAATAGAAAAACACTCTAATACCGACCGACCCCTTGTTGTTAATCTTGAGATTTCAAATCAATTTCCGCAATCATTGCTCAACAATAAAAAATTGGCATTTTTCAATGTTTGGCGGATTTTGGTACAACAACATTTGGCCCCTTGATTGGATCTCTCCTGTTGATTTTTAGAGCATAGGCTTCAGACTACCAAATTTAGAGCAATTGGGCCATTGAAACCACCGCTTGAGTATGTAGTGGAGAAAAAGCCCAAAAAAAGTAGCAACCAAAGCTACTACTAATTTTCGGACACTTTTGAGTGCTTTTAATTTGTTAAATGGCCCTTAACGCACATTTTCCGAATCAGCTTCTCGGGTGCATTTGAAAAAAAGAGATACCAAAAAGAATTTTTATAAAATATGAATCCAAAATCTACACCAACTGAATAATCTCATAGATAGACTAACTAATAATGATAAATACATAAAGTGATATACAATAGAGAACCGACCATAATTATGTAAATAATGAAAATTTTAAATACCAAAGCGTTGATCAAACTTTTTACCAACGACAGAACCAAGACCTATTCTCGCGTTTCAATGTGGTCGCAAATAATGATGCTCCGACAGATGAGACAGTCCACTTGAGTATTCCATGCGGAATCGTTTCAGAACATCCACAGTATGCTCGCCACCGTCCCCATCATCGTAGCGAACAAATTTGCTTACGGTAGCCTGCCCGGGTCCAACCCATTCTCCAGTCAACAACTCGTGGAGAAGGCCAATGATGCCACTGTGGGAGACCAACACAATGTGTTTGGCTGAAAAATTAACAATGATTCGATATTTAAGGACCTAAATCAAATTTGAAAATTTTGTTAATAATTTTATTAAAAAACAATTAATTAACTAGCAATTTTTATTTGTCTCTAAAATGTGGCGAAGTGTTTGCTCGACTACAAAATTGCAGTCCTTCTCCAATAGCTTTGGTGCAAGCGATTGTCGTTCAAGAATTGAAGCTAACAAAGCCCTGTACAAATCATTATAGTAAATTAATTCTTCAATAAAGCTAAATTTTCTACTTTTTTCAAAAAATTAAAATCAATTAATTACCAAATTTTAATATTTAAATGCACAAAAATGTAAATACTAAAAATCTATATATAGATGTATAAAAAAACCTTTTATTAAAGACAGGCCAGTAGTTTGGGTTCGACAAAGGAAAATCTGCATATAATTTTGCGTTTTCAAAAAATTCCATTCTTTGCTCGCACGGTTTGAAAAACTATATTAAATCAACAAATTATTTTAATAAAAACAAAACATCAAATTTTGCATTTTACAAAAACAATTGGTCCATTTGTTAATTGACAAGCAAAAAACTTTTAATTTGATACTCCTACAAATAGTACCTCGGTTAAACCCGGCTCAATATTCATGTAGATTCCGCTCCCATTTCTTCCATGCAAAATCCCATTTGCAGTTTGAACAGTTCGTGTGAATGGCGATGTGTAAATGTTGTCAATTGGAATTGGTTTAAACCTAAATTGATTTTAATAGATAAAATCAAATTAAATTGTTTTTTTTAAATATGTTTTACCATTTGCCAAGCTCTTCGGCTTGTTCAAGTCCTCTCGTTGACAGCGGAACGTCCTGTTTGGACATTGTGGGTTCTAAATTCTTACACCAATCCAAGTCAACATTGTCTTGTCGTTGTGCATGTCGAACAAAATACAAAGTTTGTAGAGCATTTGGACGTTGGTCTATAAATGTAAAAAAAATTCATCATTTATCTTGAAAATTAAATCTCGGAAGAATTAAAAAAAAGTAACAAAATGGTACAGTTATAAAGTAAAAATTGAATTGAATATTTTGTTACCTATTGTCCATAAACGGTTAACTTTTTCTTTTTCTACATCGGTCCATACAATTTGCAAATTATTCAACTCGTCTTCAATAAATTGCAACGAATCCGTATAGTTCTCATATGTGTACAGAAACTCAGCTGTTGTAAACTAAATTTTTATTTAAATTATAAATTAAAAATGATTCAAGTAGAAATTACACAAGAAAATTAATAAAATAAAGAATAAGAAATAATATTATGTTTAAAATTTTTCAGAATTAAAATTTCCAAAACTTTCCTTTTTCTCAGTGCATTTGCTTCTTAGGTATTCAAACTTTTCGATTAATTGAACACGAATGCTATATAAAATATCATCATAAAGCTTCAATTTTTTTTCATAGCGCACAAAATCAAACATTTTATCATCGTTTGTTTTTAATTTTTTAATAATCTAAAAGAATTACAATTAATTGGTTTAATGATATTTCTAAAATTTACCTTTCCAAGCTGTCTTTGATTTTCGTCGTTTCCTTTAAGAAATTTGTCAAGAAAATAGCGACCAATAGTTGCATTTTGAGCACGTAAAATCATTGAAATTACGTTGAACTTCTGATATGGATGATAAAGTTGAATGCTTTCAATCTCTTTTTTCTAAAAAGTATTTTTAAATTTAAATTTTTACCAAAAAGCGCATATTTTCTATTACTCTTTAAAGGCTTTATTTTCTAATTTATGACACAAATTAAAATACAAATTATTTTACTTTATTTATAAAAAACTAAAAGTTAGCAAGTAAAAAATGCGTGTCGGTGTGCTTTCAAAAAAAAAAAATGTGAATTTTCTTACATCAAATCTACCAGACAATTCCTTGCTTTCAGCGTATGCAACTTTTTTTGCCTCCATTAATGTTTGGTTTTGTGCACAAATTTTCTTTTCAAATTCGCGAAAAAAGTCAAATAAATCACCTAAAAAAATATTATAAATAAATTAAATAATTCAAAATGAACGCACCTTCAATACAATCTTTTTGTTTTAAAATCCAAGAAAGTTGCTTTTGCTCGTCAATTTTATAATGTTTTTTGTAATATTGTTCTTGACATTGCATAAATTTGATGGCATCCAACATTTTGATTGTCATAAAAATATTTTTAATAATCAGAATTTTATTTTTTAAATATTTTATACCATTTTTTGTCATTGGAAAAAGTTGCAGCCGAAGAACGATCATCTTTTGTATTAATAAGCAAAAGTCAAATTATGAACAAAGAAAGTGTTATTTTCAATAACATTAGACCAATTTCAAACCCATGCCCAAATTCGAACCTTTTTTTGAAAACTCAAAATTTTACAACAAAAAAAAAGAGTACAATTTACAACGGAAATGTAATTCATATCTAATTCATGCTTTTTGAATGATTTTGAGACTAATTGATTTTGGAAATTTTTAATTTTCGACAAAAGTTCGAATTCGGGTCCGCTGTTCAATTGGTAAAAATGGAGCTGTTATTCGGATTCCTCGCCCCAAATACCCTCTAGAAAACACCTTTTTATCAACTTTTAAAATTTGGAAAAATTGGTACCGCCAAATTGGACGAATTATAATGTTAATCGACTCCACTCTAAGCCTAATAGTAAGGCACGAGTCTGAAGCAAGTTATGAACCCGGGACTGAAGTGTCTTTTTCAATTACCCCCCAAATTTTAACCAAAAAACCGCTGCTGTACAACTCGCCTATGTAACATTTCGCCTACGCAACATTTCGCCTACAAAGCCAAAAGGCAGCATTTCGCCTACAAATTTAAAAATTCAATTTTTAACATTTCCTTTGACAAATTTAAGGCTTATTTGGCTAGATCAAAAGCAAAAGCATTGTAAAATCCATCTTCACACACGTATACCTAATTATTTATACTAGTAGATAAAGGAAAATGAATTTTGAAAAAAATGGGTCTGAAAAGGAAGATCCAAGAAGAGCCAAGCGCAAAGCTTCAAAAATTTTCGGCCAAGCAAGGAAGGACGTCACCTGCGAGGTTTTTGAGCACTTCGACAAATGTTAAGACGGTAAATGCCCAGTTTCGCAAAAACAACAGAGGTGCCTAGATGAGAGAACAATTCTATTAACAAAATCTATTTAATTATTCATTTTGTATCATTTCTTTGTTGCCAGAGTTAATAAAATTGAAGCTTTAATTCTTTCGCGCATTACAAAATGCTTAATCGTTTGTCAAAGAAAATTAAAAAAAAAAAAAGAATTTTTAAAATTTGTAGGCGAAATGTTGCTTTTTGACTGGGTAGGCGAAATGTAACATTTTAACCCTGTAGGCGAAATGTTGCCTATTGGCTGTGTAGGCAAAATGTAAATAGGCGAAATGTTGTGTAGGCGAAGTGTTGCTTTTTGGCTTTGTAGGCGAAATGTTGCCTTTTGGCTGTGTAGGCGAAATGTTACATAGGCGAGTTGTAGTGGCGCCCAAAAAACCCCAAAAAGTGCCAAAATATTGATTAAAAAATCTTCTATTTCGATCTTTAGGTGTCGTTTTGGCCAAGAAAAAGTCATTTTAGGAGGTGCATTTTAGTCTAAAAAATTTTTGAATATTAAGGGTTCGTTTTTATTGCATTTTTCTTAAGCAATTTTCGGGAAAATGCCTAAACTTGGGCGATACCTATCATTAGGGCTTGAATTTTTAGTCTTTTTTCTGTTTTTTTCCTGGACGCGCCTTTCTATAAAACTCACGAAACTCCAGTTTTTAAAAACCAAAAATGCACGCCTAAAAATGGATTTTTCCAAATTTTCAAAAAAAATTGACTTTTGGCGAGACTACAAAATTCTGCCAGCCAAAAAATTCTCAATATTTTAAATTTGCACTGAATTGCTTTTGTTTGAAATAGTTGCACAAAAAATGAATAGATTAATAAATAACTCAAAAAAAAAATTTTTGACCAGCTTACACCCCTAATTTTGACCTTTTTAGTGACTATTTTGACCTTTTTAAGGGATTTGACTGACTGACTATTTTAAAGTTTTTAGCCGGAATTTTACCAAAACAACTTTTTAAAATTAGGTCTTAAACAATTTGAAAAAATAAGTTCTGCAAAAATGCTAAGAGCGTACATAACTAAACTATTTTGCAGTGTTACCTGCGTTTGGTGTAGCATTGCCAGAACTGGATGCTTTTTTGTTTGGCGATGCATCTGAATTCTCTAAGTGAGTAAGGAAAATGTAAGCTAAAATATTTCGATATTTATTAGTGATGCACGAGACCCAAAATTTACCGAGACTCGAGACCGAGACCGAGAAATGACACCGAGACTCGAGACCGAGACCCAAAAAAACCCGAGAAATTTCTCGAGTCGAGACTCGAGACCGAGACTCTCGTGCATTACATAAATTTTTGTTAGTCACACCACACACTAAAAAGTGTATAAATATATTTTAATTTGAAATTGAATTTTCCTGACCCGTCTTCAGCAAAATAAAAGCGGCCACGATGAAGCAAAGTCCGTCCAAGAAAAGAAAGGTGCGCATTTTGAGGCAATTACAATATTTGACTGATGCTGCTTTCTGGCTGTATTCTCCTCCGCTTTTATGCGGCTTTCAATCACTGGCTTTGAAGTGCCTTTGTTTCAAAATAGCATTGTCAGCGAAGAAAGTGGAGGGAATGCGAGAGAATGCGTTGGCATTTACGAAAAGCAAATGTTGGCATTGGCATAAATTTTTGCCCTATTAGCACCAAAAATAGTCACTAAAAAGAAATAGTGGAATTGATTGCCCAACAAAAGATGGGAAGGTATTGGTGGCATTTATTACGTATACATTGCCTTACTTCGACAAAGATTATATGCCTGAATTGAAGCGCGGCATTTGGGCCCCCTGGTTATGCCAATTTTGTGGAGAATTGAAGCATTAGGGCTAATGTATTGTATGAATGAAGTGCCAAGGCCAGAGCAAATGGCCATAGAAGCAGAGATATTGGTCGATAAATCTCAATTGCACTTTGCATATAACAAGGGCCGCACTGATCGCCGTTAAAAAAAATTCAAAGTTTCAGAATCGTTTCGAGTATTCTCATCAGATAGATAATTCGAAGGATATCGTCATTCTTCTCTTCGCGCCTTCTCGAATTTTCGCACTCTAAGCGGACGAGGTATGAAAGAACATCGCTAAGAAAGTGGATGTTTTAATTGGTAGTTTAAATTAGTGTTCGGCACGGTACGGCATTACCGCGGTATTTTTTTCGGTATTACCGATTCGGTATACCGACCGAAGAAATTTTGGGATTTCGGTTTTTTTTCGGTATCGGTATTATACCGAAATACCGATACCGAATACCGAAAAACCCCATTTGCCGAACACTAGTTTAAATATATAATGGGTAACAGAAAGTACATCACAGGAGTTCATTCAGCGCGTTTTTCTTCATCAGACATTACTGAAACACATAAGCAGGGGGGCTAAGATTTTTAGGGTTTTCTATGGATCAAAATTATATGTACAAAAAAAGAAAAAATTTACACCCTAACCATCAAAAACAAAAAAAAAAAATGCCAAGGTGAGAAATTGAAATAATTAATTTTGAAAAGAAGTATTATTTAATTTTATTCAAAACTTTTTAATTAAAAATGATAACCTTGAATGGCCCTTTAAAAAACGTCAATTTCTGATAAACCAGGGAGGAGGACCCTCCAAATTTCTCATCGCCAATTTTAATCAATCGTTTTTCTCATTCGTTGGGATTGTACCGAATAGTATTTGCTCGCGTTTATTTGCTCACAGTCAATTGAATTTTTTTAAAAACATTTGTATTTGCACTTTTAATTCTTAAGGATGTTAAAAAAGGTTTTTAGAAATAGTAAAAAATAAATTAAATATTCTCTAAGTTATATAGTCAAAAAATTGTGATTTTAAATCGAACAATGGCTGGAATAGTAAACAAAGAAAATATTTCAAGTCAGGACGAAGAACATCTCGAAAATTTACTCAACAAAAATGAGGCTAAACGCAAGGTAAAAAATCTATAAAAAATTTAATCTAAAAATTTTAATTTAGCCATCCAATGAGCGTGCTCCTATTTTTGAGATTGTTTCTTGTACCGTCGGCAGCTCATTTCAGTTTGGATATCATTGTGGGTGTATCAATTTGCCTGGTAATAATTTTTGTAATTAAACATTAAATTTTAATTTTGTATTTAGCTGATTTAATTAGGCATTGGTTCGCAGAATCATATGAGCAACTGTACGGAATGCCAATTTCGGAAGTCAAAATGGAAACTACATGGTTTTTAAATTATTTTTAATTATAATTTTAACTTGAAAAATAACATTTTTTTAAATTAATCCTCACTTTTTTAATAGAGTTGTATGGACCCGGGACTTTTGGGAACCGAGTCCGGGACTAACCGGGACTTTTCAAGGGAGAATCTTTTTTTTTGTGATGTTCAATAGTAAAAAAAAAATTTTTTTTATTATTCAAAAATATCTTTTTCATTGTCTTTATCTTCAATTTATCATTATCCCGACCGGGACCGGGACCTGAAAAAACCCAGGAAATCCTGTCCCGGCGTACAACCCTACTTTTTAGGGCTATTGCTGTGAGCATTTTTGCGGTTGGCGGAATGATCGGCGGCATTTTTGTTGGCAAGCTGGCAGATCGACTGGGCCGTCGTCAGGCCCTTTTGTACAACAACGCCTTGGCACTGGTCGCTGTCAGTTTAATGACGGCCGCTAAACATGTTGGCATATATTGGCTGTTCATCATTGGACGCTTTGTCATAGGACTGAACGCTGGTTGGTCAGAACGATTTTAAAGAGCAAATTAATTAAATTTACGTACAAATTAATTTAAGTTTTGTCGATTTAATGTTTCAATTTTTTTTAATTTATGCCTTTTTGTTTTAATGTGCAATTAAAAAGGATTCCATGATAGAAATTAAGGCCGAAAATTTTAAATTTGAATTATACATTTTTATACTGAGTTAAAAATTCTTTAGGTTTGATTAAAATTTTATTTTTTAAGTTTTGTCAATTTTAATGTTTTCAAAAATTTAGGTATGCCTTATTGTTTTAATGTGCAATTAAAAATTTGCATGATAGAAATTAAGGCAGAAAATTTTAAATTTGAATCATACATAAAAATTCTTTAGATTTGATTACAATTTTATTTATTAATTGGTAGAAAAACTCACTATTGAAAATATACAAATTTCCAATTAGGACTCAACAGCGGGTTGGTGCCTCTGTATTTGATTGAAATTTCTTCGACGAATTTACGCGGTTCGGTTGGTTCCATTGCCCAATTGGCGGTCACTATTTCAATTTTGATTTCCCAAATTGTTGGACTTCCATTTTTGTTTGGAACGTCCGAACGATGGTCATTCATTTTTGCATTTGCCCTGGTAAAATAAAAAATAAAAATTTTTTAAATAATTTTAAAACCCGCAGATTCCAATTTTATTTCAACTCTGTACACTTCCATTTTGTACTGAATCACCCAAATTCAATGTGGCGTTCAGCAAACGAATAGCTGAAGCGGAACGTGATTTAAAGCGACTTCGTGGTCGGAATGATGTAAATTTAATCTCAAAAAATATTATAAATTAATTTTTAAAATATAATTAATTTGCTTATAAAAAACTATCAAAAAATAAATCTTTATTAAAAAACAATTAGTTCTGGGTTTCCAATTTTTTAATTCAAATTGTTTAATGTAAGCAGAAAAAGTTTCTATTTAGGTAAAAGATGAATTAGAACAAATAATGACGGAAGCTTCTTCCAATCAAACAACGTCCAATTTTAACACAATTCAATTGTTCAAAAAACCGTTCGTTTGGCCACTTACATTGGCTATTTTTATGCACCTCTCGCAACAATTCAGCGGAATCAATGCCGGTCTATTTCAGCATATAAACAGCATTTTGGGAATAAAAACATTTTAAAGAAAAAATAAAAAATATCTAAAAGCTAAAATGGTAAAAATTATTTTTATAAAGCTACAAAATAATGTTGCTCCCCGACTTCAACGCTCCCGACATTTTTGACCTAATGAACCAACCCCCGATATGTCGCATCCAATCATATCCCCCCCCCCCCCGACATTTTTGGGCCTCACTCCGACCTCCGACATGCCGCCCCCGAAAAAACCCCGACCCTTAACCGCCGCCCCCGAAAAAACCCCGACCCTTAACGCGCCGCCCCCCGAAAAAACCCCGACCTTAACGCGCCGCCCCCGAAAAAACCCCGACCCTTAACGCGCCGCCCCCGAAAAAACCCCGACCCTTAACGCGCCGCCCCCGAAAAAACCCCGTCCCTTAACGCGCCGCCCCCGAAAAAACCCCGACCCTTAACCGCCGCCCCCGAAAAAACCCCGACCCTTAACCGCCGCCCCCGAAAAAACCCCGAGCCTTGACGCGCCGCCCCCGAAAAACCCAGACTTCCCCTCCCCCTCCCTCAACCCAGAGCCACGACGACCCCGACTTGGTGCCCCCAAAGAAGCCCGACCCTTGAGTTTTCCAGCTCCATAGGGTCGGGTGTAATAACCAGTTTAAAATTTTAAACAATTTTTTTAATTTAAGCAATTTTCTATTCAACCAGTATATTTAAGAAAGCTGGTCTCGTTGGACAATGTAACGATGTTTATACTATAAAAACAAATTTTTTATTTATATATTTTATAATAAATATTTTGCATATGAGTTAAAAATTTAGTGCCAAATTATGCAACTATTTTGATGGGCACAGTCAATGTCTTAATGACTATTGTTTCAACATATTTAGTAAATTTAAAAGCTTATAATATTATTAAATATATTTTTATTTCATAAATTTTAGAGATATCACGCCCGGCTAAAAAAATCCGAGTAGTCCATAAAAATCCCGGTAGTCCGGATTTTTCAAAAATCACCTGATCAAAACTACTTTGACTGAAAAATCCAGGCCGGTCCTGTCCAACATAAATATTTCAGATTGAACGCCTCGGAAGACGTACTCTTCACATTGCTGGGCTAGTCGGACTTGCGATTTCCACATTTATAATCGCAATTTCAATGATTGTTGCTAAGGTTGTGTTGTAGAGTTAAAATGCTACAATTTTAAAAAATAAATTAGGTAGTTAAGGTTAAATTAAAACATTTTAGACGATTTACTGGTTCTCATTTGTCACAATTGTTTTTGTTCTTCTAATGGTCGTTTCAGTTGCCACAGGCCCAGGTTTGTTTTATTTTTTTTATTTTCAACATTTTATTAACAAATTCCAACAAAGTCGAAATTGTTTAAAATTGCATAAGCTTAAAAACCCCTAAAATTCCTCATCAATTAATTAGTTTATTGTTTTAAATGAAATTAAAAATGCGAAATTTGTCCAGGCTCCATCCCATGGTTTTATGTGAATGAACTGTTCCCGATGAATGCCCGTGCAAGTGCCAATTCTGTCGCAGTGTTCACAAATTGGTCGGCAAATTCGCTAGTGGCTACGCTGTTTCCAATGCTCGAGTTAATTATTAAAATATATTTTGTAAAAGTCAACAAAATTTCGTTAGCTTATTCCGAAAAATATTTTGTGGAGGTCGGCGGCGGTGCCAATAGGCGCCAATTTAAAACAATTCTGAAAATATTAACACGATTTTGGCTAGAAAAGTGCTCAACTTTTTGTGACCATCGGAAACCAATTTCCAATTTCTGTCTTTTTTTTTGGAACATCGGATTTAAAATTCCGGTTTCCAGCTTTTTAAAATGAAAGCGGTTACACCACCGGATCCAGACTAGGGTCAGAAAATTGAGTTCAGCTTAGGCGAGCCTCTTTGGGCAATCCAAAAAGGGCCGGGGGCAAGCTTTTCCGGACAATTTCCCAGTCAAGCGCCCTCCGGCGGAATGCCAGCCCAACTCGGGTGCCCGTCCAAACTCTAATTCAGACAAATTTTTTTTATTCATTAGCGGGTAAAAAATCGTGCCTCCTGATCGCTTAATCACAATAAAAACTCTGGGTACTTATGCGTTATATGACAACAAGAACAATTTTTTTTTTTAGTCTGCACAATGTAAAAAAACATAAATTAAATTTAATGAAAAAATTCAAAAACAATTTTTCGAGGGGTTCGAAATTGGTCAAAATGGAAGTCAGATTCGGACACTATAACCCCGTAAATCCCTAGAAGCACTTTTTTTTTATCAACTTTGAGAAAAACAATATTTTTTCTTGTTGTCACATAACGCATAAGTACCAAACTCTGACCATTTTTAATTTTCAGAATATTTTTCATGAATATACGTTCTTCATTTTCACAACGTTTCTGTGCCTATTCATCATTTTTGCCTTGCGATACATGCCCGAGACTAAGAATAAAGCATTGGAGCAAGTTCAGGCGGAGATGGCATTGAAGAAAAAATGAAAACGGTGATCAAACAGAATTTTTTTTTGTAGAATATATTTTTGAATGAAACAGAAAAAATAAAACTCAAATTATTCAAAATAAAAGTAAAAATTAATTAGAATTTTATCTTATTAATGTTAGTGAGTTGTTTTTTTGTGTAACTAATTGGACATTCTTGAAAACAAATTAAATGACTGATTGACTATTTTTCACTGAATTATTGCATTTTATTGCATCATAAAAGGCCTCCTTTTTTGCGGGGCAAGTCATCTCGTCGGGGTCAACTTGACGCCATCTGTCATAACTTAGTCATTAAGAAAATAATTAAACAAAATTGATATTATTCGAAGACCCAGTTTGTTGAACTTTTAGCAAAAGCTACAATTAGTCTTTTTTAAAAAAGTTATAGATTTAAATGTGCTGAAAATCGCTATTTTTGTGCCAAACATGGCGTGCCAACTCATAACATCAAAACTTTTCGGCAGCCATACTAGTGCTGCACGAGACCCAAAAATTCTCGAGACTCAAGCCCGAGCCCGATACTTTACCTCGAGACTCGAACCCGAGACCCAAAAAACCCGAGACTTTTCTCGAGTCGATACTCGATATCGAGACTTTTTTTCTTAAAATTTTTAAACTTCAAAAATGTCATAATTTGCTAAGATAACGTCAATTTTAGACCAAATCTAATGATTTTTTCTTGATTTTGACTAAAACTGAGCAAATTTTTCCGAAAATTTTTGTTTTTAGGAGGTGTATTTTTCCCTTTTTATTGCGTTTTTGATTAAGAAATTTCCCAAGATGCAAATTTTTTGAGAATTCTGCTTTTTTGGAGGGAGGGGGGGGGGGGGGGGGGGGGAGGAGGTCGGCGATGCCGATAGGCGCCGCCGAGAAAATTTTGAATTTTTGACTGGATTTGTTAAGAGATTTCAACCAAAATTTTCAAAACATGGTACTTATTTTTTTTGAAAAATGTGGGCACACCATCTTTAGAACTAAATTTGTAAAAAAAATAACCATATACATAAGGTTTTCTGCGTGATGTGTTTTGTTTTTTGACTAAGAATCTGTAAAAATGAGTAATTACTAATTAGGTATTTAATTAAAAGAATAAAAAGGGTGTTCCACTCGGGGATAGAACCTCTGATAAGGGAAATCAGAAAAAGAGTTTAACCCACTAAGCCACAAAAGATTTAAGTAAAACGTTGTGCAAAAGATATTAATCATGCATTTTTTAAATATTTAAGCTCAGAATTCTGTCTGAATTTTCACCAAAAATGCCATCTTTACCAGTTTAAAAAAGTCTCGAAAATCGAGACTAAATACGCGAGACTCGAGCCCAAGCCCGAGACCCAAAAAATTTCTCGAGTCGATACTCGATATCGAGACTCTCGTGCAGCGCTACAAATTACCCCCCGACCGTTCCTTTTAAGCTAAAATATATCTATTTTTTAGAATTAAAATTTAAAAAAACAACAATTTATTGCAATAAAAAATCCGATCACTTACTCTCACATAGGCATTTCCAATTAATGCATTTTGTTTCATCATTGATTGATTACTCAATGGTCTGAACTGATCGGTGTTTAGGGGGCAGCGCACATTTTGTCTTCAATTGATTGATAACAAAATTTTCCCATCGACGATTAGTCGCGTCGTTTGTGCACTCCCCCACATAGAAAAAATAAATCTGTGACTGACCAACAAGAAATATACGATCACAAAACATTAATTATTCCATTTTTGTACCAAAAATGGATGCTGACAATTTCGTTATGCGTATTTAAATCTCATTCAAAAAATATTTAGTCCATTATTTATTTATTTTATAATTTATTAGTTTCTTTTTTTATTAAAATATTAAATTGGTCGTTTATTGTGTCATTAGCTTTTTAAAAAAAGGTTCTTTTAAATCAATCTTTTTCTTACCGAAATTAATGATTAAATCCAGGGCTCGGATCTCAAAATTTTAAAAATCCGCATCGGAGCATTTAAAAAATCCTCATTTGATATCAAAAATCCGCAAATTCGTCATTTTCATTTTGAACCCAAAAATTATGTTAACTTCGCTTCATTCGTTATATTTATTGGTACTAAAATTGATTTGAGCAAATTTCTGTCACAAATACAGTGGTGTGTGTTCAAAAGTAAAGTCACAAATTTTTTTTTTTGTTCAACGATCTGTAAAATGATAAAAAAGGAATTTGAGAAAGAGTGATCAGGGCTTTTTTGTAGCATTTTTAGTAGGCTACAAAACCAGCAATAGCAACCATCCCGACGGGGGGTCGGCGGTGCCGATAGGCGCCGCCGAGGAATTTTTGAGTTTTTGACTCAATTTTGTTATGAGATATGCAACCAAAATTGGAAAGAATGTGATGCTTTTTTGCATTAAAAAAACCTCCCGAACTTTTGAAAAACCACAAAAAACCTCATTTTTGACTTATTGTCCTTCCAAAAAACCACAAAATAGGGCTAAAACCTCAGATTTCGGAGCCCGGTTAAGAGATTTGCAGCTAAATTCTAAAAATATGACATTTTTTGAAGCTTGTTAGTAATGAAAGAAGTCCGGCGGCACCGATAGGCGCCGCCGGGAAAATTTTTTTAAAGATTTTAACGATATTTGTTAAGAAAAATGCTTTTTATTGATCAATTTTTCCAAAAAACCACAAAAAGTCCACAAGAATCTCAAAAGACCACAAAAATCCGCAAATCCGTATTTCAAAAAAAAATCCTCATTGGCCTTTTCAAAAACCACAGAATGAGGAAAAATCCGCAGATATCCGAGCCCTGATTAAATCTATTAAATTTTTTTAATATATTCTTTTATTTTCATGTAATAAAAATTTATTAATAAACATTGCCACGCCACGATGATGTCATTTAAATATTTTTTTTTAACCAAAAAAATGCATAAAAGGACACTTCAGTTTCAATAATCGAATGCTGCCGTAGGAGAAAATAATTTATGGCTGAATAAGCCCCTCCTTTTAAGCCTCTCAAAAGCGCCGTTTTTCATTTTGAGAAGCACTTGTCAAATACACGCAAAAATGCTAACAAAAAATAGTCAAATTATCAAAGAAAAATGAACATATTAGTAACAAAAAAATCTCATTTAATGCTTTTTTCGTTAAAAGTGCAATTAAATTCAAACTTTAATTTAATTAAATTTAGAATTTTAACAAAAAAAATCTAAAAATGTCACTCAACAACAACAATAATAACAACAACAACAACAACGATGTTATTAATGGCATTGCTGACGAAAGTCAGACGACCGAAGCGCGTCAACTCCGTGCCACCAATATTGGCTTGGCCGAATGTCTGAAGGGTGGCGTCATCATGGATGTGATGAACGCGGAGCAAGCAAAGATTGCGCAGAAAGCCGGTGCCGTGGCGGTGATGGCACTAGAGCGTATTCCGGCACTGATTCGTCAGGTGGGGGGGGGAACATATTAGTGGATCCATAATTTATTAATACCTATTATTTTTTAAATAATTTTATCTTTTATGTAATTTGAAAGGACGGTGGGGTGGCGCGGATGAGCGACCCGGAAATGATTCGGCAAATCCGCGAGGTGGTCACCATCCCGGTGATGGCCAAATGTCGAATTGGCCATTTTGTGGAGGCACAAATTTTGGAGGCTGTCCAAGTGGACTTTATTGACGAAAGTGAAGTGCTCACGCCGGCGGACAACACAAATCACATTTGGAAGCACAAATTCAGGCAACTTTTTTCAAAAAAAAGTCAACCTGCCCTCTTAATATGTAAATATATTATTACATTTTTTGAATATGAAAATTTGAATTTTTAAAATTTTAAAAACAATTTATCACAGAGTGCCATTTGTTTGCGGTGCGCGAAGTTTGGGCGAGGCGCTGCGACGCATCAGCGAGGGAGCCGCAATGATCCGCACAAAAGGGGACGCGGGCAGCGGAAATGTTGTGGAGGCGGTCACCCACGTGCGCGCTATTCAGGTGGCATTTTGTTGAAAATATTAAAATGCAAATTTGTTTAGTCTGATTAGGGTTGGCATCCCGACCGCGAAAACCCCGACTCCAATCCCCGACAATTTTGGATCAATCCCGGACCCCGATACCCGACAGTACCGGTCCCCGACAACTCCGACTCTGACAATTTGTAAACCCCCATCCCTGCCCGACCTTTCCCTACCTGAACGTAGGGGTGCTTGCCAACTCTAAAATAGATTTAATGGAAATAATGAAAAATTTATTTGCCGATTTTTGTTTTACGCTTTACCCATTAAAATTTAACAACCCGAATTGGTGAAAAAGAATTTTAAATTTATAAAAAAATATATTTTTTTCAAAAAAGTTTTCAGTCCGAAATTCGAACTCTGACCAAAATGAATGAGGAAGAATTGATGAGTTGGGCCCGTGTGAACAGTGCACCAGTTGCTTTAGTGTTCCAGACGGCCCGTGAAGGTGGGCAAATACGATTTTATACAAAAACGGCTAACCAACAACAAAAAAATAAAATGTTTTTAAAAAACTACGAATTTAGGCCATTTGCCGGTGCCAAACTTTGCTGCCGGCGGTGTGGCGACGCCTGCCGACGCGGCACTGCTGATGCAGTTGGGTGCCGAAGCGGTGTTTGTTGGCTCTGGCATTTTTGTTTGTTGTTCAACTTTTGATTAGTAGATCCTAAATTTAATTTTTGTTTTTTCCCAAAATTAAAATCATTTTTATATATTTGTCCCCCCCCCCCCTCAGATGAGTGACAATCCGGCAAAACGGGCGGCTGCAATTGTGCAGGCGGTAACGCATTTTGATAAGCCAAATGTGTTGGCCAAAATTTCGTGCGGTTTGGGCACCCCAATGAAGGGCATGGACAGTGCCGGTGCGGGAAAGACAGTCACGCTGGAGCAGTAAAGCAAGACTTGCAATTGTTTAAAATTATGTTAAGAATGTTTGATCGGGCAAAAATTTAAATTTTTAGTTTGGTTAAAATCATTTTTTTTGTCTACAATTTTATTTTGATCACAAATATCGGGACTTTTTTATTTCATTTCCTCAATGTTTGCTTTGACCAAAAATTCTTACTTCTTTATAATCTCTGTTATGGCGTTAAATTAATATTCAAAATTTGTATTTTTAAAAAAATTTTAATTAATCGTTATGTATGACATTTACGCAATGTTAATTTTCATCCAATATTAAATAATTGTTTTCTTCTTTAATCAAATTTTAATTAGCATTTAAACACATTATGCCAATGCGCATTGGCATTCTGTCGTTGCAGGGCAATGTTCAGCAACATCGCCAAATTTTGCTTAAAATTGGTGCCGAACCAGTCACTGTGAAGAGTGCCGAACATTTGTCCAACCTGGACGGTCTCATCTTGCCTGGCGGCGAGTCAACGACGATGGCCAACCTTTTGTGTGCTGATTTGCCATTGAGAAATGCCATTGTGGAGTTTGGCACTGAGCAGAGGAGGCCCATTTTGGGCACATGTGCCGGACTGATTATTTTAGCCAAAACGGTGTACGGGAGGGAAGGCAAAATGAACAACGAACAGAATGTTAACGCATTGGGGTTAGTTCAGAAAATCATGAATCTATTAATAATGAAAATTTTATCTTATTTGATAATTAGAAGTAATCTGAAGATTTTTGCTCATAAATGCTTAAAATGCCACATGAAAACGATAAAATGTTTTTTTTCAAAATTTTTTATTTTATTATACATAATTTTTAGAAATGGGAAATAAACTCTTATTTTTAACCTTTTTGCATTTTAAATTTGTAATAAAACACCACAAATTTTTTTTTGTCATTATGCTACAAATATTTTGCCATTTTATTATACATTTTTTTTTGATATTTAGTCTTTTGGACGTTGTTGTGCAACGAAATGCTTACGGCACGCAGACCAATTCCGAGTTTCGTGCCATCCGGACCAGCAATGGCCAACAATTTTGTGCCAGTTTCATTCGGGCCCCATCGATTGTTCATGCCGGCAAAAATGTGCAAATTTTAGCCAAATTTGAGGGCACCGAAGAGACAGTTGCCATCCGACAGCACAACATTTTAGGCCTATGTTTTCATCCAGAAAACAGCGATATTTCCTATTTCCATGAACTTTTGTTACGGGATGCCGAATGTGTTGAGAAATTGTAATTTTTGAGTAAAATTCGTTGATTTCGATATTTCGTTTGCGAGATTTCGATGTTTATTTCATTATAAAAATTTTCTTCAATTTTAATTAAAAGCGTTTAAAATAATGTCTAATTGCTTTTACACATATTCTAAAAAGGACTAAAGCATATTGCATAAAAAAATTCAATATTATAAACTTTAAATCGCACAATTTCATATTTTCATAAATAAATTCACATTCATTTATTATAAAGCCATACGGAGTTGGCACTTTTTGTCTGAGACGGAGTTGGCTAGGACGGGAGGTCGGTCGCCAATCACAAGACCCATCGCGGGTCTGCTGATTAATTCGGCTTTTTCTCGGAGATTATTGTCCCCATAAAGGACTGACTCTCTTCCCATTAGTGCTCTGCAAATCATAAATTAACATTTTTTTCATTCCGTTTCTAATTGCCCCCAAAGATAATAAGTGCAAATGGTGAAAAATTACATAAAAAAATGTTCAATAACAAATTTATTATGCGGGGTCGGAGCAAACGGCCAAATATAACAACTGGCCCTTTTAATTAATTGGCTCATTACTCTTTATTTATTTAAAAATAGATTTTTGCTCGTCATCGCGCGCGTGCGGTAATAGTCGGGCTGGTCGTCCACCCATTTTTAAAAAAAAATAAAATTTTAAAAGTCATGCAAACGTTTTTGGGGTCAAAGAATCCGAATATGCCCTCCTTTTTGTCCAATATATTGAAAACCTGTACCCGAATTAGAACAACTTTTTTGAAAATTCAAAATTTTACAATATCTATTTGGTCTCAAAATCATTCAAAACGCATGACCGGATTCTTCGACCCCAAAAACCCTAGAAATACGTTTTTTTAACTTTTAAGAGAAAAAAATGTTATTTTTGAAAAATGGTGGGGGACGAACACGACTATTAAATTACTGTGCTGCTTTTACCGCTTTATTTGTAGAGACCGGAAACTCAGCCCAAACAAAATTTTGTATAAAATTTTTTGGGTTTCTTTTGGGTTTTGCTCAATTTGACCAAAACCAAAACCAATTTTTTGGTTTTTTTTGTACAAAAAACCCCAAAAAATTTTTGGTTTTTGGTTTTGGTACGGACTCAATTTATTTGTGTTGTTTTTGAGATCAAAATGTGCATTTTTTAGATGTTTTCAGTCAATCGGTTTGCCGCCAATGCCTTTTGTTCGCGGTGCCCCGTCCATCATCATTTGCGGTCCGACGCCTCAACACTTCCCAACGACGGGCTGACCCTGGGCCATTTTTTGCCGGGCAGTAGCCAAAAACCGCTGGTGCTGGCCGCCGGGAAAATGGATGCCACCAAAATAGGCGGAATGGACGAGCAGCGGAGGACGGCCGACGGACGTCTGAGATTGCCCGAGTGGCTGAAGCGGGACGTGGTGGCCAAACAGAGCGATGTGTGTGTGTGAACTAGGGTTGGTCCCCGGGGGGGGGGGATCCCCGGTCAAACCGGGGACGGGGATACCGGGGATGGACAAACCGGGGATCCCCGTTTTCGGGGATGGCAAACCGGGGACCGGGACGGGGATGAGAATGACCGAGGATCCCCCCGGTTTTCCTCGTCCCCGTCCCCGGCCGGGACCAACCCTAGTGTGAACCACTTTTGGAAGGGAATGATTGATGAATGAAGGGGATTTCGAATTTGAAAAAAAACGGTCCAATTTGCTTGCATACGGTAGACCCAAAGTAATTGAATACGGTAGACCCAAAGTAATTGTATACGGTAGGCACTTACAGAGGCGAGTTAAAATCCGATATAAAAATGTTGGGCCACAACCCATATTTTTGCGTATAATTGCGTTGAATGCATTTTCAAATCACTTCCAGGTAAATCTGATTCGGATGAAGCGGCAATTGAGGCAGCTAAAGTTGACCACCGTTTGTGAGGTGCCCTGTGCCGCTTTTTGTTGTAACAATTTTAAAAAAAATGCTTTTTAAGGCTGCACGATGTCCCAACATTGGGTATGATTGTTCGGAATTCGAAATTTTTTTTGCTAATTTTAAATTCACTTTACCTAATTTACTTAACTTTTGTGTGAAAGGCGTGTGGCGACTAAAATGCTTTTTAGTGAATGTTTGGGAGGCGAACCGGGGAGGCCCTCAACGGCGGCAATTATGCTAATGGGGGACACGTGTACTCGAGGATGCCGGTGTGTAGTTCAGTTCAACAACAAAACATGCACATTTTCAGGTTTTGTTCCGTGAAAACCGCGCGACGACCGCCGGCCCCGGACCCGGACGAACCGCTGAACACGGCGAAAGCCGTCAAAAGTTGGGGCGTCGATTACATTGTGTTGACCTCAGTTGATAGGTGTGGTGGCGGGGAATGGAACAGCTGATCATTGGGGGTAGTGATGTCTCGGTTCCGGAAGCGCGGAACCGCAAAAAATTGGAACCGGAACCGCGAAAACCTCAAAATCCGGAACCGCTTCAGAACAGGAAACGCGGAACTGCCAGAAAAATGGAACAGGGATATCACGGGTTGGGGAACATATGTTCTGGTCGTTCAGGGACGATTTGTCGGACGGAGGGGCTGCACATATTTCGGCCACCGTCCGGTGTCTGAAGGCGGAATGTTCGCACGTCCTCGTCGAATGTCTCGTGCCGGACTTTGCGGGTGTGCCGACGAGTGTTGAAGCTGTTGCGCAGTCGGGTTTGGACGTGTTCGCGCACAATTTGGAGACCGGTCAAAGCATTTGCGGGCGGCCAAATGGGTATGTGAATCCCGCAAGTTTCAGTTCGTCGATTGAGTGCATTTGTGCGCGACCCGCGCGCAAAGTACGACCAATCCCTGCGCGTTTTGGCACATGCAAAAAAGGCATGGCATAACTTCACGCATAACTTCACCCTTACAAATTGATGTTTTTGCTGGTTTAGGCAAACCCCGAGGTTCTGACCAAAAGCTCGCTGATGCTCGGCCTTGGCGAGGCGGACCAGGAGGTGGAGGAAGCGATGCGCGACTTGCGACTGGTCGGAGTGGACGCGTTGACCCTGGGCCAGTACATGCAGCCGACCAAGCGGCACTTGGCCGTCACCGAGTGGGTGAGGCCGGCCAAATTTGAGCACTGGCGTGAACTGGGCGAACAACTCGGTTTTGTGTATGTTATTAAAAAGTTGAAGTCAACTACACACTCCTGTTTCAGTTACACCGCTTCTGGACCATTAGTCCGTTCGTCGTACAGAGCCGGCGAATTTTACTTGAAAAATGTGATTGTATAATAATTTATTAAATTTATTCGATTTCCCTCACTTTTTTGATCATGTCTCATTTTCCTGTGGTCTGACGAAGGACGACTGAATCCCTAGTAAAATAGGGACACTTCAGTTCAGAGTTCTAATTCTGGTGCTTCCGCGCAATAATTTTCCACATTCTTGGTTTAGAAATCATGCGGAGTCGATTGGTTTATGACCAAAAAAATAGTAACAGAAAAATCCCAAATTAAATGAAAATTTGAAACAAAACATGGTTACAATTTTCAAAAATTTTTTACCTACTGCGTCTGTTGCCACACTCAAATTGCCGAAAAAGTAAAAATCTTCAAAAAGTCACTAAATCAAAAAAGAAGAATTAAAAATACGGAAAAAAGTAAGTCTTTTAAAAAAACACCCCAAAATTGTAGAATCTTGTGTACAAGGATTTTTTTTGTAAACGGAGAGGAAATCCCGTTCCCGATCCGGATTTATCCAAAAAATAATTTAACTTTAGAATTAATTGACTTCATTGCTTCGCTGCCGTTTCTGCCAAATTAGTCAACAGAGTCGCCACAAATTTGACAAATCAACAGTAAAATGGTTAAAAGCTAAGAAAAAAATAGGGATTTAATTAATCAAATGCTAAAACCCATGGCAATCTGAAATAAAGGACGAGTCTTTAAACAATGACATTTCAATTTGTTTGGGGCAACTAGTTAACTAAATAAACAATGGAATGACAAATAAGAAAATAAAAATTTAATTTGAATTAGGTCATTGGAATTATTAATGAAAATAAAAGTTTAATTATGCTTTAGCTATTAAATTTAATGGGAAATGCATAAATCATTTAACCCATGCGAACGTATTCATATGGACTGAGTTTTCCATCACCGTTTATGTCAGCTTTTTTGGCTTTTTCAGTGCTCAATTCTTCCAAGCTAACAAAGCCATCATTGTTCTTGTCCAGTTCCTTAAATGGGAATTTAAAAGAAATTCAAATTTTTTAAATTCGTTTTATTACAAAAAAATCATTTGCAAAGGGGTCGATGTCGAGGACCAAGTCCAGATTGGAACTTTTCAGCTCTTCCTCAACATCCGGATTGGATTCAATGGCAGCAAGTTTTTTGTCGAATTCTTCTTGTGTCAGCTTTCTGTCGAGCACTAATTGCTTCTGATTCTGTAGTTTTTGGTTAGCCTTCGGGGACAAATGTGTCGATGCTTCGTCCACAACTTTTTTGAAGAACTCGTAATCTTCATTTAGGTCTTTAATTATTCCATCAACAGATTGCTGAAATTCTGATGATTTTTGTTTGTTTTTATATTTAAAAATTCTTACACATCAAAGAAAATGATCAGATTAAGGAAAACCCTTAAACAGATTAGCAGATAAAAGATTGATCTCAAGAGGGAAAAAGAATTGGTCAAATTTTATAAGGATCAGCGTAAATTATCAGATTTGTAGAAGATATGCAATGGACAAAAATTGATCAGTAAAACAGACGGACCAAGGTTGTGGACCCAGAACTGAACTTGCCTTTAAAGCATTGCTGCCACCGGCTGCCATTTGCTTCAAAACATTTTCAATTTCATCATCGGATGCATTTTCAATTCGCTTTATTGTTTGGACCAATTTTGCTTCTTCATCATCACTAAGTTTAGGTGAAGCAGCAGCTGCACATTTAGTACAAATGTAACAAAAAGTAATTAGCATGATCAAGACGGTTGTAGAGCTCATTGTCAGAGGAGGTTGAATGGGGGAGTTTGTTTGAGTGGTCATTGACGTTACATTGACCACCAATTTTATACGGTTTTACCAAATTTATTTTAAATCATTATCGTATAACTGAAAGTTTGGATGAATTCTTACTAACCATCCAAAAATTATGTGATATAACTGGAAGTTTGGATGAATTCTTACTAACCATCCAAAAATTATGTGATATAACTGGAAGTTTGGATAATTCTTACTAACCAACCAAAAAACGGCAATAAAAATTGATCAAAATGGAAACCTCCGCTCAAAAGCCCACCGATCAGCAATCGTATCCATCAAATCGTGCAAAAATTCGCCCATTTTTTGGGCCAATTAATTTCGCATCGTCGCCCAAAAAAATTTTCCAATTGAGCAAGACGCACTCAATCTTTTTCAAGAAAATTTCGTTGTGGTGAAAGAACATTCAACATTTTATCACTTGCACAGAGTCTGCCAGGGATGCCTTCCGTTCCATATTCCTTGTTCCGTAAAATTCCGTATTTTGGTCGTTCCCTACAGGGCCGTAACCAGAAAAATTTTCGGGGGGGGGGCGCCAAGCCAAAAAAAGTCGATTTTTAGGGGGTGCATTTTTGAGTTTTCTTGCATTTTTCTTAAGCTATTAACCCCAAAAAAATATGGATTTTTAGGAGGGGGGGGCATTTTTCGTTTTTTTGGGCAGCGGGGGACGAGAGACGGACGTTTGAGATTGCTCGAGTGATTGAAGCGTGACGTGGTGGCCAAACAAAGCAATGTGTGAACCACGGGATGATTAATGAATGATGAAGGAGATTTCTAAAATTTAAATAAAACGTTCTTACGGTAGACCTCCCAAAGTAACAGAGTCGAGTTAAAATCAGATATAAAAAAGAATGTTGGGCCAAACCCACTATTTTCGCGTAAAATTTTGTTGAATTCATTTTCCTATCAATTTTCTTCATGTGCTCTTAGGAAGCAAAACTTTTTTTGCGGGCTCAGGCTAACCCCGAGGTTCTGACCAAAAGCTCACTGATGCTCGGCCTTGACCCCAAAAATGGTTGAATCTTGTGTAAAAGGATTTTTTTGTTAATAAAATTTTTTTTTTTTTTAAATCCCGATCCCGGGTCGGGAATTGTATCATTCAATAGTTTACTCAAAAGATTAATTGAAAAAATTGCTTTTCATATTTTTAAATCAATAGCGGAAAACAAAATTATGTATTTGTTTCCGGCGGATGTTTTGCAAAATAAATAAATGAATGCTGGCTGTTTTATCAATCTCATGATTATACACATGCGCATTCATGTGAATTTTTCTTGTTTTTGAATAAATCTGTTGGAATAAATGAGCTTAAAAATTGGGTATAAAAGGAAGAAAACGAAATTCAAATCAATTAATTATTCAACAAAAGCATTAATTCAAAAATGAAAATTTTTCTTATTTCATTTTTGCTCGCCTTCCTAACTGTCTGCGCAAATTCGACGCAGCCTGATCAAAAAACTACTACGGATGAAGGCAGCACAAATTTAATATTAATATATAATTAAAAAAATTACATAAAAAATATAATTAATTTTCTATTAAAGATGAAGGCGGTGGTGATGTTCAAGTAATTTACGAAGACGCAGTTGATTTTGCACAGAATTTGTCGTTGACTTTTTTACCTAGTGACCATGAAGGAAGGTAAATTGGAAAAAAACATATTTTCAAATATTTGAATCAAAAGTTTTTTACATTTAAATTAGTTTTTTGATAAATAGAATGTGCCCAAAAGTAGATAAAATTTTAAATATTAATAAATATTGATAAATTAAAAAACATTTTTGCTAAATTCAATTTAAAATAGGGGAGATGTTGCCGAGATAGTACCATTCACTCTTTTTCCAACTCCATTTCCAAAACATCTCTTTGAGCAGGCCAAACAAGTGCAATTGGTTAGTTTGTAATTCGTTAAATTGTAAAGAATTTTTTTTATATATTTATTTTTTAATTTTAAATAATTAATATAAAAAATATATATAATATGATTTATTATTTTATAGAACTAAGTGAGTAACGTTTTGCAAAATTTTTAGGCATATTTATTGCTGTATTTTCGAATCTCAAACGACTTCGATTTTCTGATCGAAAATTATGAAGAAGTAGCAAAAACGAATACAAATGTCAAAAACTATTTGCATATTTTAAAAACTGTTCAAGCGGAGGGAATTAAGCAGAAAAATGTTCTTCTGTTAGGACGATCGGTGAAATTATACAAAATTAAGAAATATGGCTTAAAAATAAAATATTAAAATTCAAATTAAAAATAAAAATAAAATCCTTGAAAAATTAGTTGTGAGAAGTTAAACAATGTTTTTACAATATGCATTATTTTCTAATATTATCAAAAAATGTTTCTCAATTGTTTAAATGGATTTAATTTTAAGGATTATATGTGCCATAAGGTAATGGATGATGAAACAAATGATGGGCAACATTATGAGCTAAAACAGGTAAATAGTAAACCAAAAAATAAATAAAATAATTATGCCTGAATTAAATAAAAGGTTTTAATTTAAATTTTAATTTTATTAAGATTGAATTCAACACCGGGCAACTTGGAGGTGTTCACGTATCGCGTAATCTCACCCAATTACATCGTCGAACAATGTTAAAGGCGGGACTTGACCCAACAAAAGAGCAAATGCCCGACAATCCTGGAGACATGGCTATTGCCGAAGCGTTGTACATGGCGTGGTAATGCATTTTTTAATATATGTAGTGGTTTTAATTTATTTAATAATGTTGATTAACCTTTAAAATATTGAAAAATGATTAAAATATAACTGTTTTGTTAAAATTAAACAAAATAGAGTGGTTTTAATATTTAATAATGTTGATTAACCTTTAAAATATTGAAAAATGATTAAAATATAACTGTTTTGTTAAAATTAAACAAAATAGAGTGGTTTTGGTTGTGAAAGCGGCCCCTCAAATTCGTGTGCACCTCAAATTTAAATGCAAATTTAGCTTTTTTCCAATATCGTTTCAAAAATGCTAAAAAAATTTACGCTTATTACTAACAATGTAAAAAATTAAAATATTAAAAAAAACATTATTATACCAACTCCCCACAGGACCGCATTTGGGGATCCTGAAGCCATTTTTTTGTTTGCGGCCAGCAAGACAAGCCGAAACCGATTTGGCCAACGACTAATTGAATACCTTCTTGAAGAAAAGTCAAAAGGCAAAATGAAAGTGATACGCATTTCTCTTCCAGATTGTGCCGATGCCATGAAGACTGGAGGGTCTGGTTTTATATATAAACATTTAGTTTCAAAATTTGCCAAGTTCAAAGCATTTTAAATTTGTTTTTTGTCCGATTTCATTTTTATTTTTATAATTTCTTTTAATGAAAATAGGCACATAAATCATAAAATATAATCTATATTGTTTTTAAATTTTAAAAACCAATTTTAAGCTTAACGCTCGATCCCGAGGACAGCACTTTGCGTTTGTATGGACAAAAAGTTGCGGTCACATATATCGCAACTGAACCGCCAAATCCAAGCCGCGGTGAATGGGCAGTTCGACTGTTGTTTGAACGGTCCACGGCTATTGTAAGAAAGGCATTTTTTGTTGTTGTTAAAATTTGAAATAAATTTTAATTTGTTTCAGAAAAGCCCAACAATTGGACAAGATCTTGCCAACCAGAAAAAAATTCAGCAGGTAGGTATTTGTTTGCGCGAGAAGAGCGTGAATCTTAATTGAATTCCACTTATTCATTTTTGTTTTAGCTATTTTATTTTCCAAAAAAATCATTTTTTAAAATAATTTTCTAAAATTTAAGCTTCTTGCAAAGCCTGGCATGGTTGAACGCTTTTTGCCGGAGCCAGAAAATGCCGCAAATGTGGCCGCAATTCGGAGCACTTTTGCCGGTTTATGGCCTATTCATGATCAGGACGATAAACAAAGCCAACAAATAATTCAAGTATTTATTATGATGACACACATAATCAAATTTGTTAATAAATTTTAAATGTTTTTTTTAATATTTTCCAGGATGCCATTCAAAATCCGGACAAATATGTGCTCAAACCTAACCGAGAGGGTGGCGGCAATAACATTTGGGGTGAAAAAGTGAAGGAAAAATTGCTGACTTTTACGCCCGAAGAACAAAATGCACATATTTTGATGGAACGGCTGAATCCGATGGTTGTTAAGGTAAGAAAAATAGAATTTTCACAATTTAAATATTTTTTTTTGACAATTTTTATTAAATATTAATTGATCAATTATCTAAGAACTACATGGTGCGCCCTAGAAAGGTCATAAAGGAAAAAAAAGAAACTGAGAAAATTGATTATGCCCAAATGACCACCGAGTTGAGCATCATTGGCTATCTGTTCGGGAATGCACATGACCTGAGCGTGCAAAAGAATGTGCAAAAAGGGCACTTTTTGCGGACAAAAATGGCAACTGAAAATGAAGGCGGCGTATCATTTGGCACCGGAGCTTGGGATACGCCATTTTTGTTTTGATCACAAAAATGTGTGATCAATTGACGCAAGCTAAAAGTTTTTGTGCGATTCATGCAAATTTTATCTTCTTTAGAAAAACTCTCTAAATTCTTTTTGTAATTTTGACAATTTGTTTCAATAAATATTTTTCCTAAATTCTTCGTTACGTTTTGGACCGTTCTGTTTTCAATTTGTAATAGACCGGCCGGCCACCTGTTCTGTCAAAAAATGCGACAAAAAATCAAATTATGTGAATTTGGTGCCATTTTAAATTAGAAGTTGGGCAGGATCAGTAAAAATTGCGACTGGGATATGGCTGAAAAACGTGCCAACAGAAACAATTTTTTTTTGAAATAAAAATTGCCCTTATCGAATATCGTATCCTTTAATGATTAAAAAAATACTAAGTATTTTTTGATAACGATAATTTATCAAAACATTAAAAAATTAAAAAATATTATCATACCGTTTATCGATCAAAGCCATTTGCCAAACACTAGTAGTGTGGGGTGAACTGTACAGATAAAAACTATTTATTCAAAATAAAACTTTAATTATGCTTATGCCATTAAATTTAGTGAAAAAAAGCATCAACCATTTAACCCATGCAAACGTATACATAAGGACTAAGTTTTCCGTCTCCGTTTGTGTTAGCTTTTTTGGCGGGTTCACTGAATTCTTCAATTATCATTTTTTTAATAATTTTTTGCATTTAAAATATTTAAGCCTCTTGCAAAAGCGGGCATGGTTGAACGTTTTTTGCCGGAGTTGTTAAGGTAAGAAAATAGAATTTTCACAAAAAAATTTGATGTGTCCATTTTTTCTTCATATAATTTTTCACATTTTCAAGCATTCTTTTAAAACGTTTCGCAGCATCTTTGGCCTGTTGTGTACGGCATCTCATTTTGCAATGACTCAAAGCATTTTTGTTTTTATTCTATTTCTTTCAAAATATTTTTCAAATTTTTGCCATTTTTTAGGCTTTTCCTCTGCTTTTTCAGAAGTGTTTGCCGTAATTCACTCAAATTTTCCTCAGAAGACTTTATCTCGTTTTTAGCTGTTTCTAACTTGTACTCAAGCACAACAAAAGCAGTGTGCTCTATTAATTTGAAATTTAAATTAATAATGCAAAAATTCGGTAAATTCGTAAGGGCTCAGTTTTCCGTCTCCGTTTGTGTCGGCGTTTTTGGCAAGTTCTACCAAACCATCGCCTACTGGTGAAGAAAAACCAATTTTGGACAAGGCATGGTCCATTCGTTTTGTCGGCCCATAAACGAAGTTCGTCCAAACCAACAAAACCATCAGTGTTAAAGTCCATGTCCTAAATTTGAATATATATTTAAATTTTCACAAATAGCATACAATGACTATAAAATATGCAATACCCAAAAATGCGTTTCCATGTCCTTCAGTTTCCTAATTCGTATAAATATGCGGTTGTTGTTTTCTATTTCCTTCTCGGCTTCATCATCAGTTTTGATGGCAGAAAGTTCTGATTTTTTTTTTGCTAATTCGACAGCTTTTCGTCCACAGTTATATTCACCACATTCATTAAATAATGTTTTGTTTTGTCGGTTAAATTGGCCGATCCTTCTTCAAACGCGCTTTTAAACATCACAGCGCGATAGTCAAACAATTTGTTTTGGTTATCAACGCGTTTCTGTAAAATTTTTAGAACATAAAACAAGTTATTCAATGCCAATGCAGCTTATACGAACAAGTCGGGAGTCCGGAGCAAAAATTTTAAAAGCCGAAATTCCGAGATTGACCCCATAATTGAGTAAGAGATTGGCAAAATGTAGGCCCGGGCGTCAAACACACGACCCTCAACGCGGTGATCATAGCTTCACACAGCCAAGCCAATGCTCTTACCGTCTGAGCTACCGGGGCGTCCCACCAGAGGCTCTTTTATACCTTCGCCCGAGGCGTTTTAACTAATTTTAATGGAATTTTTGAAATCAAAATTTAAAAAATGACCATTTCAGTACTGGTCCCGGTCCCGTCTAACCCTAGTTTTAACCGTTAAAGCAGCTGGGACACTTTTCTTCATTGGAATTAGAATTTGTGGACTTGCCTTCATTGTTTCGCTGCCATTTGCTGCGGCGCTTATTAAAGCATTGCCGATTTGTTCCACCGATGCGTTAATTGTTTGTGCATGTTTTGTCCAAAATTGCTTTTTCTTCGGTAGGAAGCCGTGTTGGCGCCGTATTTCCGTATGAAACCCAGTAAATTCCATCAAAACATAAGGAGATTACACTTTTTGATAACATTTTTTTATTGAAAAAATGAAATATTTTTGTTTTTGTCTGATTTTATAAGGCTTTTTCTTCGTTATGTAACTCAAAAATATTACATTTTTTTGTCAGATTTTTGAGGCAGATAATTTGTTTGCCAAAAATTTGGGTTGTTTGTGACTTTTTTTCTTCTAAATTCCTGTTTTCAAATTTTAATTGCTTAATTTGTAATTACTTCAACTGAGTCGCCACAAATTTGACAAATACTAAATAGATTAAAGTTAATAAAAATAGGGTTTAATTTAGGGTTGCTCCCCGACCCCTCGGGGGCGCGAAAGTCGGGGGTCGGAGAGGCCGGAGTCCAACCAATTTGAGACAGTTTTATTATCAATTTCAACAAACATTTTTCGACATTGCCCTAACAAAACTTACCTATTTTAATTTCTTAAATAGATAAAAAAATATTTGCATTGTTTTTAGCATTATTAAATCCTATTTTTCTTAACATGCACCTATTTAGTGTTAATTTGTCAAATTTGTGGCGTGCCGATTTCAAAGAAATACTTAAATTATTGTAATAAATTTGGTTTCAGGCGAAACTTTTCGAGTAGTAATTGATATATACAAATTCAAAAACTATTTAATAAAAATAAAACTTTAATTATGCTTATGCAATTAAATTTAATGGGAAATGCATGAATCATTTAACCCATGCAAACGTATTCATATGGACTGAGTTTTCCATCACCGTTTATGTCAGCTTTTTTGGCTTTTTCAGTGCTCAATTCTTCCAAGCTAACAAAGCCATCATTGTTCTTGTCCAGTTCCTTAAATGAGAATTTAAAAGAAAATTCAAATTTTTTAATTCTTTTTATTTACAAAAAAATTATCCGCGAAGCTCTGGAAGTCAAAGATTCGTTTGTCCAGATTGGCACTTTTCAGCTCTTCCTCAACATCCGGATTGGATTCAATGGCAGCAAGTTTTTTGTCGAATTCTTCTTGTGACAGCTTTCTGTCGAACACTAATTGCTTTTGATTCTGTAATTTTTGGCTAGCCTTCGGGGACAAATGTGTCGATGCTTCGTCCACAACTTTTTTGAAGAACTCGTAGCCTTCATTTGTGGTTTTAATTATTCCATCAACAGCTTGCTGAAATTCAGAGGATTTTGTTTGGGTTTATATTTAAAAATTTTCTTAACGTTCAAGGAAAATAAGCAGATTAAGGGCAAATAAATAATTGATCAGATTTTTGAAAGATTGACTGAATCGTTTAGACAGTAAACAAATTGAATAAAAAGATAATGAATATGAATTGTTATGAAAGATGACTTGGACAACAGCTTAAGAGAATGATCAAATTGGGAAAAAGAATTGGTCCAATTTGTAAAAGCAAGACGTGAATGATAAGATTTTTAGAAAATGATGTGGACGAATTTGATCAGTAGAACAGGCAGACGGATCAAGTTTGTGGACCCAGAACTGAACTTGCCTTCAGGGCATCGCTGCCTCCGGTTGCCATTTGCTTCAAAACCTTTTCCATGTCATCATCGGATGCATTTTCAATTCGTTGCATTGTTTGATCCAATTTTGCCTGTTCATCGTCACTAAGCTTAGGCGAAGCAGCAGCAGCAGCAGCAGCAGAAATTTCAGCAGTACATCCGGTACAAATGCAACAAAAAGTGATTGCAAATGCAACGATCAAAAGTTTGGCTAACATTTAAAATAATGAAAAAATTTGGTATTAATACCGAATTTTTGATGCTTTTTATATAATAGAATTTCTTCTTGATCACAGCAAAAATTGTACTTTATGTCGCTGTTAATTGGTTTGTTTTGCCACTTTCCTCTAATTCCCGTTTTGATCAGTTTGTTTTCCATTTTTCTGTTTATCAAATAACAAAAAAGTGTAATGTTTTTTTCAATCAAAAAATTACATTTAAAAGATTTGATCAACAACAACAGAACATAGCGATACAAATTTTTAGGGCGTTAGCTAAAGATAATGCAATGCAGCATGGAATTTTTAGGAAAAATCCGGCGGATCGGGATCGGAATTTTTAGGAAAAATCCGGCGGATCGGGATCGGAATTTTTAGGAAAAATCCGGTGGATCGGGATCGAAATTTTTAGGAAAAATCCGGCGGATCGGGATCGGAATTTTTAGGAAAAATCTGGCGGATCAGGATCGGAATTTTTAAGAAAAATCTGGCGGATCATGATCGAAATTTTTAGGATAATTTGTCTAATTTGTTACGACTCAGTTGAGTAATTTAGCTAATTCGGCAATGGAACTATGAAAACAGGATTTAGAAGAAAGTAATCACAAACAACCCAATAAAATTTTCTGTCTGAATAACAGAACAAAATTTTGTATATAATTAAACAAAACAATACCATTCATTTATTTTTAAAAATGTTAACAAAACTTATTGTCTCATTATGTTTCGTCGAAATTTGCTGCTTTTTACACGGAAATGCAGCCGCGCCTTCAGAGCTAACTGCCGAAGAAGAATCAATTTTGGACAAAATGGTCGCAAACAATTAACGCATCGGTGGAAGAAACGGACAATGCTCTAATAAAAGCGGCAGAATATGGCAGCGAAGCAATGAAGGCAAGTCCGCAAATTCCAATTATGGTCCCATCTCGGGATTTGGCTTTCAAATGTCCCATCTCGGGATTTGGCTTTCAAATTTCCCATCTCGGGATTTGGCTTTCAAATGTCCCATCTCGGGATTTAGCTTTCAAATGTCCCATCTCGGGATTTAGCTTTCAAATGTCCCATCTCGGATTTGGCCTTCAAATGTCCCATCTCGGGATTTAGCTTTCAAATGTCCCATCTCGGATTTGGCCTTCAAATGTCCCATCTCGGGATTTAGCTTTCAAATGTCCCATCTCGGATTTGGCCTTCAAATGTCCCATCTCGGGATTTGGCTTTCAAATGTCCCATCTCGGGATTTGGCTTTCAAATGTCCCATCTCGGGATTTGGCTTTCAAATGTCCCATCTCGGGATTTGGCTTTCAAATGTCCCATCTCGGGATTTAGCTTTCAAATGTCCCATCTCGGATTTGGCCTTCAAATGTCCCATCTCGGATTTGGCCTTCAAATGTCCCATCTCGGGATTTGGCTTTCAAATGTCCCATCTCGGAATTTGGCTTTCAAATGTCCCATCTCGGAATTTGGCTTTCAAATGTCCCATCTCGGAATTTGGCTTTCAAAGGTCCCATCTCGGAATTTGGCTTTCAAATGTCCCATCTCGGGATTTGGCTTTCACATCTCGGGATTTGGCTTTGGGGGCGCTGTTCAGCGTAAAGAATGCGTTTGACTTGCCAAAAACGCCGACACAAACGGAGACGGAAAGCTTAGCCCTTACGAATTTACCGGACTTTTTGATTTTTGAATTTGCATCAAATACTCGAAAAATTTGGCTTAATTTAATGTTTTTCTATTTTTCATGGTTTTTTGATTGAATAAATAAACAGAAAAAGAAATTGCCAACAAACCGTGTGGTTTTTTGGTTTTTTCAGACTCTTAACTCGACTCGAACTTATTTTCCGTTCAAGGCTTCGAGAATCATAATTTTTGTCCCTTAGCCTCGATTTTTTTTTGGAACAAATTTAGTCCCGGTCCGGTGATACCCTAATTTGAGATATTATTGGATCAAATAAATAATGTTGATTCTTCCTCCGCTTCACTTTTGAGATATCAACTTTATCGCATTTGACTCAGATTATAATTAAATTAAATGTAATTTTTTACTATTCAATAAAAAATTGTTGTTTTTCCAAAACAGTGTGGGGTGATCATGTAATTTTATAAACCACAATTAATGTCAATTAATCCCATTTGCCAGGCCAATTGATGCCAATGGAGTAATCTGAATCTAAATTATAGTAATTATAAAAAATTTAAACATATTTTACTAATGAGGAGGGCGCTGTTCCATTTTCTGGTTTAATTGGTGTCGTTGGAAGAAGTGTCTTAAAATGCCAAAATTTTTAAATAACAATGCGTACTGAAATAAAATTGTTTTACCTGAGTCACAACGGGTACGGTAATCGAGGCGTTTACTGTAAAATTATTTGTTGTGTTCAAAATGTTTTAAAAGTAATTGGTTTTACCGGTTTTGTAGTCCAACTCAGCGCCTTGGAATGTTCCATTTATGTTTTCGGAAACTTTTAGTATTAAAATAATTTCTGTGTCGACATCGCCATAAATTGTTTTTGGACTTCCGCAGCAGAGCCGAGCTCCTAAAATTTGATTTTTTAATTCAAATAAAAGTTTTTTTGATATTAACTTGAATAGGTAAAATCGAAATTCTTAAAATTTAAATTTATTTACCTGTAGAAATTTTGTCCCGTTTAGCTTTTACTTCCAAATAACTTGTACATAAGTCAGTGCAGGGAAATTCCAATTTGGAAATGGATATTTCAATTCGCTGCTTGGGCAATTGAGGCTTAAATTTAATTTAAAAAACAAAGAATTTTAAACTTTTTTAAATTTAATTATTTTACAATAATTCGCCAATAGCATTCGGAGCCGGCATAAAGCTGGCCAGTTGTTATCGATCCTTCCCATGCTCCGGCCATTAAAAATCCGACATTTTTGCAATTTGGACTATCTAAATAATTTAGTAAATTTAAATGATTATTAATTTCAAACAATTTACTGCTAATTGGTGTCTCTTGACAAAAATTGCCGGAATATCCCTGAATTAAAAATGATTAATTAGAAAATAAAATAAAAAATAATTATTATTTTTACCTCCGGACAGCGGCATTGAAGGCAATTATTCGGATCAGTATAACCGTGATTATAGCACTCTAATTCTTCTTGGCAACTCTCTAAAGTATTTATTTTTATTACATAAAATAAATTTAAAAATTTTTTTTAGAGAAACATTTTAAATTTTTGTTTAAATATTTTTTGGTTTTTTTGCGCACTTTGGCAATAACGTTTGTTTATCATTCGCGCATCTTTGAATGAAAGTCCTCCCCGGAAGCCCATCGTTTGTTGAAAGTTTGAGTCTTTTGTGAGTATTGTATAACTAAAATTTTATAAAATTTTAAATTTTTTCAGTTTTTTTTAGGTAACCTTTTTCGATCTTTACTAAAGCCTTTGCTTGGATAATGCATTGTTGAACCGATGTCCTAACAAAAATGCATTTTTATTTAAATTAAAAATTGAATAAAACTTACATAAGGCAAGCCCATGTTGTCACTGTTTTCAGCTGTTCGACTCATAAAATTGTATTCCGTTCCATGAAAATTAAAAATTGCGTTAATAATTTTAATAATTTTTGTAATTTACCGATATTATAGCATCAAAATTGATAAGAATAAATTCGTCCCTATCATATCGCGACTGTTCATGCCATAGACCCAATGAATGAAGCGTTTCATGAGCCACAATATCAAGCTAAAATTATTTAAATATTAATTTAATTTTTAATTATTAATTTTAATAGCAATGAATTAAAAAAATAATTAAAATCAATTTTAATTGCTAATGGATTTAAAATAAACTAAAAGTTAATTACAAATTTTTGCTGAAAAGAATAAACAATATAAATAACAAATGTGACCAGAACATTTAAATGTATTTAATTAATAATAATTTAATAAAAATCAACAAATTTATAAATTACCAAAATAATTTTTAATTATTAAATGACAAAGAATTAAACAATCAAATAACAAATTGTTTAAAATTAAAAATCGTTTTATTGAACAAATTTGTATATTAATTACCCTGTCGCATCCGGAACCAATTGAAATGCGTTGGGCGCCACCATGTCGACCAACCGGTGACCAACAACCGGTGCTACGAAAATATTCCAAAAAATCCTTTCCACTCTCAACAAGTTCTGTGTTGTTTTCATAGGCCTCGAATCGAATGCAAGTAAGGCTTCTAGAAAAAATAAAATTAAATATTTGAATTAAAAAAATTAATATGCAATTAAAAACCTACTCAACATGACTGAGGCCAATTTTGACGACATTAATCAGCTTGGCTAAATCAAAAACGAATTAAAGGTCCGTTTGCACTGAAATTTGCTTACAATCATTTTTAAAATCTGGATGAAATGTGTATGGAATTGTCAAATTGGTCCAAAGTGATTCCGGGGTTGGATCCGCTTGTCGCGGAATTCGTTTGTTTTGATGGTCTTCTAAAATTATAATTGGTTAATTTTATTTTTAAAAAACAATTGAAAAATAAAGAACTTATTAGTTTAATTTATGTAATTAAAAATGTTTTACGTTTACCGTATTCAATTTCCAATAAAATTTGCTTGGCCTGTGGAACAGATAACAAAATGTCGCCCTCAAATAATTGGCCTAATATTTGGTCATTTATACTCAATATTGAATCATCGTCATAATCCGAAGTTTTGGCACGATCTTCTGTTGATTTAGTAGGAATCTAACAGGAAAATTGAGTTTTGAAAATCATTAATTGTTTTGAATAGAATTGGCACGCCGACATTCGGGGACGGAAAAGACGGGGACGGGGTTTCTCGGGGTTGAACAGGTAGTCGGGGGTCCGGGTTGTCAGAGTTCGGGGAATCCCCAAAATTGTCGGGGAAGGATTTTCGGGGTCGGCAATGCTAACTCTAGTTTAGAATTATACAATTAAAAAAATTTACCCCATCCGAATATTTTTTAATATTTTTGAGTGCTGCAATTTTAATTTTGGACAATAATTGTTTCAATTCCGTCTGTTCTTCGCTTTCAATCACTGCAGTTTCCTTTAATTAAATTTAAAATAGTTTAGTGTTAAACACCGTTTTTAATTAAAATAAAAAATAAAAATTTTTTAAACTTACGAATATTTTATTATCAGTTGATGACTTCTGTTCATTCCAAATTGGACTTCCATTAATTAATTGTGCTAGCAAAACAAGATAAAAAAGAGCTTTCATTGTTTTATTTTCAAAATTAATCGTTTTTAAATTACTTTTTTTGGCCGAATTTAACGCTATTGTTATAAAGTTTAAATTGGAATTAATTATTTTTTATAAATATTTGATTTTAAAAAAACTAAGATTTTGTGAATCCAAATTAATGGTTAATGGAAGTGCATTCATTCATTTTGTGACAAGTCTATTCATTATTCTGTCAATTAAGGGCTGTAAATATATAGAAAAAAAATGGAAATTTGAGGTTCCGATTTAGGTCATTTTACGACGGCGGTTAAGTGCGAATTATTCGCATTAATTTAAGCAATCCGTAGTTATAACCTTGATCGGAATTTGACGCAAAAGTTTCGTTCGCCAGACTTTAATTTATAAATTACGATTGCATCATTTTGCTTAAAAATTTTCATTTTTTTAATCAAATAAAGCACCTAGGTATTTGCAGAATAAAGTTGTACAAATAAGCGCCTTTGGGATAATAATTTATGATGCTATCAAAAAACCTTAATTATTTTTTTATCAAAATAAATAGGCAACTGTTCCGTGCAATAATTTTTTCTAAAATTTTTGCGGTTTTTATAATGAGTTTTTGATTATGGATACAAAAAAATACTTACAAATGCCAAATTCATTTATTATGCTGATACAAGTTTTTAAATACGTACAATAATGTCGTGCTGTGTCGTTTCTTAAATCCGCCACATATATTTATGAAGTAGTTTTAGACATCATAACTTTATTCACACCGCCCCAAATCAGTTAAACCTTATACCATTGGAACGGTTTATTTAGCAAAACAATTACATTCTACTAATAGTTCTCGATTTTTATTAAAAATTGCATAATTTGCTTAATTAAAATATTTGATCAAATAAAATAAGCCAATAAAAATGTTTTAACTATTTTAATATTGAATACATTTATACGATTTATTAAAACACAATTATGTACAAAAAGCGACTTTAGTTTGCAAAGTGAAAATGCAGACAGAGTTTTGCAAAAATCTTTTAACACTAAAACAAAAAGCATAATTCGAATGGAATAAATTGGGACACCCAATTCCTCACTGAAAGACACTTTAGTCCCGGGCTCATAACTTGCTTCAAAGTGATTTCC
This sequence comes from Globodera rostochiensis, assembly GCA_018350325.1. NCBI lineage: Eukaryota > Metazoa > Nematoda > Chromadorea > Rhabditida > Heteroderidae > Globodera > Globodera rostochiensis. Next base: position 2,310,866 of record JAEVLN010000010.1, read on the forward strand.
GCCAAAATTTTTTACGAATTCATGGGGTAGGCTTAGAGTGAAGTCGAGTGATATATAATTTGCCCGATTTGATGAGGTACCATTCCGGAATGTTACTCCAATGCCATTTGCAAATCGCGTTGAATAAAATTTTATTAAAAAATAAATAAAAAATCTAAACTTTAAGCTTCTTGTTATGTTTTACTAAAATCTTTTGGTTTTGTACAAATTTTTGGGGTTTGCTAGATCAAAAAATTGTAAATCACGCTGAACAAAGTTATGAATTTTGGAAACAATCCGGTGATTTCGTCATCAACTCAAAAAAATGAAAATTCCAAAAATTTCTAAATGGCTTTCAAAAATATTTTTTAAAAATCGGGAATATTGAAAAAAATTTTAGAAAACTTTTTATCAACAATAAATAGCACAACAATTCTAGCAAAATGAAAATAGGTAACAAACAAATCCATGCAAAACAACATTTGCCGAATGTACGTACATATCTTCAAATTTTTTTTTTACTCAAGGCACCATTGATGCATCCACGTACAACATCAAATCCTTCAAGGCTTTTATAACCACCTGTAAAACCAAAAAGCAGGATTAGAAACTGAAAAAGCAGAAAAAAGCAGGATTTGCCTATGTAAAAAGCAGAAAAATTTTTTTGAAGATTTTAACAATATTTGTTGAGAAAATTGCTCTAACACTTTAGAAATTTGGTCATATTTAAGCGAGAATTCACAGAAAATTTAAAAAGCAGGCAAACGCAGGTCAAAGTGAAAAAGCAGGAATTTAGTAGGAAAAACCCCAAAAAATCTGCTAAAGCAGGTACTATGGCCACCCTACCTTTTGTCCATTCGCAGTTGATTATCCACTTCTTTGTTTCATACTTCTTGTTGGAACAATTCTTCTCGTCGAATTTGCTGCAAAAATTTTGAGCGGCATGTGCAGCGTCGCCACTAGACCTGAAAATTTCAATAAATTTAAATTAGACAATTGTATATCTAATTAGTCATTTGTAAGAAAATAAATGAAATTAAGCAAAAAAAAATTTAACGAATTTAAAACATACAAACACGCTCCAGCATTCACCAAGTTGTTCTGCAAAAGAATGCCGATGCAAAAGACGACAACAAGCATAACAATTCGTGGCATCTCAATTCGTTTGCTTTTTAAAATAAAACTGTTTTATTTTCTTTACCAGAGTTCGGCTAATGAGAGAACTGATACACATTTTCTTTCTTACCATCCCTATGTCTACTGGTTAAAAATGGGAAAAAAATTTTAATTGTTTGAAATTTTTAAAAATTAAAGAAAAAAACTAACAAATGCATTTGTTAAGGGATTTGCAACCAAAAAAAGATGCGTAATTTTTTGAAGCTTTTTAGGAATAGGGGGGGGGGGGGGTCCGGCGGCGCCAATAGGCGCCGGGAAAAAAAATTAAAAGTTTTGTGAATAATTATGAAATTTGCCTAAAATTTGTAAAAAACCATCATTTTATAAGGTTTTCTGTACGATAGATTTACAGAAAGGAAGGCGAAAAAATGAATAAACCCAAAGATGGATTGATAAAAAGAAAAAGTGGGGTAAATGATTTTAAACAAATAATATTCGCTTTTATACGCAAATTTTACAAATTTATGCACTTTTTATGACCGTGGCATTGCGCCATTTATTATAAGAAATATAATTTTCTTTTTATTATAAGAAATATAATTTTTTTTATTATAAGAAAAATAATTTTTTTTTATAAAATAGCTTTTGCTTTATTTGTTTGGCCTTTTGGCAAACAAATAATATTCGCTTGTATAATATATAAATTTTATGCACTTTTTATGCCCGTGGCATTGCGCCATTTATTATAAGAAATATAATTTTCTTTTTATTATAAGAAATATAATTTTTTTTTATTATAAGAAAAATAATTTTTTTTATAAAATAGCTTTTGCTTTATTTGTTTGCCCTTTTGGCAAACAAATAATATTCGCTTGTATAATATATAAATTTTATGCACTTTTTATGCCCGTGGCATTGCGCCATTTATTATAAGAAATATAATTTTCTTTTTATTATAAGAAATATAATTTTCTTTTTATTATAAGAAATATAATTTTCTTTTTATTATAAGAAAAATAAATTTTTTTTTATAAAATAGCTTTTGCTTTATTTGTTTGCCCTTTTGGCAAACAAATAATATTCGCTTTTAGGTATATATAAACTAGCGGTTAGGTGCACCTTTTAAAATGGAGATTTCAAAACGCTAATTTTAAATAGCTAATTTTGCTCTATCAGATTTAAGTTCATTTTAATGGCTAAAACATAACCAAGTTATGGACGAAACTGTGATTTTTGGATTTTAAAACCAAAGGGGGGACCCTTTTGGGTTTTCATGCGAAAAATTTTTGTTTCCAAATTTTATCGAACGCGGGACGGTTCCTTATCTCTTTATTTCCAATTGTGCTGACTAAAACTTTGTAAATGCTAATAAACTTATGACTTTCACATAAAATTAATAAAAAGTTGACAAGAAATTTATAATAATAAAAATGTCATTTTCATTTTAAATGGAAAATAATGATCAACTAGTAAATTTAATTTAATGGATTTCTTCAAAATTTTTTTGGAGGATTATCGAGTTTTATCGATCATTAAATTTAAAAGTGACCAAAAGTTTTATTAACGTGGCTTTTGAAATAGTATCTTCAATAGTTTTTAGTGTAATATAAAAGTGATCAATTTTATTTAAATAAATAATTAAGATTTAATTTATCTATAACTATATTTAGATAAGGAGATTATTGATGTATCATTAAATCTTTTCACATCATTCCAAGGTAATATTTATTTTAGCGGCGAAAAAGAAACGCCGCATATGGCGACAGTTGCGAAGACATTTCGTACGATGATGCAACAATAATTCTGAAATTTTAATTTAAAAATTCATTTAATTTAATTAATTATCATTTATTTTTTGAAATTAATGAATAGGAATGGGATTTTCAGGTTTTAACCTATTTTTTTGCGAACAAGGTTTGACGAGAAAAGGCCAAAAATAGCATTCATATGCACTCCCCAATTTTACGAAATTTTATTTTTGATATTTTTTTTTATAAAATTTTCAAATTATAAGAAAAATAGGACATTTACAATTATGAGAAGAAAACTGAAAGATTGACAAATTTAGAACGGGTTTACGCACAAATTGACTGAATTTGCTCATTTAGCACATTTTTAATCAATATTTTGCTTTTTGTGGTTTTTGGTAAATATTTAAGTCAATTTTTTACGTTTTAGTCAATATAAATCTCATCTCTATTAATGAACCTTTTTTTACTCCACTTTAAAATTATTAATTAATAATCTAGTTAAAATTTTAATGCATAAACCAAAATTTTAATTTATAATTCTTATTTAATCTTACCGTGCTAAACACTCTCGATCAATTGCCGCCTTACACAAAAGTGTGGTTGTTGATTCATTGGCATTTTTCAGTTGATAATGCCAATATGCTAACGAATTCAGGTGTTTGTCATCATTGTAAAATGTGTATAGATCCATATTCTGCCTTAAAATTGATACATTGATAGAAGGGTATATGTGCTTAAAGTATGATTTTGATTTAATAAATAAATTATAAAAAATCTTAAAATTAGAATTTAGGCTTTTCAAATTAAATGGCTAAACTCAAAGCATTTTTAATTTTAGTATTAAGAAGAGCAAAATATTTAAAAAAATAAATTTATGCATTTAAAGAGAAGGTTCTCCTACTGAAATTTGTTCTGTGAATCAGCGATCGACTGCACAACCGCGAATGCACCACCGCTACAAATCAGCAAATATGTGTTTGCGTCATCAAACATTCATTTTTAAACCAATTTAAGGCCTATTTAAGGTTGGGCAAAATGAACAAAAAATTGAGGAAACTAATTTATGAGCACATTTAGTTTAAAATATATGCAAAAACAACGAAAAATTGATTCTCTATAAAAATTTTAAGTATTAAATGACAAAATTATATTCTATAACAGAATGATTTGAAAATATTTATTAGTTTTAAAGAATCGGTTGAATTTCCTTCCGCATGCCCCTCTAAAATGCATTCATTTAGGGGCTATGTGCTGCTTGCTGCATCAATGGTATTGACCTGGATGTTTTATTAGGTTAATTTAATTATTTATTAATTATTTTTACATTAATTGTCTCCTGAGATGCGGCGCTCGTATTTGATGCATTCAGCTAAATATTTAAAAATAAAATTGATTTTAAAATGATAATTTGACAGTACAAGTGGCACCGGTGGCGGCTTATCAAGTAATGCTGAACCGCTAACTGAATTTAACAATTAAAAATATTATTTAGAATTTATTTAGTTTGAATAAATAAAAACCAACTTGTTTTGTACTCAATTTCAAATCCAGTATAATTGCCATCAAAATCGTCGACAACATTCAAAATTATCAACACTTCTGTTCCAATATCAGCATAAAATATAGCCGGAATGCTACAACAAAGTCGGGCTCCTTAAACAAATTATTTTTTACATGTTTAAAATTAAAAATTTAAACAAAAAAATAGACATAATAATGTTAAATAATTTTTCCATTATATTTAAATTTAACATTTGAAAAGTTTTTTGTTTCTTAATTTGGATACATAATGTTGTTTACATTTTTAATTGATAATTATTATTTAATTAAACATAATAAATACCTGTGGCAATTTTGTCTTGTTTTGCTTTCACTTCCACATAACTGCTGCATGTTTCTTCACAAGGAAATTCTAACTTTTTGACCGTAACAACAACACGTTTGTCCGTAGAATCGGGCTTAATTTGTTTAAAAATATTAAATTTATTTTTTTATAATGAATTGGAAGTTTTAATTAATCATATAATTTTTTAACAAAAAAAATCTTGCCAAAATTTTCCAATAACAGTTTGTATTCGGAGTCAATGACAAGGTGGAAATATTTCCTGGAAACTGGCCCGCCATAAGAGTACCAGTGTTTAGGCAATTTGGGCTTTCTAGATTACAAAAAATTTTTATTTTCAAAATTCGTTAATAATTGATATTACCAGAAGTTGGATGTTCGTCACATAAAGCACCAGAATATCCCTTAAATTAAAATAATATAAAAATATTTATATTTTTCAAAAATATAAAATTCAAATTCACGTCCGGGCAAAGGCACCGATTGCAATTGTTCGGGTTGGTGTAACCGCCGTTTGCGCATGCCAATTCAGCAGCACAAATTTCTAAAACGCATTTTTTAAATTTAAATTTTTAATAATTTCAACAATTCTCACTCGAACAATAGCGCATATTGATCATTTTTGCGTCCTTAAATGAAAGGCCAACACGGTAGCCCATTGTCTGTTGATAAGCCGGTTCCAATGACGTGATGGTGAATCTGTGTTACCAGTCATTAATTTTTAATGACACCAATTATGCAATTATTTTATTTAATAATATAAGTAATTAAGGGTATAATTAGTCAATGTTTTTAATGCGCAAAAATAAAACGATAAACAAATGCAGCAATTACCTGTTGAAATCCGATGCAAATGATTTGCTTGAATAATGCATCACTGAGCCTAAATCCTAAAATTTTAATTATTATTAAAATTATATTATATTTTATATATTTACGTATGGTTGTCCCAAATTGTCAGAAGTGTCCGGTGTTCGTTTATAAAAATTATATTCTGTGCCCTAAAATGTAAAAAACTTAAAAATAAAAATTAGAATGAATGATACCGGCAAAATGTTGTTATAATTAATGGACACATAATATTCCTGATCGGTTCTGGACTGTTCATGCCAAAGGCCCAATGCGTGCAAAGTTTCATGTGCAACAATGCCCAACTTTTAAAGAAATTATATTAAATATTGATTAAAAGAATAAAATTTATAGATATAAAATTATATTAAATTTTAACTATTCGTTTTACATCCATTTTATTATTTTTATAATAAACCACTTATAAAAACAAATCAAAATTAAAGATTTTGTCGCATTTATTTGGGCATTATGCCAATCGCTAACCGATTCGCAACCGTAACCAATGGAAATTAGTTGGTTTCCGCCCTGCCTTCCGACCATTGACCAGCAGCCTGATTGACGAGAATATTCCATGTAGTCTTTTTTGCCAATTAAAACTGTGGGGTCATTGTAAAATGCAAATCGAATGCACGTCAGGGTCCTTAAAAAGTAAAAATGATTTTTATATAATAAAATTGAAATAAATATTTGTTCAGTAAAAGGCTGTTTTTAAAACATTTTCAAATTTTGTTTATTTTTATTTATATTTAAATTTTAATAACAAAATAGAAACTTACGGCGGACGAAAGAATTTAATTTTAAACCATTCATAGAAAAAAAAGATAATAATTCTCCTTATTTTTTTTTATTAATCAAATTATTTTGCATACGATATATGTCTTTGGGCAGCCTGAACAGCTTGAAGCAATGCAGCTGCAAAATAATTTTGAATTTAAAAAAATTAAAACATTTAAACTGTTAGAAATTTATTCATATTATAAATTTCAAATTTAAACATCACAAACCATCATTGGATTGCACAGTGTACGCAATTGTTAGATCAGTCCAAAAATTATTTGGGTCTGGGTTGATCTGGCGCGTCAGTTTTCGTTTGATTGGTGGTACTAAATTAAATTTAAAATTTATTTTTGGTTTTTTTTTTGTAAATTTGGCATACTGTTTTCAATATCGCGCAAAATTTGTTGGGCCTGCTCACGTGACAACAAAATGTCACCCTCAAACAGTTCGTCCGCAATCTGACGGTTTACGGTCAATTCAGTGCCATCATTGCCGTTCACTTTTTTGAGCAGTGCCAAACGTTCGTTCAATTTTGTTGGGTCCTGGATTTTTAAAATAAAATAAAATTAGTTTTAAATTTATAAACAATTTAAAAATACTTTGTCTGTAAAGCGCCCATGCTGTTTAAGGGCTGTCATTTGAATTGTGCCAAGCAACCGCTTTAGGTGCGAAGACTGTTCCAGTGCTGAGATGTCCATCGGAGACTAAATTTTAATGAAAAAATATTAAAATATTTAGATTAAATTTCGAATAAATTTGGACAATTCTTTTACCATATCGTCCATCCAAAGTGTGTCTTTAATCCTTATTGGAGTGCAATGCAAGCAGCAAAATAACGACGAGAACAATACAAAGAATAGGTAATTCATTGCTTTTAAATAAATAAAAAATGAATTAAATTTAATATGTTTTTGCCTTATTTAATTAAATCTACAAAATTATACCTATTCTACTAATTTAATTTTAAACTATAATGGCATTCAATCGGAATTATTTAAGAAGCTTTCTAGGTCATTCTGTCTCTTCTACAAATTTGTCAAAAAAGCCCGTTCGCGCAAAGACCTTGAAAGAAAGTGCATGTTTTTGTGGATCCCCGTTTCATTAAAGAAAATTAGCAGTAAATTTAAAGTGAAGCTTCAAAAATTTTTAGATATAACCAGAAATAAAATTATTTACAAATTTAATATATTGTTAAATTACCAATTTTAGTTTGCCAAAATATAGCAAAACCCCAATTTTTTGAATTTTTTAACAAATCAAAGACGGTTTATATTTTATTCAAATTGGGTATAATTTTTAAATTAAATTCCGCTCAATTAATTAATTTTTGAACATATTTTTCAATCACGGTGAATTTTATTGCATTTTAGGTCAGTCTGTCTCGCAAATGTAAAAAAACCCGTTCATTGTAATGAATGGTGACCTTGGCGGAAAGTATATTTTTAAGTGAAAAAATAAGGTCATCATTTAAAGCTTAAACAATTATTAATTGCAAATAATAAATTTTAAAATAGTAAATTGAATAAAATAAATGAGTATTGCATGTAATCAATCTTTTATTCATTTTATACTGCTTAAATTTTATTATTTAAAAATATTTAATTCGATTAAATTTAATTCAAATTTAATTATGTCAATTTCTGCTCCCTTAAAATAGAGAGAGAATTTTTTTTTTTTATAAATTTATTTGTTATTTCTATGATATGATAAATAAATAACATAAAAAAGCATTTTGCTAAAGAATTAATCCAATTAAAATGTCATTATATTGAATTAATCCAATTAAATGGCAATCTTAATTCAGTTTCTATTTAATTTTTTCATACAAAATATTTTATAAAATAAATACCATCAGTGGCAAAGCCCAAATTAACAAAAATTTAAACTTGTTCCAAACAACAACAGCAGCACAACAATTTGTGCGTTTTTGAGCGCAATAACTTTCTAAATCTTTTGAATTTTTGTGTTGTTAACATTTTGACATAGACATCACTATCCAGCAGTGATGTCCCGGTTCCATTTTTTCCGGCGGTTCCCGGGGTCCAAAGCGGGTCCGGAATTCGCGGTTCACGAACCCGTGACATTACTGCTATCCAGTAACAGAGCGCAATCGGGTTTGGATTTCGGCCCAATCCAAATTTGCTGGGCTCGACGCAAAAAATTTTCTACACAAATCAAATGCCTGGGGGGCAAAATTTTTGTGTTCGCCCCAGAGACCACAGGGCCGTATCTACCAGGGATGTCGTCCGTGCCAAAAAAAAATACGGAACGCTGAATACGGAATTACGGAATGCCTAAAAAATACGGAACACGGAATACGGAACGGACAACATCCCTGGTATCTACTATACTAGCCCTGGATGTTGTTGTTGGGCGGGGGGGGGGGGTTTACGACGTCAGAAAAATTTTTTTGATGCTTTTTAGGAATGGGAGAGGTCCAAAAATGTTGAAGATTTTAACGATATTTATTAAGAAAATTAGTCCAAAAACACAAATGAAACAACCTGACATTTTGATTAAATCTTAACAACATTACAATTTTGATTAAAAATAAAAAAGATCAAAGAAAGATGAAACAGATATTTTTTTCAGTTACAAATTACTCTAAGTATTTGTTTCGACACCAATTGCGGATTATAAAAAAATTGCGAAAAAATGGAAAAATCAGCAACTCGCAATCACCCCAATAAGGCCGCAATTTCAGCAAATCTGCAATTGAATCCAGCCCTGATCCGGAGTAAATTTGATCAAAATAACTACAATTACCATTTTTTCTAAATAACTAGATTCAAAATTCAGAGCATTGATTATTATAACAAAATTTTTAAGCTCAACATTCAAAAAGAGTTTGACGAGAAGATTACGAATTTGAACAATGTTTAAATTTAAAAACTCAATAAATATTATATCCTTTACTACATAATCCTTAAAATATGTAACGAAAATCGTAAGGAAAAAAACGTCAAAAATCGAATTTCGAGACAGCCCTGTTTAACACTGAACGTTGCTTCGTACAGTGCGTGCAGCGGAAGCAATAGCAGTGGCAGGTGTAAATTTAAAACATTTTCTGGACAAAAATGTGTTTTTATATATTGTTAATACTAAAATCTGTACTACATATAAATTTTGAAGCATATTGTTTAAGCTCGTCGAATACCGACCCCGCGACCACGACCAAACAACAAGTGGCACAACCACAAACTTGGAGTTGCGACTGATAATTAAATTTAATTTAATAAATTTATTATCCCATTTTTAGGCGCAACAGTTACCTATTTGGCAAATTTATTCATGAAATTCTTTCCGTACACAAAATAATTGATAGGGTTGGATAGATTAAAAAATATAATAATTAAAATAAAATTAGATAGGCTTGAACAACCACCCAGCGCTCGCTGATTTTAACGTCACAAGCAGTACATCATTCAAGATGTGTGGTAATGCGTATCCTCTCGGACTCCTCAAACGCTTTTGACGCAGACATTCTGAATTTGCTGTCCAATCATGGACTCCATGGATTTGCTGTCCAATCATGGACTCCATGGATTTGCTGTCCAATCATGGACTCCATGGATTTGCTGTCCAATCTTGGACTCCATGGATTTGCTGTCCAATCATGGACTCCATGGATTTGCTGTCCAATCATGGACTTATGGATTTGCTGTCCAATCTTGGACTCCATGGATTTGCTGTCCAATCTTGGACTCCATGGATTTGCTGTCCAATCATGGACTCCATGGATTTGCTGTCCAATCATGGACTCCATGGATTTGCTGTCCAATCTTGGACTCCATGGATTTGCTGTCCAATCTTGGACTCCATGGATTTGCTGTCCAATCATGGACTCCATGGATTTGCTGTCCAATCTTGGACTCCATGGATTTGCTGTCCAATCTTGGACTCCATGGATTTTCTGTCCAATCATGGACTCCATGGATTTGCTGTCCAATCTTGGACTCCATGGATTTGCTGTCCAATCATGGACTCCATGGATTTGCTGTCCAATCTTGGACTCCATGGATTTTCTGTCCAATCATGGACTCCATGGATTTGCTGTCCAATCATGGACTCCATGGATTTGCTGTCCAATCTTGGACTCCATGGATTTGCTGTCCAATCATGGACTCCATGGATTTGCTGTCCAATCATGGACCCCATGGATTTGCTGTCCAATCATGGACTCCATGTATTTGCTGTCCAATCATGGACTCCATGGATTTGCTGTCCAATCATGGACTACAAGTTGAAGGCTCACTGGCCATTTAAGATTTGATTAATGCTTCGATGAATACCTAATAACCCGTTGGTCGCTTTTGTTATTTTTTCCAAATATTTCCATTTTTTCTTTTGAACTTTTTTAGGTTCTGATGGAGTTTTTGATTTAAAAAAGGGGGTTTTTGTCCACTTCACGCATTTTTGATCTAAGTTTGTTTTGTTCTTCACTTTTCAGGAAATTCCGCTTCCGGTCCGGATCTCACTCGTCCGAATCACACTCCTCCGAATCCCACTCAAGCCAAAAGTGGCTCGAATCCCATTCAAGCCAATTCACCCATTGAAGCCCGTGGAGAGGAAGCCGTCCAGTTTGATGGCAGCCGTTGCAAATTCCTGGGAAAGGGAAGTGCCACCTTCCAATTCAAGGGAATCCACTCAAAACAGGCATATTATGTGGCAAAATCGGGAGCACAGAATCTCTTCGGTGCCACAGCAATGGTGAGTTCGGATTTCTGGAAGGAATGAAAAACTTCATAAGCGGCAATCACAGCGACCAAGCCGCTCCCCCAAAAAGTACGACCAAAATACGGGAGACAAGGCAAAGGTTGGCGACAAAAGTTTGAACCGGACTTGCTCTCCTGCATCTACCCGGGCGCCCTTGTTTTCTACGAAAGTTCCAACTAGGTACCAAAGGGTATAAGATTTTTGAGAAATGAATCCCGATCGTGTGCTTCCAAAATTGAAAAATTCTGGATTCTGAAACGCAGATTCCGAAATAAAAATTCAACAGAAATCATAGGAATAATAAAAATCTTTGCTTTTGTCTTTCATCATGTCATTGTCGTTTATTGGTCTCAATCACCGCATCCGTCGCAGTCACATTCATCTCACTTGGCAGCATTCACCGCAACCTTTGCAACATTCGCCCAAACCTTTGCAACATTCACCGCAACCTTTGCAACATTCTCCCAAACCTTTGCAACATTCACCCAAACCTTTGCAACACTCACTGCAATCTTTGCAACATGCACAGCAACCCCTGCAACATTCACCGAAACTTTTGCAACACTCACTGCAATTTTTGCAACATTCACAGCAACCGTTGCAACATTCTCCCAAACCTTTGCAACATTCACCCAAACCTTTGCAACAATCCCTGCAATCTTTGCAACATTCACAGCAACCCCTGCAACATTCACCGAAACTTTTGCAACACTCACTGCAATTTTTGCAACATTCACAGCAACCTTTGCAACCTTCTACGAAACTTTTGCAACCTTCACCGCAACCTTTGCAACATTTACCGAAACCTTTGCAACATTCACCGAAACCTTTGCAACATTCACCAAAACCTTCGCAACATGCACCGCAACACTCACCGCAAGCTTTGCAACCTGCACCGCAACACGCACCGCAACCGTTGCAACACTCACCGCAACATTCACCGAAACCTTTGCAACAGTCACCCGAGCAGTTGATACAACAAAAAAAGCCGTCACCGCCGCCACTACCTGAATGCATTGCATTTTAATTAATTCCACTGAATTAGATAAGACCAGTTTAATTATTTAGGTTGATCGACCCATCGTTGTGGGTCCGTCAGATTACAGCATTTAAATCAATCAATTTAAAAATTGAGGATAATGTGTAAAACAATTAGTGCATGCCCAAAAGTGTTCTGCTTACCGCCTGCGGCACTGGTGCAGCCGGTGCTTCTTGTGTTGCTCAACTGTGCCATCATTAGCTGGAATTGCAGCTGGTCCAAGAATTGATCCACTGAATTTTGTTCTGTGTACGTCCCATTGTTGTTTTGAATTTTATGAACTAAAAAAGGGCCAAAATTTATTTTAAAACATTTTTGTTTAAAAGGCTTAAAGCAACAACGACGCTTCAGGCATTTTTTTAAACCATTTTTTGAAGGGTTTTCTGAGTGCTCTGCTATTAGTAGTGGTGGCATGTCCACGACCAATTTGACAACTTTTTCATTGACTGCTTCTGATAGCAAATGGTTTTTAACATTGCGCAAATTATTTAATGCATCTTCAATATGCTGGATGGATCCCAAGTGATGAGTCCATGCTAGCACCTGCAATCAATTTTATTTAGAGATTGTTTTTTAAAAAAAGATTTTAAAATTCTGTTTTAATTTTTCGCAAATTTCAAAATTTATTTAAACAAATTTTAATTATGTCAATTTTTTCGCCGTTGTTCATAATTTGTTTTCGAAAGTTTTAAACATGTTTTTAGGTTATGGAAAATTACCTTAACACATTCTTCTTTGTTTTCAAAATTCATTTCGATCAATTCATTTTTGTCCATGCAAATTTTAAAGCATTTTTTAATGCATTTTTCTTTTTTGCTCATAAAAATAATTTGAAATGCCAAAACAATATTCGTCATTACTTCTTTAATTGGCAAAATTCCGTCGTTTGTGCTGGTAAATGTTGGCTTGAGCGCAATGTGCTTCAAAGATTTGTTTTCATTACGAAAATAATAGTCTAAAAATAGGATTATTTTTTTAAATATATATAATTCTTTTTATTATCATTATTAAACAAGTAAAATTCATTTGAATTATTTTTTTAAAGGAGCATTTTATACATTTAGCATAAATATTATTTTCGCATTTCGTTAAATATTCGCAGTATTTAAATAATCGTTCAATGGATGCATAGCGAATTTGCCATTCCATATATCTGCTTAACACTTTCTCATGCACTTTTGTGTAGTCAATTTTTGCCAGTTTTTGCCAAAATTCAGTTTTTCTATACTCAATTGCCTCTGTCAGATCTTGGCACATCAATTGATACAATTTTTTGGGCTCCTTAATTTTAGTTAAAGTAAAAAATTTATTTAAATATTCCAAACTAACTTTTTTAGTATTCTTTGTAACACCTCCAAACGAGGTGCTAAAGTGTTGTAACAAAATTGTGAGAACGCATAAAAATAGTTTCATTTTCGTATATTTATGTATCTTAAAATACTAATATTATTTAAAACAATCTACAAGATGGAATCTTTTAAATTATTTATAAATTTTTTACTTATAAGTTATAATGTTGATAGATGTTTAAAAAATTTAACTTAAATAAGATTTTATACAGAAAAAACAAGTGACAGTCTGATATTTTTGTTTAACAACACAAATTCATTTTATAGGATTTTTTTAAATATTTTCATTAATATATTTTTTAATACATTTTATGTTTTATTTGATAAAACTCTCACAAATCAACTAATTGGTGAAATTTGGAGATACAAAATCGCATTTACAAATGAATAATGTTGTAAAAACGACTACCAGTGGATATTTAACGTAATAAATATACGGCAACGTTTATGTTTTCTTGCAAAATGTATTGATTATTTTGATTTTAGAAATTATAATAAATTTATGTTTGTTTCCGCCTTAAATAAAAGGCTGTAGGACTCTCAGAAATTTTATGCAACATGTCTCTTAAGAGTCGGGGGACGCGTTTGTATAGAAAAGCCTATACAAGTGATACAATTCCCTGAAATAAAGAATTAATGGGTTTAAGCGATATTTTACCAATCATAATGGGTTTTAAATCGAAAAAACAACAACAAAAAAAGGAAGGAAAAAATAAGAAAACCCCACTAGAGCCTAGCGTAGAATAAAAAAACCAAAAAAAAAGACAAATTTAGGGAGATAGGTGTCTCCTTTAAAGTCCTGGCTTTTCTGGTCCCGGTAAGTCCCAGTCCCGCTTTTCCCCAAAAGTCCCGGTCCCGTGCCACTCTAATTATGTCCTAAATCCTTATATCTCTTTCTCTCAGCTTTGCGAGCAACACCAAAGCAAAGGTGCCGCGATTAAAAAGCAAAAAAGGAATAAGTTGGTAAACAAATGATAAAAAATTCTTAGCTCTGGAAAAGCTTGCTTTTATTTACCAATTTTGCAAAAAAACAAAAATTGATGATTGAATTGCTTTAAATTATAAAGTGATTTGCCGTCCATCGTAAACGGTACCGTTTTGGGGTGTTGCTGAAGTCCACTCCCCAAATCCTTGGCAATTTCCCCAATTTTCTTAATTGTTAGTTGTCAAGGCCCTCTCTCTTCACGGATTGCCAAAATAGGTAAAGCAGACACTTGTCATGCTTACTGAAATTTTATAATATAAAAAAAGTGTTGCGCTGAAACTAAACAATTTAAAATACCAATCAAAATTGGCAGTGCAATGTTGAGGCCAGTGCCGGAACCTGAGAATAGAAGAAATCGTTTTGAAAAGAGCAAATTTTATTTGTCAAAAATAAAAACAACTTTTTCCACCAAATTCGGCAAATGGTGCTGCCATCTTTGTCAACGTCTCCAAAAATGGCATTGACATGCTCATCGTCGCATTTGGTGTCTCGCTAGTGACGTCAAATAACTCCGCCTCTGTTGATGGCACCGTTGTTGGCCCGGAAGGCATTAGGGTCCCGCTAGTGACGTCAAATAACTCCGCCTCTGTTGATGGCACCGTTGTTGGCAAGGAAGGCATTAGGGTCCCGCTAGTGACGTCAAATGACGCCGCCTCTGTTGATGGCACCGTTGTTGGCCCGGAAGGCATTAGGGTCCCGCTAGTGACGTCAAATGACGCCGCCTCTGTTGATGGCACCGTTGTTGGCCCAGAAGGCATTAGTGTCTCGCTTGTGACGTCAAATGACGCCGCCTCTGATGATGGCACCGTTGTTGGCCCAGAAGGCATTAGTGTCCCGCTTGTGACGTCAAATGACGCCGCCTCTGTTGATGGCGGCACCATGGTAGAGTCGAAATCTTTGATTTTATTTTTATTTTTGCAAATTTATGTTTTTATTTTTAGTTTTTAAATACAGCAAAGCGGTATGCTAGCAAAATTTATCTCAAAGATTTGGCAAGAAACCATAAATAATTTTGGCACTTTTTGGTTTCTCTCATCAAAGCCGAGACACAGCAAATGACTGAAAATCTGGCTTATGTCCATTTTATAAGCATGATTGCAAGATTTAACTTGTTTGTCCAATTTAATGAGAAAAAAAAAATTGTGCATTATAAATTGTATTTGTTCCCTAAATAGGTAATTAAACAAATTTTTTTTTAATTTGTTAAAGCAATAAATTGGTAAACTGAACTCATCATATGTAACCCAAACTGTTGGTTTTAAATTTATTGCATATTTTACCCCTGTTGCTCGTCTGATTTGGCACACTCTGATTGTACAACGGGAAATTGTTGTTGCTCATGTCCCAATTTTTGCGTCCAATTGTGCAAAAAGAGCAGCTCACAACAAGACCAAACAAATCCTTCAATTCCTTCCCAACTTTGTCACTGCACGTGCCGCGCTCAGCGCTCGTTGTGCACCCATAATGTGTGAGCCATTCATTTCCTGAAATTCAAATTTGTGATGATCACTAAATAAATAATGTTGTTTTGTATTTGACGCTTTGTCAACTTTAATAAAAAAAAATTTTGTTGGGTTGGATTAGAAAGAAAATCGAGATTTTCAGGTTGTTTTAACCTATCTTTGGTTTTTGCTAACAGGATTTGAAGAAAGAAACCCTTAAAGACTACCCATAAAACCCAAAAAATTTTCTTACCCAAAATTACACTCTTTAAAAAACTTTCTTGGACCAAAAATTGCATCCTTAAACATCAATATTTCCCAAAAATTTTTGTTACTAAAAAGCATAAATAAATACATTTTTGTCTCAATTTGTTTTATTAAATTAAATTTTTTAGTGCAATGAATTTTGTCATAACAAATTTTATTTGGACAATTACGGAGTTGTAATTAGGGTAGAGCCAAATCGGGATCCAGTGAATTGGGAGGGATTATCTCGGGATTTACCTTTAAAGCAGTGTGCAGCAAAGCAATATTTATTTGATGCCTGCCAGAAATAAGTTGAATCGCATTCCTCTTCAGAAAAGTTCGGCTCCAAATCGACGCCTTTTATTGTGCCGACAGTGTTTCTTCGGCATTTGAGCCGAGCTTATCAAATAAAAAAGATTTTAATTAATTTATATAATGTTTTTTAAATAAAATATTTTACCGGAGCAATCGGCAAACAAAATCTCAATGATGATGATGAACGAAAGTATAAAACGCATTAAATAATTTATCTAAATATCTTATTATGTATTAGGAATCGGATTTTTAGCAGAAAAAAGTTATTCAATTCTAACAATAAATAAATCAATTTTATCAAAAAGTCATTCCTTTTTCAGGATGGCATTTTTGCCCAAGGAAAAAATCACCTTTTAAAGCGATTTCAGGAGACTTCTTACCTATCATTTCAACGAAAGAAAGAGAGAATTATAATTAATTTCGTATGGCAAAATTTAAAACTACGATTTTTTAGATAGCAGTTAATCAAATAAATAGGTATGATCATATTCAGATCCCGGGATAAGGTAATGACCGAGAATGGCTGAATAAACAAAATTAATTTCGTGGTTAAAAAGAATTAAATGTTTTTTATAAATCTAATTTTACGGCCGAGTGACGACGAAATTGCCAGAAAAATTCGCGACACAATAAAATAGTCAAATGGTGCGATGAGATAATCAAACATGGTACCTATTTAGGATTCGAACGCTGATTCCAAAGTAAAATTCAGAAATTCCATGAATAAATAAAAAAATCTTTGCTTTTGCTTCTGATCAGATCTTTGTCAAATTTTATCGATCTCAACAGCCGTCGCAACCGCCGCAACCTCGCAACATGCACCACAATCACCGCAACCTTTGCATCATCGCAATACTAACGGAAACCTTCGCAACATGCACCGCAACACTCACCGCAACCTTTGCAACCTGCACCGCAACAATCACCGCAACCTCGCAACATGCACCACAATCACCGCAACCTTTGCAACATCGTCACGGAAACCTTCGCAACATACACCGCAACACTAATCACAACTTTTGAAACAGTCATCCGGGAAGCTGATCCAAGAAAAAAAGTCACAATTTTTGGTTTCCACTGCCACTTCCGGAAGGCATTGCACCTTAATTAAATTCCTCTGAATTGGAGGAATCGTTTCAGACACTTCATAATTTACGGAAACATTGACAATGACGCATAATTTGATCACTTCAGTTTCACCATAACTTTTCTCGAAACCAATCAAAATACTAATTTACACAATTCGAATGCTCAGTAAAATAGTATAACCAAGACGTACTCCACCTAATTTAATTAAAATCCCATCAAACATCTGGCGAAATGGAGAGTCTCAAAAATTAAATGTAACCATTAATAATCCATCAATTAATTATAATAGATAAGATGGAGCAATATGTAAATTCAACCAAAGCTGGTAATTCACTAATAAATCCAATTTCTCGATAGGGTGAATAATAATAAACCAGGTGCAAATTATCTCATCTAGGTAATAAACTCCAGGTGTTTCGAGAGTCTCGAATTCAATTTTAATTTATTGGTGTTTTTTGATAAAGGAAGTTGCTTTAAGTTTTTATTTAATCAAAAGTAATTTCAAATTTGATCACAAAAAATGTCAAATGCTAATACAATCAATCAATTTATTGTTTGGATCATATTCGTGTTTGGTTTTTTGTTGAATGTTATTCTGATCAAATTGATTCTTCGACACACTCCAAAGATAATGCAAATCTACAGTAAAGTAATGAATGATTTAATGAAGTTCAAAAATTTAATAATTAAATTAATTATACTATAATACAAATATGATCGTTTAAATGATCATTCTGTTTTACCTTTAAATTATAATAATAAATTAACAACAAACAAAAAAAGTTTTTTTGTCTATCTTTAATGAAGATACAAACACAAACATGTAGATTTTACTGCAAACATGTGTTACTGATTTGTTGCTTCTTACAATAGCATTGCTTATTCAACCGGTTTGTTTTGGCATAAATTCCCATTGAAAAAATTTTTAAATCAATTTTAAAAAATTTAACTCAATTTAATTTTCTTATAAAATAAAAGTTAAAATCTGCGCAATTTGCTTAAGTTATGCCCTCTTTTTTTACAGTATAACTTTACAACAAAAAACGGTGAACAAGAATTTATTTTGATCGGTTTGATCACCATTAATGGGGCAGAAAATCGAATTTGGGCTCTGCTGGCAGTTGTTTGTCGAAATTTGCTTGTCGGTTTCTCCTTGGTCGGCTATTTGTCACAATTCATTTATCGCTATCTTGCGTTGAACAGGTTGGTGTTATACAATTAAAATTACAATATAGTTAAAACTAGGGTGGCACGGGACCGGGACCAGTACTGATATGGGCAATTTTTTCCATTTTGGTACTGAAATCTTAGTCCCGGTTTTCAAAATTCCTTTAAAATCCCCTTATAATGATGGTCCCGGTTTTTTACCAAGCATTTTCTTTCTTTTTTTGTCCAGTAGTCCCGGTATTTTTGACCGGGGCATTAACTCAAATTTTTCTTGTACAGATCGTTCAAAGAAATTTTTTTCAAAAATGCACCCCTATAAAATCGAACTTTTTTTGTACCCTTAAAATGCGAAATATCTTGACTGATAATTTTACTTTGAAAAAGGTGTTTTAAACCTTTATTGTTATTTTTACACACCTTTTTTCACTTCTATTTTGCTTATGAACCCGATTTTTGAGCCAATTTTTTGCATTTGCAGAATTTTAATTTGACAATTGGTCTTTATTACATAATTATTGTGTCTATCATTACATACGCCCTAATGTTTACGTTGGCTTTTCTGATGCACAAGTATTTGAAGCAGCTATCAAAAACGATGTGAATTTTGTATAAAAATTATTTAACAATTATTTTAAATTTATTTTTTAAGAACCTCCAAAGATCTAACCGCCAAGATGGTCGAAATGAACAAACAACTCTCAAGAAACCTTTTCATTCAGGTAACCAATTTTGGATGGCCAAAATAATTTATAATTGTAAAAAATATTAAACAAAATTAATTAATTAATTAATTAATTAGGCTTCAATGCCCTTATTGGTCTATTTGTCAATACTAATGTATTTGATAACATTTTTGTTCAAACTCAACGAATGGAATTGGTTACAATATGCCAATGTTATTTCAACAACAACAGGTCTGTTGCCAGCCGCAATCAATCCAATCGTCTCATTATGCATAATCAGCTACTATCGGCCGCATGAGACGACAGCCTTGACTTAGACTTATTTATTTTGCTATTATAATGTTTCTGTTAGCAAATTCATCGACCAGAGTTCCACTGGACAAAACAGTGAGATGCAAGTTTTTGTTGGTTTATTTAAAATTTTTTTGATCATTTTTGTAATTTAAAAAAATATACAATTTATTTATAATTAATGCTGCTTACTTATTAATGAATAAGATAATTTCAATACAAAATGACCCTAACAATGAACACATTTCGTAAAAGGGCTCTAGGCTGCTTCGTGGCCTTTTGGTTTATATGAAATAATATGATATTTTGTGGGGAATTTGTCAAAAAATGTACTTTTTGTCACGCCACGTTTGGCTTATTTCAACTCTTGAAAGTGTCGAAAACCGTCGACATTCATTTATTTAAAAAAAAGAGAAAATTTTTATACAATCAATTTTTAAATTACTTATATAAAGCACGAAAAAATTTAATTTATAAACATTATTGAAGATATAAATTCCAAAAAAATGGTCAAATCCATTATCCGGTCAGTAATTCATTCATTTGATTGGGTGGCGTTTGTGTTTGGCATTTTGTTGAATGGAATACTGATCCGATTGATTCTTCGGCACACTCCAAAAATAATGTAAATCTACAGCAAAGCAAAGTTCTTTTTAAATTTTGTGCATTTTAATTACAGAATTAATTTTAATATTAAAGGCTTAATTCTTTATCATTGGTAAATGATAAAATTAACATAATGGCAAAATTTTAAACATGTAATTAAAATTACGTCAAAAGATTTTAATAATGAAGCATTTATTTTATTTTGTTTAGATTTTGCAGACTTGTCTGATTGATGTCCTGATTCTTGTAATGACATTGCTTTTTCACTCAGTTTGTATTTTAAATACGTATAATTAAACAATTGTAATAAATCTCAATTTATTTATTTTTTAGTATTCTTTTGTAACAAGTACCGGTGCGCAAGAAGTGATTTTAGACGGTTTGTTCACTATACACGGCACCGAATATCGAATTTGGGCCCTATTTGCCTATGTGTGCACAATGTTTTTGGTATGCGTCTCAATGCTCGGTTATGTGTCACAATTTATTTATCGATATTTGGCATTGAATTGGTCGGTCAATTTTGAATTAAACAAAATTCAATTTATTTATTTATTTTTATTAATTTGCAGAACTTCTTCACAACTAGCAGCGCAGATTATTGAGATGAATAAGCAAATTTCCAGAAACCTTTTAATCCAGGAAAGAAATATTAAATTTTTCTAATTTTTTAAAATTTATATTTAAAAAAAAAAAAAATTTTAGGCATCAGTGCTACTGTAATTTTTTCTTTTTTAAATACTTTTAAACTATTTTAGGCATTATTGCCGCTGATGATCTTCTTGCCAATATTAATTTTTATTGTCTTATTTGTTTTATTTGATGTCAGCGGATGGCGTTTGCTCCAATATCACACTGTTTTAATGTCAGTTCCATTGGTTTTGCCGACAACATTAAATCCAATTTTCACAATTTTCATCATTGGCTTCTATCGTCGCGCATTTTGGGCGGATTTGAAAAGATTTTTTCATGTTTTTAGCTTTTCCATTTTGTTTTTCGCAATTTTGTCAGTGATTTAAATATTTTTGTTAATTTAGTACATTATTAATAACTGCTTTTATATTCAAAAACAAAAAAAGTTATTGCCCCAATCGCTTGCTTATTTTGAATTAAACGTCAAAATTTACAATTAAATAATGGCACAACTAATTAATCAAAACATTTACGACACTTTTTATTAGCATTTCGCCAACAACAACCGCGGCCACTACCATTGGCATCATTTAAATCTAAATTAGTTATTCAAAATTTTTTTGTAAATATTATGTAAAATATTTTAAGAATTGGTTAGCAAATTATTTGCCAAAAATAGCTTAAAATGCCAACAATACAAATGAGTATTTAAAAAAAAATAAAATTTTATTAATTAGCGCAATTAATTACCTTTTCCATTTCTGGCATTTTCGTTAGCATTGTCGTCCACCGGATGAATCATCATTTGATAAGTCCAAAGTTTTGTCATATCGTCAAGCAGCTCCTCAGTGTTGTGTTGTCGTCCGGCTGGATAATAAACCCACATTTAACCGCTTTATGGAAAGTTTAGCTTTGCAATTTTAAAATTATATAAAAAATTTTAAAAAAGAGAATTCAGAGCATTTTTTTTTAATTTAAAAAAGGCAATTTGTTAACACTAACCACTTTTAAAAATCTTTTACGCAGAATTTGTTATGAACTTTTTATCGTTCATTTTTATTTAATTATATTATTTGCATTTAATTTTACCATTTTTATTCATTTCCATTCCTCTGGGCGGCGGCGGGTACGTGACCAACCCAACATCGAGGTCATTTTTTAATAAATGCATTTTTATTTTAATAAATTTGCTTTGGCGAGCAGAACGTTTTGGCCCATTTTCAAAACGTACACCCAGGCTAGCACCTTAACAATATAATTTAGCTATTTTTAGTGGCGATTTTTTTTAATTAGCAAATTTTTTTTTTTGTTTTTTTTTTTATTTTTTGCCTCTGTGCATTTGGTTTTGTTGATGAAACGCATTTCGGGCAATCGTTTTTTTGCAAAAAAATTCAATTTTTGAATTTTAGTCCTGAAAATTATTTTGTACGCCTCCACAATTTTACGCATTGCATCACTGATTGGCATTGTGTCACCATTAGGGTACAAAAATTGCGGTTTAATTGCAATATGTTTAAATTCTTCACTTTCATAAAATTCTATAAAAAAATTTGTTATATTTCATTTTTCTTAAAAAAGAATTAATTTAAAATTCTTTTTTTTTGAACTACACATTTAATTCAAATATATTTGTTTATGGGAGAGTATGTATTAAAAATTATTAAAATAATCTTAGTTAATTAAACCAAATGTTTTTTTTTGTTTCTTTTAAATTATAAATTTCTGTTTTATGTTAAATTATTTAAATTAAGGTGTATTATTCAAGAGTAAAAAATGATATGATGTAATTAGAATGAAATTATTTATTATAAAAAAATTTAAATGTTATAACCTGCATAAAATTGTTGGTCCTCGTCACAAGTTTTAAGAAAATCGCAGTAATCAAAAAATCGGCGAATGCTTTCATAGCGATTTTTCCATTCTGAAAATGCGACGGTTTCAAATTTGTGACCTTTCAAATTTTTATGATCATATTCCTCAAACTTTAACCAATCCTTCGTGTTTCGATATTTGTATGCATTATCAAGGTTATGACACATTTGCCAATGCAAAATTGATGCTTTCTTTAAATTAAATATATCAATGCATTTTTAAATTTTGTTTAATTGTGTTCAGCTATCCGTAATTTGAAATCTCAAAGATAAATATTAAAATTAAAAATCAGAACAATTATTTATTAATTTATTTTAATAAAAAAAATTTGGGATGTAAAAATAAACCAACATTTTTTTGCCCAAGCGATGTGATTGCTTGAAATGAAAGAATTATTAAAACATAAAAAAAGCAGCAAATTTTCATCTTTTGATGAAAGAAAAACTTTTTTTAATATTTTAGTTAACGATTATAAATTATAAAATTAATAAAACATTTTCTTAAAAAAATACGGATACCCCATCTTTTCAAAGATTTTTTTTGGATGACGTCATATTTGTGGCATAATCGATTTAATTTATTTCCTTTTACGTGGTAAACATTTAACAAACAGAGATGATTAGGGCTACGATTTAATATTTAAGTGCACAAAAACATGTTTTCGTTTTAACGATTTATTTGGACCTCAAAATACCTATGTTGAAAGGTTTTTTGCATTTAAAAATTGGGGCAAACCTAGCATCTGAAGATTTTTTTTACTCTTCGTTTATTTTTCCAAAAATTCGTTAAGAAAAATGCAAAAAAAAACAAAAAAATTTTTCTTGTTTTTTCCTTATCCAAATGCACCCAATAAAGACCATTTTAGTGCACAATAGAAGTATTTTTGCGATTTCGAGAAAAACGCAGTTTTCTAGAATTTAAAAATGTGAGAATTTATTTTTTTCTAATTGTTGAATGAAAAAAAAATGAGAATTAGGTGCCTGCCTATTTTGAAATTTTCTGCTCCTAAAAATCGCAGCCCTAGAGAGATGATTGCATCTTTATTCATTGTTTATTTCAGGGTTGCGATCGGGTAAAGTCGATTCCCAAGTACAAGCATGTTGATTTCCAAGTACATAATGGGCCAATTTTATGAATTCCAAGTACACTCAAAATTTATATTTTATCAAAACAAAAACGCTTTATTCTCGTTGGCTTATATTTCTCGCCTGAATGTATCTTTTCCAACAATTTCTTGTTTCCGCTCAACAATCGGTGCATTTCTTATATCTATTTTTTGCGCGTGATTTTCCAAATATTTTTGTGAAAAGGTGGGGGGGGGGGAGGGTCGGCGGTGCCGATAGGCACCGCCGAGAAAATTTGAATTTTTGACTTAATTTGTTAAGGGAATTGCAACCAATTTTATGAGAAGTCCATGGGAGAATGTGCCAAAAGTGGGTAAAGCCAAAAGCGGGGAAAAGTGCCAAAAGGGAAAAGAGAAAAAATAGGGAAATGCCAAGCGGCAAAAGTACCAAAGGCAAAATGCCAAAATGGAAAAGTGCCAAAAGGCAAAATGCCAAAAAGGAAAAGTGCCAAAAGGGGAAAAATAGAGTAAATGCCAAGAGGAAACAGTGCCAAGAGGCAACAGTGCCAGAAGGGAAAAAGAGAGAAAATGCAAAGAGGAATAGTGCCAAGAGGGAAAAGTGCGGTGAAATGCCACGGGGGAAAAACTAAAAGCCGGGAAAATACCAAAGGGGGAAAGTGCTAAAAGGGGAAAAGTGAGATGGGGGAATGTGCCAAAAGTGGGTAAAGCCAAAAGTTGGAAAAGATCAAAAGGTTAAAACGCCAAGAGGAAAAAGTGCCAAAGTAAAAAGCTTTGAAGTATTTCAATCAAAACTGTTCATGACATACTATCCTTACTTCTAGCGGTTGGTGCGCCGTTAGGCGCACCTAAACCGCTAGTGGTTTGAAAGAGCACATTTTTAATAAAAGAGCCATTTTCTATTGAAAATTTTGAATCGACAGAATGCCAAAACATGATTATTTCCATTAAAACCCCTAAATTTTCAACATTCACGCCAAATTCTCATTTTTCAAGTACATTCTTGAAAATAAGCACATTTTTAATTTTTAAGTACGAGGGTCCATTTTCAAGCACTGTACTTGCCATTCAAGTACGAATCGAAACCCTGGTTTATTTGGCAGTTGGAAAAGCGCTGTCGACAAATATTAAATTTCCGTTTATTTATTTATTATGAATTGTAAGGATTTTCTATGAAAAAATTTAAAGTTTTTGAATAAAAAATAAATAAATATGACCCAAAAAAACACAGAGGAGTTAAAACTCATTTTAGAATTTATACATATTTAAATATACATAAATATTGAAAGTAAGAATGATGATGGGATAAATTGTTTTGACTATTGAAATTGCAGACTTTTTTTGGCTCAGCTAGTTTTACATTTATTTTGTGCCACGGCATCCGTCCGTTAAATCATTCAGTCGTTGCGCAAGTCCGCTGCATAAATTGCGCCTCGGCCATCGCTGCAGGCGTTTGGCGGTGCTCATACTTTGCATTCTATTAAAATAATATTAAATAATTGCATTTTAATTTTAGTTGAAAAATCGTTATATAAAAATTTAATTGTTATATTAAAAAGGACAGTGAATATATTTAGAAAATTGACCAAATTTAATGGTTGGTTATTAAATATTAGTGATGCACGAGAGTCTCGGTCTCGTGTCTCGACTCGAGAAAAGTCTCGGGTTTTTTGGATCTCGGTCTCGAGTCTCGGGGTCAAGTCTCGGTAAATTTTGGGTCTCGTGCATCACTATTAAATATGCACTTACCGTTCCAGTCCGCCTCTGCCGTTGGCCAAAAGAATGTCGATCAGTTCAGCTGGTGGGTGTGCCATGCTCATCATTTTCGATAAACAAATTGTTGTCTTTTTTAATGAATTTGAAGGGTGTTTGCCGTTGAATTAAATTGAAGGGTGTTTGTGTCCGATGTGAAACTCGCCCAACCCAACCGTCTTTATATAGGAGACGACTTGGTCGCCGCTCAGAGATCAAACGGAGACCAACTTTTCGGGGGGTTTTAGATTGGGAGATCCCCCCCCCCACCCTCACCGTTCGGAAGTGGTGGTTTCTGCGCGACCTCATGAAGAAGAGGAAGAAAGGTCGGATGAAGAAGAGGAGGAAGAAGAACTGACACAAAAGAATTTGCGCACCCACACTGATGAGAGGATAAAATTCAAAGTAAATAAAAAAAGGAACGGGAAAATAAATGAAGCTCACTCCGGTAAGAAGCCATAGTATAATTTAAATTTCTTTCACAAAATTAAATTTTGTAAAAATTCGAACTTTTACTAGTAAAATTTGAAATCCTCTTTTTCCAAAAAAAAAAAACAATAAAGAAACCGGAATTTTCAGATAATATTCAAATAATACGCCGACATTTATATTTTAGTGCACCGAATGCGGCCATCGCTTTTCCCAATTTGGGAATCTGAAACGACACATGCTGACCCACACCGGTGTGAAACCATTCCAAGTGAGCGAATAAATGTTATTAATGTCGGCGTCTCAAACAAAAAAAGATATTTAAACTAGTGTTGAGCCCCGACCCCTCGGCGGCGGGAAAGTCGGGATCGGGGCTTAACCCTAATTTAAACAATAAAGAAAAACCGGAATTTAAAGAATTCGAAAATCTTATATTCAAATAATACGCCGACATTTATATTTTAGTGCACCGAATGCGCCCATCGCTTTTCCCAATCTGGGGATCTGAAACGACACATGCTCATCCACACCGGTGTGAAACCCTTTAAAGTAAGGAAATAAAAAACATTTAAAATGTAAATTAATATTAAATTTAGTGCGCCATTTGCGGCCATCGATCAGCACAAGCGGGAAATTTGAAACAGCACATGCTCATCCACACCGGTGTGAAACCCTTTAAAGTAAGGAAATAAAAAACATTTAAAATGTAAATTAATATTAAATTTAGTGCGCCATTTGCGGCCATCGATCAGCACAAGCGGGAAATTTGAAACGGCACATGCTCACCCACACGGGTGGAGGGAGGAAATTCAAAGTAAGTAATGAAAAAAACGGGAAAATAAATAAACGAAAATTTTAAATACATTTAAATATTTTAGTGCACCAAATGCGCCTATCGATCAGCACGCACTGGCGATCTGCAGAGGCACATGCGCACCCATACGGGTGAGAGGCCATTTAAAGTGAGTTTTACCCGTTCTTTTTGCCCCCTTATGAATTGCCGAATCTGAAAATCTTTCGTAAAACAAATGTTTAGTGCACGGATTGCCACAAGGCGTTCAAAAATTCTTCTAATCTGAAAGTCCATTTGCGCCGGATCCATTAAAGAAACTCTCTTTCTGCTGTTGGAAAACCGAAATTATCTTTGCGTTAAAATACAAAATGTTTTAATTATTACTTTTGAATTCATTTTCTTTTCTTCAGATAAAAGGTTACAAAATCACAATAAAGTTTATTTTATCCCTAGCGGCGACTGGCAATGCCGGGAACTGATCTTAAACAAAATAAAACCGGCTAAACCTTCACTCTTAATTTCACCCAAAATTTTGAAATGCTGGGTTTAGAATTAAAATTTTGGAATTTTGGCTTAAATGGAGGTTAAATAAAAGCATATATAGAGAATAGTGCTGCACGAGACCCAAAATTTCTCGGTACTCGAGAGTTGAGCCCGATACTTTACCTCGAGACTCGGGCCCGAGCCCGAGACCCAAAAAACCCGAGACTTTTCTCGAGTTATTCGAGACTTGAGACATTTTTTCGTAATTCAAAAATGTCATAATTTTCTAAGATAAAGTCAATTTTGACTAAATCTAATGATTTTTATCTTTATTTTGACTAAAATAATCGGTTTAAAAGCTTTGACCTTACCTGAATTGATCAAATAATGCACAATTAATTTATGCAAGTGTAAAATTACCTTAAGAACATTGTTTTTTGCGATTTTCCACAAATCAGTTGTAAAATTTTTCAAAAAAAGGTTCAATTTAGGAGTGCATTTTTAAAGAAAATTGGTCAGGAATAAGGCTGTCGGTTTCAAACCGAACCGAACCGAACCGAGACCGAAAACCGACATTTTTTGGTTCGGTTTTCGGTTATCGGTTCGGTTAACCGAAAGCTTCGGTTCGGTTTTTGGTTATCGGTTCGGTTAACCGAAAGTTTCGGTTCGGTTACCGGTTTCGGTTCGGTAAAACCGAAAGTTTCGGTTCGGTTACCGGTTTCGGTTCGGTTAAACCAAAAGTTTCGGTTCGGTCTGACATTCTGTTTCAGTAATTTGAATTTTTGACTAATACATTTTAAATTGTGGCATTATTTTACCCTTTTTGGTGTACCGTATATACTGTTTTAATTCCACCGGCGACATTATTTTTCAACCCCCTCAGA
The DNA here is from genome assembly GCA_018350325.1 of Globodera rostochiensis. Classification (NCBI taxonomy): domain Eukaryota; kingdom Metazoa; phylum Nematoda; class Chromadorea; order Rhabditida; family Heteroderidae; genus Globodera; species Globodera rostochiensis. The sequence continues at coordinate 2,339,039 of JAEVLN010000010.1, forward strand.
AAGGGCGACATTATTAGAGGTGGTGGCATTATTACAGGGAGTGGAATTAAAACAGTATATACGGTATACTTGATTCATCTGAATGATGGTGTAGTGGTTAGTTGTGGTAGCGTGATTGCTTTGTCTTGTGGTTCTAACCCCGATTAGGTAAATGATTTCTTATGACTTTCATTGAGTATTTATGGAGTAGAGTAGTAACAATTTCAAACACTTTTAAATTATTTCCGATTTTTTAAAAATATTTTTGGACTGAATTTAATTTTTAAATTGATTTTTTGGTTGGAGAACTCGCCGATTATTTATAACATTCCTAACTTGTCTCATGTTGAGTTTTTGTTTTGTAAGATTGGTAATTATTAGCAAAGTTCTTAACAAAATCACAGCATTTTTAAAATTTTGGTTGCAAATCTCGTAATAAAATTGAGGCAAAAATTCAAAATTTTCTCGGCGGCGCCTATCGGCACCGCCGACACCCCCCCCCCCTACTAAAGCAGAATTCGCAAAATTTTGCATTTTTGAAAATTCCTTAACCAAAATGGGGAGTAAAAACTAAAAATGCACCCCTAAAATCGAACATTTTTTGGAAAAATTGCTTAACAAAATGCTAGAAAAATGACCCCCTAAAAACCGTCTGGGAAATGGAGTTTTCAACCATTGGGTCCGGAAAACCAAAAATTTCGGTTCGGTTTCGGTTAACCGAAAGTTTCAGTTCGGTTCGGTTTGAAACCGAAGGGTTCGGTTCGGTTATCGGTTTCGGTTTCGGTTAACCGAAAATTATTTGAAACCGACAGCCTTAGTCAGGAATACATTTTTGGTAATGCCAAAGATGGTGTGCCCAGGCACGTATTTAGGATTTTAAAAAGTCGATTTTTAGGGGGTGTATTTTAGGGTTTTATTAAGCAATTTTTCCCCGAAATTTTTGTTTTTAGGGGGGTGTATTACTTTTTATTGCGTTTTGATAAAGAGTTTTGAAAAATGTTCGGTTTTTAGGGATAAACCAAAAGATATTAATTATGCATTTTTCAAATATTTAAGCTCAGAATTCTGTAATGAATTTTCACCATAAAGGCCATCTTTAGGGGGTGTAAAAAAGTCTCGAAAATCGAGACTAAATACGCGAGACTCGAGACCAAGCACAAGACCCAAAAAACTCGAGACTTTTCTCGAGTCGATACTCGATATCGAAACTCTTATGCAGCACTAGTTTGTATTTTTCCAAATTCAATTTTAATTGGGTAAAAATAGCGGTGTTCAAACCCGGGTTAAAAGCACCCTTGGTTCTCGCGCTTCCACCATTTTCTCCTCACCGGTTTATCGCTGATAACAAATAAATTTTGTAATTGAATTTAAGGTTGGCGAACCCTGAGAATTCTTCGATCGGACCGAACCGAACCGAAAAAATCCGGGTTTTACGGTTCGGTTTCGTTCTGAACCGTCAACCCTAATTGAAATGTTGAACGATTATAAAAGACAAAGAAAATTATATTAAAACACTCTAATTATTTAAAAAATTTAAGCTGGTTATTAAATATTCTAAATTTTACGCGTTAATTTATTCGATAAACAAAAAGCAAATTATATTAATAGGTATATAGAAAAATTTACTTTTTTAAGTTGAATTTATTTTCACCGTTTTTAGAATTACGAATTTTCTCGATTTTTAAGTTCCGGTTCGTTGTTCTTGATTTGTGTAAATTTTCTCAATTTTAGCATTTAGTTTCGACTCTCGTCATGAATTTTTGAGTTTCCGTAAATTGAAGTCTTGGCATTCATAGCATACTCCAAATATTCCAAATATATATACAGATGGCGTCGTACTTCAACGACAGTCAAGCAGTACATTATTAGCACAACATTCTTCACCAAAAAATCTGCAAAACGGAAATTGGCGCAAGAAAGTGCAGAGCAAACATTGCGAATGCAAGAAGGCCGCCCCCCCCTCGCCCTGCCGCGGCCGGAAAATCTTTGTTTTGTTTCTTCTGCTGTTGGCCCATTCTTTTGCACCCCCACCCACCTACCACTAACCAACCATCTTTCTGGCCCCATTATATTATTTATTTTATAATATTTTTGTCTCATCTCAACCGGATTACCCACCCCCCTCTCCCCCCTCCCCCAAGGGGATGCGTAAATGTGAAAAGTGGAAATTCGTCGAATTTGAAGAAAATTTTTTCTGACAAAAGAAAGCAAAAAATTGCTGAATTTAGCATGTGTTGTTATTTTATGCAAAATTTGTACAATAAAAAATAGTTTTCTTTTACATTTTGTTTATCCGATGGAAAATAGGAGTAAAAATATTAATTTAATTCTAATTTTATCAGCAAAAAATGGCACAGGAACCGCGAACACCTTGGTCTCGATGGGATCTGCCAGTGGGAGGTGCTTCTTTGTATATTTTTATAATTTAATTATTTTTCCACAACAATTTTATTTTATTTATTTTTAATATATCCGGAAGCATATAAATTAAAAACACTTATTAAACTATAAATGCACAACTTTTGCATTCTAAAATAGATCATTTCAAACAAATTGTTTTAACAAATTTATTTCATAAAAATATGCAGAACCATCACAGCAGCAGCCACTAAAGGGTCCACCAGCCTTAGGACGACAATTTGATGTTCCAAATTTGGCAATTCCCCCCAACTCTAATTATCAACAACAATTTCCACCATCGCATCCTTCTGGCGCTATTGTCGATGCATTTTTGGTCGCCAAAGAGCCAAATCGTATGGGTTTTAAAAAATATTGAAAACCTTTTTTTCGATTAATTTAAATAAAAAATTATCTTTAAACTTCTTTTTTGTAGAAAAATTTGTAATTAGAGTACACAAATTTAGGTGCTAGATTTGTTACCCCCCCCCCCCCGCCCATAAACTGAATAGAGCGGCATCGGATTGAGAGACTGAAATGTCCGTCTTGGGACTGAAATTTTCCCCCTTATATGGTTCCTTTTACAATATTTCTGTTAGTCAATTAGTCCCGGTTTTTTTACTGGGATTTAAGCAATGTTTTTTCTTATAAAATTCCGGCGCCTAGTAAATAATTTTTTTAATTTTTAAACTTTTCTTTTTGGTGCTTTGTTTTCAAGTAATATCAAAATTGGCACAAAAAACCCTCAAAAATCTTAAAAAGTTACAAAAACCCTCACGAAGAAAAATCCTTTGGCAGCCCTACCTAATGACAACTTTTAAGTGAATTTTTCAAAAATTAAAAAAAAAATTAAATTTACTTTGAAAATTTAGATTTTCCTGTTTCCGTTCTTTTTTGGCCGTTTTTTCCGTTTTCCGTTAAAAAAATCTTTTCTTTTTCTTTTTTTCAAAATAGGCTTCCCCACCCATCCCTGGTGGGCTTGTCCCATTAACATGCAACAAAAAAATGAACAAATATTTTTTTAAATTAAAAAAAATTTTATCACCAAAAATTATTAAAATTAAAATTTTTCAGCTGAAGACCCATCGTTTTACAATTGCATTTATGGCGTACCAAACAATTTACAACAAATCATTCAAGAGTGCCATGTGGAGGTCGACTGCTGTGAGCGGACGTGCTGTGACACTAATTGGCACATTTTTAAACAATTTGTCATCTATTAGTAAATAAATATAAATTTTTAATTTAAATTTTATTAAAAATATAAAATTAAAAACACAATACCGTTTAATTTAGTTTTCTAATTTTACAATTCCTTTATTTTTTTTAATTAGGCAAGCTAAATATGCATGGGCAATTGTTCTTCTGTCGTTAATTTGTCTCGTTGTTGTAATTGCGTTGATTGTCTGGTTGGTGTACATTGAGTCTCAAAAAAAAAAATTATTTTAAAAAATGAAAATAAAATTGGCACTTTTTGGTTATCGTTTCGATTGGATAAACAATTCCCAAAAATATAATTTAAAAGTAAATTTGGGGGCGGGGGGAGGCTGTTACGATAACCGAAAAGTATCAAAATGTTTTATAAAAGGCAAGCCTAATGAAAATTTTGGAGGCTGTCGTAAAAAAGAGCTCTAAACAAAATTCTTAAAAATTTTAAAAATTTCGATTTTTTAAAGGCTGATTGTATGGCTATTGAACAGAGCAAGGGACAAAGCACAGAGAAAAAAATTGCTTGAGGGCGAAGGCTCCACTTATGCTTCTTCACATGTAAAGTTAAAATGAGAAAAAAAAAATTCACGAAATTTAAGGTCAATATTGCGCCACCTTACACGCTTGGAGCAAATCCGAATGGAACGCTCAGAAGATATTAAAATGAATAAAAAATCGTGGTTTATTAGTGTCTTTGAAAATATAATTTTGTTTTTTTATTATTTCGCTAACACACATCAGCAGGGGTAAAATTTTTAGGCTTAAGCCTTTTTTTGCAGCTTTTTGACGCGTTATGCACGAAAAATCTAGGCGCCTATTTCGAGATTTTTCGGGCCTAAAAATTTTATCCCTGCACATTAGCGATGTGCCACCGGTCCGTGGCACTTTTTTGGACCGGTTTTAATTTTGGGGGATAACGACGTCGATGAGGCCGGGGTCGGGGGCGATATATCGGGGTCCTTTGCGGGCGTCAAGTCGGGGAGTGTGGCCCAAAAAAAAAAATAAATTTTTTCGTTTTACGCAAGCGAACGATGCGTCTGCTTTCGCTTTTCTCATTTATTTAATTTTGTTTGCTATTGACAGCTGCTGCTCTTTTAGTGACAGCAGCTGTCAGCTTCCGAACCGCTCAACTTTTTGTGCTGCTTTAAATGTTCCTCGAAAAATGTTTATTAGAAAAAATAGCGATCATTTGGTGGAATATTTTGAAGGCTTTTCCTTTTATTTCTTGAATTTTTTAAAAATTTCAAATGTTTTAAATGTACAGGTAAACATTTTTAAAATGAGAATATAAAATTAATGACTTTTTTCTACATAAAAAAAGAAATAAAATTTCTTTAATTTTTGTGATTAAATTGTTGAATAACATTTAATTTCCAATTTTAAATCCACCTTTTTTTAATTTTTAGTTTAAAAATAATGGAGTTTGTGAACTATTGGCCCTATTACTCTTACAGTCCCTACTATAAATATGGCTACAGTAAGCCCACTGTAGACTCATACTTTTCTACACCGTACCTTCGTCACAACTATTTGCCCGACTACCACAGACCGTCGGTGTGGAGCTACGACAAGTTGGGCACGTACAATTCACGAACTGAAGCCGGCGTTCGACAAGCATCGACCAGGTATTGAAATTGTCCTTGGGCCCGGAGGGTAAAATTTGGCTACAAATTATGCCAAAAAAATTTTTTTTCAAATTTGGGTGTCGTAAATAGGTCGAACATTATACCAAATGAAAGCTCTCGATGAGGAGAAGCAATTAATAAGCAAAAACTAAGCGATCTGATAATTATGAAAAAAGTTATGGCCAGAAAACTTCCAAACGTGGCCATTTTTTGAGTTTTCACTTTTTTTGGCCATAACTTTTTTGAGCATTGTCCGATCACTTACAAATTAGCTTTAACTTAAATATAACTCTATCTCATCGCAAGCTTTCATTTGTATTATGTTCGACCTAATCGGTTTAGGTTGAAGAAAGTTTTAAAACCTCGGCGCATAGTTTGTTTCTTGTAAAAATTGAAATTTTATATTTATTTAACTTTGATAATTAAATTCAAATTTTTCCCTTTTTATCAAAGGATGATGCTTTCCGGAAAGTTCGCGCTGGCCTATTGCAAACCTTCAGAATGAAGAGGACTAAATGTAATTCATATATAGAAGGAATACACAATTTTTTGTGAAGATATTTTGCTCTGCACAATGCCCAAAATATTTTTGTTTTCAAAATTTTGAATCAATTTGCTTAGTGTTCAGAAATATATATTTTTTTTTTTTTGCATTGGAAGTGAGCGAATATTTGTCTCATTGTAGTGTAAAGACAGGTTTATGCTGTTCCAAATCAAACCGAAGAAGCGTGTGGATTGCGAATTGCTGAAATTGCGGCCTTTTTTGGGTTGCGGATTTTTTGATTTTTTCCGCAATTTGGATCCGCAATCGGTGGTTTTAGAAAATTTTTTTGAAACAAATACTTTTAATGACTTCAATTTTCCTAACAAAGATTGTTCAAAGTGCGTATAGTGATGAGTGGTGTATACATTTTAAGTGTGGGTGGACTGTGGTTCAAATCTCCGACTGTATAAATCATTTTTCTGACTTTCTCTGAACATTTACGGTGGTGTAAACAATTCTAAAAATTCTTTTAACTTTCTCAATTTTTTCAGATGACAATTAACTAGTTTTTATTCATTTTTTGTTGGACGAAATCAAAAAACCATGGGAGGGAGGGAGGACTTTTGTTTTGCAACATTCCTAATTTTTGGACAAATCTTCTTAACAATCTTGTTCAATCTTCAAGAAAAAATTTTCCCGGAGGCACCTATCGGCGCCGCCGGACCCCTTACCACTCCTAAAAGCTCCAAAAAAGTACCGTATTTTTTAAATTTTGGTTGCAAATCTCTTAACAAAGTTCATTAAAATTTCAAAAATTTTTCTCGACGGCGCCTATCGGCACCGCCAACCCCCATCCCACCCCCCTAAAAGTTATCAGAATCTCAAAAAAAATTAGGATGGATGAGGCAATAGTTGATATTTTGATAATAATCAATTTCGATTAATCCCGATCCCGATCCCGGCCAACTACTTACGTAAACCTATTATTGTTTATGAAAATTTTGTCCGACGGCGCCTGTCGGCATCGCCGGGCTCTCCTTCTCATAAAAATTAAATCAATTTTTTAGAAGCGCATTTTTGGCCCAAAAAAAGATGTATTTTTTAAGGGTGCATTTTTTGTTAGAAAATAATTTTGATTTTTAAAAAAGGTCCCCCAAAAAATTGTTTTACCAAAATTGCGGATTGCGGATTGCTGAAATTGCGGCCTTTTTGGGGTTGCGGATTGCGGCTTGCGGATTTTTTTTCGAGATTGCGTATTGCGTATTGCGGATTGCACGCAATCAGAATCCGATTGCGTCCAGCCCTGTTCCGAACCCCGAGTACCGAGCACAGCAAGCAGTTCATGAATCAACCAGTCCAGCGGAGATCGCTTAATCATTTAACCCTTCTCTCCATTTTTGGGTCAAAACTAACGTAAACCTCCCAATCAATATATTGCATTTGCTAATTTCCCCCCAATTCCCCCCAGTTATCAATTTTTGGTCCATTAACGTAATTGAGAATGCCCATGTCACTCTTTCTCTTACCCCACCAAATTTCCTTTCCAACGAATTTTGTGCCTAAACCTTATCCATAAAAAATTTTTAATCAACAAATTAATTATACCATCATACAATAAATAAATAAATAAATAAATCTTTTTTACACAAATTAACATATTCAAAATTTAGAATTCTCTTTTTCGATGGATTCCGCCGATGTTTATTCCTATTCTGAACAATTAGTGGCATTTGGACAAAAAATAGTTCCCTTTTTGCCTTATGCTTTTGCCCCATTTGGCGTCGTCTACGGCGTCTACAAATTGCTTAACTATTTAATCCGAGCGCCACACAAACGACTCGAACTTCGGGACAAAACTGTGCTCATTGTTGGCGCCAGTTCGGGATTGGGACGGGCACTTGCGTTCCAATTTTACTCCAAGGTCTTGGAAGGCAATTTTAATTCCCGGGAGGGGGGGGGGGGGGGGTCATATTTGGGGATGCAATTTATTATTCATTATCTCCATTTCTAGCGTGTCAAAGACAAAATGCCAACCACAGGCCTAAAACGGTCAAAATGCCAACCAGGCGCCTAAAACGGTCAAAATGCCAACCAGGCGCCTAAAACGGTCAAAATGCCAACCAGGCGCCTAAAACGGTCAAAATGCCAACCAGGCGCCGAAAACGGTCAAAATGCCACCAGTTGGCATTTTGACTAAGCAAATTTATAGTCTTGAGCAGCTTGACCAAGAACCGGCCGGCGCCGGGATTTTTTAAATTTTGCCCAAAACATTCTTTTTTGTGGAGGTCGTGCGTGGGTTTGAGTCCCACCCGGGGTTACCATTTTGCCTATTCTTTACTATTGATATGACTTTTAGGGTGCCAAATTGATTTTAGCCGCCCGAAGCATTGACAAATTAGAAGCGTTGTGCGATGAATTGACTCAATTTGGTGAAGAAAATTGCATCCGTAATGGCCACGTGCCCGTCTACCGCTATTTGGATCTTTCGGAGCTGAACGACGACGGGATGGCACAAATTAGGGAACTATGCACTTTTGCAATTGACGGCAAAACCATCGATGTGTTGGTCAACAATGCCGGACTCTCGAGCCGAGGCTCTTGCTCGGAGACATCGATGACGGTCTATCGGCAATTGATGGAGGTTCTGCTCCTTGTTTTTGGTTCGAGACTTGAAATTTACCAAGAGTCGAGACCGAGAAATGACACCGAGACTCGAGACCGAGACCCCAAAAAACCGAGCAATTTCTCGGTTCGAGACCCGAGATCGAGACTCTCGAACAGCCCTAGTTTTTGGCACGTCAATGTGCCAATAAAAACGGGAAAGCATTCATCAACGACTTTTGTAGGTGAATTTCTTCGGCTATGTTGCCATCACCAGGGCACTTTTGGATTGTATTCCGGATGACGGTGCCATTCTGAACATCAACAGCATTCAAGGACGAGTGGCACTTCCTTACAGAAGTCCCTATTCCAGCTCCAAGCATGCCATCCAAGTATTAAGCTGAAATTTTCGGCGTTTAAGCCCTAAGGGTGTTTCTTTTGTTAAGGCATTTTTTGACAGTCTCCGTGGTGAAGAGAGGCCGCAATTGCAAATTCTCACTGTAAATGCCGGATACATAAATGTTGAGTTTTTTTGTGGCATTTTTGGCATTCAATTTAATTTACTGTTTTGTGTTTAAAGACCGGCTTCGGCTCCCGGGCGCTGGACCCGCAGGGCAACCCGATGGGGCGTGAGGATCCAAATCAGCTGCAGGGAATGAGTCCGGAACACGCTGCACGTCGAATTGTGGCCGAACTGGAGAGGCGCAACACCGAGTTGGTGTTGGCACCGTTACACATCCGGATGGCCATACTGCTCCGACTCGTTGCACCGGACATGCTATGGCACATTCTCCGACGAAAAGCGCTTGCGGGGAAAGTGAGGGAGCAAAGAAATGTCGAGGAGGAGGAAAAAATAACGAAAGCGCAATAAAGTGCATTGCAGAATTATTTGACAAAAAGAAGAAATTAAACAGTTTGGTATTTTGCTTAGACGACATTTTGCAATAGGTATTTCGAGCAGTTTGTCCTATTTGCTTGCTTTCAATTTAGGGTTTAAGAAAGTTACCTATATTTTTTAAGAATATGTTGCATGAATTTTTAGATCACTGAATTAAAAACACTTTCTTCCTTTTAACAGACTCAACCGTTACAGACTCAACTGTCTCAGACTCAAAGCCTATTTTTGCTTATGAGCTTGGGGTTTAGAGCCTATTTTTGGCATTTTTTCAGACCTTTTTAGACGTCTATTTCGAGATTTTTCGAGCCTAAAAATCCCATCCCTGATAATTTCATATAGTTTAAGTTTATAAAATGCATTTCAGTACATCTCCGGTGACCATCATTTACTGTTTATGCGAATGTTCAGGTAAAAAATTTACAAATAAATAAAAAGAAAGAGGAAAGAAAGCCCAACAATTGAAGAGATGGAATAAATAATCACAATAATTGGAGTAATTTTTTGATCAGAATTTAAAAATTAGCCTCATTTTCCTCCACAAAATGAGGCTAAAATCTCTGGGAGTCCTGTACATATGTGGTCATGTAATTGATGTTTTGATGCATTGATGTGCGCATTCACATTCCTGTTTTCGAAAGATGCTCCTCATATTTAGTCGATTCAGGGAATAAATTATATTGCGTTGGTGGATTCAAATTGCCTAAACGCGAATAAATAATAATATAAATTAAAATATAAAAGAAAAATAAAGAGAAATGCTCAAGGCAATGATTTTACATATTATAAAATGGGAACATTTCGTTATTTACTCCAGGCGTGTGCACGGATATGCGGGTATATCCGGCTACTGACGGAAAACGGATATGAAAAATCCATTTATCCGGATATATCCGTTGTATATTCGCGGATATCCGGATATGGGATTTTGGAAGGTCACGGATACGGACGGATATGAGATTTTGAGAACGGGCGGATACGGATACTAAAATTAGTATCCGTGCACACCCCTGATTTACTCCCATTAGCAAAGGTCCGGATATTTTAAAAATTTAATCAAAAAATATTTGTCTGATTTCTTTAAACAATTGCGAATACACTTATTTTTTGTGCCTTTTGGATCTGATCAGACGGAATTCGATACAAAATATTTTGAAAATCGCCTTGTTTATGGCACCTTCATTTATTTGTCACCTTCCATGAAATTATGAAGTTTTGGTGGTGGTGTCTTTGGCTTTGAGTTATTTGCCGATTTCGATGATTTGTTGTGGTTTATCGCCCCAACGTCTAACCCTTTCGCTGCGATGTCTTTGAAGAAGATTTAAAGAGATTATTATTTAAATTTACAAAAAAGGGGCAAAAATGCGAATAAATAAATATAATAAACATGAACCCCCTATAGGCTGTTTAGTGCTTTCAGCTAGGGTTCAGCCCCGTCCCCGACCCCGACTTTTTTGAATTTTTCGGGCTTTTGGCTGGGAAAAACCCCGAACCCTAACTTTTTTGATCGGGGACGAAAACCCCGACCCCGACTTTTCCCGCCCCGAGGGGTCGGGGCTCAACCCTACTTTCAGCGTTAAAAAAACTATAATCATTTTTTGCATTTTTAATATTAATTCGTTTTGAGAAAGCAAAATTTCTCAACATAATCCGTCAAAAAATATACCTGACGATTGGAGTAAGTTGGTAGATTTCGACACAACGTTATTCAAATAATCCTGTTATATCCGAAATTATACTGTTAAATTGATGATTATTAGAGGGTAAAATTTTGAAACTCTTTATACTTAATTAAGTATAAAATAGGTAAAATGGTAGCCCCGGGTAGGACTCGAACCCACGAACTTTACCCAATCTGTGCCGGGGCTTCCCATTTGTCCTTGTGGATTTTGTGCCCACGCCCTAGGCGTTTTAACTAGAGCCCGGACTTGAGGACCAATTGAGATTTTGATCGAGAATCTCGGTCTCGAATCTCGACGTGATCTTTCTGAGATTTTCAATAAGAATTTTTTAAAGTGAACATTTTTCCAATATTGCGGAAAATTGTGAAGCAGTGGGGCCAGAATGCCTTATTTTTAAAGCAAATACAATAATCTTGGAAAGTTGCCTTATTTTTTGCCATATTTCCACACTTGCCATAATTTTTGCCATATTTTAGAACTTTGTGAAAATTCTCATTTTTTAAGGGAAAAATGGGAATTCCCGAAAATAATACTCCTTGATTCGACAATTTGAAGTTTTTGGTAGCAAATCTCGTAACAAAACAAGAGTCAAAAATTTAAAATTCCCGATAGGTGCCGCCGGGTTTAATTTTGTTACCCAAAAGTTTTATAATCGTTCAAAAAATGAAATTTCAATGAAGCAAATGCATGGATTTTTCGTCGAACGATTTGCTTAAAAGAAATACTAATTGATTCTGAATCATTAAAAATAATAAAGCTGGTGCCACTCATTTTTAAGACAAATTAAATGTTTAAAGTCAAAAACAATTGGGCTTAGCTAAAATCATCAGCGACGTAATTTGCCGTAGTAAGCGTTTAAACTATTTTTAGAATAAAATTAGATTATTTTTATTAAATTTGAAAAAGAAAAAATTGAAATGAATGAAATTGACAAATTTGAAGGAATGAATAAAAATATTCAATAAATGGCTATTATTCACTCTGGTTTATATTGTTGCATCGAATTGCTCTACGTAAGGCCGAGATGCATTGGGTGAAAAACGCATTTTGCCTTGTCACATGCTTAAAATCCAATATGACTTATCTAATTATGGATTTTAGTCATCATTTAGGGCTAAGCGAGGATGATAAAACGTAAAATATAGGTAGGTAGAATTAAAAAAAAAGTCGAAATCGAAGATCGAAACTGAGAAATTCGAAATCGAAAGGAAAAAACGTCGAAAATTGCAAGTCGAAAGTAAATAAAATTTTTTTTGTGTGACTATTAAAAATTATTAATTAAAATAATTTATTTTAATAAAATATTGGTTGATAAGTCGTCATTTTTTGCTTCAGTGGCCCTTCTTTAGGCTAAAGCTTTTGGCGGGGGGGGTCGGCGGTGCTGATCGGCGCCGCCGGGAGAAATTTGGGATTTTTGCATAAAAATTTAACGCAAAATTTAAACTATTATACCCAGGTTTTGAACTTCAAATTAGGGGTGCACTATAGTGAACGAACGCCCCACTCCAAAATGGCATAAATTATATACCAATCGCTTTGTCTCGAGGAGCTGTGAACGAAAAAATAGGTTAAAAGTGTAGGAAATGAGTTTGAACTAGAGCCCGGACTTGAGCTCCGAGCGAGATCTCGAGTCGAGATTTTTCGAGATCTCAAGACGAGATTCTCGAAAAAGCCGAGATTCTTGGTTCGAGCGAGATCTCGAGACGAGATTCTCGTCTCGACCGGGCTCTAGTTTGAATCGCGTTTTGAATTTTTTTTTAATGTATTTGTGGCGTCACATTTTCTTGCATTTTTTTTTTGCCAACAACTCTTTTTTATGCTGTAACAAATCTGATTTGGCTCACTCAATAATATTGCAGCACGTGCGTGAATGCCACCAATTCGCCCTTTCTTTCACCCCACCAAAATTCCCCATGAATTTTGTGGCGCATTCATTCTTTTCCCTCACATTTTAAATGAACAAATTTATTAAATATTTTTTCCCAATCACCAAAAGCGTAAAATATATTTTATTTCACGAGTAATTCATTTGTCACTTCAATACCCTTAACATTATCTTTATCCCAGTGTAATTATTTCTGAGCTTACCTTCACATCACCCAAAAAAACTAAAAATTTTCTTCAAGACCACACAATTTTTTTAAGAAAATTAAATAAAATCCCAAAATGCATTTCTAAACCAAACTTTTTTTGAGCCAGCCTTCGCGCCGCCGAAAATTTCGGGTTATGAGCCTAGAAATACAGTAGACTGGCTTAAAAAAAAAAGAAGACGAATCGAGTAATTCAAATAGTAAAATTTCAATAATTTCCTACGACCGAGATTTGCGATCAAAATTTTAAAAAATATTTCCATGGCATGCAAAAATTTATGTTTTTTTTGGTAGTCGGGAAAAGAATACCTTAATATTTTCATATTTAAATTTAAAAAAAGTTGCATATTTACTACGGCATTATTAAATTACATTCTTTAGGCTGAAAATGAATTTGATAATTTTAATATTTTTAACAATTTTGTACTATTGCAACCATTCAACGGATGCATTCACTTTAAAAGGTACCTAATTCTTTTTTCAGTGCTAATACCGTTCTTTTACATCATTACCATTCACGTTCACAGGTGCTGTACTTCCGCAGGGTAATTACCGTATTTTTGTACGTACCGTACCCGCCGCTGAGGTCAAAGACATTGACAACAACTTTAACGCTTTGAAAACATTCGAATGGGACTCCGAAAATTTGTTGGGCAATGGCACAATTATAAATGGCACAAAATTTGAAATTGATTTGGTCCAGAAAAAGCCCGCCGATTACAAAAATCATCCAATTTATGTGCAAATTTGTGCCATTAATGGACCAGACCAACCGGCACTAAAATTTGTTTTAAATTCATTGATGGAACGAATGTTGTTAAATCCCAAAGAAACTATCGAATATGAATTCATTTATGGCGTGCCCATAAATCGAATTGGCATTCAAAAATATCTATTCGGGCACATTTTAATAAACAAAGAAAAAATAGAAAAATGCACAGTAAAAATGCACGGATCAAAAATTGAAGAAGTGGAGATTGGTAAAATTTTATATGTTTTAGAATTCCGCATAAAATGGTTATAATCATATTTTTTTAATCGTTTTAAAAATTTCGCTGTACCCTTGTAACCCCTGAATATAATTGAAAACCATTATTTAAAAATAATAATAAATGTTACATTTTTAAAGTTCTTAAACAAATTTCAGATACAAATGGAAATTTTGAGATTGAATTGGAAATCAAACAACCATTGGTATACGAAGCAGACAGACTTCCTAAAAAGAATTACTATTTGAACTTTGAATCCAAAGTAATTTAAATAATATACACTTTTTATTTGCATAATTGTATTTATGGGTATTTAATTATAATTTTGTTTTTTGCATTTTATTTATAGTTAAAAGTAGAGCAGCCCAATCCCAAATTGTTCACAATCGATGACCCAAATTTGCTTTTAATTTCCGGAAACATGATTGATGTACAAATTCACTTCATGGAGAGCCGGATAGAAACTGAAGTTGGCAAAATGAAAAAAAGATCAAAATTATACAAAATTGAAAAAATAATTATAAATCTCAAAAAAAATTTTGAAATTAAAGTATTTTTCTACAGGTAAATCGTAGTGTTTTGAGCAATTCCGAAATGAAAAAAGATGAAAAACGAATAATCACAATTCGAGGTAACATAGTGAAGCTACCGGACATTGATTGTTCGTGGAAAATAAAGGTTTTTAAATCATATTTTGTCAATATTTAAAATTAATTTTTAAGGTTGAACTTTTCAAAAGCGATCCGCGTGCTAATTCTTCTCAACAATTGTCGGCCAAAAGTATCAGTGAAAAGTTTGTCAACGACACGGCCATATTTGAATTCAAAATAAAAAGCGATGAGTTACGAATTAAAAAGCCCGGTTTTGGGGGATTGTTTTCAAAAAACGACAACAAAAACAACAAATTTGGCCCAATTCATCTTATGGTCACACCGGTGCCAATTGTAAAACCGAGAGAGGTGACTTTTTCTCAACAATATGAAAGGAATAGAAATTTCAAAAATAAAATCTTTTTAAATTAATTTGTAGAAAAATTCTATTATTCAATTATTAATATTATTTTCTAAAATGTTGTCAAATTTACAAAAATATTACACCCATAGTTCCAACACACTTTAACATATCCGACATTGGCAGCAAAGTCCAATGACTCCGATAACAGTTATCGTTACAATTTTGGCACAATTGTCTACAGCGAAAGTGCCGTGGACAAAGAAGAGAAAAAAAGTGTACGTTTTATATATAAAAAATTTGGCCTAAAAAATTTTAAATTTTTTAAATTTTAAGATGGTTCAGCTCTACAAAGCCTATCTCCATGAAGCTAAAGCTAAATCCATGTACAATTTGGCCAAAAGTTTTGTAGGAAATGTTGATGCTTATAAATTATCGCTTCAAATGGTGCGCATGCGCATGGTAAAAGACATTGAAGAGTAAAAGCCTACATATATAAGTGGAATGAGTTACATTACTTTTTTCAAGACTGACCAAACTTCATAATCTTTATATCATTCAAAAGCTCTAAATGATTAGAAGATACATGTCAACAACAATGATCCGGTTCGATGCACTATTAAAAAGTTATAATGTAAAAATCGGGCTTTTTCATTGTTTTCTTGTCATAATTCCTATTCTTTTCAAGTGCTTACACATAGCTTCTTCTTATTACGGCATTTCGAATGATATATAGATTATGAAGATTGGTCAGTCTTGAAAAAAGTTATGAGCTGCTAAACGTTCCTAAGACGGTAGTGGCCCGCTTCGCTTTTTACAACATCAATTTATTGCTATTATATTTATGTTTTTGGTGATAAATTTGTTGTTTGAATTCTTCTTTAGTCTGGGTTATTAATTTAAATTGGTTTTAAATTGGGTTGCACAATTTTGGGTTAGTCGGCGGCACCGTTATGCCGCGGGCATTTGTGGGGACATTTTGTTTCATAAGATTTTACAAAAGGGTGCCCGATCGTAGTTTTAAAAGTTGACAAAATGGTCATTTGTAGTGTTTTCGGGCCCGTAGAATCCGAATTTGACCCTCATTTAGACCAATTTCAAATCTTACTCGAATTTTCAAAATTTTTTAAGGCCGGAAATTAAATTGTAGAAATTTTTAATTTTCGAAAAATTGTACGAATTCGAGTACGGATTTCGAAATTGGTCTAAAAGAAGATCAGATTCGAATTTTACGTCCTCAAAAACGCTAAACGAACCATTTTATCAACTTTTTAAAACAAATATTATAAGTATGAGCAAATGGATTTATCTCAATTTTGTTTAAATGTTTCCTTTTTAAAATAAAAAAAGTTTAAAAGACTATATTATCATTTATTATTAATAAAATGTTCACAAATATCTTTGTTTAAAATTGGTCGGTCTTAGCTTATAAAAAATGTTAAAGAATGTTGATTAAATATTTAATGAAAACGAAAAAATTGCTTATTTGTCTCGAAAGATTTGATCAGAATTATTTGCTTCTTATTTCCAACGCATACACTCCAAAGAACAGCGTAATGTCCTTTAATCAGTCATCAAAAACCGTAAATATAAATTAACCCCCCCCCCTCCCCTCCCTATGTTTTTGGCCACCTTAATATTGTAACTTGGCGCAAAATTTTTGCGCATTCGTACTCAGCTGGACGAGAGAGGAATCGATTGGTTTTATTTTTATTTGGGTATGAACCACTTGCATATTTAGTAAAATGCCAAGGCTTCTCTATTCGAATTCAAATTGATTTTAATTAATTATGTC
This sequence comes from Globodera rostochiensis, assembly GCA_018350325.1. NCBI lineage: Eukaryota > Metazoa > Nematoda > Chromadorea > Rhabditida > Heteroderidae > Globodera > Globodera rostochiensis. The sequence continues at coordinate 2,355,736 of JAEVLN010000010.1, forward strand.
TGATGAGATTCAGCTGTCCCGTGCACGTCTGTCTACCTTTCCCATAATAAAAACTGGTTTTCGTTCCGCTACTGTCTCGACGACGACACTTTAAATAACGAGAATTTAGTCATGGAGCTGTCACCTGCCCCAATTCCATAAAATTCAATAATTTGTCGTAATGGCCAGAAAATTTGTGCCCTTAATTTTGCTTTTAATTATTGCGCTATCGGCGATTGGGCAGGTAATATGCTTTGAGAATAATTTAAATTTTTTTTAAATTGTGCCAATAAGGTGTCAAAAAGATTTCCAATTTGAAAAATAATATGAACAACAATTCCGAAACTTTTCAACTATTAGCTCTGATCAAAATATTTTTTGGATCAGCAAACCATTGGCATATTCATGTGATTCAGGTCTTTTGCCAAGACAGCGACTGGTTGGCTTCTCTGTCAAAGCCGTTGATTTCGACGGGCAGTGATTCTTACATGCCATTGAAGGACGTAGGCTTCAATCCAAACAGTTTTGTTAAAAATTGAATTAAATAAAAACGCATTTTAATTTTAAGGCTGGTTCGGCGGCAGTCGGAAAAAGTAGTAAATGAATTGTGATCGATCGAAATACGAAACAAATTAGTGAATCAATTGTAGAAATAATTGTCATTACCTTGTTAAATGTATAAAATGTGCAATTACTAATGAAACATTATTTATTTTATAAGATTTAAACATACTTATGTCATTGAGAACTAGGGCTGTTCGAGAGTCTCGGTCTCGAGTCTCGAACCGAGAAATTTCTCGGTTTTTTTGGGTCTCGGTTTCGACTCTCGAGTTTTTAGTCTCGGAAAACGAGACTTTTTTGGACTGGTAAAGATGGCATTTTTGGTGAGAAATCATTAAAGAAGTATGTGTTTGAAAGATTTGAAAATACACAATGACAAATTTAGAAATCCTTTAAAACTTTGTCAACTTTTGGCTTACAGTGAGCGTATGGCGCAGTGGTTAAATTCTGTGTTCCTTACTCTATAAGTTTCTAGTCCCCCTGGTGAAATGAATTTTTCTGCATTTAAATTGATAATTATATACTCCTTTTTACTGATTCTTAGTCGAACAACAAAAAACATCATCCAGTAACCCTTATAAAATGGTAATTTTTTTTTTTGCAAATTCTAAGCATACCTATTTCTTAATTAATTACTAAAGCTTCAAAAAATTACCGCATTTCTAAATTTGGTAGCAAATATCTTCACAAATCGAGTCTAAAAAAAATTCAAAATTTTCTTGGCGGCGCCTATCGGCACCGCCGACCCCCCACCAAAAGTTAAGCAGAATTCGCGAAAAAATTTATTTTTGAAAATTTCTAAACAAAAAAAATGCAATAAAACCCCCCGAAAATACACTCCTAAATTGAACTTTTTTTTAAAAAATTCTTTCCCCGGCGGTTCCGATGGGCTGGACCATCGGACAAAAAGCGTTCCAGAAATAAAAATGGAAATTAAATTTGTCGCGAAGTGTAAAACTATTTATTTAAAATTTTGGAGCTTAAAATAAATTTTCAACAAATTTAAAAAAAAATTTTTTAAATTCTCGATCTCGGGTCTCAAACCGAGAAATTTCTCGGTTTTTTTGGGTCTCGATCTCGGTCTCGAGTTTCGGGGGTCATTTCTCGGTCTCGGTCTCAAGTCTCGGTGTCATTTCTCGGTCTCGGTCTCGACTCTCGAGTCTTGGTAAATTTCAAGTCTCGAACAGCTCTATTGAGAACGGACATTTTCGATGATCACGCATGAATATAATGAATTTATTTAATTTACACAAAGATAATGATATTTTGTAAAGTTGTTAATAATGCTCCTATTAATAGAGACAAGATTTTAGGGACTAAAAACCGCAAAAATAGGGCTAAATACGCCCAAAATGTGGCAAAAAAAAAAAGACTAAAAAATGTGGTAAATATGCGTGAAACCCTTCAAAATCGTCAATCATTTACAGTTTTTTAAAGGAATTTTGGCAAAAATGCCTAAACTAGGGACTAATTTTTTGCGTAATTTCTTCTATTTAATTTCTAGTTCCAATTTTTTTGAATTCCACAATAAATTAATTTCAAAATTTTATTTCAATATGCCTCTCGAGGAATTCTTTGAGAAACCAACAATCACCAATTTCGGCTTTAAACGCTTCAGTCCGAGCAAAAAGTGTTTTTAAATCCGATCAGCAAACTTTTGATGTGACGATATGACGAATTGTTGGTGTAAATTGGGCTGGGGAAATGCGTTGATTCTGAAGTTTTTGCTCCATCATAAAACAAATAATCAAACGAAAATGTGAAGAAAACGTCAAAAAAATGTTTAGCCACAAGATTTGGGCACAATCAAACAAAAAATTAAGCATTTATATGGCAAAAAAAGTCGTAGCATAGCCTAAAGATTCAAAAATTTGTGCATTTTCACAAATATTTCGCAAATTGGGATTGTAATTTCAATTTTTAATTATAATTTTAAGGAAATTAAATATGCTTTTTAAATCGGTTTCCTTATTATTTCTCCTGACTTTTTTGCTTGAGGCAATGGCTCAACAATCCAACAAAGTGACCGGGCCTAGGCAATTTTTTTTTTACTAATTAAACTTTATTTCTTTTGATAATATTTTTATTAACAATATATTCATTATTCAGATGCTTTTCATGTGCTTCTTCGGCGCTCAAATCACAATGGCAAGTGACTGGTGAGTGGGGAAGAATGTTCAAACTTAAATATATATAATTTTTGTTGAAATTTTATAGGTTTCCCACGCATTCCCAATGTCACAGCCGTTGGGGTAAATATTTAAATATGAATAAATTAAATAATTTAAAAACATTTAAATGTTCAGGAAAAGGCGTTCTTATTTCAAGATGCAAATTGTGGTGATAAACCGGAATACAAAGATGGTAATCATGTCAAGACCCGATTAATTATATTTTTCTTTTACTCCATAATAAATAAGACAAAGAAGTTAATTATATGTATTTTTTTCTATTTTTTATGTTATCTCCTATTTTCAAGATATTTTTGTCACTCCGGTGTCCAGTTGCCCTGGAGGCATCTGCATTGAAATGTTGCTTGTTGCAGGTAAAGATTTTAAAAAGCACAAATTCAATTTATTGGTAAGAAATTATCAAAAAAATATATTTTCGAGTTTTAGAATCCATAAAAAAGCATTGCCCCTCTCCCTGTAGACCAATTCAGTGTGGAAAATTTTTGAATTATAAGCTAAAAGCCAGAGACTCAAAGCTCCAAAAGGTTCCAATGGCATCTGCTGGGATTGGTACTGAGTTTTTGGAACAAAGTTACAGTCTTCCAAACGTTGTGCCACATTTGGCCAATTAATTAATGATCGAGCATTTTTATTCGTCCCTTAATTTCCTTAGATGGCATTTACTCGGTGCTTCGGGGCTGTGTCAGTGACTTTTTTGACTATCCGCCGTCCAGCGGCGAAGAAGGCTGCACAATGGGACTGTCTACGGAAAGTGCGCTGATCACCACCAGCATGAAGGGTGAACAGGTGCAAAATGTACGAGTGGGCGTCAATTTGTGCTCAGCAAAAGTGAGATTTAAACAAAAAATTTTAATAAATAAATTAATAGGTAAAATGCAATTAATAAGGTTAAGGGCAGCACTTTCATAATATAAAAGCATGGAAAATTATTAGTGCAATATGATTTACCCAAAATGCGTTTTGAGGGCTCGACACAAATGGTGTTGACAAAATTTCCCCGAGTGAGGGGAATGACAAAATGTCCCCGAGTGGGGAGGAACGACAAAATGTCTCATAGTACGGGAAACGACAAAATGTCCCCAAGTGGGGGGAATGACAAAATGTCCCCGAGTGGGGAGAACGACAAAATGTCTCATAGTACGGGAAACGACAAAATGTCTCAGATTGGGACCTTTTGTCTTTCTTTCCAGTAAAGGGGACAACGGGGGACTTTATGTCCACGACGGCTGAGAAACCTCGAGAGTTTTTATTGGCTCCGAACTCGGAGCAGGCCCTGGAGCGGAAGTAATTGCGATTTATACCGCCCCGTTAACATTCTAATTAAAATGCATTGAAAAACTTTTTAAAATTTGAATAATTCTGTCGCAATTTTCAGGAAGGCTCCCAGTGCAATTCCGTACTGTCGCCTTCAATTGAATACGCACAGGGCAAACAGCACATGGACGCCTCAGCGAGCACCGGCGATGCCTGGCCATACAGCTGCAGAAAATCGACATCAAGTTGGGGGGGGGATTTGAATAATCCATCGTCTCTGGTCTATGCACAATCAATCAGAGAGAGTTTCACGCTTAGAAACTGATCCGCATTAGCCCGTTCCGTTGTGATCAGAGAGAAACTTTTTGATCATAATGTAGCTAACACAACGTGTTCTGATATAGAACGTGATATATATGATCTTTTTCGTGATCTGTTCAATGATCAGTATAGAGAATGTCATCTGATCACTGACTATAATACATAAGTGAGATCATTTTATACAGAAACAAAAATTTGCCAAAAACGGAAAAAACGGGGTACTTTTCCGTTTTGTGCAAACACCCCAAAATTTAAAAAAAAGTCAACAACAGTGCGCGCAGAAAGTAATTTAGCGCACGACAACTATTTTGGAGGCATAAATTCCACAATCTAAGCCAGAAGATCATCGAATGCATTTTATGATTTTTTTAGCCTAAAAGTAACAGCCCTATTAATTGTATTTAAAAAAATTAAAATAAATATTAAATCTTTAAAAAAAAGCAGTTTTTCTCCCAATATTGGACGAATTGTGTAAAACGAAAAGAGGAGGCACTCTCATTTAATTTATGCTAGGAATGGGAAAAAATTTTGTGCTTTCTGCCAGCAGCGCACTGTTATTGACTTTTTTTTTAAATTTTTGGGGTATTTTCAGAAAATGGAAAAGTACCAAAACGCGGAACCAATTATCCCGAGCACTCATTTTTCCAATTTCTGTAATTTCAGTGGTCGAGTGTGTACAGTGTTCGCGCTATGACTGGGATGGGGACTGTCATTGGAACATTAGGGAGTACTGTATTGGCGCATGGTATTTTTATTTTTTGAAATAATAATAACAGAATTTTTAAATTAATATTTTATTGTAACAGGTGCACAAAAACAATTGGCTATGTCAACGGTACGTATTAAATTTTATAAGCAAATGCAATAATTTAGTATTATTTTTATAAAAATGGAAGCAATAAAACACCCAATTTACGAAATTTTTAAAAATTTCGAATTTATAATTCTCGACATTTGCAGGTCGCTGGCTCGAACAACGCGGCTGTGCTCCAATCAATCCGTTGAATAGCCAAGTTTGCACTAAAATTGAGACGGAATCTGCACTAACGGAGCTCAGCGGTCAAGACGTTAAAATTGTGAGTTTTTTCCATTTTTTCTTTTTGAAAAAATTAAAAAACCAAAACAATCATCTTCACATTGTTAATCTCATCGGGTAATCAATTACCCGATCTCAAAAGAATTAGCCATTAATTTTGTTTTTTCTATTACAACATTTAAAATTTTTTTGATTTAATAAATTTTGTTTTGCATTTTTTTCTACAATTTTTGGCAGTTCATTTTTAGATTTTATTTTATCCCAAATTTTTAGCGCATGAACACTGAACAATGCTTCTGCAGACAAAACAGATGCAACAGCGCTTTTACGCTCCAAATGGTGCCGGTTGCGCAGCTGCTGCTGCTCATTGTTGCATTATGCAAAATTTCTTTGATGATTTTGATACCGTAAAGCAATTAAAGCGTTGTTTGTTATCAAATAATCGTTTAAATTTGGAACATTTACTCTAAAACAATTAAAACTTTTAATGATTGCAAAAATTGTGTTGAAAAAGAAAGTGCAAAATTAAGGTCATAAAGGATTATTAGAATTTTGCCTTATCAAATAATCGATTAATTTGGAACATTTACTCTAAAACAATTAAAACTTTTTAATTATTGCAAAAATTGTAAGAAAAGAAAGCAAAATTAAGGTCTTAAAGGATTATTCGAATTTTGCCTAGTAAAATTTGAAAATATTCAAATAATACGAGCAGAGATGGGCGCTAATTTTGGGCCAAAAAAGTAGTATCCGACAGGCCATTTCTCGAAGTAATTGGAACTGATTTTTCGTTTTTCGCAAATTTTTGATTCTTCATAAAATGAGCTTACTATGTGATCAGATCTTGTTTGATATACCGATCAGTGAGCATGGATTGAGGAGAATTATTCAAAATTTTTAATTAAAATTACATTTTTTGCTTCCGCTCCAGGGTTTGCTCCGAGCTCGGAGCCAATAAAAATTGGAGGTTTCTCAACCGTCGCGGACATAAAGTCCCCCGGTGTCCTCTTACTGGAAAGAAGACAAAAGGTCTCCCGACAAAATATCCCCTGGACAAAAGGTCCCTTAAATAAAATCTCCCGATGCTAAAAACGGTCATAAAAGGGCCGCTAATTATGTAGATGGATAAAAAATTTCGAAATATGGCCATAAAATAGGGAGGAAAAATTGTAAAATATGGATTATAAAATGGGCTCTAGAAGCTCCAACCAAAGTTAAAAACACTATTTATGTTATTTATACGCTGTTCCGAGTGCGCAAAAAAAAATGGATTTCCATATAATTAGCGGCCCTAGTCATAATTCCTGTAGATTTGAATAAATGTTGTTTTTACGTTTTATTTTTTAAATATTTTATCCAACCTACAATTTCCGCTTTTTGTTTTCATAAAAAATAATTTTAAACAACATTTCCGATGCCAACATATAATTTGAAATGTCGTTTGTTTGTTCTTTGTAAATGTCAGCAGCAAAAATAGTTAAGCTTACATTCTTTCAGGCATTTTTAATTTATACATATTATATAAATCAATAAATAAAATATGAATTGCAATAATTCAATAAAACCGATTGACAATTTATTATATAAGTAAGTAATATTCTGTCATAATAATATTTATAAAATTAATTTTAGTGCATTAAAATTTTGATTTTTTTTTAGAAATTTGGCTAAAATGTTTCGTTTATTGGTGATAATTGCTATACAAAGTTTGGTTGTCATCAATGATTTGTCAATGGCACTCAAAATTTTGTTCGTTCAACCACGTTATGCATTTTTTCGTAGTCACTTTGGGTTCGGTTTGAGCTTGGCAGAACTTTTGGCGCAAGACGGTCATCAAGTGGTAATTAATTGTTTTAAATTAATAAATACATAAATTGAAAAATCGGATTATGAACTGATGCCATAATGGCCAGAAAAAACAAAACTCGGGCTTATCAAGACTTTTGTAACTTTTCTGGCCCCAAGTTTTTTGATGTTATTCTAATTGCTTAGCTTTTGATAATAATAGCTTTAAATTTGTGTCAAAAAAAGCAAAGTTAATAAATTGCGCAACAATCTGAATGGTAAAGTTAGTTCCAAGGCAATATTCGAATCAAACCAAATTTAAATTTAAATTTCTTCAAATTCATTAAAATTTAGCACATTCTGGCGCCAATTAGGGATGAAAATGATAAGCTTAGCGATGAAATAAAAAAAGAAGGACTGACTATTCAATATTTCAAAAAAACAACTGACACAATGGAATTGGGTTGTTGTTTTTTTAAAATCGGAGTAATAAATTTTAATTAGAAATTATTGGCGACATGGAATTAATGAACAAATTGAAAGCCGAAAAATTCGATGTCGGAATAGTAGAAGCATTTATGTCGATCGAATATACATTAGCAATTTTACATTTTTTGGAAATTCCCGAAACCATCGCCACGCACTCACAGCCAATGTCGAACGTTCAACTGTATTTGCTTGGCGTTATGAGCAAAATGAAGTCGGGCAACTTTTTGGGTGAGAACATTTTAAATAAAAAATATTATAAATACAATGCTAAATAATTCTTTAAAACAAAAAATAAATAAAATTATTTTTCTGTTTAAATCTTAAGCATCCGTCGGCCAACCAACATTGCGTATTAAAAACGACGAAGAACGTCGCAAAGCCATCGGCACCCGGATTGGGGACCATCGGGCAAATCAATTGGAAAAAAGAGGCCCAGAAATTTGGGAACATTGCGTTAATCAAACCTTGAAAATAATCAGGCAATATATAACACAGGTAAACGAACCTTAAACCATTTTTTCTTTTCATACTATTAGAGAACAAATTATGTTTTTAATTTTAATTGTTACAATTGGTTTTTTAAAGTAAGTAAGTCTTAAGTGTGTTAAAAAATGGTTAGGCAATTTATTCAAATCAAAAGGTTGTTTTTATTTAAGGGGTTTATTAAAGGTGTATATTTAATTGTTTTTATGTAAATTTGCCTTAAATTTGTCATTTTTAAATTTTACACCAAACTGCCCGTCATTTAAAGTTAATTATTTAGAAAATTATTAAAGCATTAATCTTTGTAATAATTTAAGGATACACTTTATCAAAAATTGGCTGATGAAAAATTTGGTGGCAAAATTTTCCCTGGTTGGGCTGAACTTTTTAAAAGAACACGATTTTTTCTGGTCAATTCTCAACCTGAAGTGGATTTTGGCAAATTTGAAAATGTGAAAGGCATTGAAAAGGTTAAATTTATTGGAGGATTCGATTTGAAGAAAGTGCCCAGCCCCAAAGTATATTTTAATTATATAAAAGTTTTTTTATTTTATATATAATTGTTATATTAGTTTTATTCTAGTATTTATAAAGTAAAACAAAATAATCTTATTTGTTGTTTTCGTTAAACTTTTTGTTTAAAATCGAAAAAAAGTGTAACAATTTTTTGTTCGATTGAACAGCTAAATCTCCCAGTTGGTTTGGAAGCAATGTCAAAAAAAGGCGTCGTTTTGATCAGTTTGGGTACAAATGTGAACACCACCAAACCCGAATTTTCATATATCATCGAAGCAATAAAGGGGGCAGTTCAAAAGTTTCCAAATTTTTTCTTTATTTGGAAAGTGACCGATGGACACCCGATGGATACCTTAGTAAACTTGGGAAATGTTATGCCAACCTTTTGGGTAAAACAGAAAGAAATATTGGGTATGCAAATTCAATTAATTTTATATTAAAAATTATTCCCCCAATTTAAATTTTAGCTCACCCCAAAACGATGGCATTTTTGTCCCATTGTGGGATGAACAGTGTGTTGGAGAGCACTTATTACGGTGTGCCAATGGTCTGTGTGCCATTCTTCGGCGACCAATATTACAACTCGGAATCGTTGGCACGCCAAAACATTGGTTTGGTGGTTGACCGTGAACAGAAAGATACGGTAGAACAGGAGCTTACTGTAGCGCTTGCAAAGGCATTGGGACAAAAAGAAATGCTGGAAACTGTGCAAAATTTGTAAGAAAATTAAAAAACAATATATTTTTTATAAAAAATTCTTAGCAGTGATTCTGAAGATCAAATCGATTTGGGCAAAGTGAAGGCAGTGAGTGAAGCATTGCGCCAAAAAGAAAGTACAAAAACAATTTCTGACGCAATCAAAGAAATTGGTAATGAATTAAATGCAATTTGATCATTCTCCAATTTTATATTGATAGGGATTTTCTATTTTTCTTTATACTATTTTATATGGATAGGGATTTTGTATATTTTTGAGGGATTTTGTATATTTATATTTTCTAATAGAGCGACTTTTTAGCACATACCTAACATATTTTGAGGGATTTTGTATATTTCTATTTTCTAATAGAGCGACTTTTTAGCACATACCTAACATATTTTGAGGGATTTTGTATATTTCTATTTTCTAATAGAGCGACCTTTTAGCACATATCAAACATATTTTGAGGGATTTTTGAAAGCACTTATGTTGTAACTTGTAAAATATGTCATTTATAAAAACGTTATCAATTTTTTGCCAGTTGTGCCTGGTCAGAACTATGGTTGTCGATTTTTGGAACTTCCTCGGTTATTTTTGGTTTTTTCCTCCTCGCACAAAAAACGTGTAAGCTTCTAGAACGCATTTTCATGTGCATATTTCGCTATTTATGTGCATATTTTAGCAGTTTTCCATACTTCGCCAGTTTTCAAAAATTCCTTAACAAAAATGCAATAAACGAAAAATACACCCCTAAGGATCAACTTTTTAAATTTTCAAAAAATGCACCCCTAAAAATTGACTTTTTCGCGATTAAAAATTCTGCCAATAAAAAATTTAAAATTCTGCTTATCTTCAAAAATTTTTTCTGAAATGCCTTTAATTGATTTACATATAAAAATTTGCGCCTTTTTTTGCTATATTTGAAAAATTTGAAGAATTTTGGGGAAATTTTATATTGTGGAAAAATTTTTGGTGCATATTTTATTGCGCATATTTGAAGATTTTATGTGCATATAATTACACTCACTATTGATGACCTTTAGCCTTTTCTGACATTTGTACACAAAAAAATATTGGAACATTCAGAAAACGTCTCTTTTTCACATTCATTTGAATTTGTTAGGGGCAAAACGCTGACCCCAGAAAATGGCGATTGGTGCTGGAGAATGGGCGGGTGGGTGAACAGAGCAGGACGGCCGATGTTTGGTGATGCTCATCTTCATCTCCATCCCAGCATTATGTTTCTTAATCAAACAGAGTCCAAAGAACAACAACGCACTGACCTATTCAATAAAATTAGTGAAAAATTTCGGAATACCTATGTATAGTTTTCGAAGTTGGGCATTTCCAAAAGAGGATTTTTCTGATAATACTGGTAGCATCCATTGGAGTTGACAATTTTGAATTTTAAAATGCCAAATCTAATTGTAAGTTCCATAATAACTCCAAAATTCGATTGAACTGGGTTGCTTGTATTTGGAAGTTTTTGCTTTCGTTGTTTAAATTAAGGCTATTCGTTTCAAAAAATAATGCAATTCAATTCTTACGCAATGAACTATTCCGGAACCGGTTCCGGTCCTAATTTTGGCGGTTCCAAAGCGGTTGTTGCTTATCGGGCTTTTCTAAATGTTTTGAAACTTTGTCTGTTTTTGAATCGCTTTTTGAAATTTTTGAAAATTAAGGAAAATGACTTTTAAGTAACAAAAGCCGGATATCCCCGATCTAGCCATGTTATTCATGTCTTTTGCAGTTATCCGATTAAAGATTAATTTCCTAAAATAAAAATTTCTATTTTTCCGACGCCTTTAAAAAATACAAATTTTGTGAAATGCCAAAACCAAACTCTTTGGTTGGCCGTATTAAGCATTTGCTTGACACCGGCAATGAGGCGGACATTCACTTTTTGGTGGGGGAAGGAGACGAAAAAGAGGCGAGTTTTGGGAGGATAAAATTGAACTTTTTATAATTGTCACTTTTTGAAATGTTTAAGCTTCTGCCGGCACATAAACTGATTCTGATGGCGGCCTCTGACGTTTTTGAGGCAATGTTCCGTTTTGATGCCCGAAATGCAAAGACCACCGCCGCCGCTGGGGCCGGTGTGCTTTTGATACATAGAAACAAAATTTTTGAATGGGGAGGGATACCCTGAAAAAATATTGGTAATAGTTAAGATTAGAGCCCGGACTTGAGCTTCGAGCGAGACGAGATTCTCGAAAAAATCTCGGTTCTCGAAAATTCAGTTTTATTCGAGACGAGATCTCGAGGTCGAAATTTTTCGTGAATTTCGTCGAGATTTTTCGAGATCTCGAGACGAGATTCTCGTCTCGACCGGGCTCTAGTTAGGATGGTGCCCACCCAGGGGTATTCGAGGGCGTAGAGTCCGAATCTAACCTCTATTTTGACCAATTTCGAGCCCAGGGCTCGAATTCAAACAATTTTTGAAAATTCAAAAATATTCAAAAAAGGCAAGTGATGATCGAATACGGGTACAGGGTTTGAAATTGGTCGAAATAGAGATCAGATTCGGACTCTATGCCCTCGAATACCCCTAGGAAAATCTTTTAATCGACTTTGAAAACTAATTTTATTGTTTTTTGAAAAATGTGGGGCACCATCTAAACTATTAACCAAAATATTTTTAGACTCTTCGGAAGAGACTAAACCCGTGGAGGTGCCCGACGTGGAGGTGGGGGCGTTCAAGGCGATGCTCAACTTCATTTATGCGGACGATGTGAGTGGACTGGACGGAGACAATGCAAACGCTGTGCTTTATGCGGGTCAGAAAATTTTTATGGATAATTTACATTTTCGGGGAAATGTTCAACTTAAGCTAAAAAATATCATCTTCCTGAACCAGACCCCTACGGGGTCTGCGTTAAACGGCAAAGCCGTTTTGAACACCGGTGCCAGCAATTTTCTTCGGGGGTTTTTGTTGGCCACATATTGGCTTACAACTTTCCTCTCCTATTTACAACTTCCTATACAACTTTATGTACAACTTTGCTCTCCTATTTACAACTTTCTTTACAACTTTGTGTGCAACTTCCCATACAACTTTATGTACAACTTTAACATTGCTGCTTTATTTCACTCTTTTCGGACCTTTCCCACTCCTCTCTCCCCGCGCCCCTTCCCGCGCGCCCCTCCCTTCTCGCTCCTTCCCCGCTCCTCTTCCCCTCGCGCCCCTCCCTTCTCGCTCCTTCCCCGCTCCTCTTCCCCTCGCGCCCCTCCCTTCTCGCTCCTTACCCGCTCCTCTTTCCCTCGCGCCCCTCCCCCGCGTCCCTCGCTTCTCGATCGCTTCTCTTCCCCTTGCGCACCTCCCCCGCGCCCCTCCCACGCGCCCCTCCCTTCTCGCTCCTTCCCCCTCGCCCCTCCCCCACTCGCCCCTCCCACGTGCCCCTACCTTCTCGCTCCTTCCCCCTCGCCCCTCCCTGCTCGCCCCTCCCACGAGCCCCTCCCTTCTCGCTCCTTCCCCCTCGCCCCTCCCCGCTCGCCCCTCCCACGAGCCCCTCCCTTCTCGCTCCTTCCCCCTCGCCCCTCCCCACTCGCCCCTCCCCCGCGCCCCTCCCCCGCGCCCCTCCCTTCTCGCTCTTTCCCCGCTTCTCTTCCCCTCTCGGCCCTCAAGAAATTTTTAGACTGCAAAATTAGCAAAAACATTCACGCTATTTCTGTTTAAACGGAAGCTAAGTGTGAATAATCTACAGATTTGATGTTAGAATCATAATTGGGAATGTTCTGAAAAAGCCATCTCTTCAGATATTATAAAAAGTTTACATGATGCAATTCCAAAAGGGGTCCCCCTTTGGTCCGAAATTAGCGAACCACATTTTCGACCATAACTCAGTTGGAGTTGAAAATAAAATTATGAACTAAAATAATTATTTGTAGAGAAAAAAATTAGCTATTTTTCTAACTTAAGTATTTTCAAAAATCTCAATTCAAAAAATTGTTATGAATTGTTTAGTGTAAAATACATTTTTTACCTAAAATTGGCAATAACTTTTGTGCTTTTCAAATTTTTAAAATATATCATTGACATAAAAATTCTGCTGAATTTTCTACATTTTTTGACACCAAGCTTGTTGCGATTGCTATTTTTTAAAGAAAGTTACGAATTTGTTAAGCTAACAACGAATTCCCGGAAGCAAAAAAGAGGATTTTTGAAAATGTTCAAAAAAGCAAACAAAAATATTTTTTAAAAATCGGAAATATTTTTTGGTATTTTTTAAAATTTATTTCAGTTTTATTCATATTCATAGAAAGGCAAAAAAAATCCTTTAAACAGTCGGGATTCGAACCCCCAGCAGACCCCCCAACTCACCCCACCACTCACCAGGGATGGGCGGAATTCCGATTTCCGACTTTCCGATTTCCGATTTCCGACTTTTTTGGGGTCGGAATTCCGATTTCCGAGTTCCGAAAATTTTTGAGACCCCGGAATTCCGAGTTCCGATTTCCGAAATTTGGAGCAAAAAGTCGGAAATTTTCGGAAAAATCGATAATTTTCGGCCCCACTTTTCTTAACAAATCTCGTTAAGATCCTCAAAAAAATTTCCCGGTGGCGCCTATCGGCGCCACCGGACCTCTTCATTTCTCCTAAAAAACTTCAAAAATTGTGCGTTTTTTTCAATTTTGGTTGCAAATTTCTTAACAAATAGTCATCAAAAACCCAAAATTTTCTCGGCGGCGCCTATCGGCACCGCCGACTCCCCAGTCTCAATTTCGGGTGGACCGGGATTAACCGGGATAAAAATTCAACCACTTTTCTGAGCTACATTTCGCATGGATGGTGGTTTAGTGGTGAGCGGTAGAGGGATTGATTTGTTGGGGTTCAGATCCTCGATGTGCAATTATTTTTCCTTCCATTTTCTTTGGACATCATAGTAGGGGAAACAATTTTTAAAACTTTTTTATATTTGTCCCGATTAAAAATCCTTTTGATTTTTGATGACAATTTGGAAATTTTTTTTTTGTCCTCGATTTCTAAAATTATTTTGTTAAGCGGGAGGAGGAAGGGAGGTATCGGCGGTGCCGATAGGCGCCGCCGAGAAAAATTTTTTTAAATAGGTTAATTTTGTTAAAAAAATTTTTCCGATTTCCGACTTCCGATTTCCGATTTCCGACTTTTTTGGGGTCGGAATTCCGATTTCCGAGTTCCGAAAAATTTTGAGACCCCGGAATTCCGATTTCCGAGTTCCGAAAAATTTTGAGACCCCGGAATTCCGATTTCCGATTTCCGAAATTTTTTGAGGCCGTCGGCGCCCATCCCTGCCACTCACCACTACACCACCACCGCCGACAAAGGGAAAAAGGACAATTGCAAACACAAAGTGCGCAGCAGCGCGAAAACTTCCCGCGCGACCCCCCACTTTCTTTACATCATTCGAAAGCTCTTGAAAAGCGCTACATTTTATCTGCTGACCTCATCCCGCTAACGGCAAAACTCCCCGAGTTGTGGCAAATTCAAAGCTTTTGAAGCCATTTTTTCGAAAATTTTTGAGAGCTTGTCAGCGGCATAACGCATCTTCAATTCCATCGTAGAGACATGCACCTTAGCTCAAAAGAAAGCCCTGAGTGTCTAGTTGTGCCCTTTCTCCAACACCAACACCGGTTACCCTACTCCCCGCCCGGGTACAGCTCGAAAAGTGAGGGGTGGTCAAAAAAAAGTGCCAAAAAAAGGTGACTTTTTGGCACTTTTGCACCTTTGGCATTGTGTTGGGACAAATATTCCAGTGCCATTCGATCGGAAATCCTTAACCATCCGGGGTCTTGTGAGGTTGTTTTTTTGCTCCGCCCACTCCGAACAGAGATATTCATGCAAATGTCATTTCAAGCCCCAGATTTCTCTTATATAGGGAACCAGACCCCTACGGGGTCTGCGTTAAACGGCAAAGCCGTTTTCAACACCGGTGCCAGCAGTTTCTTTGGGGATTCGCTGAGAATTGTTCCAAAATGGTCAGCCTTTCAATAAACTTTTGTTGGAATGTCAGACATTTCTCAATTAAAGGGCAAGAGCATCCTTCCTTACTTTCATGTTTTGTACTTTTACCTTTCTCCCTCCTCTCTCCCCGCGCCCCTTCCCGCGCGCCCCTCCCTTCTCGCTCTTTCCCCGTTTCTCTTCCCCTCGCGCCCCTCCCTTCTCGCTCTTTCCCCGTTTCTCTTCCCCTCTCACCCTTCGAGAACTTTTTAGACTGCAAAATAAGCAAAAACATTCACGCTATTTCTGTTCAAACGGAAGCTAAGTGTGAATAATCTACAGATTTGATGTTAGAATCATTATTGGGAATGTTCTGAAAAAGCCATCTCTTCAGATATTATAAAAAGTTTGCATGATGCAATTCCAAAAGGGGTCCCCCTTTGGTCCGAAATTAGCGAACCACATTTTCGACCATAACTCAGTTGGAGTTGAAAATAAAATTATGAACTAAAATAATTATTTGTTGAGAAAAAAATTAGCTATTTTTCCAACTTTAGTGTTTTCAAAAATCTCAATTCAAAAAATTGTTATGAATTGTTTAGCGTAAAATACATTTTTTACCTAAAATTGGCAATAACTTTTGTGCTTTTCAAATTTTTAAAATATTTCATTGCCATAAAAATTCTGCTGAATTTTCTACATTTTTTGACACCAAGTTTGTTGTGATTACTTTACTTTAAAAAAAGTTTTGAATTTTCAAACCAAACAACGAATTTCCGGAAGCAAAAAAGAGGATTTTTGAAAATGTTCAAAAAAGCAAACAAAAATATTTTTTAAAAATCGGAAATATTTTTTGCAATTTTTAAAAATTTTTTTCAGAATTATTCATGTTCATAGAAAGGCAAAAAAAATCGTTTACACAGTCGGGATTCGAACCCCCAGCTGACCCCCAGCCGGCCCCACCACACACCACTACACCACCAACGCCGACAAAGGGAAAAAGGGAAATTTCAAACACAAAGTGCGCAGCAGCGCGAAAACTTCCCGCGCGACCCCCCACTTTCTTTACATCATTCGAAAGCTCTTGAAAAGCGCTACATTTCATCTGCTGACCTCATCCCGCAAACGGCAAAATTTCCCGAGTTGTGGCAAATTCAATGCTTTTGAAGCCATTTTTTCGAAAATTTTTGAGGGCTTGTCTCCACCATAACGCATCTTCAAATTCATCGTAGAGACATGCACTATAGCTCAAAAGAAAGCCCTGAGTGTCTAGTTGTGCCCTTTCTCCAACACCAACACCGGATACCCTACTCCCCGCCCGGGTACAGCTCGAAAAGTGAGGGGTGGTCAAAAAAAAGTGCCAAAAAAAGGTGACTTTTTGGCACTTTTGCACCTTTGGCATTGTGTTGGGACAAATATTCCTGTGCCATTCGATCGGAAATCCTTAACCATCCGGGGTCTTGTGAGGTTGTTTTTTTGCTCCGCCCACTCCGAACAGAGATATTCATGCAAATGTCATTTCAAGCCCCAGATTTCCCTTAGATAGGGAACCAGACCCCTACGGGGTCTGCGTTAAACGGCAAAGCCGTTTTCAACACCGGTGCCAGCAGTTTCTTCGGGGGTTTTTGTTGGTCACATATTGACTTACAACTTTCCTTTCCTATTTACAACTTTCTATACAACTTTATGTACATCTTTTCTCTCCAATTTACAACTTCCTATACAACTTTGTGTACAACTTCCCATACAACTTTATGTACAACTTTAGCATTGCTGCTTTATTTCACTCTTTTCGGATCTGACCTTTCCCACTCCTCTCTCCCCGCGCCCCTTCCCGCGCGCCCCTCCCTTCTCGCTCCTTCCCCGCTCCTCTTCCCCTCGCGCCCCTCCCTTCTCGCTCCTTACCCGCTCCTCTTCCCCTCGCGCCCCTCCCCCGCGTCCCTCGCTTCTCGCTCTTTCCCCGCTTCTCTTCCCCTCGCGCACCTCCCACGCGCCCCTCCCACGCGCCCCTCCCTTCTCGCTCCTTCCCTCTCGCCCCTCCCCCACTCGCCCCTCCCACGCGCCCCTCCCTTCTCGCTCCTTCCCCCTCGCCCCTCCCTTCTCGCTCCTTCCCCCTCGCCCCTCCCTTCTCGCTCCTTCCCCCTCGCCCCTCCCCCCATCGCCCCTCCCCCGCGCCCCTCCCTTCTCGCTCCTTCCCCCTCGCCCCTCCCTTCTCGCTCCTTCCCCCTCGCCCCTCCCTTCTCGCTCCTTCCCCCTCGCCCCTCCCCACTCGCCCCTCCCCCGCGCCTCTCCCCCGCGCCCCTCCCTTCTCGCTCTTTCCCCGCTTCTCTTCCCCTCTCGGCCCTCAAGAACTTTTTAGACTGCAAAATTAGCAAAAACATTCACGCTATTTTTGTTTAAACGGAAGCTAAGTGTGAATAATCTACAGATTTGATGTTAGAATCATTATTGGGAATGTTCTGAAAAAGCCATCTCTTCAGATATTATAAACAGTTTGCATGTGCAATTCCAAAAGGGGTCCCCCTTTATTCCGAAATTAACGAACCACATTTTCGACCATAACTCAGTTGGAGTTGAAAATAAAATTATGAACTAAAATAATTATTTGTAGAAAAAAAAATTAGCTATTTTTCTAACTTAAGTATTTTCAAAAATCTCAATTCAAAAAATTGTTATGAATTGTTTAGTGTAAAATACATTTTTTACCTAAAATTGGCAATAACTTTTGTGCTTTTCAAATTTTTAAAATATTTCATTGACATAAAAATTCTGCTGAATTTTCTACATTTTTTGACACCAAGCTTGTTGCGATTGCTATTTTTTAAAGAAAGTTACGAATTTGTTAAGCTAACAACGAATTCCCGGAAGCAAAAAAGAGGATTTTTGAAAATGTTCAAAAAAGCAAACAAAAATATTTTTTAAAAATCGGAAATATTTTTTGGTATTTTTTAAAATTTATTTCAGTTTTATTCATATTCATAGAAAGGCAAAAAAAATCCTTTAAACAGTCGGGATTCGAACCCCCAGCAGACCCCCCAACTCACCCCACCACTCACCACTACACCACCACCGCCGACAAAGGGAAAAAGGACAATTGCAAACACAAAGTGCGCAGCAGCGCGAAAACTTCCCGCGCGACCCCCCACTTTCTTTACATCATTCGAAAGCTCTTGAAAAGCGCTACATTTCATCTGCTGACCACATCCCGCTATCGGCAAAACTCCCCGAGTTGTGGCAAATTCAAAGCTTTTGAAGCCATTTTTTCGAAAATTTTTGAGGGCTTGTCTCCACCATAACGCATCTTCAAATTCATCGTAGAGACATGCACGATAGCTCAAAAGAAAGCCCTGAGTGTCTAGTTGTGCCCTTTCTCCAACACCAACACCGGTTACCCTACTCCCCGCCCGGGTACAGCTCGAAAAGTGAGGGGTGGTCAAAAAAAAGTGCCAAAAAAAGGTGACTTTTTGGCACTTTTGCACCTTTGGCATTGTGTTGGGACAAATATTCCAGTGCCATTCGAACGGAAATCCTTAACCATCCGGGGTCTTGGGAGGTTGTTTTTTCGCTCCTGGCACTCCAAAAAAAGTTATTCAAAAAACGGACGAAAAACGCCCAGATTTCTCTTAGATAGGGAACCAGACCCCTACGGGGTCTGCGTTAAACGGCAAAGCAGTTTTGAACACCGGTGCCAGCAGTTTCTTCGGGGGTTTTTGTTGGCCACATATTGGCTTACAACTTTCCTCTCCTATTTACAACTTTCTATACTCCTGCAATACATCCTTTAATCACAATATTCTTCGTCCAAGCTTCCACTCGCACCTCCCCCGCGCCCCTCCCCCGCGCCCCTCCCTTCTCGCTCTTTCCCCCTTCTCTTCCCCCCTCGGCCCTCGAGAACTTTTTAGACTGCAAAATTAGCAAAAACATTCACGCTATCTCTGTTTAAACGGAAGCTAAGTGTGAATAATCTACAGAATTGATGTTAGAATCATTATTGGGAATGTTCTGAAAAAGCCATCTCTTCAGATATTATAAAAAGTTTGCATGATGCAATTCCAAAAGGGGTCCCCCTTTGGTCCGAAATTAGCGGAGCACATTTTCGACCATAACTCAGATGGAGTTGAAAATAAAATTATAAACTAAAATAATTATTTGTAGAGAAAAAAATTAGCTATTTTTCTAACTTTAGTATTTTCAAAAATCTCAATTCGAAAAATTGTTATGAATTGTTTAGTGTAAAATACATTTTTTACCTAAAATTGGCCATAACATTTTTGTTTTTCAAATTTCAAAAAATATTTCATTGCCATAAAAATTCTACTGAATTTTCTACATTTTTTGACACCAAGCTTGTTGTGATTGCTTTTCTTTAAAAAAAGTTATGAATTTTCTAATCAAACAACGAATTCCCCGAGTCAAAAAAGAGGATTTTTGAAAAAGCTCAAAAAAGGCAACAAAAATATTTTTAAAAAATCAGAAAAACTTTTTAGAATTTTTTAAAATTTTTTTCAGAATTATTCATGTTCATAGAAAGGCAAAAAAAATCGTTTACACAGTCGGGATTCGAACCCCTGGCTGACCCCCCAGCCGGCCCCACCACACACCACTACACCACCAACGCCGACAAAGGGAAAAAGGGAAAGTTCAAACACAAAGTGCGCAGCAGCGCGAAAACTTCCCGCGCGACCCCCCACTTTCTTTACATCATTCGAAAGCTCTTGAAAAGCTCTACATTTTATCTGCTGACCACATCCCGCTATCGGCAAAACTCCCCGAGTTGTGGCAAATTCAAAGCTTTTGAAGCCATTTTTTCGAAAATTTTTGAGTGCTTGTCTCCACCATAACGCATCTTCAAATTCGTCGTAGATACATGCACGATAGCTCATTAGAAAGCCCTGAGTGTCTAGTTGTGCCCTTTCTCCAACACCAACACCGGTTACCCTACTCCCCGCCCGGGTACAGCTCGAAAAGTGAGGGGTGGTCAAAAAAAAGTGCCAAAAAAAGATGACTTTTTGGCACTTTTACATCTTTGGCATTGTGTTGGGACAAATCTTCCAATGCCATTCGATCCGAAATCCTTAACCATCTAGGGTCTTGTGAGGTTGTTTTTCCGCTCCGCCTACTCCCTCAAAAGTTATTCAAAAAGGCCGCGATAAACGCCCAGATTTCTCTT
Organism: Globodera rostochiensis; assembly: GCA_018350325.1. Classification (NCBI taxonomy): domain Eukaryota; kingdom Metazoa; phylum Nematoda; class Chromadorea; order Rhabditida; family Heteroderidae; genus Globodera; species Globodera rostochiensis. Next base: position 2,376,139 of record JAEVLN010000010.1, read on the forward strand.
AGATAGGGAACCAGACCCCTACGGGGTCTGCGTTAAACGGCAAAGCCGTTTTGAACACCGGTGCCAGCAGTTTCTTCGGGGGTTTTTGTTGGCCACATATTGGCTTGCAACTTTCCTCTCCTATTTACAACTTCCTATACAACTTTATGTACAACTTTAATACAATAATAATCATTCAATTAAATGAACTCAAAAACAAAATTCTGCAATACATCCTTTAATCACAATATTCTTCGTCCAAGCTTTCCACTCGCACCTCCCCCGCGCCCCTCCCCCGCGCCCCTCCCTTCTCGCTCTTTCCCCGCTTCTCTTCCCCCCTCGGCCCTCGAGAACTTTTTAGACTGCAAAATAAGCAAAAACATTCACGCTATTTCTGTTTAAACGGAAGCCAAGTGTGAATAATCTACAGATTTGATGTTAGAATCATTATTGGGAATGTTCTGAAAAAGCCATCTCTTCAGATATTATAAAAAGTTTGCATGATGCAATTCCAAAAGGGGTCCCCCTTTGGTCCGAAATTAGCGAACCACATTTTCGACCATAACTCAGTTGGAGTTGTAAATAAAATTATGAACCTAAAATAATTATTTGTAGAGAAAAAAATTAGCTATTTTTCTAACTTGAGTATTTTCAAAAATCTCAATTCAAAAAATTGTTATGAATTGTTTAGTGTAAAATACATTTTTTACCTAAAATTGGCAATAACTTTTGTGCTTTTCAAATTTTTAAAATATTTCATTGCCATAAAATTTCTGCTGAATTTTCTACATTTTTTGACACCAAGTTTGTTGTTATTGCTTTACTTTAAAAAAAGTTATGCATTTTTTAAGCAAACAACGAATTCCCCGAGTCAAAAAAGAGGATTTTTCAAAAAGCTCAAAAAAGGCAACAAAAATATTTTTAAAAAATCGGAAATATTTTTTGAAATTTTTAAAAATTTTTTTCATCTTTATTCATGTTCATAGAAAGGCAAAAAAAATCGTTTACACAGTCGGGATTCGAACCCCCAGCTGACCCCCAGCCGGCCCCACCACACACCACTACACCACCAACGCCGACAAAGGGAAAAAGCTTAAATTCGAACACAAAGTGCGCAGCAGCGCGAAAACTTCCCGCGCGACCCCCCACTTTCTTTACATCATTCAAAAGCTCTTGAAAAGCGCTACATTTCATCTGCTGACCTCATCCCGCTAACGGGAAAACTCCCCGAGTTGTGGCAAATTCAAAGCTTTTGAAGCCATTTTTTCGAAAATTTTTGAGTGCTTGTCCGCAGCATAACGCATCTTCAAATTTGTCGTAGCCGTACGCACGATAGCTCAAAAGAAAGCCCTGAGTGTCTAGTTGTGCCCTTTCTCCAACACCAACACCGGTTACCCTACTCCCCGCCCGGGTACAGCTCGAAAAGTGAGGGGTGGTCAAAAAAAAGTGCCAAAAAAATGTGGTTTTTTGGCACTTTTGCATCTTTGGCATTGTGTTGGGACAAATTTTCCAATGCCATTCGATCGGAAATCCTTAACCATCCGGGGTCTTGGGAAGGTGTTTTTTCGCTCCGCCCACTCCGAAAAGAGTTATTCATGCAAATGTCATTTCAAGCCCCAGAATCCTCTTATATAGGGAACCAGCCCCCGAAGGGGGCTGCGTTAAACGGCAAAGCCGTTTTCAACACCGGTGCCAGCAGTTTCTTCGGGGGTTTTTGTTGGCCACATATTGGCTTGCAACTTTCCTCTCCTATTTACAACTTTCTATACAACTTTATGTACAACTTTTCTCTCCAATTTACAATTTTCTTTACAACTTTGTGTGCAACTTCCCATACAACTTTATGTACAACTTTAACATTGCTGCTTTATTTCACTCTTTTCGGACCTTTCCCACTCCTCTCTCCCCGCGCCCCTTCCCGCGCGCCCCTCCCTTCTCGCTCCTTCCCCGCTCCTCTTCCCCGCGCGCCCCTCCCCCGCGTCCCTCGCTTCTCGCTCTTTCCCCGCTTCTCTTCCCCTCGCGCACCTCCCCCGCGCCCCTCCCACGCGCCCCTCCCTTCTCGCTCCTTCCCCCTCGCACCTCCCCCGCGCCCCTCCCACGCGCCCCTCCCTTCTCGCTCCTTCCCCGCTCCTCTTCCCCTCGCGCCCCTCCCTTCTCGCTCCTTCCCCACTCCTTTTCCACTCGCGCTCCTCCCCCACGCCCCTCCGTTCTCGCTCTTTCCCCGCTTCTCTTCCCCTCTCGGCCCTCGAGAACTTTTTAGACTTCAAAATTAGCAAAAACATTCACGCTATCTCTGTTTAAACGGAAGCTAAATGTGAATAATCTACAGATTTGATGTTAGAATCATTATTGTTAATGTTCTGTAAAGCCATCTCTTCAGATATTATAAAAAGTTTGCATGATGCAATTTTAAAAGGGGTCCCCCTTTGGTCCGAAATTAGCGGAGCACATTTTCGACCATAACTCAGTTGGAGTTGAAAATAAAATTATGAACTTAAATAATTATTTGTAGAGAAAAAAATTAACTATTTTTCTAACTTTCGTATTTTCAAAAATCATTCAAAAAATTGTTATGAATTGTTTAGTGTAAAACACATTTTTTACCTAAAATTGGCAATAACTTTTGTGCTTTTCAAATTTTTAAAATATTTCATTGCCATAAAAATTCTGCTGAATTTTCTACATTTTTTGACACCAAGTTTGTTGTGATTGCTTTACTTTAAGAAAAGTTATGAATTTTTTAAGCTAACAACGAATTTCCCGAGTCAAAAAAGAGGATTTTTGAAAAAGTTCAAAAAAGGCAACAAAAATATTTTTAAAAAATCGGAAATATTTTTTGAAATTTTTTAAAATTTTTTTCAGTTTTATTCATGTTCATAGAAAGGCAAAAAAAATCGTTTACACAGTCGGGATTCGATCCCCTGGCTGACCCCCCAACCGGCCCCACCACTCACCACTACACCACCAACGCCGACAAAGAGAAAAAAGGAAATTTCAAACACAAAGTGCGCAACAGCGCGAAAACTTCCCGCGCGACCCCCCACTTTCTTTACATCATTCGAAAGCTCTTGAAAAGCGCTACATTTCATCTGCTGAGCTCATCCCGCTAACGGCAAAACTCCCCGAGTTGTGGCAAATTCAAAGCTTTTGAAGCCATTTTTTCGAAAATTTTTTGAGGCTTGTTACCAACATAACGCATCTTCAAATTCGTCGTAGCGACTGCACGATAGCTCAAATGAAAGCCCTGAGTGGTCTAGTTGTGCCCTTTCTCCAACACCACACCGGCTACCCTACTCCCGCCCGGGTACAGCTCGAAAAGTGAGGGGTGGTCAAAAAAAGTGCCAAAAAAAGGTGACTTTTTGGCACTTTTGCACTTTGGCATTGTGTTGGGACAAATTTCCAGTGCCATTCGAATCGGAATCCAAAAGTCCGCAGGGGTATTGTGAGATCGTTTTTCGCTCCGGCCACTCTGAAAAGAGTTATTCCAAAAATTGCACGAGTTAAGCCCCAGAATTCTCTTAGATAGGGAACCAGACCCCTACGGGGTCTGCGTTAAACGGCAAAGCCGTTTTGACACCGGTGCCAGCAATTTTCTTCGGGGTTTTTGTTGGCCACATATTGCTTACAACTTTCCTCTCCTATTTACAACTTTCTATACAACTTTATGTACAACTCTTCTCTCCAATTTACAACTTTCTTTACAACTTTGTGTGCAACTTCCCATACAACTTTATGTACACAAATTAAATTAAAACAAATACAATAATAATCATTAAATTAAATGAACTCAAAAGCAAAAGTATGCAATACATCCTTTAATCACAATATTCTTCGTCCAAGCTTTCCACTCGCCACTCCCTTCTCGCTCTTTCCCCGCTTCTCGCTCTTTCCCCGCTTCTCTTTCCCCCTCGCCCCTCACCATTCGCCCCTCCCCCCTCGCCCCTGCCCATTCGCCCCTCCCCCCGCGCCCCTCCCTTCTCGCTCCTTCCCCACTCCTTTTCCACTCGCGCCCCTCCCCCCCACCCCCCCGCCCCTCGCTTCTCGCTCTTTCCCCGCATCTCTTTCCCCCTCGCCCCTCCCCACTCGCTCCTCCCCCCGCGCCCCTCCCTTCTCGCTCCTTCCCCGCTCCTTTTCCACTCGCGCCCCTCCCCCGCGCCCCTCGCTTCTCGCTCTTTCCCCGCTTCTCTTTCGCACTCGCCCCTCCCACGCGCCCCTCCCTTCTCGCTCTTTCCCCGCTTCTCTTCCCCTCTCGGCCCTCAAGAAATTTTTAGACTGCAAAATTAGCAAAAACATTCACGCTATTTCTGTTTAAACGGAAGCTAAGTGTGAATAATCTACAGATTTGATGTTAGAATCATAATTGGGAATGTTCTGAAAAAGCCATCTCTTCAGATATTATAAAAAGTTTACATGATGCAATTCCAAAAGGGGAACCACTTTGGTCCGAAATTAGTGAACCACATTTTCGACCATAAGCCAGTTGGAGTTGAAAATAAAATTATGAACTAAAATAATTATTTGTAGAGAAAAAAATTAGCTATTTTTCTAACTTTAGTATTTTCAAAAATCTCAATTCAAAAAATTGTTATGAATTGTTTAGTGTAAAATACATTTTTTACCTAAAATTGGCAATAACTTAAGTGCTTTTCAAATTTTTAAAATATTTCATTGCCATAAAAATTCTGCTGAATTTTCTACATTTTTTGACACCAAGTTTGTTGTGATTACTTTACTTTAAAAAAAGTTTTGAATTTTTTAAGCAAACAACGAATTCCCGGAAGCAAAAAAGAGGATTTTTGAAAAAGCTGAAAAAAGGCAACAAAAATATTTTTAAAAATTCGGAAATATTTTTTGGTATTTTTTAAAATTTATTTCAGTTTTATTCATATTCATTGAAAGGCAAAAAAAATCCTTTACACAGTCGGGATTCGAACCCCCAGCTGACCCCCCAACTCACCCCACCACTCACCACTACACCACCAACGCCGACAAAGGGAAAAAGCTTAAATTCGAGCACAAAGTGCGCAGCAGCGCGAAAACTTCCCGCGCGACCCCCCACTTTCTTTACATCATTCGAAAGCTCTTGAAAAGCGCTACATTTCATCTGCTGACCTCATCCCGCTAACGGCAAAACTCCCCGAGTTGTGGTCAATTTAAACGTTTTTTGGTCAAAATTTTTGAAATTTTGACTTCAGTTAGGCAACCATAACGCATCTTTAAATTTGTCGTAGCGACATGCACGATAGCTCATTAGAAAGCCCTGAGTGTGGAGCAGTGCCTTTTGCCAAGAATACCTCCGACTACCCTACTCCCCGCCCGGGTACAGCTCGAAAAGTGAGGGGTGGTCAAAAAAAAGTGCCAAAAAAAGGTGACTTTTTGGCACTTTTGCACCTTTGGCATTGTGTTGGGACAAATATTCCAATGCCATTCGATCGGAATCCAAAAGTGCCCCGGGGTCTTGTGAGGTTGTTTTTTCGCTCCGCCCACGCCACAAAAAGTTATTCCAAAAATTCACTGTAAACGCCCAGATTTCTCTTATATAGGGAACCAGACCCCTACGGGGTCTGCGTTAAACGGCAAAGCCGTTTTGAACACCGGTGCCAGCAATTTTCTTCGGGGGTTTTTGTTGGCCACATATTGGCTTACAACTTTCCTCTCCTATTTACAACTTTCTATACAACTTTATGTACAACTTTTCTCTCCAATTTACAACTTTCTTTACAACTTTGTGTGCAACTTCCCATACAACTTTATGTACACAAATTAAATTAAAACAAATACAATAATAATCATTAAATTAAATGAACTCAAAAGCAAAAGTATGCAATACATCCTTTAATCACAATATTCTTCGTCCAAGCTTTCCACTCGCCACTCCCTTCTCGCTCTTTCCCCGCTTCTCGCTCTTTCCCCGCTTCTCTTTCCCCCTCGCCCCTCACCATTCGCCCCTCCCCCCTCGCCCCTGCCCATTCGCCCCTCCCCCCGCGCCCCTCCCTTCTCGCTCCTTCCCCACTCCTTTTCCACTCGCGCCCCTCCCCCCCACCCCCCCGCCCCTCGCTTCTCGCTCTTTCCCCGCATCTCTTTCCCCCTCGCCCCTCCCCACTCGCTCCTCCCCCCGCGCCCCTCCCTTCTCGCTCCTTCCCCGCTCCTTTTCCACTCGCGCCCCTCCCCCGCGCCCCTCGCTTCTCGCTCTTTCCCCGCTTCTCTTTCGCACTCGCCCCTCCCACGCGCCCCTCCCTTCTCGCTCTTTCCCCGCTTCTCTTCCCCTCTCGGCCCTCAAGAACTTTTTAGACTGCAAAATTAGCAAAAACATTCACGCTATTTCTGTTTAAACGGAAGCTAAGTGTGAATAATCTACAGATTTGATGTTAGAATCATTATTGGGAATGTTCTGAAAAAGCCATCTCTTCAGATATTATAAAAAGTTTGCATGATGCAATTCCAAAAGGGGTCCCCCTTTGGTCCGAAATTAGTGAACCACATTTTCGACCATAACTCAGTTGGAGTTGAAAATAAAATTATGAACTAAAATAATTATTTGTAGAGAAAAAAATTAGCTATTTTTCTAACTTAAGTATTTTCAAAAATCTCAATTCAAAAAATTGTTATGAATTGTTTTGTGTAAAATACATTTTTTACCTAAAATTGGCAATAACTTTTGTGCTTTTCAAATTTTTAAAATATTTCATTGCCATAAAAATTCTGCTGAATTTTCTACATTTTTTGACACCAAGTTTGTTGTGATTACTTTACTTTAAAAAAAGTTTTGAATTTTTTAAGCAAACAACGAATTCCCGGAAGCAAAAAAGAGGATTTTTGAAAAAGCTCAAAAAAGGCAACAAAAATATTTTTAAAAATTCGGAAATATTTTTTGGTATTTTTTAAAATTTATTTCAGTTTTATTCATATTCATAGAAAGGCAAAAAAAATCCTTTACACAGTCGGGATTCGAACCCCCAGCTGACCCCCAGCCGGCCCCACCACACACCACTACACCACCAACGCCGACAAAGGGAAAAAGCTTAAATTCGAACACAAAGTGCGCAGCAGCGCGAAAACTTCCCGCGCGACCCCCCACTTTCTTTACATCATTCGAAAGCTCGTGAAAAACGCTACATTTCATCTGCTGACCTCATCCCGCTAACGGCAAAACTCCCCGAGTTGTGGTCAATTTAAATGTTTTTTGGTCAAAATTTTTGAAATTTTGACTTCAGTTAGGCAACCATAACGCATCTTCAAATTTGTCGTAGCGACATGCACGATAGCTCATTAGAAAGCCCTGAGTGTGGAGCAGTGCCTTTTGCCAAGAATACCTCCGACTACCCTAGTCCCCGCCCGGGTACAGCTCGAAAAGTGAGGGGTGGTCAAAAAAAAGTGCCAAAAAAAGGTGACTTTTTGGCACTTTTGCACCTTTGGCATTGTGTTGGGACAAATATTCCAGTGCCATTCGATCGGAATCCAAAAGTCCGCAGGGGTCATGTGAAAGCGTTATTTCGCTCCGGCCACTCTGAAAAGAGTTATTCCAAAAATTGCACGAAAACGCCCAGAATCCTCTTAGATAGGGAACTTGTGGATTCGTGTTTGAACTTTCCCATGTGGAAGCTGAGCAATGTTTTTCTCACGTTTGACCATGCTCGCTTCCTTGGAGAAGAGGTGGGTGAAAATCAAAAAATACTTTCTAATGAATTAACTTTAATATAAAATTTAATTAAATTTCGGGACTTTGCTCAACGCTGTTTGAAGTTCATCGATCAGAAGGCCAACACTTTGCTCCTCTCAGAAGCGTTTTTATATATTGGCCAAAAATTGTTGTGTGAGATTCTAGACCGTGACGAGTTGATGGTCCGCAACGAACTTACAATGTGGAATGCCGTAAAACAGAATTTTGAGAATTAATATTATTTTCCTTTTTTTCCCGAAAGAACGCTTTTTGACATTTTTAGACAAATCTTTGAGCAAAATAAATTTGTTATTTTAATTACAAAAATTAATTTATTTTCTTTAATTAGGCACTTTGCTGGGCGGACGAAAAATGCCGTCAAAATGGGAAAGTGCCTTCGGCGGAGAATCAACGTGAAATGCTCGGCCCGGCACTCTTCAAAATTCGTTTTCCCCTGATTCCGAAAGAGACTTTTTCTAATAATATTGGTAGCATCCATTTTTTCCGTAATTCCTTCTTCAAGACCCGATTGAACCAGGGCTCTTAGAATGCCCTATTTTTATGGCAAATGCCATAATTTTGGAAATTTGCCATTTTTCCATACTTGCCATAATTTTGCCATATTTTAGAACTTTATGAAAAATTCTCATTTTTAAGGGAAAAATGAGGATTTTCCGAGTGAAGTGAGATTGTAGGGAGAAAGGCGAATTTTGGTTGCCAATCTGTTAACAAATCCATCAAAAAATTCAAAATTTGCCATATTTTTGACCCCTCGATGCCATAAAAAATGCCATATTTTTGACCCCTGATGCCAATAAAATGCCATATTTTTGAGCCCTCGATGCCATAAAAATGCCATATTTTTGAGCCCTCGATGCCATAAAAATGCCATATTTTTGGAGCCGGTTGCCATATTTTCTCGAAGGTGATCTGAAAGCCCTGGGTTGAACTTCCACTTTTTTTTGACAGTTCCGTCCGGTGTGCTGACACAGGGCGAGCTAAACAGCGTGTATCTGCACCATTCCCATCCTTACGCCGTGCTGCCGCCCGAACAGTACCCGCTACAATTTCCAACTAATGGTCGGATCGCGACCAAATCGGACGACGACGGTAGGTTATAGAGCACTTTTGTATAAGCATTAGGGTTAAAGCCGGGGGGGGGAACCGGGGATCCCCAAATGGGGTACGTTTCCTTGCCGCCGTTTCGTTCCCAAACATTTTCACATATACAATTACGCCAGGTATATATCTGAAATGACAAATACGACAAATTATCGTTATTAACAATACTTAAAAAATGCGTGACTCTCTAGCAGACTTATACGCTGCTATTTATATTGTTAACGATAATTTGGCGTGACAAATTCGTTTTGGGAACGAAACGTCCCTTTCCCATCCCCGAAAAATATAAAAAAAATGTTTTCTCATATTTTTGTAGATGAGGCGCAAGATTTATAATTCTATTATGAAAAAAATAAAAAGCTAAAATCTTTAAATAATTAAAGTGTTAATAATTACTAAATAACTAAATAAAAGATAATTTTTTTTTGGATGGATATCTATCTGCTTCACAGAGCTAGTTCGCAATATTAACTCTTTGCAGTGGGTTACATTCGGCAATAACCAAATTCAGCCCGTACTCCGGTTTGCCTATCCCCAAAAACGGGGATCCCCGCCGGTCTCATCCCCGCCCGGGGACGGGGATGAAAATGCACCCCTAAAGATGGCCAGCACAGGAATTTTAATGATTATTGATTTGCTATTTGATTTTTTGTGGCGTATTTTTTGATGACAAAAAAAAATCAATCTTTTACTGGGGACCCCCAAGTAAATCAATGGCTTAGCGGTTTGTCTTTTCGTTAAGTTGGATTGTGTGCGGGTTTCGAATCCTCTTGAGTGGTAAGCACTTTCTTTTGTTGGTCCAAGATAAAGCCTCCTTAAATGAACGGATGAATTGAGTCCGCGACATAAATTACAGCAGAACCGTGTTGTTATTTCAGAAGCTGTCCAAATTGTACTTTAGATCCGTATAAACCCGACGGGGAGATTATGCTGAAACTCGAGAAAGTGTCGGAATTTGCGCAAGAGGATAGGAACAGCCGCCGACTCGGCGAGGCCGTGTACATCCGAGGCATTCCATGGAAAATATTAGCGGTTCCGCGAGCTGTGCCCAATTCTGCAGAAAAATATTTGGGCTTTTTCCTCCAGTGCAACGGAGAGGACACCGGTGGGGACACAAAGGGACGGACGGACGGAAATTCATCCTGAAAAACGGGCATTTTTTCACGGGGCTCAGCTTGGTGAAGGCCTGAAGCCATACAATTTTTTCATTTCATTATACCGAGACTAGAGATTCGAGTAGTGACCGGAATTAGTGCCGTGCTTCAGGGCGGAGACTGAGACTTGACGCCGAGCCCGGGGGGACAGAAACCGGAAGACAAAAAAAAAGTCGAGAATTTTCTTGAGTCACGACTCGGGATGATACCGTTTTCTGTTAGCAATTTTACTCATTTAGCGCTTTTAAAGGTTGCTCGCCAAGAAAATTTTACGTATATAAATAAAAATCAAATATTTTGATTGCGAGGTCCTGGAGCGCCGGAGGCATGCTTTGCCAGAATCGACGCGATTTGATCAGACATAACTAAAAATATGCTAAAAAAATCGCTCTTAAAACCGGATATCAATTTTCATCATTTAATTATTAAGATCCCAATTGGCGCTGTGCCGGTTCGGCAACATTAAGAATTGTTTCACAAAATGAGGACCACACTCGGGAGATCATTCGCATGTTTCACTCGAATGGGAACGATTGGGGCTTTGCTCACTGCATGACGTTTGAGGTGTCCATGTGATCAAATGTTTGCCTGGCCTTACAAAAAAAGAGTGATTTAGACTTTGATGGACCCGGACAACGGATGGTACGACGCGAAGAATGATACGGTGATTTTGAGCGCTGAAGTGACTGCAGACAAACCTACCGGAGTCAGTGATACGGAAAATTCCGAAAATTAATTACGTTTTTGTTTTCTTAATTGAGAAGTCCTGATATGTAGGTAAGTAATCCGACATCCCTGGTTCAAAAATGACGGTTTTTTGAATAAAAATCAAAAGTGCAAAACAATTTTGGCATTAAAAGAGTGATTTAGTATTTGATGGAGCCGGACAACGGGTACGACGACGCTGAAGTGACTGCGGACAAACCTACCGGAGTCAGTGATACGGAATTTGTATTGGTGTCAAAATTCCGAAAATTAATTTCGTTTTTGTTTCGTTTTATTAATTGAGAAAATTGTTTTCGTTTTTGTTAAATCAAAATGTACAAAAATCGAAACTAAGCTCGGCTATGCCTTGCCCAAGCTCCGAATATGGGATTTTAGAAGTTAATAAAAGTCCATTTTTAGTCCAAAAACTGCAAATTTTGCACAATTTTTCGTGTACTTTTTAAAAACTTCCGCTTCGCGTAACTTCGAGTATTTTGGGCTTCGAAGTGACCTATTTAATTTTAGAAAATAAAAATAAATTAACAGTCAAAATTGGCCAGAACAGAGATGATCACATTCGTGTTCAACGTTTGGTTACACTCCGGTTAGAACAAACAAAATGATAGCATCAATTTCGCCTCAAAATCTTCAAAAAACATGAAATTTAATCTTCGTGCGCTAGGCTTTAGAGTAAGGAACCAAATTCGGTGTTTTTTTTTCCAAAATCAAAAAACCAAAAATAACCGAGGAAGTTCCAAAAATCGACAACCATAGTTCTGACCAGGCACAACTGGCAAAAAATTGATAACATTTTATAAATGACATATTTTACAAGTTACAACATAAGTGCTTTCAAAAATCCCTCAAAATATGTTTGATATGTGCTAAAAGGTCGTTTAGTATAAAATAGAAATATAAATCCCTCAAAATATGTTTTGATATGTTCTAAAAGGTCGCTCTAGTATAAACAAGTATAAAATAGAAATAGGCATACAAAATTCCCTAACCATATAAAATAGAAATAGAAAATCCCTAACCATATAAAATAGAAATAGTAAATCCCTAACTATATAAAATAGAAATAGAAAATCCCTAACCATATAAAATAGAAATATACAAAATCCCTATCCATATAAAATAGTATAAAGAAAAATAGAAAATCCCTATCAATATAAAATTGGAGAATGATCAAATTGCATTTAATTCATTACCAATTTCTTTGATTGCGTCAGAAATTGTTTTTGTACTTTCTTTTTGGCGCAATGCTTCACTCACTGCCTTCACTTTGCCCAAATCGATTTGATCTTCAGAATCACTGCTAAGAATTTTTTATAAAAAATATAAAATATTGTTTTTTAATTTTCTTACAAATTTTGCACAGTTTCCAGCATTTCTTTTTGTCCCAATGCCTTTGCAAGCGCTACAGTAAGCTCCTGTTCTACCGTATCTTTCTGTTCACGGTCAACCACCAAACCAATGTTTTGGCGTGCCAACGATTCCGAGTTGTAATATTGGTCGCCGAAGAATGGCACACAGACCATTGGCACACCGTAATAAGTGCTCTCCAACACACTGTTCATCCCACAATGGGACAAAAATGCCATCGTTTTGGGGTGAGCTAAAATTTAAATTGGGGAAATAAATTTTGTTTTTAAAATAAAATTATTTGAATTTGCATTACCCAATATTTCCTTCTGTTTTACCCAAATGGTTGCCATAACATTTCCCAAGTTTCGAAAAGTATTCATCGGGTGTCCCTCGGTCACTTTCCAAATAAAGAAAAAATTTGGAAACTTTTGAACTGCCCCCTTTATTGCTTCGATGATATATGAAAATTCGGGTTTGGTGGTGTTCACATTTGTGCCCAAACTGATCAAAACGACGCCTTTTTTTGACATTGCTTCCAAACCAACTGGGAGATTTAGCTGTTCAATCGAACAAAAAATTGTTACACTTTTTTTCGATTTTAAACAAAAAGTTTAACGAAAACAACAAATAAGATTATTTTGTTTTACTTTATAAATACTAGAATAAAACTAATATAACAATTATATATAAAATTGGTTATAATTAAAATATACTTTGGGGCTGGCCATTTCCTTCAAATCGAATCCTCCAATAAATTTAACTTTTTCAACGTCTTTTACAATTTCAAATTTGCCAAAATCCACTTCAGGTTGAGAATTAACCAGAAAAAATCGTGTTCTTTTGAAAAGTTCAGCCCAACCAGGGAAAATTTTGCCTCCATATTTTTTATCAGCCAATTTTTGATAAAGTTTATCCTTAAATTCTTTAATGCTTTAATAGTAATTTTTTATTGTCTAATCAAATAAATTGGGTTTTTTATAATTAACTTTAAAGGACGGACAGTTTGGTGTAAAATTTAAAAATGATTAGGGAAATTTTGCGTATAAAAGAAATTAAAATATACACTTTAATAATTAATAAAACCTCTGAATTCTATGAACAGAATAATGCGAAAAACAACATTTTAATTTGAGTAAATTGTCTAACCATTTTTTAACACACTTTAGACTTGTGTGCTTAAAAAATCTATTATAATAATTTAAAAAATAATTTGTTCTCTAATAATATGAAAAGAAAAAATTGTTTAAGCTTCGTTTACCTGTGTTTCATGTTGCCTGAGTTTTTCCGACGTTTGATTAACGCAATGTTCCCAAATTTCTGGACCTCTTTTTTCCAATTGACTTGCCCGATGGTCCCCAATCCGGGTGCCGATGACTTTGCGACGCTCTTCGTCGTTTGTAATAAGAAGCAATGTTGGTTGGCCAACGGATGCTTAAGATTTTAGTAAAATATATGTCGGCTTATTATTTGAATATTAGGATATTCAAATTTTCCTAGTAAACTTTAGAATATTCAACTAATACGAGGAGTTAGCAAAATTTGAGAAAAAAATTGTCGTTCTCTTTTAATGGGGACTCAGTTGGCAACTGTGTAAAAAAATGCCCAAATCACTTAATAGGCTTAAAAATTAGATAGTAGGCCTTTCAGTTAAAATTTGAATTTTACGGAGTTTAAAAAAATAATTTTTTCTTCAAATAATACTAGCTGCTCGTATTATTTGAATATTTTCAAATTTTACTAAGAAATTCAAATAATCGTAATTAATACGCCGACACATACCTACATATTTTCATGTATTTTTTAATTTTGAACAATTATAAAAGAAATTTTTTTTATTTAAATGTTCTCACCCAAAAATTTGCCCGACTTCATTTTGCTCATAACGCCAAGCAAATACAGTTGAACGGGCGACATTGGCTGTGAGTGCGTGGCGATGGTTTCGGGAATTTCCAAAAAATAAAAAATTGCCAACGAATATTCGGTCAGCATAAATGCTTCTGCTATGCCGATATCGTATTTTTCGGCTTTCAATTTGTTCATTAATTCCATGTCGCTAATAATTTCTAATTAAAAAATAATTTATTACCAAAATAATTTAAATTAAAATTTCAATATTAAAATAACAAATGTTAGCTTTGCAATTCAATCAGATTTTTGGGTTTCAAATTAATCAATTTATTAATAATTGAATTTAATCTTTATATATTTAATTTTTTAACCAATGTATGAATTGTCAGCTAATGGCGATTCTTTAGGTTTTGTTGCTTCGAAATATTTAATAGTCACTCCTTCTTTTGTTTCACCAATAAGCTTATCATTTTCTTCCCTAATTGGCGCCAGAATGTGCTGGAAATTTTTTTATTAATTTTAATAAATTTAATTTTTTAAATTCAAACTTGGTTAGTTTGAATATTATAAGTACCTTGGCGCTAATTTTACCACTAGATTATTAACAAATCTTATCTTTCATTTTATGACCCAGATGTAAAGCTATATAGGTATAGAAATTCTCGATCAAAAATCTCGGTCAGTGAAATTTTCCGAATTTTTTTTTTTGGTTTTCAGTGATCGCGAACCAATCTTCATCGGCAAAAATATGTTTTGAAATTTTTTGAGCTTTTCGATCAAAATCTCGATCGCTCCTCAAGTCCGAACCGAACACTGGCTTACCTAATTATCAAAAGTTCAAGCAATTTACCTGATTCCGATGGGTTTAAGAATTTAATAGCATTGGATGGACTCTATTTAATCTGTCCGGTATTGCATTAGTTAATCCAATTTTTCAATTTATTTATTAATTTAAAACAATTAATTACCACTTGATGACCGTCTTGCGCCAAAAGTTCTGCCAAACTCAAACCGAACCCAAAGTGACTACGGAAGTGGGCATAACGTGGTTGAACAAACAAAATTTTGAGTGCCATTGACAAATCATTGATGACAAACAAACTTTGTATAGCAATTATCGCCAATAAACGAAACATTTTAGGCAAATTTCTTTAAAAAATTTAAAATTTTAATGCATTATAAATTCTTCGTAAAAATTATATAAATATTATATTATGTAAGAATTTAGCATTATAATAAATGTAAATTGTCAATGATATTTTATTAAACATATTGTGCAATTCATGCTTAAGTATGTATTGATTTAAATATAAAATAAAACAACGACCTGCTGACAGAGTCTATGCGAGAATTATTATTTTTAAAATACGTAAGCACTTTACGATTTTAGCTGCTGACATTTACATTGAACTAGAGTAAGCCGGGACCGGGATTTTTGTGAAAAATCGGGACCGGGACCGTGAAAG
Organism: Globodera rostochiensis; assembly: GCA_018350325.1. Taxonomy (NCBI): domain Eukaryota; kingdom Metazoa; phylum Nematoda; class Chromadorea; order Rhabditida; family Heteroderidae; genus Globodera; species Globodera rostochiensis. The sequence continues at coordinate 2,391,441 of JAEVLN010000010.1, forward strand.
TCGAGGTCGGGACCAGCATGTTGAACCAGGACCGGGATTTCGCTTTTTCAAAAACCGGGATCGGGACCGGAAAACTGGAAAAATCTGGTCCGGGATTGACCGGGACCGTGAAAGTCGAGGTCGGGACCAGCATGTTGAACCAGGACCGGGATTTCGCTTTTTCAAAAACCGGGATCGGGACCGGAAAACTGGAAAAATCTGGTCCAGGATTGACCGGGACCGTGAAAGTCGAGATCAGGGGGACCAGCATGTTGAACCGGGAGCGGGATTTTGCTTTTTCGAAAACCGGGATCGGGATTTCGCTTTTTCAAAAAATTTAAACAACTTATTTTTGTTAAGTATATTTACTTACTCCGTTTATTAAAACAAAAATTAAATTTAATTGTCATTTTGCGCTATTTAAGAACTAAATTCTATCATCAAATTAAAATTTAACTTTTTTATTATATTTATCAGTGTAAGTGAACAGTGTGCTTACAAAAACTTATCATCGTCACATCAAATTTCAAGAAATCGAAATGATGGATTGATTAACAACGGTCTCATGGTGTAACGGTTAGCACTCTGGACTCTGAATCCAGCAATCCCAGTTCGAATCTGGGTGAGACCTCACTTTTTGGCAATCCAAGAATTGCTAAATCGACGACACCACTAAAATACGTTTCCGAAAAAGCAGACAAAAACAATTTGACGTCGCAAAATAAAAGATTAATTTGTTTGGGTCGGTTGGTGTCCACAACTGTGCCAAAACTGACCAAAACAATACCCTTTTTGTCAGCCATTGTAATTTTCTAAAAAATAAAATCATAAACTTTTATTTTTAAATTTAAAAAAGTATAATTACAAAAATAGGGGTTTCATTTCTTTTTTTGTTTTTGATAAAAATTTATTGTTTTATTTTGCGCCGTCAAATGTTTATGTCTGCTTTTTCGAAAACGTATTTTCAGGTGTCGTCAATTTAGCATTTCTTGGATTGCCAAAAAGTGAGGTCTCACCCAGATTCGAACTGGGATTGCTGGATTCAAAGTCCAGAGTGCTAACCGTTACACCATGAGACCGTTGTTAATCAATCCATCATTTCGATTTCTTGAAATTTGATGTGACGATGATAAGTTTTTGTAAGCACACTGTTCACTTACACTGATAAATATAATAAAAAATTGAATTTTATTTGTTAAATTTTAATTGGATGATAAATCAGATGCCAAATTGAATACCTAAGTTCTATTGCATTAAGTTATTGTACAATTGGCCAGTTTAAAGCAAGAATCAAATAGAAATTTTTAAAATTAGGACAAAAAAGAAAGTTCAAGAACCCTTTTTTAGCAAATTAGTCATAAATGTGTTTAGTTTTCAAAGATCCGATCTGTCCATGTGCCCATCATCGAAGCTATCCAAACGTAAGGCCAAAAAGAGCCGCAGAAAATGGCCAAGCCAACTAAAAATCCAAAAAATTTGAAAAAATCAAAATTTACAGGTACCAAAGACAAGTGGCAGTGCAATTTTGAGGCCGGTCCCGTGATCTGGCACTGTTAAGAATTCAAAAATGATTAATGTATCGGCATACTCGATTTAAAAAACCCATTTTTTCTGAAACAAAATTGCCCACATCCCTAACATAAAACTAATTTACAAAAGAGGGGATTAAATGGCGTCTCCGTCGTCGTCATTTCCGGCACGTTCTTTGTCGTCGTCGTCTTTGGCGGCACGCGCGGCGTCGTCGTCGTCTCCGGCGGATGCAGCGCAAAATGCATGTTTCCATAGTCTTCATTTTCGTTGCCCAGCGTGCAATTTCTGCAGTCCAAATCACCATAGTCTCTCAAATTAATAGCCAATTGATTGCTACACCAATTCCTCTCATTTGTTGAGGTGCACCCATAAAAAGTGAGCCACTCATTGCCTGAAGGTTAAATTTGTTAAATTATTTTAATTGGAAATTTGCAAAAACAAAACCTTTCGTACAGTACGTGACCATGCAATATTTGTGCTGTGGATCTGGCGCCCACCACGGGCCCCCGGTCTTCCTAGGGCATTCGCGTTTGGTGAACTGCACGTTTCGTTGAGCGCCCCGGACTGTGCCGACAACTTCACGCCTGCACTTGAGTAGAGCTGTTTAAATTTTAAGTTAATTAAATTTTTAAAATTTATGTCAAATTAATTTACCGGTGCAATAGGGGACAAGCATCGCATTGATGACGAACATATGAAGAAGCTTCATTTTTTCGTTTTCTGAAATAAATGATCAAAATGGATGGTTTTCAACACATTCATTTTTCATCAAATCGCGTGAATCAGCAGCGCATTTTTCATAAAAGACATCCAATCGGAATTTTGCGTAAAAGTTTATTTAGATGAAAACATTCAAATGTGTAAAAATATCAGGAACATTGTTAATTTGTAATTTTCTAAAATTAAAAATCACAAATAAGTTGGTGTTTTATTTTTGATCTGTCCATGTGCCCATACTGAATTGCATCGCTATTCAAACGGATGGCCAAAAAACGTGCCGCAGAAAATGGCCAGGCCAACTGAAAAATCCAAAAAATTTGAAAAAAATCAAAATTTACAGGTACCAAAGACAAGTGGCAGTGCAATTTTGATGCCAGTTCCGTGATCATGCACTGTTAAAAATTTAAAAAAAAATTCTTAATGTCATTTCATTCAATTTTTGAGATACCATTTTTTTAAACAAAAAATAAACCCATAAAAACATTTTGAAACAATTACCTATGAAGGGATAAAATGGCATCTCCGTCGTCGTCACCGTCGTCATTCCCGCCGGCACATTCTTTGCCGTTGTCGTCGTCTTCAACGGCACGCGCGCCGGCGGCGTCGTCTTCGGCGGCACGCGTGCCGGCAGCGGCGTCGTCGTCTCCGGACGCAGCGCAAAATGCATGTTTCCATAGTTTTCATTTTCTCCGCCCAGCGTGCAATTTCTGCAGTCCAAATCGCCATTAACCGGTCTCAAATTAATAGCCAATTGATTGCTACACCAATTCCTCTCATTTGTTGAGGTGCACCCATAAACAGTGAGCCACTCATTGCCTGAAGGTTTAATTTGTTAAATTATTTTAATATTTTAATTGGAATTTGCAAAACAAAACAAAACACCTCTCGTGCAGTACGCGACCATGCAATATTTGTGCTGTTCTGGTGGAACCAACCAATCCCAAAATCCTCCTTTTATGTAAGGGCATTCCCCCGTCGCGAATGTCGGTTTTTTAAGAGAATACGCCACGTTGCCGACCTCTTCACGCCTGCACTTGAGTAGAGCTGTTTGAATTAATTTAATTATTATTTTTTTTAATTTATGTCGAATTTACCGGTGCAATAGGGGAAAAGCATCGCATTGATGACGAACAGATGAAGAAGCTTCATTTTTAAAGAAATGTTTTTTTTATCTGACCGTTTTCCAATTCATTTAATTTGTTTTATTATGTCCTAAATTGAAGCTTTCTCAAACTATCAAACAAGAAGTTTTCAAATTTTGTTTGCAATATAATAAGGACTTAGTGAATATTTGATTTTTGTGTTAATGTCTAAAGAAAAATCCATTTTCCTAAACTAAAAAAGGCAGCAACTTTTCGATTTAGTGGAAATTTTTTTTTATTATCAGACTGTTCCTCCATTTTTAGTTTATACCAAATGAATAATCACAATGAATTTGTTTTACAAATTAGCGTTTTTTTTTAATTTTTATTATCAAATCGCATGAATCAGCAGCAAAGCCATCCAATTGGAATTTATGTAAAATTTTATTTCATTGAAAACATTCAAAATGTGTAAAAATCATTGTTAATGTAAAAAAAACTCAGGATCCCTAGTCAATTCGTAGTTTTTTAAACGTAAAATCACAAAACACATTAGGAAAATAAAAGTTTCTTTTTAGGCCAACGATGTCGAAATTTTTGATTTAAACAAATTAAAATGTTTTTTTATTTCTTCGTTTATTTTTTTTATTGTTTTTGAGCGTTTATCGCCGTCGAGAACTTTTTTTAATTGGATTTGTTGTTGTTAAGAAAATTTATCCAAAAATTAATATCCCTTAAAAGGGACCTAAAAAAAGTCTCAAATTAGCACAGTTTTAGAACAGTTTCTTGACCATCGGTCCTCAACTATCACAGTCCACCGCAAAAATTTATTAAGTTTTATTCCAATAAAAACAATCCGTTACATATATCATAAATTAATTGGTTGGTTGAATTTATTATGTAAAATTTCAGTCTGGGGATGTCTATTTGCATTCCTTTTTTTACCCATTTTTTAATTTTACCCCCCTCCCCACTCTGTTATGCATTATCGAATAACTTAGTTTTCTGATGTTGATGAATCATTTAAATTTGTGTGAATTCTTTTTTTGTTGGTAGGGAGAATTGACATGATTAAACTGAGTAAATCAAAAACAAAATTTTCATTTATATTCAGTTTATGGCTTTTTTACCCATTCATAACGGTTTGTACAAGTCCTGGCAATTTAAAGTCCAAATTGAAATTTGAATTGCACAGAAAGTTGAAGGTTTGGAATGAAAATTTAAAAAAAAATTTATATAAGAAAATTTTCAAAATGTTTACATAAAAAATTTTCAGGTAAATAAAAATTGACATGAATTTCATTGTTCTGTTTATTGGCACTTTGATGCTGCTATTCAATAGCTCCGGTAAATAAATATTAAATTAAAATTTTAAAAAGAATTTCTCTGAACAGTTGCGCTTCGATGCTTGCGCAACACTATCGGTGTACTGCCCGGTTCTGATTCCCGGCTGGATTTATCGGGGAAAGAATGCCCTTATGTTTCGAAATATGATTCGTGTGATCCAAATAATCCAGGAAACAATTTTTGCTATGCGGCAAATTGCTATAAAAGTAATTTAATCTTTTTTTGTTATCGGGGTTTCTTTTAATTCCCGATTCCGGGGTTTTCTTTTTAATCCCGATCCTGGGTTTCCTTTTAATCCCGATCCCAAGTTTTTTTTAAAATTTCCGGATTTCCCTTTTAATCCCGAATCCCGGGTTTTTCTTTAAATACCGGTTCCGGGTTTTAATTAAATCCCGACCCTGGGGTGTCTTTTAAATCCATCCTCGGATTTTCCTTTTAATCCCAATCCCGGGTTTCCCTTAAATCCCGAATCCCGGGTTTTCTTTTAAATCCCGATCCCGGGTTTCGGTGCCAACTCCAATTCAATGAGGATACATTTATATTTTTTTCATCGACAAAAATTTCAGACGGAAATGCCAAGGAATGGATCACACATTACGAGTGTACTACTAGCCTTTCTCCCACCCAATGCGGTCAAAATTTGGAGAAAAGATTGCAACGCATTTTCGGTGGTCCGATGAAATGTTCCGCGTGCAGCCAGGGCGGTTTCAAAATAGACATGGCCAACAAGAAATTTGCGCTGTGCAATGGGACAGATTCATGCACTGTACAACCGGCGGTGGCGGTGGAAGTAGCCCCCAAGGAGACAACGACGCCGCCGGCGCGGTTGCCGTCAACGACGCCGCCGGCGCGGTTGTCGTCAACGACGACGTTCGACATCATTCCACTACCACCAGATGGTGTGTGACAGGAAAGTAACCGGAACTCAAAAAAAAAATGTCCATGTAACCCAAAAATGTCCGGGCGTCCGGAAAATTTTGAAATCTTAAAAATTTGAGTTTTCTAATTTTTCTGATCATTTTTCGCCTTTTCCCGAATGCAGTTTTTGGACCATTTTTCTTAATTTAGGATTTTTTTGACAAAAAGTCTGGATTCCGGACGCAAAAATTTCCGAAAATCCGGAATGCGGTTACATCCCTGGTGTTTATTCATTTTACGATTTGAATTTATGACATCATTTTAACTAACGGAGTTAAATTATTCTTAGCTGGCACGACTGGTGTGCACAACATTGCACTGCCAGCAATTGTCATTGGTACAATTAAATTTTTTTATTTAAAAAAATATTTTAATTTATATTTAACAGGAAGCCTGGCAAGTGTGTTGTGTTGTGTCTTTGGTCCTTGCATTTGAAAGGAGCTTTGTGGCCAAATGATGGAAGAAATTAAATGAAAAAAAAGTAACCGGAAGTTCTATCTATTTGCAAAAATATATTTTATTCTGTTTAATCAATTTTATTTTATCATTAGGGCCAGGATTTATACGCGCTAAAAATGGCCAAATATATGCATTATATGTCAAAAATGCCGAAATCTGCACCGAAAATGGCTTTAGTGCATTAATTTTTAATTTCTTTTTTTAATAACAAATTAAATAGATTTAAAACTTTTTCGTATATTATTTTAGTATTTTTTTTTGTCTATCGCTGAAGATGATTTATTTAAAAAAACAGCCAAAAGATCACTCTTTTTAGGCGTATTTTTTAAATTTTTGTTTAAAAATGCCAAAATAGCTATGCCCGAAAGCTCAAACCAACGCGAAAAAGGCACTTTTGGGCCGTATTCTTTAAATCATATAAGCATAAAAAATAAGTAAAAAATCCGGGCCCTATTTATCATCATAATATTTTGTTCTATTTTTTCACCAAATGATTTCGTTTTTTATCTAAAATCCTGTGACTCTCCCATTATAAAAACTATTTTCTTTTATTTCCGGCTAAATAAAACAAGATTAAGAGGAGAATAAAAATCAACAAACGAAAATTTACAAAATAAAAAGCAAAAAAAAATTGAATGTTAAATAAATTAAATTAGGGTTGCTCCCCCGACCCTTGCCTGTTGTTTTTATTTATAAGAAATGTTCTAATTTTGTTTGGTTCAGCGTTCTTATTTTATTGTGTAGGAGAATTATCATAAAATTTTGATCTAATATTCAAAATGAGAAAATTTTGAAGCAAAAATCTTTTTTATTTAATATTTAAATTCCGTGTCCAGACATTTGCGGTCCGACATTTGCGGCCCAGACTTTTGCGGCCATAATGTGAAGGAATTTCATGCCCCATTTTCGGACATTTGCGGCCCAGATATTTGCGGCCTCAGCCAAAATAAGACATTTGCGGCCAACCATTTTTCAAAACCATTAAGGATGGTATTTAAGTATTTCAAATAATTTAAAAAGATTTATCACCGCACTAAAATTGGAAGAGGAATACTAGAAAAACAGAATCAGGTCTTACAAGCATCCGACAAGAGGTCTAAGTAAAAAACGCAAGAAACTTTGTTAAAGCTTGATTTTGCGATACGACAATGATACTAATCGAATCCTTATTCAACCAATTTGCTCAAATGGTGAAAAGGGCGCGCGTACAACTCGGCAGTGGACAACTCGGCAGTGGACAACTCGGCACTGGACAACTCGGCAGTGGGACAACTCGGCACCAGACAACTCGGCAGTGAGGACAACTCGGCACTGGACAACTCGGCAGTGGAAATAAATATTTTAAAATCAAAGCAATTCATCAAATTTTTGAACTAATTTTAAAATATAGTCAACAACATCAATTCTTCAAAATTATGCAATTCACCAAATATTTTGATTTTAAAATATATTCAACAACATCAATTTTCTTAAATGCATTCATTGTTTGATTTTCGCAAAGCTAGTGAAGTTGGTGCTTTTGTAAGAAAATAGTCGTCTTCGGCTGCCCAAAAAATCACCTTTTGTTAGAGGCGCCTCTCTGAAGGGAGAAAGGGAGGGAGGGCGGGCGGGGGGGGGGAGGGCGAAGATTTGGCCAATACAATAAATTGAAGTGTCCATTGATCCCTCTCAGCATCAAAAATGTGATTTTGAAGAATTGATGTTGTTGACTATATTTTAAAATTAGTTCAAAAATTTGATGAATTGCTTTGATTTTAAAATATTTATTTCCACTGCCGAGTTGTCCAGTGCCGAGTTGTCCTCACTGCCGAGTTGTCCAGTGCCGAGTTGTCCACTGCCGAGTTGTCCTTACCCCGTGAAAAGTGTTAATAAAAAATATGCTAGTTAATGATTGTTCGAGCAATTTACATTAAATTAAAGGCTTAAAAATTTCCACGTTTTTGGGGTTTGCCGATAACATCCCTGCCGGCAGCGCCTATCAGCCGCCGGACCCCTCCTAGAATTTTTGTTGTATTTGTTTAAAATATCTAATAAATTTATTTGAGTAATTTTTATATATTTTTTAATATTTATTAAGTGTTTTATTAACAAAATACTACGAATTTTTAGTATCTGAGCGTGGAAATTTTTTTCAAAAAAACCCTTGCCCGTGTACGGGCCCGTGTCTTTGCCTAAAATTCAAAATAAATAAAAATTAAAAAAAAAATTGTTTTAAGCGTAGTTTAAAAATTGTTACATTTATTTGGTTAATATTATTTAAATTAATTACGATTCTCTTTGCAAAATTGTTGTTTCGTCAAAATGAAATGCCCAATTGCAACTTCAATTGATTCAACTTTTGGAATTTTGTTCTCCGTCGCTAATTCGACCAATAAATCTTCAAATATGCCAAAACACAAAATTGATTAATTTTTATTTGAACGGGTTTTTGCAACACAATTTCAAAAAATATTTTGGATTCCGATGAATTTAGCCACATTTCATAATTTTTTTTCATTTCGCCAAGTTTTTTGGTCTTTTTCAAAAGTTCGTACAACGTTAGCCGGTATTCGGACAATGAAAGAATAAAGTTGAAGTTTTCTGTTATAAATATTATTTAAACAATAATAAATATTAAAAGTTGCTCAATTTTACCTTTGACCTTTGCTTGTCGGAACTCATTTATAATTCAATTTTGCATATACTCGAGCAACTTCCAATTTGGCAAATTAATTTCCACCATTTTGTGCGAAATGTTTGTTTTAAATTCGAAGAAACTAAAAACAAATTCAGAATTTGCATATTAAAAAAATTTTTAATTTGCGCGAAAAAAATTTTTTTCCTTAAAATGCAGCCGCAAATATCATTTTTTTAAATACCTATAATTCTCTGTATGTTCTTTAAGCTTAATGCAATTATAAACAAATCAAATGCCTTCAAATAATTTCTCGTCAATCTGATAGTTTAATTTGCAACGAGAGACGAAATGCCAATATGCTGACCGCTTTTTTGATAATTAAAAAAATTAAATTTGTGTATTTTAATATTAATAAATAGAAACATATTTCTGTACTAACTTTTGTGTTAAGGTATACAGTCGTTCCAAAAAGCGCCAAGCCAACATTTGGGGGAATGACAATAATTGGTCCTTTCCGTCATATTTTAATCCGAAAAACAAAATTTTGCTTAAAGACTTATGCAAAGCTAATGGTTATTGTACAATTGGTCAGTTTAAAGGAAACACCAAATAATCTTAAAATTAGGACAAAAATTTAATTACAAATTCAAAAGTCCTTAGCAAATTAGTCATAAATGTGTTTAGTTTTCAAAGATCCGATCTGTCTATGTGCCCATCATCGAATTGCATCGCTATTCAAACGAATGGCCAAAAAACGTGCCGCAGAAAATGGCCAGGCCAACTGAAAAATCCAAAAAATTTGAAAAATTCAAAATTTACAGGTACCAAAGACAAGTGGCAGTGCAATTTTGAGGCCGGTCCCGTGATCTGGCCCTGTTAAGAATTTAAAAAAGATTACTGTATTGGCTTTTCTCGATTTAAAAACCCATTTTTTCTGAAACAAAATCGCCTCCATCCCTAACATAAAACTAATACATATGAGGGGAATAAATTCCGTGGTCGTCATTTCCGGCACTTTCTTTGTCGCCGTTGTCGTCGTCGTCTTCGGCGGCACGCGCGGCGTCGTCGTCGTCGTCGTCTCCGGCGGATGCAGCGCAAAATGCATGTTACCATAGTTTTCATTTTCTCCGCCCAACGTGCAATTTCTGCAGTCAAAAGCGCCAAGACTTTTTTTCAAATTAATTCCCAATTGATTGCTACACCAATTCCTCTCATTTGTTGAGGTACACCCATAAACAGTGATCCAATCATATCCTAAAAATTCAATTTGTTAAATTATTTTAATTGGAAATTTGCAAAAACAAAACCTTTCGTACAGTACGTGACCATGCAATATTTGTGCTGTGGATCTGGATTCAACCATGTTCCCCCGGTCTTCCTAGGGCATTCTTCTTTGTTGAACTGCGCGTTTGGTTGAGCGCCCCGGACTGTGCCGACAACTTCACGCCTGCACTTGAGTAGAGCTGTTTAAATTTTAAGTTAATTAAATTTTTAAAATTTATGTCAAAAAAGAATTTACCGGTGCAATAGGGGACAAGCATCGCATTGATGACGAACAGATGAAGAAGCTTCATTTTTAAAGAAATGTTTATATGATAGCGTTTTCCTATTATTATTTAATTTGTTTAATAAGGACTTGTGAATTATTTTGAGTTAATGTCTAAAGTGAAAATCCATTTTCCTAGACTAAAAAGGGCAGCATTCCACTTTTAGTTTACCAAATGAATGGTCAAAATGAATGTGTTTTAGCGTTTTTTTATTATCAAATCGCGTGAATCAGCCAGCAGCAAAGCCATCCAATTGCAATTTCTGTGAGACAAACTCGGCTCAAAATAAAAAACGCGGCAAAATTTTGCAGTTTTTGGATTTATTTCTTAACATATTCCTAATACCTAATTAATAGGGCTAGGATCGATATGCACCAAAATGGCCAATATGCGCATATATATGCACCAAAAAAAGGCCAAAATATGCACTAAAATATGCCAAAAATGCCCGAAATATGCACCAAAAATGCCAAATTATGCACCGAAAAATGGCACTTTTATTGCTCTAATTTTTTTAATACTTAATTTTTTTTCTTCTTTTAACGTCTATTAAGTAGATTTGCGGCGCGCCTATGTGCGCGGCGCGCTAAGGTGCGCGGCGCGCTATTGTGTGCGGCGCGCTAATGTGCGCGGCGCGTTAATGTGCGCGGCGCGCTAATGTGCGCGGCGCGCTAATGTGCGCGGCGCGCTAATGTGCGCGGCGCGCTAATGTGCGCGGCGCGCTAATGTGCGCGGCGCGCCTGTGTGCGCGGCGCGCTAATGTGCGCGGCGCATTTTTTTGCGCGGCGCGCTAAGGTGCGCGGCGCGCCTATGTGCGCGGCGCGCCTATGTGCGTGGCGCGCTAAGGTGCGCGGCGCGCTAATATGCGCGGCGCGCCTATGTGCGCGGCGCGTTTTTTTGCGCGGCGCGCTAATGTGCGCCGCGCTCTAATGTGCACGGCGCGCTAATGTGCGAGGCGCATTTTTTTGCGCGGCGCGCTAAGGTGCGCGGCGCGCCTATGTGCGTGGCGCGCTAAGGTGCGCGGCGCGCTAATATGCGCGGCGCGCCTATGTGCGCGGCGCGCCTATGTGCGCGGCGCGCCTATGTGAGCGGCGCTCTAATGTGCGCGGCGCGTTAATGTGCGCGGCGCGTTAATGTGTGCGGCGCGCCATTGTGCGCGGCGTGCCTATGTGCGCGGCGCGCCTATGTGCGCGGTGCATTTTTTTGCGCGGCGCGCTAAGGTGCGCGGCGCGCTATTGTGTGCGGCGCGCTAATGTGCGCGGCGCGTTAATGTGCGCGGCGCGCCTATGCGCGCGGCGCGCCTATGTGCGTGGTGCGCCTATGTGCGCGGCGCGCTAATGTGCGCGGCGCGCTAATGTGCGCGGCGCGCTAATGTGCGCGGCGCGCTAATGTGCGCGGCGCGCTAATGTGCGCGGCGCGCTAATGTGCGCGGCGCTCTAATGTGCGCGGCGCGCCATTGTGCGCGGCGCGCCTATGCGCGCGGCGCTCTAATGTGTGCGGCGCGCTAATGTGCGCGGCGCGTTAATGTGCGCGGCGCGCCTATGCGCGCGGCGCGCCTATGTGCGTGGTGCGCCTATGTGCGCGGCGCGCTAATGTGCGCGGCGCGCTAATGTGCGCGGCGCGCTAATGTGCGCGGCGCGCTAATGTGCGCGGCGCGCTAATGTGCGCGGCGCGCTAATGTGCGCGGCGCGCTAATGTGCGCGGCGCGCTAATGTGCGCGGCGCTCTAATGTGCGCGGCGCTCTAATGTGCGCGGCGCGCCATTGTGCGCGGCGTGCCTATGTGCGCGGCGCGCCTATGTGCGCGGCGCATTTTTTGCGCGGCGCGCTAAGGTGCACGGCGCGCTATTGTGTGCGGCGCGCTAATGTGCGCGGCGCGTTAATGTGCGCGGCGCGTTAATGTGCGCGGCGCGCCTATGCGCGCGGCGCGCCTATGTGCGCGGTGCGCCTATGTGCGCGGCGCGCTAATGTGCGCGGCGCGCTAATGTGCGCGGCGCGCTAATGTGTGCGGCGTGCTAATGTGCGCGGCGCTCTAATGTGCGCGGCGCTCTAATGTGCGCGGCGCGCCATAGTGCGCGGCGTGCCTATGTGCGCGGCGCGCCTATGTGCGCGGCGCATTTTTTGCGCGGCGCGCTAAGGTGCACGGCGCGCTATTGTGTGCGGCGCGCTAATGTGCGCGGCGCGTTAATGTGCGCGGCGCGCCTATGCGCGCGGCGCGCCTATGTGCGCGGTGCGCCTATGTGCGCGGCGCGCTAATGTGCGCGGCGCGCTAATGTGCGCGGGCGCGCTAATGAGCGCGGCGCGCTAATGTGCGCGACGCATTTTTTGCGCGGCGCGCTAAGGTGCGCGGCGCGCTAAGGTGCGCGGCGCGCTAAGGTGCGCGGCGCGCTAAGGTGCGCGGCGCGCTAAGGTGCGCGGCGCGCTATTGTGTGCGGCGCGCTAATGTGCGCGGCGCGTTAATGTGCGCGGCGCGCCTATGCGCGCGGCGCGCCTATGTGCGCGGTGCGCCTATGTGCGCGGCGCGCTAATGTGCGCGGCGCGCTAATGTGCGCGGCGCTCTAATGTGCGCGGCGCTCTAATGTGCGCGGCGCTCTAATGTGCGCGGCGCGCCATTGTGCGCGGCGTGCCTATGTGCGCGGCGCGCCTATGTGCGCGGCGCATTTTTTGCGCGGCGCATTTTTTGCGCGGCGCGCTAAGGTGCACGGCGCGCTATTGTGTGCGGCGCGCTAATGTGCGCGGCGCGTTAATGTGCGCGGCGCGCCTATGCGCGCGGCGCGCCTATGTGCGCGGTGCGCCTATGTGCGCGGCGCGCTAATGTGCGCGGCGCGCTAATGTGCGCGGCGCGCTAATGTGCGCGGCGCGCTAATGTGCGCGGCGCGCTAATGTGTGCGACGCGCTAATGTGCGCGGCGCGCCTATGCGCGCGGCGCGCCTATGTGCGCGGTGCGCCTATGTGCGCGGCGCGCTAATGTGCGCGGCGCGCTAATGTGCGCGGCGCGCTAATGTGCGCGGCGCGCAAATGTACGCGGCGCGCAAATGTGCGCGGCGCGCTAATGTGCGCGGCGCGCTATGTGCGCGGCGCGTTGTTAATGTGCGCCGCGCTCTAATGTGCACGGCGCGCTAATGTGCGTGGCGCGCTAATGTGCGCGGCGCTCTAATGTGTGCGGCGCGCTAATGTGCGCGGCGCGTTAATGTGCGCGGCGCGCCTATGCGCGCGGCGCGCCTATGTGCGCGGTGCGCCTATGTGCGCGGCGCGCTAATGTGCGCGGCGCGCTAATGTGCGCGGCGCTCTAATGTGCGCGGCGCTCTAATGTGCGCGGCGCTCTAATGTGCGCGGCGCGCCTATGCGCGCGGCGCGCCTATGTGCGCGGTGCGCCTATGTGCGCGGCGCGCTAATGTGCGCGGCGCGCTAATGTGCGCGGCGCGCTAATGTGCGCGGCGCGCTAATGTGTGCGACGCGCTAATGTGCGCGGCGCGCTAATGTGCGCGGCGCGCCTATGCGCGCGGCGCGCCTATGTGCGCGGTGCGCCTATGTGCGCGGCGCGCTAATGTGCGCGGCGCGCTAATGTGCGCGGCGCGCTAATGTGCGCGGCGCGCAAATGTACGCGGCGCGCAAATGTGCGCGGCGCGCTAATGTGCGCGGCGCGCTATGTGCGCGGCGCGTTGTTAATGTGCGCCGCGCTCTAATGTGCACGGCGCGCTAATGTGCGTGGCGCGCTAATGTGCGCGGCGCTCTAATGTGTGCGGCGCGCTAATGTGCGCGGCGCGTTAATGTGCGCGGCGCGCCTATGCGCGCGGCGCGCCTATGTGCGCGGTGCGCCTATGTGCGCGGCGCGCTAATGTGCGCGGCGCGCTAATGTGCGCGGCGCGCTATGTGCGCGGCGCGTTGTTAATGTGCGCCGCGCTCTAATGTGCACGGCGCGCTAATGTGCGTGGCGCGCTAATGTGCGCGGCGCTCTAATGTGTGCGGCGCGCTAATGTGCGCGGCGCGTTAATGTGCGCGGCGCGCCTATGCGCGCGGCGCGCCTATGTGCGCGGTGCGCCTATGTGCGCGGCGCGCTAATGTGCGCGGCGCGCTAATGTGCGCGGCGCTCTAATGTGCGCGGCGCTCTAATGTGCGCGGCGCTCTAATGTGCGCGGCGCGCCATTGTGCGCGGCGTGCCTATGTGCGCGGCGCGCCTATGTGCGCGGCGCATTTTTTGCGCGGCGCGCTAAGGTGCACGGCGCGCTATTGTGTGCGGCGCGCTAATGTGCGCGGCGCGTTAATGTGCGCGGCGCGCCTATGCGCGCGGCGCGCCTATGTGCGCGGTGCGCCTATGTGCGCGGCGCGCTAATGTGCGCGGCGCGCTAATGTGCGCGGCGCGCTAATGTGCGCGGCGCGCTAATGTGTGCGACGCGCTAATGTGCGCGGCGCGCTAATGTGCGCGGCGCGCCTATGCGCGCGGCGCGCCTATGTGCGCGGTGCGCCTATGTGCGCGGCGCGCTAATGTGCGCGGCGCGCTAATGTGCGCGGCGCGCAAATGTGCGCGGCGCGCAAATGTGCGCGGCGCGCTAATGTGCGCGGCGCGCTATGTGCGCGGCGCGTTGTTAATGTGCGCCGCGCTCTAATGTGCACGGCGCGCTAATGTGCGTGGCGCGCTAATGTGCGCGGCGCGCTAATGTGCGCGGCGCGCTAATGTGCGCGGCGCATTTTTTGCGTGGCGCGCTAAGGTGCGCGGCGCGCTAAGGTGCGCGGCGCGCTATTGTGTGCGGCGCGCTAATGTGCGCGGCGCGTTAATGTGCGCGGCGCGCCTATGTGCGCGGTGCGCCATTGTGCGCGGCGCGCCATTGTGCGCGGCGCGCTAATGTGCGCGGCGCGCTAATGTGCGCGGCGCGCTAATGTGCGCGGCGCGTTAATGTGCGCGGCGCGCCTATGTGCGCGGTGCGCCATTGTGCGCGGCGCGCCTATGTGCGCGGCGCATTTTTTGCGCGGCGCGCTATTGTGTGCGGCGCGCTAATGTGCGCGGCGCGTTAATGTGCGCGGCGCGCCTATGTGCGCGGTGCGCCTATGTGCGCGGCGCGCTAATGTGCGCGGCGCGCTAATGTGCGCGGCGCGCTAATGTGCGCGGCGCGCTAATTTGCGCGGCGCGCTAATGTGCGCGGCGCTCTAATGTGCGCGGCGCATTTTTTTGCGCGGCGCGCTAATCTAATGTGCGCGGCGCTCTAATGTGCGCGGCGCGCCATTGTGCGCGGCGTGCCTATGTGCGCGGCGCGCCTATGTGCGCGGCGCATTTTTTGCGCGGCGCGCTAAGGTGCACGGCGCGCTATTGTGTGCGGCGCGCTAATGTGCGCGGCGCGTTAATGTGCGCGGCGCGTTAATGTGCGCGGCGCGCCTATGCGCGCGGCGCGCCTATGTGCGCGGTGCGCCTATGTGCGCGGCGCGCTAATGTGCGCGGCGCGCTAATGTGCGCGGCGCTCTAATGTGCGCGGCGCTCTAATGTGCGCGGCGCGCCATTGTGCGCGGCGTGCCTATGTGCGCGGCGCGCCTATGTGCGCGGCGCATTTTTTGCGCGGCGCGCTAAGGTGCACGGCGCGCTATTGTGTGCGGCGCGCTAATGTGCGCGGCGCGTTAATGTGCGCGGCGCGCCTATGCGCGCGGCGCGCCTATGCGCGCGGCGCGCCTATGTGCGCGGTGCGCCTATGTGCGCGGCGCGCTAATGTGCGCGGCGCGCTAATGTGCGCGGGCGCGCTAATGAGCGCGGCGCGCTAATGTGCGCGACGCATTTTTTGCGCGGCGCGCTAAGGTGCGCGGCGCGCTAAGGTGCGCGGCGCGCTAAGGTGCGCGGCGCGCTAAGGTGCGCGGCGCGCTAAGGTGCGCGGCGCGCTATTGTGTGCGGCGCGCTAATGTGCGCGGCGCGTTAATGTGCGCGGCGCGCCTATGCGCGCGGCGCGCCTATGTGCGCGGTGCGCCTATGTGCGCGGCGCGCTAATGTGCGCGGCGCGCTAATGTGCGCGGCGCTCTAATGTGCGCGGCGCTCTAATGTGCGCGGCGCTCTAATGTGCGCGGCGCGCTAATGTGCGCGGCGCTCTAATGTGCGCGGCGCATTTTTTTGCGCGGCGTGCCTATGTGCGCGGCGCGCCTATGTGCGCGGCGCATTTTTTGCGCGGCGCGCTAAGGTGCACGGCGCGCTATTGTGTGCGGCGCGCTAATGTGCGCGGCGCGTTAATGTGCGCGGCGCGCCTATGCGCGCGGCGCGCCTATGTGCGCGGTGCGCCTATGTGCGCGGCGCGCTAATGTGCGCGGCGCGCTAATGTGCGCGGCGCGCTAATGTGCGCGGCGCGCTAATGTGCGCGACGCGCTAATGTGCGCGGCGCGCTAATGTGCGCGGCGCGCCTATGCGCGCGGCGCGCCTATGTGCGCGGCGCGCTAATGTGCGCGGCGCGCCTATGTGCGCGGCGCATTTTTTGCGCGGCGCGCTAAGGTGCACGGCGCGCTATTGTGTGCGGCGCGCTAATGTGCGCGGCGCGTTAATGTGCGCGGCGCGCCTATGTGCGCGGCGCATTTTTTTGCGCGGCGCGCTAAGGTGCGCGGCGCGCTATTGTGCGCGGCGCGTTAATGTGCGCGGCGCGCTAATGTGCGCGGCGCGCAAAGGTGCGCGGCGCGCTAATGTGCGCGGCGCGCAAAGGTGCGCGGCGCGCTAATGTGCGCGGCGCGCAAAGGTGCGCGGCGCGCAAAGGTGCGCGGCGCGCTAATGTGCGCGGCGCGCTAATGTGCGCGGCGCGCTAATGTGCGCGGCGCGCTAATGTGCGCGGCGCGCTAATGTGCGCGGCGCGCTAATATGCGCGGCGCGCCTATGTGCGCGGCGCGTTTGCTAATGTGCGCCGCGCTCTAATGTGCACGGCGCGCTAATGTGCGCGGCGCGCTAATATGCGCGGCGCGCCTATGTGCGCGGCGCGTTTGCTAATGTGCGCCGCGCTCTAATGTGCACGGCGCGCTAATGTGCGTGGCGCGCTAATGTGCGCGGCGCATTTTTTGCGCGGCGCGCTAAGGTGCGCGGCGCGCCATTGTGCGCGGCGTGCCTATGTGCGCGGCGCGCCTATGTGCGCGGCGCATTTTTTGCGCGGCGCGCTATTGTGTGCGGCGCGCTAATGTGCGCGGCGCGTTAATGTGCGCGGCGCGCCTATGTGCGCGGTGCGCCTATGTGCGCGGCGCGCTAATGTGCGCGGCGCGTAAAAGTGCGCGGCGCGCAAATGTGCGCGGCGCGCTAAGGTGCGCGGCGTGCCTATGTGCGCGGCGTGCCTATGGCGGCGCACATTAGCGCGCCGCGCAAAAAAACGCGCCGCGCACATAGGCGCGCCGCGCACATAGGCGCGCCGCGCACCTTAGCGCGCCGCGCAAAAAAATGCACCGCGCACCTTAGCGCGCCGCGCACCTTAGCGCGCCGCGCTAAAAAATGCGCCGCGCACCTTAGCGCGCCGCGCACATTAGCGCGCCGCGCACATTAGCGCGCCGCGCACATTAGCGCGCCGCGCACATTAGCGCGCCGCGCACATTAGCGCGCCGCGCACATTAGCGCGCCGCGCACATTAGCGCGCCGCGCACATTAGCGCGCCGCGCACATTAGCGCGCCGCGCACATTAGCGCGCCGCGCACATTAGCGCGCCGCGCACATTAGCGCGCCGCGCACATTAGCGCGCCGCGCACATTAGCGCGCCGCGCACATTAGCGCGCCGCGCACATAGGCGCGCCGCGCACATTAGCGCGCGCGCACATTAGCGCGCCGCGCACATAGGCGCGCCGCGCACATAGGCGCGCCGCGCACATAGGCGCGCCGCGCACATTAGCGCGCCGCGCAAAAAAACGCGCCGCGCACATAGGCGCGCCGCGCACATTAGCGCGCGCGCAAAAAAAATGCGCCGCGCACCTTAGCGCGCCGCGCAAAAAAATGCGCCGCGCACATTAGCGCGCCGCGCACATTAGCGCGCCGCGCACATTAGCGCGCCGCGCACATTAGCGCGCCGCGCACATAGGCGCGCCGCGCACATTAGCGCGCGCGCACATTAGCGCGCCGCGCACATAGGCGCGCCGCGCACATAGGCGCGCCGCGCAAAAAAATGCGCCGCGCACATTAGCGCGCCGCGCACATAGGCGCGCCGCGCAAAAAAATGCGCCGCGCACATTAGCGCGCCGTGCACATTAGAGCGCGGCGCACATTAGCGCGCCGCGCAAAAAAACGCGCCGCGCACATAGGCGCGCCGCGCACATTAGCGCGCCGCGCACATTAGCGCTCCGCGCACATTAGCGCGCCGCGCACATAGGCGCGCCGCGCACATAGGCGCGCCGCGCACATTAGAGCGCGGCGCACATTAGCGCGCCGCGCAAAAAAACGCGCCGCGCACATAGGCGCGCCGCGCACCTTAGCGCGCCGCGCAAAAAAATGCACCGCGCACCTTAGCGCGCCGCGCACCTTAGCGCGCCGCGCAAAAAAATGCACCGCGCACCTTAGCGCGCCGCGCACATTAGCGCGCCGCGCACATTAGCGCGCCGCGCACATTAGCGCGCCGCGCACATTAGCGCGCCGCGCACATTAGCGCGCCGCGCACATTAGCGCGCCGCGCACATTAGCGCGCCGCGCACATTAGCGCGCCGCGCACATTAGCGTGCCGCGCACATTAGCGCGCCGCGCACATTAGCGCGCCGCGCACATTAGCGCGCCGCGCACATAGGCGCGCCGCGCACATTAGCGCGCGCGCACATTAGCGCGCCGCGCACATTAGCGCGCCGCGCACATTAGCGCGCCGCGCACATTAGCGCGCCGCGCACATAGGCGCGCCGCGCACATAGGCGCGCCGCGCACATTAGCGCGCCGCGCAAAAAAACGCGCCGCGCACATAGGCGCGCCGCGCATATTAGCGCGCCGCGCACCTTAGCGCGCCGCGCACATTAGCGCGCCGCGCACATTAGCGCGCCGCGCACATTAGCGCGCCGCGCACATTAGCGCGCCGCGCACATAGGCGCGCCGCGCACATTAGCGCGCCGCGCACATAGGCGCGCCGCGCACATAGGCGCGCCGCGCACATAGGCGCGCCGCGCACATAGGCGCGCCGCGCAAAAAAAAATGCGCCGCGCACATAGGCGCGCCGCGCATATTAGTGCGCCGCGCACCTTAGCGCGCCGCGCACATTAGCGCGCTGCGCACATTAACGCGCCGCGCACATTAACGCGCCGCGCACATTATCGCGCCGCGCACATTAGCGCGCTGCGCACATTATCGCGCCGCGCACATTAACGCGCCGCGCACATTATCGCGCCGCGCACATAGGCGCGCCGCGCACATAGGCGCGCCACGCAAAAAAATGCGCCGCGCACATTAGCGCGCCGCGCACATTAGCGCGCCGCGCACATTAGCGCGCCGCGCACATTAGCGCGCCGCGCACATTAGCGCGCCGCGCACATTAGCGCGCCGCGCACATAGGCGCGCCGCGCACATTAGCGCGCCGCGCACATAGGCGCGCCGCGCACATAGGCGCGCCGCGCACATTAGCGCGCCGCGCAAAAAAACGCGCCGCGCACATAGGCGCGCCGCGCATATTAGCGCGCCGCGCACCTTAGCGCGCGCGCACATTAGCGCGCCGCGCACATTAGCGCGCCGCGCACATTAGCGCGCCGCGCACATTAGCGCGCCGCGCACATTAGCGCGCCGCGCACATTAGCGCGCCGCGCACATAGGCGCGCCGCGCACATTAGCGCGCCGCGCACATAGGCGCGCCGCGCACATAGGCGCGCCGCGCACATAGGCGCGCCGCGCAAAAAAAATGCGCCGCGCACATAGGCGCGCCGCGCATATTAGCGCGCCGCGCACCTTAGCGCGCCGCGCACATTAGCGCGCCGCGCACATTAGCGCGCCGCGCACATTAGCGCGCTGCGCACATTAACGCGCCGCGCACATTAACGCGCCGCGCACATTATCGCGCCGCGCACATTAGCGCGCTGCGCACATTAACGCGCCGCGCACATTAACGCGCCGCGCACATTATCGCGCCGCGCACATAGGCGCGCCGCGCACATAGGCGCGCCGCGCACATAGGCGCGCCGCGCACATAGGCGCGCCACGCAAAAAAATGCGCCGCGCACATTAGCGCGCCGCGCACATTAGCGCGCCGCGCACATAGGCGCGCCGCGCACATTAGCGCGCGCGCACATTAGCGCGCCGCGCACATAGGCGCGCCGCGCACATAGGCGCGCCGCGCACATTAGCGCGCCGCGCAAAAAAACGCGCCGCGCACATAGGCGCGCCGCGCATATTAGCGCGCCGCGCACCTTAGCGCGCGCGCACATTAGCGCGCCGCGCACATTAGCGCGCCGCGCACATTAGCGCGCCGCGCACATTAGCGCGCCGCGCACATAGGCGCGCCGCGCACATTAGCGCGCCGCGCACATAGGCGCGCCGCGCACATAGGCGCGCCGCGCAAAAAAAATGCGCCGCGCACATAGGCGCGCCGCGCATATTAGCGCGCCGCGCACCTTAGCGCGCCGCGCACATTAGCGCGCCGCGCACATTAGCGCGCCGCGCACATTAGCGCGCTGCGCACATTAACGCGCCGCGCACATTAACGCGCCGCGCACATTATCGCGCCGCGCACATTAGCGCGCTGCGCACATTAACGCGCCGCGCACATTAACGCGCCGCGCACATTATCGCGCCGCGCACATAGGCGCGCCGCGCACATAGGCGCGCCGCGCACATAGGCGCGCCGCGCACATAGGCGCGCCACGCAAAAAAATGCGCCGCGCACCTTAGCGCGCCGCGCACATTAGCGCGCCGCGCACATAGGCGCGCCGCGCACATAGGCGCGCCGCGCACATTAGCGCGCCGCGCAAAAAAACGCGCCGCGCACATAGGCGCGCCGCGCATATTAGCGCGCCGCGCACCTTAGCGCGCCGCGCACATTAGCGCGCCGCGCACATTAGCGCGCCGCGCACATTAGCGCGCCGCGCACATTAGCGCGCCGCGCACATTAGCGCGCCGCGCACATTAGCGCGCCGCGCACATTAGCGCGCCGCGCACATTAGCGCACCGCGCACATTAGCGCGCCGAGCACTTTAGCGCGCCGCGCACATAGGCGCGCCGCGCACATAGGCGCGCCGCGCACATTAGCGCGCCGCGCAAAAAAACGCGCCGCGCACATTAGCGCGCCGCGCACATTAGCGCGCCGCGCACATAGGCGCGCCGCGCACATAGGCGCGCCGCGCACATAGGCGCGCCGCGCAAAAAAAATGCGCCGCGCACATAGGCGCGCCGCGCATATTAGCGCGCCGCGCACCTTAGCGCGCCGCGCACATTAGCGCGCCGCGCACATTAGCGCGCCGCGCACATTAGCGCGCCGCGCACATTAGCGCGCCGCGCACATTAGCGCGCCGCGCACATTAGCGCGCCGCGCACATTAGCGCGCCGCGCACATTAGCGCACCGCGCACATTAGCGCGCCGAGCACTTTAGCGCGCCGCGCACATAGGCGCGCCGCGCACATAGGCGCGCCGCGCACATTAGCGCGCCGCGCAAAAAAACGCGCCGCGCACATTAGCGCGCCGCGCACATTAGCGCGCCGCGCACATAGGCGCGCCGCGCACATAGGCGCGCCGCGCACATAGGCGCGCCGCGCAAAAAAAATGCGCCGCGCACATAGGCGCGCCGCGCATATTAGCGCGCCGCGCACATAGGCGCGCCGCGCACATTAGCGCGCGCGCACATTAGCGCGCCGCGCACATTAGCGCGCCGCGCACATAGGCGCGCCGCGCACATAGGCGCGCCGCGCATATTAGCGCGCCGCGCACCTTAGCGCGCCGCGCACATTAGCGCGCCGCGCACATTAGCGCGCCGCGCACATTAGCGCGCCGCGCACATAGGCGCGCCGCGCAAAAAAAAATGCGCCGCGCACATAGGCGCGCCGCGCATATTAGTGCGCCGCGCACCTTAGCGCGCCGCGCACATTAGCGCGCCGCGCACATTAGCGCGCCGCGCACATTAGCGCGCCGCGCACAATTAGCGCGCCGCGCACATTAGCGCGCCGCGCACATTACGCGCCTATGTGCGCGGCGCCCAAATGTGCGGGCACGCTAATGTGCGCGGCGCGCTAATGTGCGCGGCGCGCTAATGTGCGCGGCGCGCTAATGTGCGCGGCGCGCTAATGTGCGCGGCGCGCTAATGTGCGCGGCGCGCTAATGTGCGCGGCGCGCTAATGTGCGCGGTGCATTTTTTTGCGCGGCGCGCTAAGGTGCGCGGTGCATTTTTTTGCGCGGCGCGCTAAGGTGCGCGGCGCGCCTATGTGCGCGGCGCGCCTATGTGCGCGGCGCGTTTTTTTGCGCGGCGCGCTAATGTGCGCCGCGCTCTAATGTGCGCGGCGCGCCTATGTGCGCGGCGCGCTAATGTGCGCGGCGCGCTAATGTGCGCGGCGCGCGAATATGCGCGGCGCGCCTATGTGCGCGGCGCGTTTTTTTGCGCGGCGCGCTAATGTGCGCCGCGCTCTAATGTGCACGGCGCGCTAATGTGCGCGGCGCATTTTTTTGCGCGGCGCGCCTATGTGCGCGGCGCGCTAATGTGCGCGGCGCATTTTTTTGCGCGGCGCGCTAAGGTGCGCGGCGCGCCTATGTGCGCGGCGCGCTAATGTGCGCGGCGCGCCAATGTGCGCGGCGCGCTAATGTGCGCGGCGCGCCTATGTGCGCGGCGCGCTAATGTGCGCGGCGCGCTAATGTGCGCGGCGCGCGAATATGCGCGGCGCGCCTATGTGCGCGGCGCGTTTTTTTGCGCGGCGCGCTAATGTGCGCCGCGCTCTAATGTGCACGGCGCGCTAATGTGCGCGGCGCATTTTTTTGCGCGGCGCGCCTATGTGCGCGGCGCGCTAATGTGCGCGGCGCATTTTTTTGCGCGGCGCGCTAAGGTGCGCGGCGCGCCTATGTGCGCGGCGCGCTAATGTGCGCGGCGCGCCAATGTGCGCGGCGCGCTAATGTGCGCGGCGCGCTAATGTGCGCGGCGCGCTAATGTGCGCGGCGCACTAATGTGCGCGGCGCGTTAATGTGCGCGGCGCGCCTATGCGCGCGGCGCGCCTATGTGCGCGGTGCGCCTATGTGCGCGGCGCGCTAATGTGCGCCGCGCTCTAATGTGCGCGGCGCGCTAATGTGCGCGCATTTTTTTGCGCGGCGCGCCTATGTGCGCGGCGCGCTAATGTGCGCGGCGCATTTTTTTGCGCCGCGGCGCGCTAATGTGCGCGGCGCATTTTTTTGCGCGGCGCGCTAAGGTGCGCGGCGCGCCTATGTGCGCGGCGCGCTAATGTGCGCGGCTCGCTAATGTGCGCCGCGCTCTAATGTGCGCGGCGCGCCTATGTGCGCGGCGCGCTAATGTGCGCGGCGCGCTAATGTGCGCGGCGCGCGAATATGCGCGGCGCGCCTATGTGCGCGGCGCGTTTTTTTGCGCGGCGCGCTAATGTGCGCCGCGCTCTAATGTGCACGGCGCGCTAATGTGCGCGGCGCATTTTTTTGCGCGGCGCGCCTATGTGCGCGGCGCGCTAATGTGCGCGGCGCATTTTTTTGCGCGGCGCGCTAAGGTGCGCGGCGCGCCTATGTGCGCGGCGCGCTAATGTGCGCGGCGCGCCAATGTGCGCGGCGCGCTAATGTGCGCGGCGCGCCTATGTGCGCGGCGCGCTAATGTGCGCGGCGCGCTAATGTGCGCGGCGCGCGAATATGCGCGGCGCGCCTATGTGCGCGGCGCGTTTTTTTGCGCGGCGCGCTAATGTGCGCCGCGCTCTAATGTGCCCGGCGCGCTAATGTGCGCGGCGCATTTTTTTGCGCGGCGCGCCTATGTGCGCGGCGCGCTAATGTGCGCGGCGCATTTTTTTGCGCGGCGCGCTAAGGTGCGCGGCGCGCCTATGTGCGCGGCGCGCTAATGTGCGCGGCGCGCCAATGTGCGCGGCGCGCTAATGTGCGCGGCGCGCTAATGTGCGCGGCGCGCTAATGTGCGCGGCGCACTAATGTGCGCGGCGCGTTAATGTGCGCGGCGCGCCTATGCGCGCGGCGCGCCTATGTGCGCGGTGCGCCTATGTGCGCGGCGCGCTAATGTGCGCCGCGCTCTAATGTGCGCGGCGCGCTAATGTGCGCGCATTTTTTTGCGCGGCGCGCCTATGTGCGCGGCGCGCTAATGTGCGCGGCGCATTTTTTTGCGCCGCGGCGCGCTAATGTGCGCGGCGCATTTTTTTGCGCGGCGCGCTAAGGTGCGCGGCGCGCCTATGTGCGCGGCGCGCTAATGTGCGCGGCTCGCTAATGTGCGCGGCTCGCTAATGTGCGCGGCGCGCTAATGTGCGCGGCGCGCTAATGTGCGCGGCGCGCTAAGGGGCGCGGCGCGCTAATATGCGCGGCGCGCCCTTGTGAGCGGCGCTCTAATGTGCGCGGCGCATTTTTTTTGCGCGGCGCGCTAAGGTGCGCGCGCGCTAAGGTGCGCGGCGCGCTAAGGTGCGCGGCGCGCTAAGGTGCGCGGCGCGCTAGGTGCGCGGCGCGCTAAGGTGCGCGGCGCGCTAAGGTGCGCGGCGCGCTAAGCTAAGGTCGCGGCGCGCTAAGGTCGCGGCGCGCTAAGGTGCGCGGCGCGCTAAGGTGCGCGGCGCGCTAAGGTGCGCGGCGCGCTAATGTGCGCTGCGCGCTAATGTGCGCGGCGTGCTAATGTGCGCGGCGCGCCTATGTGCGCGGCGCGCCTATGTGCGCTGCGCGCCTATGTGCGCGGCGCGCCTATGTGCGCGGCGCGCCTATGTGCGCGGCGCGCCTATGTGCGCGGCGCTCTAATGTGCGCGGCGCGCTAAGGTGCGCGGCGCGCTATTGTGTGCGGCGCGCCTATGTGCGCGGCGCGCTAATGTGCGCGGCGCATTTTTTTGCGCGTCGCGCTAAGGTGCGCCGCGCTCTAATGTGCGCGGCGCGCCTATGTGCGCGGCGCGCTAATGTGCGCGGCGCGCTAATGTGCGCGGCGCGCGAATATGCGCGGCGCGCCTATGTGCGCGGCGCGTTTTTTTGCGCGGCGCGCTAATGTGCGCCGCGCTCTAATGTGCACGGCGCGCTAATGTGCGCGGCGCATTTTTTTGCGCGGCGCGCCTATGTGCGCGGCGCGCTAATGTGCGCGGCGCATTTTTTTGCGCGGCGCGCTAAGGTGCGCGGCGCGCCTATGTGCGCGGCGCGCTAATGTGCGCGGCGCGCCAATGTGCGCGGCGCGCTAATGTGCGCGGCGCGCTAATGTGCGCGGCGCGCTAATGTGCGCGGCGCACTAATGTGCGCGGCGCGTTAATGTGCGCGGCGCGCCTATGCGCGCGGCGCGCCTATGTGCGCGGTGCGCCTATGTGCGCGGCGCGCTAATGTGCGCCGCGCTCTAATGTGCGCGGCGCGCTAATGTGCGCGCATTTTTTTGCGCGGCGCGCCTATGTGCGCGGCGCGCTAATGTGCGCGGCGCATTTTTTTGCGCCGCGGCGCGCTAATGTGCGCGGCGCATTTTTTTGCGCGGCGCGCTAAGGTGCGCGGCGCGCCTATGTGCGCGGCGCGCTAATGTGCGCGGCTCGCTAATGTGCGCGGCTCGCTAATGTGCGCGGCGCGCTAATGTGCGCGGCGCGCTAATGTGCGCGGCGCGCTAAGGTGCGCGGCGCGCTAATATGCGCGGCGCGCCTATGTGAGCGGCGCTCTAATGTGCGCGGCGCATTTTTTTGCGCGGCGCGCTAAGGTGCGCGGCGCGCTAAGGTGCGCGGCGCGCTAAGGTGCGCGGCGCGCTAAGGTGCGCGGCGCGCTAAGGTGCGCGGCGCGCTAAGGTGCGCGGCGCGCTAAGGTGCGCGGCGCGCTAAGGTGCGCGGCGCGCTAAGGTGCGCGGCGCGCTAAGGTGCGCGGCGCGCTAAGGTGCGCGGCGCGCTAATGTGCGCTGCGCGCTAATGTGCGCGGCGTGCTAATGTGCGCGGCGCGCCTATGTGCGCGGCGCGCCTATGTGCGCTGCGCGCCTATGTGCGCGGCGCGCCTATGTGCGCGGCGCGCCTATGTGCGCGGCGCGCCTATGTGCGCGGCGCGCCTATGTGCGCGGTGCATTTGCGCGGCGCATTTTTTTGCGCGGCGCGCCTATGTGCGCGGCGCGCTAATGTGCGCGGCGCGCTAAGGTGCGCGGCGCGCCTATGTGCGCGGCGCTCTAATGTGCGCGGCGCGCTAAGGTGCGCGGCGCGCTATTGTGTGCGGCGCGCCTATGTGCGCGGCGCGCTAATGTGCGCGGCGCATTTTTTTGCGCGTCGCGCTAAGGTGCGCGGCGCGCCTATGTGCGCGGCGCGCTAATGTGCGCGGCGCGCTAATGTGCGCGGCGCGTTAATGTGCGCGGCGCGTTAATGTGCGCGGCGCGTTAATGTGCGCGGCGCGTTAATGTGCGCGGCGCGTTAATGTGCGCGGCGCGTTAATGTGCGCGGCGCGTTAATGTGCGCGGCGCGCTAAGGTGCGCGGCGCGCTATTGTGCGCGGCGCATTTTTTGCGCGGCGCGCTAAGGTGCGCGGCGCGCTATTGTGTGCGGCGCGCCTATGTGCGCGGCGCGCTAATGTGCGCGACACATTTTTTTGCGCGGCGCGCTAATATGCGCGGCGCGCCTATGTGCGCGGCGCGCTAATGTGCGCGGCGCGCTAGGAGCGGCGCGCTAATGTGCGCGGAGCGCCTATGTGCGCGGAGCGTTTTTTTGCGCGGCGCGCTAAGGTGCGCTTTTATTTTTTGATGAAATAGCGTGCCAAAAGGAGAGAGTCAGGCGGCGAGAGTAATTTGAGATAAACGCACCCCATCTAAAATTTGTTTTAGTTTAATTTCAGAAAATTGTATTTTTTGAAGAAATAGTGTGCTAAAAAGAGAGAGTCAGCCGGCGAGAGTAATTTGGACATAAATGCACCCCATCTAAAAATTATTTTAATTACTTTTTTGAAAATTTTATTTTTTGATGAAATAGCGTGCTAAAAAGAGAGAGTCAGGCGGCGAGAGTAATTTGGACATGAACGCACCCCATCTAAATTTGTTTTAGTTTAATTTCTGAAAATTTTATTTTTTAAAGAAATAGTGTGCTAAAAGAGATAGTCAGGCGGCGAGAGTAATTTTGACATGAACGCATCCCATCTAAAATTTGTTTTAGTTTAATTTCTAAAAATTTTATTTTTTTATGAAATAGTGTAATAAAAGAGAGAGTCAGGCGGCGAGAGTAATTTTGACATGAACGCACCCCATCTAAAAATTGTTTTAGTTTAGTTTCTGAAAATTTTATTTTTTGAAGAAATAGTGTGCTAAAAAGTATAATCCAAAAATTGAAAAAACTGTGTAACTGCGGGGACAATAATGTTCATCAATTTGGCATTTTAAATTTCTTATGACAATATTTAGGACATTTTTGACTAAATCTGCACATGAACTTTAAAGTTTAAAATCAATGATTTATGTTTGATAATGTAAGAATTAAACACATCAAAGTAAAGCAAAAAGTAATTAAAATAAAAATGTTAAAATTAAAAATGTCAATTTAAAAAACATTTTGATAATGCATTATTGCTATTAATAAATTGGTTCATGATAAAAAATAGTTTAAATTTCCAAAAGAACTTTTTAAAAGAATTTATTTTCTCTAAAGAAAGTCGGGATAAAGTGAGATTCAGATTGAGGCAAGTTGGGTGTACTTAAAAATTTTTAACAAAAAGAGGAAAATATACCCCTAATCGACTCCCCCCCCCCCCCGAAACTGTCAATCTCAGCCACCCGGCGATACTTGGAAGCTCATTTCTCGGCTGCGGACGCCGAATAAGTCGGGAATGCTTTTTTTTAATTTTAATTATCCTAATTTGTTTTTTTTGTTTAGAATTTTACAATTTATTGCGGATGTTGCCGAACACATTTCACTGCAAGAGCAGCGCATTCACTCCGAATTATATGGATGTGTTGAGGAACAGAACACCGACCTGGCTAAACTTCCGTCAAACATAGGCTGGGACGTGTGAGAGATTACTTCCAAATTTGCCCTGGTCTTACGATCTTAACATTCAAAACCAATCGCTCAAATGTTCTGAATTTTGCCAATGTTTTTTGCTTATTTCAACGGGGTCGAAATGTGCAATAAAAAATTGGTTAAACCAAAAATAATAATTTCGAAAAATGTTCGAATTCGGGTTTCGGAATTCACAAAATATAGAAAATTCATCAAAAATTGAGAGTTCATTCAGACAATTCAGAATAAAGGTAATTTAAATTTTAGAAAAAATTATGAAAATTGGATAAAATAAACAATACACACTATATAACACAAATTGGCTCTTTTTGGCAAAAGAAAATAAAGATCGGTGCAATAATTTGTTCGTGTGGCATAATTATTTTCCATCTTCCACAATTGCTGGCTCAATTCGGCACTCTTCAATTGCACTTTTATCATTAAAACTGAGCACAATTGGAACGGTTCCTTCGTTGAAATGAATCCGACATGGCGCAACAGCAAACACTTGACATTCATAGAAAATGTACACCTATTATATGCGGGGTACTAATGTTAAATTTAAATTGTTAATTCTTCGAATATTTTAAACAATAATACATACCCTATTAAACGAATAAAGTATTTATTTAATTTACAAAAATTTATCCTTTTCCTTTAAAATTTTTTTGCCATATTCCCGCTAATAATAATTGTTTTAAGTGATCACAAAAGAAATGACGTTCACAGAAAATCAATTTTGAAACAACAAAAAAAAGAAATTTTCGGTAATTGTTCGAATGGGTCTCTGGGGGTCCAAATTCGAGCCGAAATGGAGGTCAACTTATTTGGTCAAACTCACTTTTCCAATTTCAAGTTCATGTTCAATGCGAGCCTGTTGATGCCACCAAGCGTGTAATTCAATCTTTGTTCCTGCGTCATTGTCCAATAAAACCTGATTAAAATAACTTTTTTATAAAAAAAAATTTGGGTTGGGACACAAAAATCACGCCTTGAAAAACTGGCACCGCACATCGGACGCATAGCCTTGATCAGTCGCTGTGCAGTGATCAATTCGCGCAACACGAAGCACCAACTCATCAGCGAAGGTCCACCACTCGTCATCGCCGGCAAACTGCAGAATGCATTCATTGGTGGTCATCACTTGGAAACTGTTTAGTTTTAATTCTTCTTCTAATTATGTAAGTACCAAAAAATATTTATAATGTAATTATAATATAAAATAAAACAACAACTAATTTATTTGTCAATAAAACAATGTAACTGATCCCTTTCAAAAGGCCGAAGAATTCGAATTTGTGTCAAATTATGATCTAATTAATCAAAATTTTGAATATACAATTTTTTAAGCAAAAATAAATTGACGAAAAAATCATCCGAATTCGATTCGTTGTTAGGAGAATATGAAAATTTAGATTAAATTTTGGGTTTAAGGTTACATAAAAAAACATCAAAATTTAGCACTCCGAATTGGAAGTGGTCGTTGGTGCTGCTTCCGCCACCGCCCAGGACTCTCATCCCTTCCCGTGTTTTGCCCTCCTCTTCTCGACATTGCACTGGTTGTTGTCGCTGATGTGCCTGCTTCTCTGCTACTCTCCGCAATGCCTGATCTATTTTGTCAAGCACACATTAGTAGTGATCAAAGGTGATTAATGAGAACAGTAAAATTGGGGAATCTCGGCGAATAAAGCGGTTTAATTTTACAACAAAAAAAATTGGATAATTTTTTTCTAAAATTCCTTATCCGTGTATTTGTTTGCTGAGGATAACACCATTTTACGGATGGCCAACCGTTCCACAAATTTAAATTTGACACACCCCGGCTCATTCTCATTATCGTCGTCGTCGTTGACGATGAAATCGCTCAGATGATCATCGGAAGTTGAGTGGGAAGATGACACGTCCTCAACTGTTTGGACATCGCTTTCATTCCCTTCAGAATCGTTGGTGTCCACTCCTCTGGAAATTATATATAAATTTTTAGGATTTTAGACTCAACCCCCATTGAATTTTTAAATTTTCCATGAAATCTCGCGGATCTAGATTCATTCACAAATCAGGAAAAAAGTCCACTAAAACTAAACGTGTTGTATTGATTTGATTTATGTTAATATTATTGTTTTTAATACATTTTTGAACATGCAAAAGATCCAATACTGTCGAATTACTTGAGGCAAAAAAAAATTGGGGTTTTAAAGATATATTTTTATTCCACTTTCGAAACGCCTTTCGATTTCAATAATTTCGAGGTTTTTCTTTCGTTTCGATTTCGAATCCCGAAATTAATAAAATTTCGATTTCGAAAAATGTTTTCCTCTCTAACACCTTTTTTCTTCTCTTTGTCGCCTACGGCGCTTCAGTGCATCGTCCATCTCTGCCTTCTCTGTCCGTTTGCGTTGTATGCGCTGACTGACGCGCACATATTGCACCTCTGGCGCCGATGTGTCTCCATTCTTCCTATTGCCTCCCTTCTGCTTCTTCTTTCTCTTTCGTTTGCCAATGATTTCTTCTCTTTCCTCTCCATCTTTGGCACTCTCTCCGACATTCGTGCTCTCTACATCGCCGCCGCTGCCGCTGCCATCACTGTCTGCTGCGTTTTCAATGACAAAAATTTTATGGAACAAAATTTGCAAATTCGGAAATGCGACCATCATTCACAGAAAAAAAAACAAAGTTGGTTAAAGAAAATTTTTTCAAAAAACACGTTGTTTTTTTTGAGAATTCTGCTCTACACGCCGCCAACAAAAAATTTGAAATTTTTTTGATGGAATTTGTTAAGGAAATAGTCTATAAATTCAGAATTTTGCACAGGTCCTTTTCAGAATCTGCCAACACGCAAAAAAAACAAAATTAATTTTCCCCACTAAAAAAAGAAAATTTCTAAGACTGCCCCAGGCGTCAAAAACACAGAAAAATTTTGGGAACAAAAAATTTGTTGAAGAATTAGGCGGCGCCTCGGGGTGCCAGAAAAAAATTGAGTGATCAATTTTTTTATGAATTTTTTAAAATCTCTGCTCACCGCTGATGCTGCTGCTCTGTTCCTCTTCCACTTCATTGTCCGGCACCACAAAATTTGCTTCATCTTCATCTCCGGATGACACACCGATCAGCTCGTCCCCGTCGTATTGGTCCTAAATTGAAACATTTTTTAGAAAAAAAAGCCCCCCCCCTCCAAAGCAAAAAAAAGGAAAACAAAGGGCAATTTTCTGAAAAATTGCCACAATTTTTCACCAAAAGTAGCTTTAAAATTTAACAAAATTTCTAGAACCCGTCATTTTGAAAATTTCTGAACCCGAAACCTGGATTTTAGGGGGGTGGACCTGGGCCTGGATCCAAGTCCATGCCGGTCTCTAAAAATTTCTTGACAAAAACACCCGTCAAAAAAGTTAAAAAAATTAAATTTGATGTCAAAACGCTAAAAACCCCATCAAAAAATTGAGGTTAAAAAAAAGCCAAATTTGCAACAACCAAACCAAACCTGATAGTAACGGTCTTGGAAGCGAATTGTCCGCTGAATTCTTGTGGTCGCCTTCATCGGCGTCCTCAGAGGGGATGGCGACGACGAGCCGGAGGCGGATTTTGGGCTCTTAAAATTTTTAAATAACATTTTTTAACGCGAAATCGAAAAATTCAAACTTTACATAAAATGGAGAATTGTTTTTTAACGAAAACGCCAACAATTTATAGGCCTTTTTGATCGGCCCCTGCTACAATGAGTCGAAATTTCATAAAATTTAATGTCATTTTTAGCACTATACAGCCCCGGGGATCGAGGTTTATGCACAACCATAAGGGCCACCCCCCTTTATTTTTCTAAATTTATGAAATAAACCTCAAAATTTCGACTTTTCGGCCGATGCTTGCTAATTTTTTAACAAAATCGTAAAAAAAATTTCCGCACCCTTCTACCAATATTTAGGCTTCAGGGAGCTCCAGCCCGTGTCAAACAATTACAGAAAAATTGCAAATGTTTTTTCTTGAAAATTCCATTTTTCTGAGCGAGGTAGAGCCTGTCTCAGATGCTTCAAAAAATTCTTTTTAGAATTTCAGTAAATTTTTTGTTGTTGCTAAATTTTGTTTTCTTACCTCTTCTTCAGTTTCGCTGCTGCTGCTGTGGATGACCCGACGCCTGCGCAGCACCTTGGCATTTTCTTCCTCCTCCTCTTCGTCCTCAATGACTGCTCGAACTCGTCGTTTTGATGGAGTTTCCATGGACAAATTTAAAAATGCAAAACTTGGAAATGTCACAAAGATTAAAAGCGAAATTTAATGTCAATATTTTTAAGGAACTTTGTGTCAATCATATGGAACTGCTTTTAAATGAAAGAAGCATTTGGTCTTAATAGGAAATTGTATTCGGATGAAATAAAACAGGAAAAGCTGAAACAATATTACGAAATTAAAAGATCAATTCGAAAATTGGAGAAGCCAATTGGCCAAAATGATGAATGCCTCAAAGACCACAATTCAAAAATGGAAAATTGCAATTTAAGTATGTTTTTGAAAATTCTGCACAATTTCAATTTACACATACAACATCTTCTGACATATTTCGCGCTTCTTCGATCTTAGCCCGTCGCCGGGTGGGGAATTGCAGCGGGTACTGCTCGGGCAAAGCACGGTGCACGTGCGAATGGTACAGATACACGCTGATCAGCTCGTCCCGTGTCAACACTCCGGATGGAACTGTCAAATTGCGGGGAGTTCAAAGCAATTCCCCGTGGCGGTGTCCGTACGTTTTGCCAACGGTACGTTTTGCCAACTCATAGTCAGCAAAAATAGTACGTTTTGCCAACCCAGCAAAAGGGTACACGCTATGTCAACTCATCAAAAACTTAAATGTCGATCGATTTCGAACCCCGGACCCGAATTTGAAGGTTTTTCGATTTCAAAATTGTTTCGGCATCTTTTGCCCAAAAACATTCAAAAAGATGCTCAAAACAATCCAAAAAACGCAAAGTTGGCAAAACGTAGCGTTACCCCCCGTGGCTATTCAATTCCACTGACCAATATTATCAGAAAAAGCGCCCACTGGGATGAGGGGAAAACGAATTGCGAAGAATGCCGGGCCAAGCATTGCACGCACATTCTCCGCCAAACATTTTTTTCCATTTTGAGAGCATTGTTCGGATGCCCAATTAAGAAGCTATAAAGAAAAATATTAAATTTGATTAAAAACTAGAGCCCGGTCGAGCCGAGAATCTCGTCTCGAAATCTCGACTCGAGATCTCGCTTGAAGAATTTTTCCGAGAATCTCGGCTTTTTCGGGAATCTCGTCTCGAAGATCTCGAAAAATCTCGACTTGAGATCTCGCTCGAAGCTCAAGTCCGGGCTCTATTAAAAACATATTGAATTTTTTTTTGAAATTACACCATTCCGTCGACTAAATACAAATTTATATAGGTATATTTTTTTCTCGAAATTACAGCATTCCAAATTGCAATTTCTTCGCTGATCTGCAGCTGATCACGGACCACAATTTCGCACAACAATTTTTGGTCGATTTGCATAAATTCTTTTGAGAGGATCAAAGTTTCCGCATTTGCATCAATGTATTCCAAACAGCGGCGAGCAAAACCCTAAATTGAAACGTTTCTTTTATTAGAAGGAATAACCGAATTTTGCTTCTTCTGCTGGAGGGTGGAATGAAAGATTTATTTTGTCACAAATGGATTATTGGAAAACAAAGCAGTTTTGAAGCCCGAATCCAGACCGGTCCCAGGGCAATAACTTGCTTAAACCTTAATCTCCTTAAAACCATTCGGAAGTTCGTGTGAGTTGGCGCTATTGCATAAGTTAAAGCTTTGCGATGAGAAAAATATTAAAAATGCTATGGCCAAAAAACCCCCCAAAAAATAAAATTTTTAAGTTTTCTGACCATACACTTTTTTAAAACTTGTCCAATTGCAAAGCTTTCGCTTAACCACAGCTTCAACTCTACGAGAAGCCCCGAAAAACTTTTAGAAGCTCTGAATCGGTTAAGATTGAAGCCAGTTTTGTACGCATAAACTGAAGTAGCACCAACTTCTTCGCCAAGAAAGCGAGCCTGGTCAAACGTGAAGAAAACATCGCTAAGCTTCTCGATAGGAAAATTGACACACGCTTGGATCAGACCAACCACGCCGTATTTTTTTGCTTAAATTCAATAATTTTAATTAATAAAAATTTTTCAAACTTCTTAAAGACTTATTTTCGGAACATTGGTCAAAATTTTGGTCAAATTATTCTTTTTTTCTTTGAAATCAAAGCGTATATTTAAAAAGTGTTTATGAATAAGTATACTAAATATTTTAGCACCTCCTTTTTTAATTCAATTCACACTTTTAGGAACATTAAAGCTTAATATTTAAAAATTATTTATATTCTCAAGCATGTTGAACGCAAGTGCTTCAAATGTAAAATTTTCGCTTAGCAATACCGATTTACTCAAAAAAATTGCCGGTTGGGACAAATATAGTGAGAAACACACGAGCCCTGCTTTACATACAAAAAATTTTAAAAAAAAAATTTAATAACCCGCTGTAAGCACAGCGATTGCATTGTCCCCGTTCAGTCCGCTCAAATCGTCGGCGTAAATGAAGCTCAGCATCGCCTTGAACGCCTCCACCTCCACGTCGGGCACCTCCACGGGCTCAGTCACTTTCGAAAGGGCAAAAAATTGGATTCAAAAAATTTAAACAAAATTTTCCGTACATCCTCCAAAGGAGGCCCTTGCATATGCAGCGTCAAAACGGAACATCGCCTCGAACACATCGGAGGACAACTTCAGAATCAGTTTATGTGCCGGAAGAAGCTTAAAGATTCCAAAATGAGCGCTCATACAAGCCCGTAACCAGGGGGGGGGGGCAGCTGCCCCCCCCCCCCGCCAAAAATGTTTTTTGAGAAAAAAACCCCATATGGGGGACCCTTTTGTTTTGCAAAATTTGTAATTCGTGACCCGATTTTCTTAACAAATTCCATACAAAAAATGCAAACATTTTTCCCGGCGGACCCCCCCCCCCCATTCCTAAAAAGCTTTAAAAAAATAATCGTTTTAAAATTTCGCTGCAAATCCCTTAACAAATTAAGTCAAAAATCTAAATTTTCTTGGCGGGGCCTATCGGCATCGCCGACCCCCTCCCCCAGAAGTGAAGCAAAATTCTCAAAAGAAATTTGCATTTTTACGGTCCTGCGCTCATATATGATTAAGCAAGGATTACCGGACATTTGCGGCCCAGATGTTTTGTCCGGACCGGAATAAGAATTTGCTTCAATTTAGTCCGATTCAGAAAATCTTAAAGCCAATCGAAAAATCTCTCCAAAAGCTTTGCGATTGGACAAGTTCAAAGAGCTATGGCCACAACACTTGAAAATGTTTAAAAATCCCAATTTAAATTTGCCCAATCGACAAGCTTTAGCTTAACGATAGCTCAACTCAACTCAACTCAGTACGAAAAGCGCCCGACTGGTTTTTAGAATGTCTGAATCAATTCAAATAGGAACAAGCAATTACTTGGCATTTAAGAAATTTAATTTTTTCCCAAAACTCGCCTCTTTTTCGTCCCCTTTCCCGACCAAAAAGTGCACATCCGCATCATTCACTGTGCTCTGCAAACGCTTCATCCGAACCGCCAAAGTGTCAGATTTTGTCATGTCACCACTATTCAAACACTTAAAATATTTGTTAAAAAAATTTTTTTTTTAATTTGGGAACTTTTTTAATTTCTAGACCGGAAGCAAGCCAAACACCACTAGAGGTGCTTGTTTTGTTTTCTCATTATACAAACGTTTTCCTGCATTTTTTGAAGATTTCAACCTTTTTCGGTTCATGCATAAATTATTTTTCACATTCTGAATTTTTCAAACAATGTTCGAGTTCGAGGTTCGGAATTCGCAAAATTCGAGCTCGGACCAATAAACAAAAATTTAAGTTGGTAAACCTTATATTTCGCTTCATGCCTTGTGCCGGGTTTTTGAATCGGTTTGCCGTTTCGTGTTTTTGAGTTTTTTCGATGCCATCCCTGGTCACCAGCTGGCACAAGTGAAGGCGCATCTACACAAAGTTTTAATTAAATGATTATATAAAAAAGTTTGGTTTCCAGGACTAGAAAAGTGCTGCTGCTGCTGTTGGTGTTCAAAGTTCTGATGGGCACTGACAATTTGAGCATTTGGCGGGCCGGCAATGCCCGCTGGGCTTAAAAGGAAAACAAACTAATCAATTTTGAAAAATCAAAAATTCAGAAGCCCTCACTTGAACCCAACTTGACTGATCATCCCCCCAAACAAATGATTCCACGACGATGCCATTTTCCGCTTTCAATAGTGTGTCTTTTTCTTTGTACGTAAGTTTAAACACAGTTGTGATCCAACTAATGATCCGATCTTTGGTCACCCATTTGGCGCTAGAGCTCGGCAGGAACGGAATTCCCGCGGGAAAAGTACGGGATTCCCGGTACCGTTCCCGCCCTTTTTGCCAGGCGGAAGGGAACAGGAAAAGTAGAGTTGGTCATTTTTCCCGGTTCCGGGACTAAGGTACTGAAAAAAAGTACAAACGAGTACCTCAGTCCCGGGTCTCACCGGGACCGGGAAAAAAACCGGGAATTCCCGGTTTTATCCCCTAGAAATTCCCGGTTTTAAATTTGCTGAAATCCCGGTCCCGGTTTTTCCCAAAAATCCCGGTCCCGACCAACTCTAAGGAAAAGACAGGATTCCCGGCCCGTACTTTTTGAAATTCCCGTTCCCGTAAATAATTGCTTGGCGAAGTGTTTCACAAACATTGCACCAATTTT
Organism: Globodera rostochiensis; assembly: GCA_018350325.1. NCBI lineage: Eukaryota > Metazoa > Nematoda > Chromadorea > Rhabditida > Heteroderidae > Globodera > Globodera rostochiensis. The sequence continues at coordinate 2,428,388 of JAEVLN010000010.1, forward strand.
TCAAAAAACCCCTAATTTCAATTGTTTAACGGCGGCGCCTATTGACACCGTCGAAGCCCCCAAAAATGTGCACTACCGTATATACTCTTTTAATTACTAATTATTAGAGGGTAGGTTACCGTGATTTTAAAATTTTGGTCGCAAATTTCTTACAAATTGAATTTTTTTTGGACACTTTTGTTACAGAAAATTGATTTTGAAAAAAACTAAAAAAAGGAAATTTGAATACCTACCTATTTGCAATTCATATTTATAAATGAATTGAAAAATGATGAAGGCTTTTGGGTTGACTTTTTGAGGAAAAGATGGTTAACAATCGATGGCGGAATGGGGAGGGCAGGTGAGGTGGCGTGCCCTGGAACATGACCGGGTCGGGGTCAGTTTGGCGCCGACAAGTTTGAAACGTTATAACTTTTTGCATTTGACCAAATCAAACAATTTTGGTATCATTCGAAAGCACTATGCCTGTAGATGTTATAATAGAAAAGAGCTAGGTGATTCGACTTAAACAAAGAAAACTATGGCTCAGCGCGACAGGTTGGCACAAAAAAGGTCACCCACTCACCCCTCTAACTCACTCTTCCAAGCAGAAAATTGTATGGAATTCCGTCCAAAAAATTTTTAAAATGCATATGTATAAACCGGTCAATTTTGCATACCATTCTCACAGATCAGCGCCTTCTCATGTTTATATAAACAAAATGTCAATAAATTTTGTCAAAAATGCGTCAGTCAATTTTTTTTCAATTTTGACCAGTACTACTAGAGGCCGGCCGGGAGTGGGACTTTTAACGGGATTCCCGCTCCCGACAATTTGAACTCCCGCTCCCTTTTTTTACCTGCCTCTAATCAGTACCATACAGTAATTTACTTGGTGGTTCCGGTTCCGGAACTGCGGTTTTGGAACCGGGACATCACTGGGTACCATAGCGCAAAACAATTCATGTCGCGCTTGGCAAACGGTACATGTTGTACATTCCGTCAGGGTAAACACGTTCGACCCTCGCTGGGTCGGTGGTCCTCCTCTGTGTTTGTTTGTCTTTTGGGTGTGTTTACGGCTGAAATTAGAAGAAAGCTGCTGCTGCTGCTGCTGCTGCTGCTGCTGCTGCTGCTGCTGCTACAACATATCCATTTTGCGGACCCCTTCAGCTCGTGTTCGTCTTCGTGTCCTTCTTCCACAACAATTTATTGTTTGTCCTACACACCTGTGTGTACACATACACACTCAGTCAGTGTGTGCGCATTTGATGGAATATGTACCCCCACAATTTTTATACGAGGTGTGCACAGCGCCATGGCTGGGCGCGGCAGTCATTTTAAAGGTGACCAGACCACCGCGCTTCAATGCATTTCTGTCCATTTTGAGCAAAATTAGGTTATGAACCCCTCCCAAAAATTTAATTTAAATGCTTCCAATGTAGCGTTGTCGGTTCCTGGAAATTCTTCGGAATTTCGGTTATCCGAACCGAACGAAAAAATTCCGGGTTTGGTTCGGAACAACAAGCCTAAAGCGGTTCAAATACGTCAATTTTAAATTTGGGAGGTGGTTGTATAACTTAAAAGTCCCAAATTATTTTCCCCAAATTTTGCATTTTCGATTAATGAATATTTTCGCTCTTACAACCATCGCAGTTGTGTTGTGCATTTGCAACGGTAACTATTATGCATTATTTGGTAGAGCCCGGACTTGAGGATCGATCGTGATTTCGATCGAGATCTCGAATTTTGGTAAATTATGTCTATCAAAAGTCGATCGAGATTTTGATGGAGAATCTCGAGAAAAAATCTCGGTCCAATTTTGTTTAAATTAATTCATTATTTAGAAAATTAAAAAAACACTTTTAAGGACTCAAATGCAAATATGGCAGAAAAGAGAAAAGCAATGAATATAACGAAACAATAGAATGCGACAAGGATTCACATTATTGTGTTGCGGCCAATTGCGCAATCGGTCAAAGATTTAAATAAATTTAATATTATGTAGGCTCATCTTTTAGTTAATTGAATCGAATTTTAAATTAATTAATTGGTTAATATAAATTTTTTTTTAAAACTGACAGTAGCCGGCATACGTTTTTGGGAACCTGGTATACCAATAACGCACAGGTACTTCTTAATATATCATGCCAAGCGAAAACTGCAGAGTTGGACGCGACCGGGATTGGTACTGAAATTGCACATTTTTTCCATTTTTGGGATAAAATTTGTTTTTTAAAACTCCCTTATATGGTTCTGGGTTTTTTACCAATCTTTATTTTTTTTATTTTTGTGTCCACTAGTCCCGGTTTTTTGACCCGGGGACTTTTTTGCGTCCCCCGCCGAATTTTTCCAAAATCCGTCGAACTCTATCGAAAAGCATCTGCTGATTGAAACGGTGCGCAATTTGCAATCACATGATGAGCTACTTAAAAAACCCTAAGAAGAGAACCTGTTTTTAAAATATATTTTCAAAAAATCAAAATAACCTTAGAAAAAGAATTTGCTCAAAAATTTGAAGAGCTGAGCCCCATCGCATAACAACATATTGGGACTGCTTCAAAAACAACGACATGAACGCGTGTGTTGAACGCTTTCAGAGGATTAAGCAGGATGTGATTGTGGAATGCGATCCGTGCTTTATTGGCCAAAAGGATGTCGACTTGGCCAACGTCGAGTTTTCATTTCCACAAAATACGACGGCACTTCTTCCATTTGGGGATTCTACCCAAAAAGGTCCAAGATTTTATATAAAACATAGAGGCTAAATGAACAAAAAATTGCGTTCCAGTTGTAAGTCACGGCATCAGCAACGCCATGCCGTGGATTTTCTTAGTGGCTTTATGTAATTATTTTCATAATATAAAATATATTTTTGCTAAAATAATTTTTCCAGCAATATTACTATTCTATCCGTGCCGCGATTGAACACTTTGTCAACGAATTGAAGAATTTTGCGATTAAATATATATTTTAAAATTTTTAAATAACAAACAAGATTTCATGATGAATTTTTATGTTTTTGTCATTTTAACAATTTTAAAAATAAAAACGTTTTCTTAGCAGGACACTGAGTCGGAGCAGGAATAAAATTTAATTTAATTTCGAATAAATTGCATAATATTAATTAGGTAAATATTTTATTAGCTAATAATAAAACACAAAATAAATATTCTGTTTTTGCACCGGCTAATAATATTTTAAAATAAATTTTTTTTTTGCAAGAAATAAAAATTTACAAAACAAGATGATTTTAAAATTTGTATTTTGTAATAAAAAATGTAATCATCGTTGGTGAAAAATGATTTATTAGGGGGATTTGTTCCGTAATAATATTTGTTGCTTTGATAAATATTTCCTCAATTTCTTATAGAAAATGTTTGTGATTGTTTGGTAGCAGCAGTATGGGGACCAAGTATGTGGGAGCCGGCGACCTCAAAAAATTTTAAAAATCGGGAAATTTCAGAAATTCAAATTCCGACCATTCCTGATGGGGACCAAGAATGCCGCGGGTTGAAAAAAAAATAGCGGGTTGGGGTTTCGGGTCGAGAAAAAGCCCGAGTTTCGGCTCTCGGGTTTCGGGTAACCCGTGGGGTCCCTGGTCCCTCTGGATTCTTGCAAGAAAAAAGAAGTTTTAATGTCCCGATTTCGAACCCCGGATTCGAAATCGAACACTTTTCTTAACACCCTACAATAGCTTCCATGTTCCTTATTTGGCTGCCCATTAGCTTATGCTGCTGCACGAGCGGTGGTTAGTTGGTTGTTTTCAGAGGCTAAGGTGGGGAAGGTTTCTAAGATTTTGACAAGCAGCAGCAGGTGTAAAGCGGTAATTGAAACAGTTGGCCATGAATAAATTCTTGAAAAATGAGAGGAACAAAACCAACCAACTTTATAATTGCATTAACTAAAAATTGTCACCTTTTTTATGGGTTAACATTTTTACAAAAGCGATTCTTAAGTAAATTGGAAAATTCTAAAAACATAAAGTGGCCTATCATTACCATGATATTCTAATTTATAATTGAAAAAACAACTAAAGAAAATAATAATTATTGCTTTGATATTCCTCAATTTTCTTATATTATTATATTTTTGAATTTAATATATCACAAAGTGACTAATCAAATGAGTGACTTGACGGAGAAGAATGTTCAGCAAACGATCAAATCGGCATTTGAGAACAAACATAATGATGAAATTAAGGTCTAAAATTTGAGTAAATTAAAAATGGCAAAATTTGATTGCTAATTTTTAAGGGGATTATAAACGCGTCAATCGATGACAAAATGGAAAATCATTTCTCAAAACTGGCACAACTTTTTCAAAATGCTGCCATTATTGTTGGAATTGCTATCGTACTCATCCTGACTACCGGCAAACTTTGGGGAAAAGTCAAAATTGCGTTGAATGAGAGGAACACACCACAACCAGCAGAAGCCAAAACGGTTGAAGAACCGGTGCGTTTTAAGAGTTAATTGTTTTATTTAAATGGTATTTAGCAAATTATAATTTAATTATTTCAAAAAAAAACAAAAATTATATATTTTAAAAGGCGATTCCATTGGAAGCGGAAGCGTGGTGGCAATTTCATTCAATTCCCCTCCCAAAATGTGCTGATTTTGTCGCTTTGCACCCAATAAATCTTGAAGGGGTAAATTTTTGTTTTTTTAAATTTTATTTTAAAAATCAATCTCCAAAAAAGCTACAAAATCTCATTTTCAGAAAAAAACAGCTTTGTCTCAAAATGTCTTATTTGGATTTTCTCAGTTGGGTGCCGGATTTATATAGAATAAAAATTTGTCAAAGGTGGTCAATAAAAATGTTTTGTTTGAATTTATTTTTTTTACTTTTATATTTCGTTTTTCGAAATCCGAAAACTTTGGTCCCTTCAAATTCCTTTCAATTAGAGTAGGCCGGGACTGGTACTGGTACTGAAGTCTCCAATTTTGGGACTGAATTTCCCCCTTAAAGAATCCCGGTTTTTTTCAAAATTTCCAAATCTTTGTTTTTGACCATTAGTTCCGGGTTTTGGACGTGGGATTTGATTAATTTTCTCCTTTATAAAATCCGGGGTTTTTTATTTTCTCAATCCCGATCCCGGTTTTTTCCAAAAATCCCGGTCCCGGCCTACTCTACTTTCAATCATTATTCCAGAATAAAATTGGATTCGCAAATGCTTTGTGCATGACAGATTATCCCATTTAGCCGATTTGTGTTATATGATTTTGAAAAATTTTGGAATTATTTCTTAATTTTAAAAGTTGATCAATTTACAAATTTCGACTGATCAAATGAATATGTATAGAAATTCTCGGCAGTACCTGCCGCGCAAATATTAAAATAATTTTGAATAAGAGTGTTTATGTTGAAAATTATAAAAGTTTAATTATAATTCACAGGAAACAAATAATAATGTGAACGATAATGGTGGACAGCAGATTTTGATGGTAGATGAACTCCATGAAGAGTGCGGCGTTCGAGAAGAAGAGGAGGAAGAACTGATGGAAAAGAATTTATTTGCCAGCCGCATGGTTGAGAGGCCATTAAAAGTAAGTGAAAGAAAATCCCTTTTTAAATGCATTAATATTTTTAGTGCAACATTTTCGGCCATCGATCGGCACAATCTTTTGACCTGCAACTGCACATGTGCACCCACACCGGTGTGAGGCCGTTCAAAGTGAGCAAAAAAAAATCATTTTAAAAATGTTTTTATTATTAAATTTGGTGCACCATTTGTGGTTTGGTTTGTGGGCTCCCTGTTTTGAAAAAATAATTTTTTTTTAAAGTCGAATACACCACCTGAATACCCTAGAAACACTTTTTTTGACTTTAAAAACAAAGCCCACAAATCAAAGTATTACCCTATTTCGTAATATATATTTAAAAAAATTCCGGAATTAGTGCCCAAATGACTCGGTATCCATGTGACTCGTGCCCAAATGTCCGAAAACTTAGTCTCTTCAAAATTACAATGATTATTCTCAAATGAAATTGAAAATGACTGTATTTTTTTTTACAAATTTGAAACTGTTTATGGGTGACAATCCATTTTTAGCTGACTTTGTGGAAATATATAATTTTGAAAATTTTTTGGAATTATTGGTTAATTTTCAAAGTTGATCATTACATATTTCGAATGATCAAATAAATAGTATAGAAATTCTCGACATCGCCTGCGGCACAAATATTACATAAATTTGAATAAGATTGTTTATGTCGAAAATTAAAAGTTTAATTTCACAGGAAACAAATAATAATGTGAACGATAATGGTGGACAGCAGATTTTGATGGTAGATGAACTCCCCAAAGAGCGCGGCGTTCGAGAAGAAGAGGAGGAAGAACTGATGGATAAAAAAGAAAAAACAAAACACGAAGAGGAAGAAGAAGAATCAACAGATGAAGAAAAAAAAGAATCGACGGATGAAGAAGAGAAAGAACTGATAGAAAAGAATTTGCGCGCCACCCACGCGGATGAGGGAAAGAAATTCAAAGTAAGTAAAAAATAAATAAATAAACAAAAACATTTTTTAAATACATTTAAATATTTAGTGCACCGAATGTGCTTATCAAACAGCACAAGCCGGAAATCTGAAACGGCACATGCGCGCCCACACCGGCGAGAGGCCGTTCAAAGTGAGCGAATAAAATTCATTTAAAAATGCTTTAAAAATTAAATTTAGTGTACAATTTGTGGCCATAGTTCAGCACAATCTGGCGACCTGAAACTGCACATGCTCACCCACTCCGGCGTGAAGCCCTTCAGGGCTGTGTCGAAATTTCGATTTTCGAATTTCGATTTTCGACGTTTTTTTCCTTTCGATTTTCGATTTCGACAAAAATGGGCTGTTTTTCGAAAATAATTTCGAAAGTCGGAGGTCCAGGTTTTTAAATTTTTGGCAAGGATGGGCAGTGGTCTTGCCAACTTTTTGACAAACTTTCAATCTTTTTTACATGCGTCCAACAGGTTAATTTATAGCTCAGTGGTTTGTCTTTACGATTTTGTCTTTTGTGTTCGAACCCGCTACAGTGCGATCACTTTTTTAACCTTTCTTCGGCCTTCACATTCTATCCCCCATTAACGGAACATTTTTAATGATTTTCAATTATTTTTAAATTAAAATACTTACAAAAAAAGACCTCCGTACATTCTCCACTCTTATGTAAAAATGTTTTCCCCGAAATTACGAAGAAAAAAGCTCAATTTTGCGAAAATTTTGGTGAAATTGCTTAACAAAACCCCCAAATTTCTCCCAGCGGCGCCTATCGGCACCGACGGGCCGCCACTGAAAGCATAAAGTCGACCAATTCATTGTGGTTTTTGGATCATTTTTCTTAACAAATTGAGTCAAAAAATCAAAATTTTCTCGGCGGCGCCTATCGGCACCGCCGACACCCCACCCTCATAAAAGCTTAAAATGGGCATATGAAGGCCTCTGAAATAAAAAATGCATCCTTCAAAAATTTAAAAATGAACAAGAAATATTTCAAAAAATATTTATTAAATAAATTATTTTAAAAAAATTTTTTCTAATCACATAAAAAAAATTTTCGATTTTGTTTCGATTTTCGATTTTCGAATTTCGATTTTCGACGTTTTTTTCCTTTCGATTTTCGATTTCGAACTTTTCAGTTTCGATTTTCGATTTCGACTTTTTTTTTACTTTCGACACAGCCCTGAAGCCCTTCAAAGTGAGTAAACGATAAGCCCTAAAATTTCTTTACTATCCTCTGGAAATTCATTTAAAAATGCTTAATAAAAATTAAATTTAGTGTACAATTTGTGGCTATCGATCAACACACGCAGGAAATTGAAACGGCACAGGCGCACCCACACGGGTGAGAAGCCATTTGAGGTAAATGAACGAATTATGTTTTTAAATACATTTTTTAAATATTTAGTGCACCATTTGTGGCCATCAAACAGCACAAGCGGGAAATTTGAAACAGCACATGCGCATTGCGCACCCACACGGGTGAGAAGCGTCGACACTTGCGCCAGCTTCATTAAAGAAATCTTTCCCTGGTGGAAAACGGAATTATATTTTTGCGATAAACATACAAAATGTATTTAATTTATTCTGGCTTTTTTTTTTCGATTTCACCTTTTTTCGTTTCTCACAATTGTAAATATATGTTCACATGTTTTGGAAAATTTTATTAAAAAAATCAAAAAAAAAAAAAAATTTTAAAGAATATTTCGATCTTTGGTGGTGCATTTTTGGTCAACAAAAAAGTCATTTTTTAAAAATACCGAAAAAAATATCGCGGTATTCCACACAGAGATATCTCGGTAATTATACCTGACGTTAACAAATAAACAATTATCAATTTTAAATATTTAAATTAGGTTTATGTAAAACAATTCTTTTTATTTTTTCCACCCGCTAATGAATATAAACTTGCGGGCCTGAACCGCCGACGAAAACGACACGTCCAATTTCGTGAACAGCAGCGTGTCCAATGCCCGTAAATCGGGGGCTTTCCACGTCATCCCCGGAGGGGTCTGAAGAGGGGCGTCGAAAATGATCAGCAGTTTTTTGGGCTGACGATGATTAATCATTCTAAAAAATATTTCCTAAACAGATTCCAAAATGTTTACTCTATTTTATTTTGATGATTTGAACGCCAACAAATCCAAATCCAACCATTACAAAAGTTTTTTATTAAATCAAAATATTAAACTTAAGAGACATGAAAATTATTGTTCTTACAATTTTTTGTGTTGCGCCGTGGGTTTGCTTCGGTAAATTTATATATAAATATAAATAATATATATATTTATTATATTTATAATAAATTTATACATTCTAAATTTAAAGGACTCAAGTGCAAATTTAACGAAAAAGTACCGGGGGTTCGGCCCGAAATTGTCAAATGTCAAAATGATGAGCATTATTGTGCTGCAGCCAACTGCACAGCATGTACACAGCGATTTAAATAATATTATTATTTACTTTCAGTAAAATAATTCCAGGAAAAATTTATAATTTTTAAAAACTAATTTGAACCCCAAAGACATGAATTGCAACATTCAAAAATATTAAAATTATAAACTATTGTAAGGATTTGAGTGTTCCGCTGGTTGGAAGCGAACGGTTAAAACGCCTATGGCGGGGGCAAAAGATCATCCATAAAGAAGAAACCAAATGGGTAGCCCCGGTAGCTCAGTTGGAAGAGCTGCCCACGGATTGGGTGGAGGACGTGGGTTCGAGTCCCACCCGGGGCTAACATTTGGCCTATTCTTTACTCTATGTATCGGCACATTTTTAGATAATAGTTTTACGGAGCCCAGCAGTTATCATTTTACAAGCTGGGGATGTTTTAATTCCACGGATTCGCAAAAGTGTAGCGAATTATTCACAGCAAAATCTTTTTATGGTCGAAACTACACATGCGAGCCGTGCTTTATTGGCAAAAAGGATGTTGACTTGGCCAACGAGAATTTTACGAAAGGTATGCTTACCTTTTTTATAATTAAAAAAAAAATAAATTTTACTTACCTAGGGTTCAGCTATTCGGCTTGGACCCGGGTGGGTGGGTGGGTGGGTATCTTTTGATTTTTTGGCCCGGCAAAAGGCTCGGTCCAAAAATTCCGGATTCAATCTCGCGCAATCCCGACAACCGAGGGGATTCCGATCAATTGATTCTCCATTTCGATGACAAAATAATATTACTTGCATTTAAAAATGTCTAGCTAATTTAAAAAAAAAAATGTTTGCTCTACAATTTTTTTTGTGCTTTTCTATGGTTTCGGTGAACAAATTTAATATAGGAATTAAATTGACTATTTTCCAATTTTAAAGTGCTAAGATGCAAACGTGGAGAAGAAGGTGGACCATCGGATTATACTGAGATTGTTGAGTGTTATGAGGGGGCACATTTTTGTGTTGCCGCAAGTTGCATTTATTGTAAGGATCGCAGAATTAAATTGGATATTTGGTTGATAACCCAATTCTTTTTATTATTCCAGTGAACTCTGGCTTCGGGCCTCAGCCGAAAGGTAATTAAATGTAATTAAATTATTCAATATATAATTGATTCATTAGCAAATAATTGAATTTAAATTATTGTAATTTTAGTAAAGAAGGCCACAAATAACGTTACAAAATGGGCCTGTGCCGAGCATAATGACCCACGTTACGGAATGTCTGCAGATATTCCGGATATCGACATGGTGTGCGATGAGCCACGCTTTATTGGTGAGAAAGATGTCGATTTGGCCAACATTAACTATACCGGAGGTAAACAAATAAAACAAAATCAATTTTAAAATATTTAAATTGTTTTTTTAGTTTTCCCAACCGCTGCTGAATATAAACTTACGGGGCGCAACCCGCCGACGAAAACGCCGCGTCCGATGGCAAACGCCGGAAAAGGTGGTACAAAAAGTTAGTATTATTTTAAAATTCAAATTGGCTGAGTTTAAAAATGATTTTTTATTCAAATTACATACTTCAAATAATATAAAGATTATTCAAATATTCCTAATATTCAAATAATATGCCGACATACGCGATTTTATTTACTGGTTAGTTTGTTTATATTCAAAAGCTCAAACTCGATTTTTTAACAGATTAATGAAGATTATAAAATTGCATTCCGTTAAACTTAAAAGCTATAATTATGGGTTTGAAATTGTTTGATTTCTTTTTTTTAACGATTTAAATACTATCAGAAAAAGCATAAGATATTTGCCATTTATTAAAATTTTATATTAAAAATTGACTCTGCACCGCGGAACTGCACATTTAAAGACAGTTTTCATTTGTAGTTGAAAGTGCATTCACCAACCTTTTGCTTGTTATGCTGACATTCGGTAAATAATAAACTAACATTTTAAGTGTAAAAAATGTTTTAAATTTAAATTTATTTCTAGTTCTGGCTATTTTGTGTCGTTTCTAATTGGTTCGGCCTTCGCGATTGTGCTGGATACTTAATTGCAATTTATGCATTGATTATAAAAAGTTTTAAATTGTCATTTTTTAATAAAAACATTTTTATTTTGATTCTAAAATTGGCGAAATGTTTACAAATTTTTAAAATATATCCAATAAAATGAGAAAAAGTCCATTCGAGGCTAAACCGTGGAAAAAACCGTGGAAAAAAACCCCAAAACGTGGAAATTTCCACGTTTCCGTAGTAAAATAACAACCCTGTTAAGGTCTCAAGTTCAAATTTGGTCAAAAAATGCCCAATTGGTCATAGGGAAATTTAAGAATGTCAAACTGATGAGCAATTTTGTCACCATAATTAGCAGTTATGGTTTTTTGCTGTTTTTGGAAAGTAACACTAGTAGAGGGGCTGGTCATTATGGAAGCATTCGAAATGTGATGCATTTTTAATGGGTTAAAAAGTTTGCTGCACATTTGTCCGTCGCCCAATTGTCCGGCCCAATTGTTCGTCGCCCAATTGTCCGCAGTCCAAATGTCCATCGCCCAAATGTACGGAAACCATCCGGACGTGTGCCCGCACACAAACTTTGTTTTAAATAAATTAAAAATTTTCAATTCTGTATCTTTTTTCTTTTCGACGCCGATAGTCAATTCATCTTTAATTAAAAATAAATTTAAGTAAATGCGAGAAAAATGTTCTGTAATTTGAAAATTTTTTTTTCTCAAATCCAAAATTTCAATTTTTTATTTTTAAGAATCGAAGTTTGCTGAACGACTTATCAAATGAAATCCCAAGACAAGCGCTGAAATCAAAATTCGATTTTAAGAGGGAATTGTTGAGAAAAAATTAAAAATTAATTATTTGAGTGCGTAAGTTGAAATATTTTTATAAATCGAATGAAATTAAAAACGGGTTTGACCATTTTTATTTAAAACCCAATCCCGACATTTCCAGTCGCCGCTAGGGATAAAATGAACTTTAAGTCGATTTTTTATTGTGATTTAAACCTTTTATCGTTAAAATAATTGAAACATATATAGAAAATGGATTCCAAATAAAAGGCAGAATAAATTAAAACATTTTGTATTTTTAACGCAAAAATATATGTTTTTCCAACAGCAAAAAGAGAGTTTCTTTAATGGATCCGGCGCAAATGGACTTTCAGATTTGAAGAATTTTTGAACGCCTTGTGGCAATCCGTGCACTAAACATTTATTTTACAAAAGATTTTCAGATTCGGCAATTCATAAGGGGGCAAAAAGAACGGGTAAAACTCACTTTAAATGGCCTCTCACCCGTATGGGTGCGCATGTGCCTCTGCAGATCGCCAGTGCGTGCTGATCGATAGGCGCATTTGGTGCACTAAAATTATATGATTAAATGCATTTTGTTTATGCGCATAAAATATGCACCAAAAATTGCAAAATATGCACATAAATTTTTCCAAATTCAATAGAAAATTTCCTCAAAATACTATAGCCAAGTTTTTCTTAATTGAAGTAATAAGAGAAATAAAAATTTTTATATGTAAATTAAAGGCATTTCAGAAAAATTTTTTGATAATAAGCAGAATTTTAAAACATTTTTTGGTGGCAGAATTTTAAGTCGCGAAAAATTTTTAGGTGTGTACATTTTTTGAAAATGTTCAAAAATTTGATCCTAGGGGTGTATTTTTTGTTCTTATTGCATTTTTGTTAAGGAATTTTTGAAAAATGGCGAAATATGCACATAAATCGCGAAATATGCAAAATATGCACATGGAAATGCGTTCTAGAAGCTTCAAACCAAGCTGAAAACACGTTTTTCGTGCGTTTTAGACCGTTCCCAGTTCAGGAAAAAATATGCATGTGCATATAAATGCCATCCCTAATTATTTTACTTACTTTGAATTTCCTCCCTCCACCCGTGTGGATGAGCATGTGCTGTTTCAAATTTCCCGCTTTTGTTGACCGATGGCCGCAAATGGCGCACTAAATTTAATATTAATAAACATTTTAAATGTTTTTTATTCCCTTACTTTAAAGGGTTTCACACCGGTGTGGGTGCGCATGTGCTGTTTCAGATTCCCAGGGTGTGCTGATCGATGGCCGCATTCGGTGCACTAAAAATAATATAAATGTCGGCGTATTATTTGAATATAAGATTTTCGAATTTTTTAAATTCCGGTTTTTCTTTATTGTTAAATTAGGGTTAAGCCCCGACCCCGACTTTCCCGCCGCCGAGGGGTCGGGGCTCAACCCCTAATTTAAATATCTTTTTTTGTTTGAGACGCCGACATTAATAACATTTATTCTCTCACTTTGAACGGCCTCTCGCCGGTATGGGTGCGCATGTGCTGTTTCAGATCGGCTGCGCGTGCTGATCGATAGGCGCAAATCGTGCACTTAAATATTTAAATGTATTTAAAATTTGTTTATTTATTTTCCCGCTCTTTTCTTTACTTACTTTGAATTTCCTTCCTACCACGCCCGTGTGAGTGCGCAAATGTTTTTTTGTCGATTCTTTCTCCTCTTCTTTATCCGGCATTTCTTCCTCCTCCTCTTCTTCATCCGGCATTTCTTCCTCCTCCTCTTCTTCATCCGGCATTTCTTCCTCCTCCTCTTCTTCATCCGGCATTTCTTCCTCCTCCTCTTCTTCATCCGGCAATTCTTCCTCCCGAACGCCGCGTTTTTCATGGAGTTCATTTGCCACCAGAAGCTGCTGTCCACCATTGTTAATCACATCCGTATTTGTTTTCTGTGAATTCCATAAACAAATTTTTTTAAACATTAATTATTTTGCGCAATCGTAAATTTTCAAAAATTGAATATTTTTTTTTGTTAACTTGTGTGTGTAGAGTGCGGATTTATGGTAACCCATACATTCTTTTTTTTTCCCACATTTGACAACCGCACTAAAGGTAGAAACATAAAGAACTTCAAAAAAAGCGGGAATCAGCGGAAACCGTCTGTCCAGAGAAGGCATCAGCGCGTTTAGGACTCTCCTTTTCATAAAAGATAATTGAATTCCCATTATTAATTATATACTCTAAATATTTATTTATTTTAATCAGGATGCGTAACTAAAATTTTCAAAAACAGTACATTGGATTTAAAATAACAGATTTTGGGGACAAAAAAACAGTACGTTTTAAAAAATGGCTCAAAGTATAGTAAATATTTATTTTTGCATGAAACATTTTGGACATTTTTTAAGCGAAAATTCAAAAAAGAGAGGGCAAAAAAAGCTTTAAAACTAACAAATTTGGCCTTCAATCAAAAAGCTCCAGAAATCTCAAATAAAGGACAAAAAAGGACGTGTACCCCAAATAAAGTACAAATCTTTAAAAAAAGCGCTTTTCAAAAGTTTTTTGTTATAACTTCTTTCAAGCTAACCAAATCAAACATTTTCGATATTATTCGAAAGCATGCAATGGGTAGAAGCTTTTAAACGCAAAAGCTAAGCTATAGGACAAAAATTGTGACCAAAAGAGCATTTCTGGCCATAACTTTTTTGAGAATTGTCCTATAGCTTAGCTTTTGCGTTTAAAAGCTTCTCTACCCATTGCATACTTTCGAATGATATTGAAAATGTTTGATTTAGTTAGTTTTTGCTTTACATTTTTTTTGGGTGATCGGGAATAAAAATTTGGTATAAAAAACAGAAGCCTTAAAAGCAACGAACTTTGGATTTGCAATTTATTATTTTAAAAGTAATTCAGATGGGGCTTTAACATCTCAAAACGTAAAAATAGATGTTGGAACGCGGAACTTCCTAGCCCAAAAATGGCGGAAATTTGTTTTTGGGTGAGAAGTGGTGAACATAAAATTTGGAATACAAAAAAGCACCGCCAGATCAATGGGAAAGGGATCAGAAAATGGCCGTTGGCCCGAAGTCCCCACCCCCGGCCATCGAACCGCCGCCCGCCCGTCCGTTGGCCCGTTTTATTTATATCAAATAAACGGATCATCACAGCCCCCGGGGGGACAAAGAAAATTTTGTTTTCCAATACAACAACAAAACGGACAAAAGAAAGTTTATGAATGACCCACATTTGTCAATTTTGTTTTGCCCAAAATTATGTAAATCAAGGAATAAAGTGAAAATTCGGAAATTATAATTTTTTTTTTTAAATTTTGAAAATATCATAGCAAATAATAATTAACGCAAAATTGGTAATAAAAGGGTTTTTCAAGATTAAAAAATTGTTTAGGTTAATTTTTAATTTTTCTAGTTCTGACCATTTTGTGTCATTTAGCTATGCCCTTCGCGATTGTACTGACAAAATGTTTTTAATTTGACATTTTTAATTAAAATTTTTTATTTTAATTACTTTTTGCTTTAATTGATTCTTTGATGTTTTAATTCTTATATTGTCAAACATAAATCATTGATTTTAAACTAAAAAGTTCATGTGCAGATTTGGTCAAAAATGTCCTAAATATTGTCATAAGAAATTTAAAATGCCAAATTGATGAGCATATTGTGCCCGCAGTTTCACAGTTTTTTCAATTGTTGGATTATAATATTTGCAGAGGTCTGGGTATTTTGTCCGTCACCCATTTGTCCGTCGCCCAATTGTTCGACGCCTAATTATCCGAATTTTCAATCAAACAATCACAAACATTTCCAAACGTGCCACATTTTTATCGCTTGAAATGCCAATGCATCACCCAATGAATGCCCAGTGAAACAGGCTTAAGACATTGCCAGATCATTACTTTTTGTCCTTCTAAACAAACAACGACCATCAATAACTTTATTTTAAAAGTTTTGTTATACTTTGATTCCTTTAAATTTAATAATTTTAATGTAAAAACCTACTTTAAAACATAAAATAAATATTTTTAATGTCAATTTGAATGATGTCATATTGACACGCATTTTTGGGCTAATAGTTATTGATGAACCATATTAAAAATGTTAATCAAAAACAAAATTTTTCCAAAACCAATTGCATAATCACTTTACACAGTTTGCTATGATGTTTTAACTGATTTGTGAATATAACGACAAAACCAAACAATATTATTCCGTTATTAAAGACATCAAAACGGTACTTTTATGTTTTATGAGACTTTAGACCAAATAATGGACCAAAAACAAAAATTTAGGTGTGACTTGTTTAGAAGAAATTTTTTCGAAAATCACAGATCTTGAAGTCCTATAATTGAAATGAAATGTTTGCTCTTGGGGTATTTTGTGTTACGATATCGACTTGTTTTAGTGCTAATGGGTTACGGTGCAAAGAAGGAAAAGAAGAATTTGTCGGTATCACTGTAGTGAAGTGAGTGCGAAATTCAGTTTCTTAAAAAACAATTTAAATTAATTTATGTTTAGAATTTTAGAAAATCTATTTCATATCAATGAAAGTCCTAATTTTGATTAAAACATCTTCCAGCTATAATTAATATTAATTCTAAATTTCATTGTTACTTTTTTTACTTAATGTCTAGTTTGAATTTTTTATATTTTTTTTTTTACAAAACTTTCTTTTTTAATTAACAGACGCGAAACCCACAAAGGTTGGTGTTCCGCAGAACATTACTGTGCTGCCGCCAGTTGCATTTATAGTAAGGATTGATGAATTAATTGTGAATATTTTGGTGAAAACAATTAAACAACAATTTCTAATTTTATTGCCAGTCTCTTGAAAAGCCTTTTTTACACTTTGCTTTAATCAACGAGAAATCAAAATTTTAATTATTGCAGAGACTCGTCTAAAAACGTTACATTATGGGGATGCGCGAAGCGTAATGAGTCAGCTTGCGGATTGAAAGATTACTGGCCTGCGGAAATGCTGTGCGATCCATGCTTCATTGGTGAGAGAGATGTCGACATGACCAACGAGAATTACACCGGAAGTAAACAAATAAAAAAAATTAATTTTAAATTATTTAAATTATTATTTTTTTAGTTTTCCCAACCGCTGCTGAATATAAACTTCCGACGACCACCAAAGCAACCGGAAAAGGAAGTACAAAAAAATAAAAATGATTATTGTAATGGCTTAATTCATAAAAAATGTTACTGGTTGGTTTTTTTTTGTATTTAATAAATTCCAAACTCGATTTTTAATGACAGATGAATTGTCATCAAGATTGGTTGTTTATATATTCAAAAATTGACTAATCGTTCCGGAGTCGCATATTTAAAGACACATTATAAAAAGGTTTTCTCACTCGTAGTTGAAAGTGTTCATCAACCCTTTGCTTGTCATGCTGACTTTCGGTAAATAAATAATAAAACTAACATTTTAAGTTTAAAAAATGTTTTAAATTTAAATTAATTTTCTAGTTCTGGCCATTTTGTGTCGTTTCTAATTGGCTCGTCTTCGCGATTGTGCTGGATAATCGATCAAATTACTTAATTGTAATTATGCATCGATTATTGTGCTTAATTCCTACATTGGGTTAACATAAAGCATTGATTTTAAACTTTGACCAAAAATGATGAATTATTGCCCCCATGATTCGCAGCTTCACGGTTTCAAAAACGACAAAATGTCGAAAAAAAAATAAATTTTTTTCTAAGTCGATAAATATATTTTTTAAAGGTTTTCGGGGGGTGTAGAATCCGAATCTGAGCTCCATTCGACCAATTCCGAACCGCACCCAAATTCGAAGCTGAAATCAAAAATTCGATATGCCAATTGCAAGAACAGCATGGCGCTGGACGACCTTTGCTATTGCCGCGATGCTGCGGCCAATTGGCACCGAATTCTGATGAATAAACTTTTAGACAAAATTTAAAATAGAAAAGGTTAATATGATTTTTCGTTTTAATATCAATATTGGCAGATTTCTATTGTGAGTTTATAACCTTTAATCAAAATAAAAGTAAAAAAGAGAAAAGTAACGAAAATAAAAAAGCAAAATAAATTGAAACATTTTGTATGTTTATTGCAAAAATATAATTCCGTTTTTCCAACAGAGAAAGATTTCTTTAATGAAGCTGGCGCAAGTGCCGACGCTTCTCACCCGTGTGGGTGCGCAATGCGCATGTGCTGTTTCAAATTTCCCGCTTGTGCTGATCGATGGTCGCAAATGGCGCACTAAATTTAATTTTTAATAAACATTTTAAAATGTTTTTTATTCGCTCACTTTGAACGGCTTCTCGCCCGTGTGGGTGCGCATGTGCAGTTTCAGTTCGGCAGCGCGTGCTGATCGATGAACGCATTCGGTGCACTAATAATAATATTAATGAATGTAAAAACAAGAGACCGGAATTTTGAAAAAACCTGGACCTGGATCTGGATTTACCTGGTTTAAAAATCCAGGTTTTCTGGATACCCAGATCCAGAGTGCTCCGACGAAAATACCTGGATTCTGGATCTAGAAAAATCTGGTCTGGATCCAGATCCAGTCCGGTCTCTAGTAAAAACAAAAAGTTTTTTCTTTCACTTACTTTGAATTTTTTCACCTTAACCGTGTGGGTGAGCATGTGCTGTTTCAGACCACTTGACTGGGAAAATCGATGACCGCATTTGGTGCACTAAATAAATATTTAAAAAATGTATTTAAAAACATAATTCTTTCATTTACCTCAAATGGCTTCTCGCCCGTGTGGGTGCGCATGTGCTCTTTCAAATTTCCCTCCTGTGCTGATTGATGATCGCAAAACATACACTTAATATTTTTTAATTATGCATTAAAAAAGCATTTTATTCGTTCACTTTGAACGGCTTGACACCGGTGTGCGTGCGCATGTGCAGTTTTAAATTGCAAGCGTGTGCTGATTGATGGCCGCAAATGGCACACTTAAATATTTAAATGTATTTAAAATTCGTTTATTTTTTTCCCGATTTTCTTTACTTACTTTGAATTTCTTCCCCACGCCCGTGTGGGTGCGCAAATGTTTTTTTGTCGATTCTTTCTCTTCTTCATCCGGCATTTCTTCCTTTTCTTCATCCGTTGATTCTTCCTTTTCTTCATCCGTTGATTCTTCCTTTTCTTCATCCGGCATTTCTTCCTTTTCTTCATCCGTTGATTCTTCCTTTTCTTCATCCGTTGATTCTTCCTTTTCTTCATCCGTTGATTCTTCCTTTTCTTCATCCGTTGATTCTTCCTTTTCTTCATCCGTTGATTCTTCCTTTTCTTCATCCGGCATTTCTTCCTTTTCTTCAGCCCTCAATTCTTTCTCTTCTTCACCTTTTGTTTCTTCTTCTTCATCCGGCATTTCTTCATCCTCTTTTCGAACGCCGCGCTCTTCATGGAGTTCATCTACCATCAAAAGCTGCTGTCCACCATTATCGTTCACATTATTATTTGTTTCCTGTGAATTTTAATTAAACTTAAATTTTCAACATAAACAACATTCTTATCCAAAATTATTTAATATTTGCGCCGCAGGTGCTGCCGAGAATATTCATTTGTTCATTCGAAATTATGAATTGGTCAACTTTGAAAATTAGACAAAAAAAAAATTTTCAAAATCATTTATCAAAATATTTCAGAAAGGCGGCTAAAAATGGGATAATATGTCTCATTCCATAAAGCATTTCCAACTTTCGGCTTTATTCAGCAATAATGATTAGGGCCATGATTTATATGGACAAAAAATCTCGAAATATGGCCATAAAATATGGATGAAAAATTTGGACTAAATATTGGCAAAATTGCAAAATATGGACGAAATATGGTTAACATGGCAAAATATGGAAAAATATGGAATATGGATATAAATCGCGAAATATGGAAAATATGGATTATAAAATGGGCTCTAGAAGCTCCAAACAAAGCTAAAAACAATATTTATGTTATTTATCGCTGTTCCGAATGCGCAAAAAAAAAATATAAATGGTGGCCCTAATTTGATTGAAAGGAATTTAAAGGGACCAAATTGAAACTTAGTAAAAAATAAATAAAATCGGATAACAAATTATTTTGGGCGTTGTGAATTTTCAAATTAATTTTTTCGGTGCCTTTTTCTCAGAGATTATTGCTGACCTCTCTCAGATTATTGCTGACCTCTGTACCCCCTCCCCCCTGATATTTTTGTTATCTCATTTTTGAATCTTTTGAGTGATGTCGGGCAAAATTGTGACCCGGCAAAATGTGTCATCGTTTGATTAATCACTTTGTAATTTCAAATTCAAAAATGTAATAAAAATGTAAGAACATTGAGGGAAGATTTATCAAAGCAATAATTTATTTTCAGTTGTTTTTTCAATTAAAAATTAAAATACATTCATTGGCAATGAAATTTTAGGCCACTTTATGTTTTAGATTAGAATTTTCAACACTTTTGTAAAAATCTTAACACATAAAATTTTGTTTTTCGCAAGGAATATAACATTTCAATTAAAACTTGACATTGCCAGATCATGCTTTTTGTCCCTCTAAACAAACAATTGAATTGATCACAAACTGATCAGCGGCCATCAATAACTTTACCGGTATTTTAAAAGTTTTTGTTATTAATGTACAAACCTACTAAAATTAAATATTTTCCATGTCAATTTGAATGATGTCATATTGACGCTCTTTTGGCTAATATCGGTTGATGAATCATATTAAAAATGTTAATAAAAACAATATTTTCGAACCAATTGCATAATCACTTTACACAGTTTGCTATGATGTTTTAACTGAATATAACAACAAAACCAAACAATATTATTCCGTTATTAAAAGACACCAAAACGGGACTTTTATGTTTTATGAGACTTCAGACCAAATAATGGACCGAAAGCAAAAATTTAGGGGTGACTTTGTTTAGAAGAAATTTTTTCGAAAATCACAATTTTGAAAAAAGCATTATCAAAAACTAAAAAATAAATTTAACAATAAAAACTTTTAGAGATTTAAAAGCTTTAATTGAAATGAAAATGTTTGCTCTTGCGGTATTTTGTGTTACGATATCGACTTGTTTTGGTGATACTGGGGGGTTACTGTGCAAAGAAGGAAAAGAAGAATTGGACGGTATCACTGTAGTGAAGTGAGTGCGAAATGCAGTTTCTTAAAAAACACATTTAAATTTTATATCACTGACAACTAATTTTGATTAAAAAATTTCCAAATTTAATTGTTACTTTTTTAGCGAAGGTCCAGTTTTTTGAATTATTAATTTTTTTTTACAAATTAACAGAAGCAAGGCCTCCACCAGTCATTGTAGGCCTGGTAAATATTTCTGTGCTGCCGCCAGTTGCATTTATCGTAAGGGTTGATAAATTAATATGTGAATATTTTGGTGTAAACAATTAAACAAATTTATTCAATTTTTAATATTTATCGTCAGTGTTTCTGAAAATTTTACTATTGAATTTGCGTTACTCAACCAGAAATTTTAATTATTGCAGTTGACTCGGGCTTAAAAGCCACTCAAAACGTTACGGTATGGGGATGCGTGGAGCGTAATGAGCCAGCTTGCGGATTGAAAAATGACTGGCCTACGAAAATGCTGTGCGATCCCTGCTTCGTTGGTGAGAAAGATATTGACATGGCCAACGGTGACTATACCGGAGGTAAACAAATAAATCAAAATCAATTTTAAATATTTAAATTATTATTTTTTTAGTTTTCCCAACCGCTGCTGAATATAAACTTACGGGGCGCAAACCGCCGCCGCCGACGCCGCCGACGCCGCCAACAACCACCGAAAAAGAGCCGCTGCCGCCGGCGACAACCAAAGCAACCGGAAAAGGAAGTACAAAAAAATAAAAATGAATAGATTATAATTGCTTAATTCATAAAAATGTAATTGGTTACTTTTTTATATTTAATAAATTCCACGAATTGTCCTCAAAATGACAACCACAAAAAATGGAGGAATTTATTAAACTTAAAATTATGGGCTTAGAAAACTTATTTTGAAGATTTCATACTATCAGAAAAAGCATAAGCTATTTTGCCATTTGTTGAAATTTTTGGTTTTTTTATATATTCAAAAATTGACTAATCGTACCGGAGTCGCATATTTAAAGACAAATTATAAAAAAGTTTTCTCATTCGTAGTTGAAAGTGCGTTCATCAACCCTTTGCTTGTCATGCTGACTTTCGGTAAATAAATAATAAAACTAACATTTTAAGTTTTAAAAATGTTTTAAATTTGACTATTAATTTATTTTTCTAGTTCTGGCCATTTTGTGTCGTTTCTAATTGGCTCGGCCTTCGCGATTGTGCTGCATAATCGATCAAATTACTTAATTGCAATTATGCATCGATTATTGTGCTTAATTCTTACATTGGGTTAACATAAAGCATTGATTTTAAACTAAAGATCTCAAGTTCAAAGTTAATCAAAATGCCCAAAATATGGTCATAAGAAAAAATTTTAAAAAATTAACAAAAAAGAAATTCGTTTTTAGGCAAGGTTGCTCTATTTTAGACTGCCAAACTGATGAGCATTATAGCCCCCATGTGTTCGCAGTTTCACGGTTTTTGAAGTTTTTGGATTTAGAAGTCTGCTCATTATGGAAGCATTCGGAATATGACAAAATGGTTAATGGTTAAAAATAAAGCCCGGCGGGAACGGGATTCCCGCGGTAAAATTGCGGGATTCACTGCCCCCTTCCCGCACTTTTTTGCCAAGCGGAAAATTTCACAAATTTTTGACGGCAACTATCGGCCTCGTGAAGCCCTCAAAAATGTGCCCATTTTGTTTTTGGATTGTAATTTTGCAAAGGTCGGGTCATTCTGGATCATTCGCTGTGCTTAACTTAAATATTAAAAATCCCAAAAAATTTCTCGACGTCGGACCCTCCAATTGTATAAGCAGAACTTTACCGCAAAGGATAAAATAAACTTTTTTTGTATTTTTATCCCAAACAATTCCGTCTTTCCAATGAAATATTTTCTTTAATGGATCTTGCGCAAGTGCCAATGCTTCTCACCCGTGTGGTTGCGTAGGTGCCGTTTCAGAGTGCCAGCTTGTGATGATCGATGGCCACAAATTGTGCACTAAATATTTAAACTGCAAAATGGCATCTTAATTTTGACTCACTTCCAATGGCCTCTCATCGGTGTGGGCAAGCTGATGATCAATCAGTTTATGTTCACGATTCTTCAGCAACAACAAAAATTGGTTCAAAATAATTTTGAGTCTGTTTTTGGTGGACTACCCCGTTGAGACTTCAATTTCAGAGTGATGACTTACTTTAAAATAAAATATACATTTACTATTTAATATTAATACATTTGTTAAATGAATTTCTTTGCCCATTAGTCTCGGTTTTTTGGCCGAGATTTGAATTTTCCCCCTTATAAAATCCCGGGTTTTTAATTTTCTCAATCCCGGTCCCGGGTTTTCCCAAAAATCCCGGGCCCATCCACCGGTGTACTTACACATGTGCAGTTTCAGGGGACCGGTAGACGTTCCGGTGGGGTTTTTTGGCATCCGGTCACATCCCTGTGTTGCGTTGGAAATATGTGCCAACAAGTCTGGCCAAATTCAATAAAAATAAAAATAACACACTACATTAGACAAAGCCATGGCTTCTATACATAAGGCTTCTATACATTATACAAATCCTTGGCTTCATACATTATACACACACATAAATCGATAGAAAGCGATTGACACGGGCATAATTGGCAAACACCACAGAAGGTGGGGCTAACATTTGTTATTATGACACGTAGTAAAAATGTGCCAGAATTTTTTATTTATTAAGTAAAAATGTGTCAGAATTTATTTATTTATTAATATTACCTCAAAACCAAATTCACAAGCAAAAATAGTTGTCGAAAGATTATTTTAGTCATAAAAATCTCGAAATTGTAACGACGAAATTTCCGACAAAACCCATTTTTTCGTGCATATCTCGCCAAACATAAAGGCGTAGAAAGCCTAAACAAAAAGATTTAATATGTACAAATAATCATCAATTTTATTTTTTAGAAAATTATGATAGGAGTTGCACAATTTTTCTCTTTAATTTTTATTTTTATTTCTACAAATTCTTATTTTGTTTGTTCAACACCCCACAAATGGGAATTGACAAATTCTCCCAATAATGTCCAAAGATTTGGTCAATTTATTGATGACATTTTCAAAAATTACAACGGATTTGATTATGGGTTTACGTTTAAAATGAGAAAAATGCACTTTTATTACGCATTTGTGAATTGTGTGTCGGAAATTGCCTATTTTCGGGTGGTCAACAACAATCCAGAAGTATGCGCAAATTTGAACTTAGATTTATACCTCAAAGTTGGATTTGGAGAAATTTTTGAACCATTGAATCAACATATTGCCAATGAAATCAACAAAAAATTTTTGTGCCCTGAAGAGCCGTTGCCCCGGGCAATGGTGGACCAACTTTTGATGCTGTCCTTCACATTTGCCGTGCGGTTTCTAGTTTCTGTGGAGTCAGTGCTTTTATTACTTCTAATAAATTATAAATTATTTTAATTTTCAGTTATTATTATTATTATTATGATTGGCAATTAGAAACACTTTTGTCGGCTTATAAAATTTTGTCTACAAGCAATGATGACACCAATGGGTAATAGCCGTTAATTTTGTTTCAAATTAAATGAGCTTTTAGAGTATTTCCATTTCAAATTTTTCAATTTTCTCATTTTAAATCGTTGCGAGTGATTGAATTTACAAATCAAAAAATTACAAAAGAACATACCTCGGAACCCAACCAATATATTGGTACGAACTTTTTAGATCACATAGCAGCGCCTGTAAATATTTTTCACCAATTTCAGAAAACTTCAAATTCCTATTGAAGCTTTCCGATTATTCATTGACATTATTTGAAATGTACAAATTGCTTGAAACAATTTTAATTGAAGCAAAGGGAATGGACAACGAAAGCAATGTTCGCGCACTTGGAGAACAACCGCGCGCACTTTACACATTTGTGAAGCAGTATTTTGTTGAAAAGATTAACAATAAGATGTCAAAATTCTCTTTGTTGAAGCCGAACTTTTGTAAGGAAAAGCTTGTATTAATTTTTATTTATGTGTTTTAACCAATTTGTTAATAACAAATATCCATTCACTTCCGGTCTGAAGCCCCCCCCCCCCCTCTCCTTTTGAGGTTGCCAAGTTGAAAGGTCGTATCTTTTTATTTTTAAACCAAAATCTAACTTACCTAATTAGGTGTCATTTGAATGCTCAGATTCACTTGCTTAATTGAAACTAGAGACCGAACTTGAGCTTTGAGCGAGATCTCGAGTCGAGATTTTTCGAGATGTCGAGACGAGATTTTTCGAGATCTCGAGTCGAGATGTCGAGACGAGATCTCGTCTCGACCGGTCTCTAATTGAAACTAAACCATTTGTCCACTTAAAAGTTCGAAAACAATCGAAAGTGCGAACGTCAAAGAAACAATTGCTTCGCTGTGCATTGGTCGCTTTTGGGATGGGAATGAATAGGCGTACATATGACTATTCCGACTACGCAAAATACTATGAAGACATAAAGAATGAGTGCAGTGAATTTGAATTTGAATTTAAGCCCCATAAATATGTAAAAATTTTTAAAATCAGGTATTGTGAATTTAAAAAAATACTATTTTAATATATCGATTAGTGCAGGCCGAGGCCGGGATTTTTGGGGAAAATCTGACCGGGATTGACCGGGACCGTGAAAGCCGGGATCGGGATTGGGACCAGCATCTCGAACCGGGACCGGGATTTCGCTTTTTCAAAAACCAGGACCGGAAAACGGGAAAACCGGGACTGGCAATAAGGAATTTTTGGCCAAAATTTTAAAAATACGGTAATTTAAGTTATTCCAAAAATTGCACGAGTTTGCCCAGAAGCTTTAATAATTTGTAACCAAGGTGTAGAACATATAATTATTCCATAGTTTTGTTAAAGATTGTTTGCAATTGAATTGGAATCGTTCCATGAACCGCTAACAAGTTACACAAGAGTCATTGCAATCGAATTCAAAGGTGCGTATTTATTTTTATTTTTGATGTCTTAGTAATTGCTTTGATTAGGAGTGGCACAATTTGCGGACGCATTGCGTAAAATGATTGTTGATGATTTGGATTCCGACCAAAATAATGATGATTCAACTGCAAAAGGACTGCTTAACTCAAACGAATTAAAAATTTTATTCAGAATTCTGGACGGTGCTTATGATCATAAAAACGTCAAAAAATTGAAATATTTTGAAGAAAATTTGGAACAAAAAAAATCAAACTTTGATAAAAAGTCCTTCTTAAACGAGCTTGGGCTCTTTTTGGATGAAATTATTGAGGATTACAGTTGCATAAACCCATGTCTATTATTTAATGATGCCTCTTTGGATCAGGGTTTATATATGTTGAAAGTGAATTGCAAAAAAAACATTATAAATTTTGGTCAAATATATTTTGAAGTGTTCCAATCGGGTGAAGTGAAATATGACGGAAAGTACCAATTAATGTCATTCCCTCAAATGTTAGCCGAACGCTTTCTGGAACGACTTTATACCTTAACACAAAAGTTAGTACAGAAATAAATATGTTTCTATTTATTAATGATTAAAATACACAAATTTAATTATTTTAATTATCAAGAAAATGGTCAGCATTTTGCAAAATTGACAATCAAGTGGACTTTGTTCAAACAATGCGAATGATCGCGTCAACGGAGCAACTCGAATTTGTTAGAAAAACTGAAAATGAAATTTATTTTATTGCAGCAAATGCGCAACTTTTTAAATTGCTTTTTTCATTTGCATTTCGTCTATCGTTGCAAATTGAACAATCAGATTTGACGAGAAATTATTTGAAAGCATTTGGATTTGCTTATAATTGCATTAAACTTGAAAAAGAAATACAGAATTATAGGTATTTTTAAAATATTCTTTGCGGGTGCATTTTAAAGTTTTCGGCGTTGGTTTTTCAAATTTTATTAAGAATTTTTTCAATATGCAAAATCTCAATTGGTTTTAGCTTCTTCGAATTCAAAATAAACATTTCGCACAAAATGGTGGAAATTAATTTGCCAAATTGGAAGTCACCCGATTATATGCAAAATAGAATTATAAAGGAGTTACGACAGGCAAAGGTCAAAGGTAAATTTAATCAAATTTTTTATTTATTTCCGTTTAATTAAATATTTATAACAGAAAACTTCAACTTTCTGCTTTCATTGTCCGACTATACGGCAACTTTGTACGAACTTTTGAAAATGGCTAAAAAACTTGGTGAAGTGAAAAAAAATCATGAAATGTGGTTGAATTCATCGGAATCAAAAGTATTTTTTGAAATTGTGAAATATTTAAAACAATCGCAAGAACCCATTCAAAAAATAAAAATGAATACCAAAAATGAATTTTGCGTTTTGGCATATTTTGTTGAAGATTTATTGGCTGAATTAGCGATGGAGAACAAAATTCCAAAAGTTGAATCAATTGAAGTTGCAATTGGGCAGTTCATTTTGACGAAACAAGAATTTTGCACAGAGAATTCGTAAGTAATTATTAATTTAAATAATATTAACCAAATAATATAGCAATTTTTAATTACGCTTAAAAAAACAAAATGTTATTTTGATTGTTTTGATCTTTTTTAATAATTGAGACTTTTTTTAGAATAGAAAACGATGACAAAAAATATTTTGATGAAAATTTGGTAAACTTCAGCAAGGCCATAAACATCGACTTCAGTCCACGTGACGGTACGACTAACGAATAATTTAACGCTTTAAAAAATAATTTATTTTTAATAATAAATAAATTGACATTTATAAATTCTGTCCAGAATTGCAACAAATTGTTCCCGAAATTGTCGAAGAAATTAAACAAATGTTGCAAAATGACAATTGGAATTATTCCCATTTAAATTATATAAAAATTGTCGAATGGGACCTTTTGGAATTCAATCTTCACAAAATTGGCAAAGATCAGAAATGGGAGCAAATTAAGCAATTGCGCGCCAAATCTCAGAAGGCGTTCAGCGATTGGTATTCCAACAAGAATGTCGAAAATAAACTCAATTTTGAAGAAACGATGAAAAATCTGATCCAAATTTTGGTGATTATTTAAAAAGGGTAATTGAACCCCAGGCATTTTGGGTGAGGGAAAAGGGTTTTTTAACTTCAAATTTCGGCATTTTCGGCTCCAATTTCAATTCTATTATGAAAATTTGTGCAAAAATTCGGTTTATGTCTTCGATAAATTTTATTTTGTATTGTTTTTTTTATTGATGTCAGTCAGTATTGGCGACTCATTTTGGGCTAATATTTAATGATGGATCTGAATAAATGGCACTTTTATTGCGTGTTTCGGTCGTCGATTGCTTGACAAATTAAAACTAAACTTTATGTATTTATGGAGATCATATTATGTTTATTTTTAATCTTTATTAAATTACTTACCGAGTAACAGCATCACAGCTACAAAAATCGCCGAATTGTTAAAATTGGATTCAAAAATTTCCAAAAATCATGTAATGAATTTGTCACATCCCCTAGGGGGTATGATTTGTTACATCCCCTAGGGGGTATGATTTGTTACATCCCCTAGGGGGTATGATTTGTAACTTGGTTTGTTTCCAAACTTGTACACTTTTGACATAGCCAATTTTGTGGTTTAACTTATTTGAAAAGCACTCTTGCTATTACCGTTTTTGATTTGTGAATCCGGAACATCGGATTACCACAAAGTACATACAAAGAAAAGTGATGAAATTGGTTTTGAGAGTCCATTTTGAGTTTAAGAAAGAGTCTACTCTGGAGGTAGAAGAAAATTTGAATGGTTTCCAAATCTGTTTTAACAATTAAAAAATCCCTTTTTTCTCCAACAACTGATGGTTTGGTGTGTCATCATCATTTTTGCATTCACATCATTCTGGTTGTCGTTTTGAAAGGCTATCACTTTCCTACATATTTACCCCCCCCCCCCCCTCTCCATTATTCCATCGATTCATCCCCCCCCCCCCCCCCTAGGCGTTTGTGTTGCAAATTTTGTGGTTCCAAAGTTGGAACATTTGATCATATTATGGGATGGAAGATTTGTTGACTAACACGCCCCCACCCCAAAAAAATTGAATCCTTTTCGTTTTCATTATTCATTACTTAAAGGCATTGCAATGCCTTGACTCATCTGTTTGGGAAGGTAAAGATTTTTTTTCCTTACCCTTTTTCTTGGTGTTATTAATTTTTGTTCTGTTTGATTTGGAGTTTGTCTTAATTTTGTTTTTTTTCCTTGGAGAAAGGTTTTTTTTTATTTTTCTTTGTTCTATTTTTAAATTTTTTTTAGAGTGGTTATTGAAAAAGTCTAAGTTATGGGCTGGAATCCGATCCCGAATGGCCCCCGTCATTCGCTCATCTCCCCCCTCCCCCCATTATCGTTCACATTGTTATGACAAAAAATTAATTAATAATTAAATCCTCCACCCCCTCCAGGTATGAATCGACAAATTTTTTTGCTGTTTATTCAGCTAGCCGTCCAGGCGGCCATCTGCGGCGTGCTCGGCGGCCTGAAGAAGTGGCCATTCGACATAATGAGCAACGACGTGACGCTGGCCAACCACATGGAGAGCTCGGGAGTGCCGGGGTCAGTTCAATAAATGAGTCAAAATGACATTTCTGATCAAGAAACGATCCGTCCCTTTTGATCAAAGACGGATTCGATCAGGAAATGATCAGATTAAATTTTAATGTTGGTCACCGGGGTCAGCCCATGAATGTGTTCAAAATGATCATTTCTGATCAAGAAACGATCCGTCCCTTTTGATCAAAAACGGATTCGATCAAGAAACCTGGCAAATCTCACGTAATGTTAAATTATTAATATTTCAAGGTTTTATTTTTATTAGACGCCTTTGGTCGCTGTTGATGCTAACGCTAACAACTTTCCACGTGGCAAACGGCATCAAGTCGGGCTCAGACCATGTGAACCATCAAGAAGATGCAGATCAGAGTTAAAAGTGTCAATCTTTTTGATTATATAGCTAAATTCCTCAGATTGGTGGCTGTGGATCTGGATTTCTGCCATCGTCATCAGCATCATACTTTTATGAGGAGCTGTTTTGGCAACCGTTTTGTGGTATCGAGGACGACGTAAAGGCAAATTTTCAAATTAATTTTGTAGTCAGTCTTAAAACTCTGGATAAAATACTTTTATAAGTTTTTATACATTTAAAAATTTATTTTTTCCTCTTGTTTTTCTGTAACAAAAAATTGACAGCGGCGACTTCTGAAGCTTCGTCAACTGAAAATAGTTCGTCTTTGCCGAAAGTGGCTGAAATGCCTGAAAGAATGCCAAGGGGAGGTCTTCCCATCTATCCAGGGCAAGTTAAGTCACGCGATCAAGGCTATTTTTAAGAAATATACACACTTTATTAAATATTTAGATAAATCGATTTAATTTCCATATAATTTTTTGCTTATTGTACAATTTTATTGTCTTAAGGACATCAAAAATGAAACTCTTTCATTTTTATCAAATACGCATCATCACTCTTTTTCACGCATCAATTAATTAATGTGTGGCCGTAAAGCATGGCGAACATGTCGTGGAAAAATGGCAGAATTCCTGAAACGACGATAAAATGCTTTAAAAAATAGAATTTAAAAATTACCCGAGGAGCATTGTCAACCCCAAACCAAAAATGTTCGGCCGCTTCTCGTTGCATTGATCCGTCGATGAGGGCGTAATCCTCGTGAAGTTGCCATGTTTCGTACGGATTAGGCTGGTGTCTATGCAACCATTGGAGCAGCATCGCGTGGAAGAGACTGTTGGCTGCGCAGGTCTCGGAGCTTTCACGAATGGGACGAATGTTTCTTCTTTGTGGGCGGCAAGGTGATACGCTTCAATGCGTAGTGGTTTGTCTTGAACAGGCTGTCTTTGTTCTTGACATCTTTCCTTGAGCCATTCTTGAAACGGTGGTGGCGTATGCCCTGCAAAACGGGTTGTCGGTCGAGGCAGGCTTTGTTCCGGTGTTGGCAAGATGACCATAATGTCAAGTGACTCTGGTCGTGGTGGTGCGCGGCCTGCAAAACTCGTTGTCGGTCGAGGCGCACTTTGTTTTGGAGGTGAGACAATCACAATTTCCAGTGCTTCCGGCCTCTCCGTTGCTTCTTTCGACACTGAAAGCGCCGTTCGAAATTCGAATTCGTCCGGGTGATTGAACGATTTGACTTTGTTGATGACGAATATGCCGCCGAGTCCATGTCGATTGGCAAGGAATTGAAGGTGTTGCTCGTCTTCTTTACGAGGTTCGTTGATGTCCTCTTCGATCGCTGCTGGCGCCTGCTGTTTCTTCTTGAGCTTCATCTTTCTCCGGAGTTCATCGAAGGCTGCTTGCCGATGATTGTACCACTTGATCCGCTTTTCGTTATGTTGGAAGCGGCTTTCTTTGTCTTCCGCTTCAGTGGTGGTCGTTTGTTCCGTTGCTTTTTCTGGAGAGTCTCCGAAGAGCTGTTGAAGCATATGCTGTTCAGAGGCTTGTTGCTTCGATCGTTGTCGCTCTTTTTCTCTGGATTTCTTCTGTCGTTTCTCCTCTTGTTCGAGCAGTTCGGCCGTGATCTGTTGTTCCTTGGCCGCCCAATCTGTCATGGGTATTTTTCCGTGTTGGTCGAGGAGTTCTTTCGCGGTCTGTACACTTTTTCCGCGACGGAAGAGTGTTGTCAGCTCCAGAAGGCGCTTCAAGCTGCGGTCTTTGAAGAAGAGCTTCTTCCCTTTTGGCCGAGGAGCGTAGAGTAGCCCCATGCCGGGAACGTTGTCGGATGGTCGTTGCTGAACGTCATGCAAGCCCAGATTGCGTCCCAGAAAGTGCCTTTGCTTTTTGAAGACGATTTCTTTCTTTCGTGGGATTTTGTAGGTGTTTTTCGACGGGACAGATTGATCCCTGTCGCGTTCGTCGTCGCATTGATCCATGTCGCTTTCGTCGTCGCTTCCGGCGAGAGATATTGAATCAGGGTCGTGGTCCATGATGCGGTTAACTTGTTCCACTGGAAAAGAGATACCAATTTCCAGCTTGAACAATTGAATAATTGGGCGCGATTTTTTTTCCCGTTTATGTTAATCGGGCTGACGTGGGTTGTCCCGTCCCTTCCCTTTGGACTTGAGGAACCCGGGCCAACGTCCCGAGCGATCTCGGCTGAGTCGTTCGGGGGGTTCGTGGCGCTGATGTGGTCGGAGGATTGACCGAGAGTGTCGGGTCTGAATCCCGGTCCTTGAATGGACGGAGTCGTGGTGTTTTTCCCATTCGTTACTGGCGCCTGAGGAAATGCTGATTGTCCGGTTGGTCCCGAAGTTGTGCTGTGTTGTCTGCGAGTGCTTGTAGGACCGATAGTTCCATTCGGCCTTTTTGGAATTCGTTTCGCAGTTTTTTCCAGGCTGCTTTGTTTCGTTTCTGCTTCTCGGCCTGAAGTTTGTCGTTGCCTTTGCGCTTCCACTGAAGATCCATGGCCTTGAAGTTCGGTTTTCCAGAACCGGCGATTTTTCTTGGAAGGTTATCCGACACGCGAGGTCGGACTTCCAGGGGATTTTGTTTTGCTGCTGCTTGTTGGTGCTGAACTTGCAGGCACTGTGGTGCTTTCGGTGATGTGCGGCTTCGTTTGATGGCTTCTGTCCTTGCGGAACTGCCGCCTCGTTGCTGACCGGTTCTCGCCCAGAAGGGCTTCCGTAGTCCAGGTCCGCCGGGCTGTTGAAGTGGTCGTGGCCGTACTTGACATGGGTTTTGTTGGCTGCTTGAGCGTAAGGTAGCGAGTTGACTTCTGACAATTGTTCGGTTGCTTGGACGATTGGTTGTTGAGCGTTGAGTTGCTGGGCCGGGTGCCGGGTTTCTTGCTTGGTCACGGCCAAGCCGTTGTTGTTTGCTTTGGGTTTCCCAAGGGCCTTGCTCAGGTCGATGAGTGGTTCAGCTCTGATTGGTGGTGGGTGAGCATGTGCAGTTTCAGATCGCCCGATTGTGCTGATCGATGGCCGCATTCGGTGCACTAAAATATTTATAAAAAAACATAATTCTTTAATTTACTAAAAAGAGAAGAGAGAAGAAGCTGGCACTGGAAGTGATCGAATCGGCAATCTCGGCGACGCAGCTGTTCAAGAGAAGAAGCGAACGAGGGCGTTCGCACAGTGAGTGCCGGAATGACATAGTGAAGGGAGGAGAACTTCACAATGAGGACAATGGGATCATTAGAGGAGAAGGATGATCTCATAAGAACGAGAAAGCAAGCCGTCCCCAAGTTTTTCCCTCAATAGCTCCCAGCGCTCGTTACTTTCAGCTTCTCACCCATGTGGGTGCGCATTGCCGTTTCAGATTTCCGGCTTGTGTTGCTCGATAGGCACATTTAGTGCACTAAATATTTAAAGGTATTTAAAAAATGTTTTCGTTTATTCATTTTCCTTTTTTACTTACTTAGAATTTCTTCCCCTCATCCGCGTGGGTGGTGCGCAAATTCTTTTCCATCACTTCTTTCTCTTCTTCATCCGTCGATTCTTCTTTTTCTTCATCTGTTGATTCTTCTTCCTCCTCTTTGTGTTTGTCTTCTTCTTCTGTCGGTTTCTCATCTTCTTCTCGAACGCCGCGTTCTTCGGGGAGTTCATCTACCAGCTGCTGTCCACCATTGTCATTCACGTCATTATTTGCTTCCTGTGAATTTTAATTAAACTTTTTTTTCAACATAAACACTTTTATTCAAAATTACTTAACTGATGATCAATCAGTTTATGTTCACGATTCTTCAGCAACAACAAAAATTGGTTCAAAATAATTTCGAGTCTGTTTTTGGTGGACTACCCCGTTGAGGCTTCAATTCCAGAGTGATGAATCCCCGTCCCGTCCTACTCTAATTTGAAGGGGCCGGTGTGCGTGCACATGTGCAGTTTCAGAGGACCGGTAGACGTTCCGGTGGGTTTTTTTGGCATCCGGTCACATCCCTTGTTGCGTTGGAAATATGTGTCAACAAGTCTGGCCAAATTCAATAAAAATAAAAATATAACACACTACATTAGACAAAGCCATGGCTTCTATACATAATACAAATCCATGGCTTCTATACATTATACAAATCCTTGGCTTCATACATTATACACACACACACACACACACACATAAATCGATAGAAAGCGATTGACACGGGCATAATTGGCAGACACCACAGAAGGTGGGGCTAACATTTGTTATTTTGACACGTAGTAAAAATTTGCCAGATTTTTTATTTATTAAGTAAAAATGTGTCAGAATTTATTTATTTATTAATATCCTCAAAACCAAACTCACAAGCAAAAATAGTTGTCGAAAGATTATTTTAGTCATGAAAATCTCGAAATTGTAACGACGAAATTTACGACAAAAACCATTTTTTCGTGCATATCTCACCAAATATAAAGGCATAGAAACCCTAAGGTACAAATAATCCATCAATTTTATTTTTTAGAAAATTATGATAGGAGTTGCACAATTTTTCTCTTTAATTTTAATTTTTATTTCTACAAATTCTTATTTTGTTTGTTCAACACCCCACAAATGGGAATTGACAAATTCTGCCAATAACGTCCAAAGATTTGGTCAATTTATTGATGACATTTTCAAAAATTACAACCGATTTGATTATGGGTTTACGTTTAAAATGAGAAAAATGCACTTTTATTACGCATTTGTGAATTGTGTGTCGGAAATTGCCTATTTTCGGGTGGTCAACAACAATCCAGAAGTATGCGCAAATCTGAACCAAGATTTATACCTCAAGCTTGGATTTGGAGAAATTTTTGAACCATTGAATCAACATATAGCCAATGAAATCAACAAAAAATTTTTGTGCCCTGAAGAGCCGTTGCCCCGGGCAGTGGTGGACCAACTTTTGATGCTGTCCTTCACATTTGCCGTGCGCTTTATCGTTTCTGTGGAGTCAGTGCTTTTATTGCTTAATATAAATTAAAAATTATTTTAATTTTCAGTTATTATGATTATTATTATGATTGGCAATTAGAAACACTTTTGTCGGCTTATAAAATTTTGTCTATAAGCACTGATGACACCAATGGGTAATTGCCGTTAATTTTGTTTCAAATTAAATGCGATTTTAGAGTATTCCCATTTCAAATTTTTCAATTTTCTTATTTTA
Organism: Globodera rostochiensis; assembly: GCA_018350325.1. Taxonomy (NCBI): domain Eukaryota; kingdom Metazoa; phylum Nematoda; class Chromadorea; order Rhabditida; family Heteroderidae; genus Globodera; species Globodera rostochiensis. The sequence continues at coordinate 2,463,205 of JAEVLN010000010.1, forward strand.
AATCGTTGCGAGTGATTGAATTTACAAATCAAAAAATTACAAAAGAACATACATCGGAACCCAACCAATACATTGGTACGAACTTTTTAGATCACATAGCAGCGCCTGTAAATATTCTTCACCAATTTCAGAAAACTTCAAATTCTTGTTGAAACTTTCCGATTATACATTGACATTATTTGATATGTACAAATTGCTTGAAACAATTTTAATTGAAGCTAAGGGAATGGACAACGAAAGCAATGTTCGAGCACTTGGAGAACAACCGCGTGCACTTTACACATTTGTGAAGCAGTATTTTGTTGAAAACATTGACAATAAAATATCCAAATTCTCTTTGTTGAAGCCGAACTTCTGTAAGGAAAAGCTTGTATTAATTTTTATTTATGTGTTTTTGAACCAATTTTTTAATAACAAATATCCATTCACTTCCGGTCTAAAGCCCTCCCCCCCTCTCCTTTTGAGGTTGCCATGTTGAAAGGTCATATCTTTTTATTTTTAAACCAAAATCTAACTTACCTAATTAGGTGTCATTTGAATGCTCAGATTCAGTAGAAACTTGCTTAATTGAAACTAAACCATTTGTCCACCTTAAAGTTCGAAACCAATCGAAAGTGCAAACGTCAAAGAAACAATTGCTTCGCTGTGCATTGGTCGCTTTTGGGATGGGAATTAATAGGCGTACATATGACTATTCCGACTACGCAAAATACTATGAAGACATAAAGAATGAGTGCAGTGAAGTTGAATTTGAATTTAAGCCCCATAAACATGTAGCAATTTTTAAAATCAGGTATTGTGAATTTTAAATACTATTTTAATGTATCGATTAGTGCAGGCCGGGACCGGGATTTTTGTGGAAAATCTGACGGGGATTGACCGGGACCGTAAAAGCCGGAAACGGGATTGGGACCAGCATCTCGGACCGGGAAGGGCCTCCCCTATGGTTTTGTGATTTCGTCCAACCAAAAAATGAAATGAAACCCTATGCAAAAATCAGGAATTTTTTTTAGCTTGTAAATATGCGGATTTAATGGTAAAGTGTTGTACCTGTAGCTTAATAGGAAGCGCTTACAAATTAGTGGGGTGCTCCAACCTTTCACCAACAAAAACTCCGATTACCCCCGCCTCCCCGCGCGGGTACAGCTCGAAAAGCGAGAGGTGGTCAAAAAAAAGGTCAAAAAAGGTGGGCTTTTGTCACTTTTGCACCTTTGGCGTTGTGTTGGGGCAAATCCGGCAATGCCATTCGATCGGGATTCAAAAGTCCGCATGGGTTTTGTGGTAGCATTTTTTCCCCAAAAAATTATTCCAAAAATTGCACGAGTTTGCCCACTCTTGACGAAATTATTTGCTTATTCTTATATTTATTGAGAAATGTAAGCTTTAATAATTTGTAACCAAGGTGTAGAACATATAATTATTCTAATAGCTTTGTTAAAGATTGTTTGCAATTGAATTGGAATCGTTCCATGAACCGCTAACAAGTTACACAAGAGTCATTGCAATCGAATTCAAAGGTGCGGTTTAATAATGGAAAGAAATAAATTATATTAAATTAATTACTTATAATATATTTATTTTTATTTTTGATGTCTTAGTAATTGCTTTGATTAGGAGTGGCACAATTTGCGGGTGCATTGTGTAAAATGGTTGTTGATGATTTGGATTCCGACCAAAATAATGATTATTCAAATGCAAAAGGACTGCTTAACTCAAACGAATTAAAAATTTTATTCAGAATTCTGAACCGTGCTGATGATCATAAAAACATCAAAAAATTGGAATATTTTAAAGAAAATTTGGAACAAAAAAATTCAAATTTTGATGAAAAGTCCTTCTTAAACGACTTTTTGGATAAAATTATTGAGGATTACAATTGCATAAACCCATGTATATTATTTACTGATGCCTCTTTGGATCAGGGTTTATATATGTTGAAAGTGGATTGCAAAAAAAACATTATAAATTTTGGTCAAATATTTTTTGAAGTGTTCCAAAAATATTCGGATGACGTGAAATATGACGGAAAGTACCAATTAATGTCATTTCCTCAAATGTTAGCCGAACGCTTTCTGGAACGACTTTATACCTTAACACAAAAGTTGGTACAGAAATAAATATGTTTCTATTTATTAATGATTAAAATATACAAATTTAATTATTTTAATTATCAAGAAAATGGTCAGCATTTTGCAAAATTGACAATCAAGTGGACTTTGTTCAAACAATGCGAATGATCGCGTCAACGGAGCAACTCGAATTTGTTAGAAAAACTGAAAATGAAATTTATTTTATTGCAGCAAATGCGCAACTTTTTAAATTGCTTTTTTCATTTGCATTTCGTCTATCGTTGCAAATTGAACAATCAGATTTGACGAGAAAATATTTGAAGGCATTTGAATTCGCTTATAATTGCATTAAACTTGAAAAAGAAATACAGAATTATAGGTATTTTTAAAATATTCTCTGCGGGTGCATTTTAAAGTTTTCGGGCTTTTGTTTTTATTTGCAATTTTATTAAAAATTTTTTCAATATGCAAAATCTCAATTGCTTTTAGCTTCTTCGAATTCAAAATAAACATTTCGCACAAAATGGTGGAAATTAATTTGCCAAATTGGAAGTCGCCCGATTATATGCAAAATAGAATTATAAATGAGTTACGACAGGCAAAGGTTAAAGGTAAAATTGAGCAAATTTTATTATTTATTTGCGTTTAATTAGAATTAAATATTTATAACAGAAAACTTCAACTTTATTCTCTCATTGTCCGACTACCCACCAACTTTGTACGAACTTTTGAAAATGGCTAAAAAACTTGGCGAAATTGAACTTCTTGAAAAAGATGACAAGAAACTTGGCGAAATGAAAAAAAATCATGAAATGTGGCTAAATTCGTCGGAATCAAAAATATTTTTTGAAATTATGAAATATTTAAAACATTTGCAAGAACCAATTCAAAAAATAAAAATTAATCCCGAAAATGAATTTTGCGTTTTGGCATATTTTGTTGAAGATTTATTGGCCGGATTAGCAACGGAGAACAAAATTCCAAACGTAGAATCAATTGAAGTTGCAATTGGGCAGTTCATTTTGACGAAACAAGAATTTTGCACAGAGAATTCGTAAGTAATTATTAATTTAAATAATATTAACCAAATAATATAGCAATTTTTAATTACGCTTAAAAAAACAAAATGTTATTTTGATTGTTTTGATCTTTTTTAATAATTGAGACTTTTTTTAGAATAGAAAACGATGACAAAAAATATTTTGATGAAAATTTGGTAAACTTCAGCAAGGCCATAAACATCGACTTCAGTCCACGTGACGGTAAGACTAACGAATAATTTAACGCTTTAAAAAATAATTTATTTTTAATAATAAATAAAATTGACATTTATAAATTCTGTCCAGAATTGCAACAAATTGTTCCCGAAATTGTCGAAGAAATTAAACAAATGTTGCAAAATGACAATTGGAATTATTCCCATTTAAATTATATAAAAATTGTCGAATGGGACCTTTTGGAATTCAATCTTCACAAAATTGGCAAAGATCAGAAATGGGAGCAAATTAAGCAATTGCGCGCCAAATCTCAGAAGGCGTTTAGCGATTGGTATTCCAACAACAATGCCGAAAATAAACTCAATTTTGAAGAAACGATGAAAAATCTGATCCAAATTTTGGGAGCCATTTGATTATTTAAAAGGGTAATTGAGCCCCAGGCATTTTGGGTGAGGGAAAAGGGTTTTTTTAACTTCAAATTTCGGCATTTTGGGCTCCAATTTCAATTCTATTATGAAAATTTGTGCAAAAATTCGGTTTATGTCTTCGATAAATTTTATTTTGTATTGTTTTTTTTTATTGATGTCAGTCAGTATTGGCGACTCATTTTGGGCTAATATTTAATGATGGATCTGAATAAATGGCACTTTTATTGCGTGTTTCGGTCGTCGATTGCTTGACAAATTAAAACTAAACTTTATGTATTTATGGAGATCATATATGTTTATTTTTAATCTTTATTAAATTACTTACCGAGTAACAGCATCACAGCTACAAAAATCGCCGAATTGTTAAAATTGGGTTCAAAAATTTCCAAAATCATGTAATGAATTTGTCACATCCCCTAGGGGGTATGATTTGTTACATCCCCTAGGGGGTATGATTTGTTACATCCCCTAGGGGGTATGATTTGTAACTTGGTTTGTTTCCAAACTTGTACACTTTTGACATAGCCAATTTTGTGGTTTAACTTATTTGAAAAGCACTCTTGCTATTACCGTTTTTGATTTGTGAATCCGGAACATCGGATTACCACAAAGTACATACAAAGAAAAGTGATGAAATTGGTTTTGAGAGTCCATTTTGAGTTTAAGAAAGAGTCTACTCTGGAGGTAGAAGAAAATTTGAATGTTTTCCAAATCTGTTTTAACAATTAAAAAATCCCTTTTTTCTCCAACAACTGATGGTTTGGTGTGTCATCATCATTTTTGCATTCACATCATTCTGGTTGTCGTTTTGAAAGGCTATCACTTTCCTACATATTTACTCCCCCCCTCTCCATTATTCCATCGATTCATCCCCCTCCCCCCCCCCCTAGGCGTTTGTGTTGCAAATTTTGTGGTTCCAAAGTTGGAACATTTGATCATATTTTGGGATGGAAGAGTGACTAGCACGCCCCCACCCCAAAAAAATTGAGTCCTTTTCGTTTTCATTATTCATTACTTAAAGGCATTGCAATGCCTTGACTCATCTGTTTGGGAAGGTAAAGATTTTTTTTCCTTACACTTTTTCTTGGTGTTATTAATTTTTGTTCTGTTTGATTTGGAGTTTGTCTTAATTTTGTTTTATTCCTTGGAGAAAAGGTTTTTTTAATTTTTCTTTGTTCTATTTTTAAATTTTTTTTAGGTTTTTTTAGATGGTTATTGAAAAAGTCTAAGTTATGGGCTGGAATCCGATCCCGAATGGCCCCCGTCATTCGCTCATCTCCCCCTCCCCCCATTATCGTTCACATTGTTATGACAATAAATTAAATAATAATTAAATCCTCCACCCCCTCCAGGTATGAATCGACAAATTTTTTTGCTGTTTATTCAGCTAGCCGTCCAGGCGGCCATGCGGCGTGCTCGGTGGCCTGAAGAAGTGGCCATTCGACATAATGAGCAACGACGTTACGCCCGGGGTCAGCCCACTGAATGTGTTCAAAATGACATTTTTGATCAAGAAACTACAAAGACGGATTCGATCAGGAAATTATCAGATTAAATTTAATGTTGGTTCAAAATGATCATTCCTGATCAAGAACTGATCCGTCCTTTTTGATCATAGACGGGTTCGATCAGGAATGATCAGATTAAATTTAATATTTGTCAAAATCCTCCAGAATCACATAACGGACGCGACGTTGGGCGCACTGAATGACGCATACCGAGTGGAAGTTGGCAATGGTCCGGAACGCTCAAAGCATTTGGTGGAGCAGGGCATCAAGCAGACCTGGCTCGTCGTGTCCGTGGAGGGCAAAAAGGTGGGCGAAAATTTTAAATATGTTTTCAATATTTTGGACAGTGAACGGATGGGATTAAGATCAGCGGATGCTGTTTAATCTAGTTTTAATCAGGAAAATTCTTTATTTGATCCGTGCTGAATAAATTTAATTAAAAATTTTTACATTTTTTAAACGCAGTTTTTGCAATACAAAGCCTATGCTGTGCTGGTTGATGCCGTCTGTCTGTTGGCCGTTTCTGTGCTTTGCATGATCGCTCTTCACCTGGTAAATCTCACGTAATGTTAAATTTATTAATATTTCAAGGTTTTATTTTTATTAGACGCCTTTGGTCGCTGTTGATGCTAACGCTAACAACTTTCCACATGGCAAACGGCATCAAGTCGGGCTCAGACCATGTGAACTATCAAGAAGATGCAGATCAGAGTTAAAAGGTCAATCTTTTTGATTATATAGCTAAATTCCTCAGATTGGTTGCTGTGGATCTGGATTTCTGCCATCGTCATCACATCATACTTTTATGAGGAGCTGTTTTGGCAACCGTTCTGTGGTATCGAGGACGACGTAAAGGCAAATTTTCAAATCAAATTTTGTAGTCAGTCTTAAAACTCTGGATAAAATACTTTTATAAGTTTTTATACATTTAAAAATTTATTTTTTCCTCTTGTTTTTCTGTAACAAAAATTGACAGCGGCGACTTCAGAAGCTTCGTCAACTGAAAATAGTCCGTCTTTGCCGAAAGTGGCTGAAATGCCTGAAAGAATGCCAAGGGGAGGTCTTCCCATCTATCCCGGGCAAGTTAAGTCACGCGATCAAGGCTATTTTTAAGAAATATACACACTTTACTAAATAAGAGATAAATCAATTTATTTCCATATAAATTTTTGCTTATTGTACAATTTTATTGTCTTAAGGACATCAAAAATGAAACTCTTTCATTTTTATCAAATACGCATCATCACTCTTTTTCACGCATCAATTAATTGATGTGGTGGCCGTAAAGCATGGCGAACATGTCATGGAAAAATGGCAGAATTTCTGAAACGACGATAAAATGCTTTAAAAAATAGAATTTAAAAATTACCCGAAGAGCATTGGCAACCCCAAACCAAAAATGTTCGGCCGCTTCTCGTTGCATTGATCCGTCGAGGAGGGCGTAATCCTCGTGAAGTTGCCATGTTTCGTACGGATTAGGCTGGTGTCTATGCAACCATTGGAGCAGCATCGCGTGGAAGAGACTGATGGCTGTGCAGGTCTCGTAGCCTTCACGAATGGGACGAATGTTTCTTCTTTGTGGGCGGCAAGGTGATACGCTTCAATGCGTAGTGGTTTGTCTTGGACAGGCTGTCTTTGTTCTTGACATCTTTCCTTGAGCCATTCTTGAAACGGTGGTGGCGTATGCCCTGCAAAACGGGTTGTCGGTCGAGGCCGGCTTTGTTTTGGAGGTGAGACAATCACAATTTCCGGTGCTTCCGGCCTCTCCGTTGCTTCTTTCGACACTGAAAGAGCCGTTCGAAATTCGAACTCGTCCGGGTGATTGAACGATTTGACTTTGTTGATGACGAATATGCCGCCGAGTCCATGTCGATTGGCAAGGAAGCATTTGATGGTCGCTTGTTGTCTGTTGACGTGGTAGAGCTTGAATTCGTCGGATTCCAGGATCCCTTGCATTTCTTTGAATGCTCGTTGTCACTTCCAGGCTGATTCGATATGGTCTCCGTACAGTCGTTTGCAAAAGTCGAGCAGCTTTTCGCCTTTCTTTGGAAGGTCTGAGGCGCGGCGTTGGGGTTTGTGGTGCATCCAATGTTGCGATTGTTGCCGAAGTGTTAGCTGCTTTGATGCTCCAAGGCTTGTTGTGCTTCTTTGTTTCCATCTTTGATGAGCTTTTGAAGGTGTTGCTCGTCCTCTTTTCGAGGTTCGTTGATGTCCTCTTCGATTGCTGCTGGCGCCTGCTGTTTTTTCTTGAGCTTCATCTTTCTCCGGAGTTCATCGAAGGCTGCTTGCCGATGATTGTACCATTTAATCCGCTTTTCGTTGTGTTGGAAGCGGCTTTCTTTGTCTTCCGCTTCAGTGGTGGTCCTTTGTTACGTTGCTTTTTCTGGAGAGTCTCCGAAGAGCTGTTGAAGCATATGCTGTTCAGAGGCTTGTTGCATCGATCCTTGTTGCTCTTTTTCTCTGGATTTCTTCTGTCGTTTCTCCTCTTGTTCGAGCAGTTCGGCCGTGATCTGTTGTTCCTTGGCCGCCCAATCTGTCATGGGTATTTTTCCGTGTTGGCCGAGGAGTTCTTTCGCGGTCTGTACACCCTTTCCGCGACGGAAGAGTGTTGTCAGCTCCAGAAGGCGCTTCAAGCTGCCGTCTTTGAAGAAGAGCTTCTTCCCTTTTGACCGAGGAGCTTAGACTAGCCCCATGCCGGGAACGTTGTCGGATGTCGTTGCTGAACGTCATGCAAGCCCAGATTGCGTCCCAGAAAGTGCCTTTGCTTTTTGAAGACGATGTCTTTCTTTCGTGGGATTTTGTAGGTGTTTTTCGACGGGACGGATTGATCCCTGTCGCGTTCGTCGTCGCATTGATCCATGTCGCGTTCGTCGTCGCTTCCGGCGAGAGATATGGAATCAGGGTCGTGGTCCATGATGCGGTTAACCTGTTCCACTGGAAAAGAGATACCAATTTCCAGCTTGAACAATTGCATAATTGGGCGCGATTTTTCTTTCCCGTTTATGTTAATCGGGCTGGCGTGGGTTGTCCCGTCCCTTTTTTTTTGGACTTGAGGGACCCGGGCCAACGTCCCGAGCGATCTCGGCTGAGTCGTTCGGGGGGTTCGTGGCGCTGATGTGGTCGGGGGATTGTCTGTTGAGGGTGCGTGTGGTGAGCGCATTGTCGTCCGATAACATGTCGCCTTGTTAAAGTTGCTGCTGTTTGAAATTCCTGCTGATTTGAGGGCGAATAAGCCTAACAGGCTTATCAGCAAGACGACGATGATTGTTTGCCAACCCCAATGTGTGTTTGCGCGGGTTGAACTTGAAGCTGCGGTAATCGAGAGTGTCGGGTCTGAATCCCGGTCCTTGACTGGACGGAGTCGTGGTGTTTTTCCCATTCGTTGCTGGCGCCTGGGAAATGCTGATTGTCAGGTTGGTCCCGATATGTTGACTGCGCGTGCTTGTGGGACGGATAGTTCCATTCGGCCTGTTTGGAATACGTTTCGCAAGTTTTCGTTGCCGTAGTTGAGTAGGGTCCAGCGCGGATAGCTTGATGACTGGCATTTCCGCTACCAGGAAATTCAATGCGTTAAGGTTGAAGATGAGTTTTTCGCCGTTGTTACCAAGGAAGCCGATCTTGACCAGATCGTTGACGAATTTCTTTGTTTTCCGATTGCCGAAGGTGGTCAAGTTGCATCTTCTGTGTGGACCACAGGCAGTTCCAATTCTTTGCCTTTGATGTGACGAAGGAGCGGTGGCTTTCGGGATCAATGAAGATAACTGCGGATTTCCTCAGATGTGGTCGTGCTGGATTGAACACTGTTGACGTCGTTGTCATGAGTAGGGCTCTTGTTTCGTCGTCCCTGAGCACGTTGCATTGTTGTGGCATGACTTTCGTTCCGATGCCGTTGGAGGATTCCGATCCTCTTTTGATTGGATCAATTGCTGCTGCGGCGAATTGAGTTGATCCGTTGTTGTCGTTCCCGTTGAGGTGGTTTGTTGCCGAGTCGTTTGTGATGCTCATCTACCTCTTTATTTTATTTTTTTAATGAAATTATTTGAAAAAACGCCCAGATAGTGGCGAAAATAGTGGCAAAAGCCATTTTTGCCAAAATAGTTTTCGTCACTATTTTAGTGACGAAAACCCCGAAATAGTTTTTTTTAGTTACGAATAGTGACTTAAAACAACAAAATTTTCGACTAAAAACATGTTTTTCGTGCATAACTCGTCAAAACAAAGCTGCAGAAAAAATAGTTAAATAACTAAAAATCCTCGCCTTACTGATGAGCATTATTGTCCCCATGATTCACAGTTTTTCAATTTGCAATATTTGCATTATGGAAGCATTCGAACAAAATGGTTAATGGGTTAAAAATAAAGCCCGTCGCGATTCCCGCGGTAAAAGTGCGGGATTTCCTGCCCCCTTCCCGCACTTTTTTGCGGGAATTTGACTGCAACGCCTATCTGCACCGCGAATCCCTCAAAAATGTGAACTGAACATTTCCAACAAACAGCTTGTGAACTCCCCCCCCCCCCGTTTTCCCTTCCATTCTTGGGGAAACGGCCAAAACGAGGACGGGTGTCCAAAAAGATGCAACGAGTTCTTCGACACACTTTTCATAAATGGTTTCATGCGAAGTTTGTTGATCAAAAACGTAGAGTCTTCAAAAGCAATAAATTAATACTCAAATTGATTTTTGATTCAACTAAGTTTAAATCAATAAAAAAATTCTGATTCTGAAACAAAAAACGACGCGGGTGGGTGTAAACCGGAAATAGCTCTTGAAAGAACGCACCGGATTGCGTCCCGAGCGTGTTCGATATCTCTGACATGCTGAGTGGAAATTTAAATTTAATTATGAAAATGCGTCCTAAAATTGACGGTGCAGCTGGCTTTCCGGAACACAAATTCTGGTGCATTCAGCATTTCCGGAACTCAAATAATAATCTGATGCATGCTGATTTTCCGGAAAACGAAATTCTGGTGCATTCTGGATTCCAGAACATCAAATAATAATCTGGTGCATGCTGATTTTCCGGAAAACCTAATTCTGGTTCATCCGGAAAAACTAATTCTGGCCATACAGACTTTCCAACAGCTTCTGGTCCAGCTTCTCGACTGCCTATACCTATGTGCTTCATTTCATTAATAAGTAAGTGTTAAAACACTGAATATTTGATTTTTTAAATCCATTAAAAAAATTCAAGTTTAATTCTAAACCCTGAAAATGTCTAAATTCGAGTTTTGTCGAAAATAAATGTAAAAGAGAAAATGCTGAATAAATAAAACATTTTGTGCGTTTATCGCAAAGATATAATTCTCCAACAAAAAGATTTTCTTTAATGAATGTGGCGCAAGTGCCGCTACTTCTCACCCGTGTGATTGCGCCGCAGGTGCTGTTTCAAATTTCCTGCTTGTGCTGATCGATAGCCACAAATTGTACACTAAATTTAATATTAATAAACATTTTTAAATGAATTTATTTGCTCACTTGGAAGGGTTTCACGCCAGTGTGGGTGCGCATGTGCTGTTTCAGATGATCAGGTCGTGCTGCTCGATGGCCGCAAATTGTACACTAAATTTAATTTTTATTAAGCATTTTTAAATGAATTTCCAGAGGATAGTAAGGAAGAAATTTTAGGGCCCATTACCGTTTAGTGTATTCGCTCACTTTGAAGGGCTTCACGCCAGTGTGGGTGAGCATGTGCAGTTTCAGGTCGCCCGATTGTGCTGATCGATGGCCGCATTCGGTGCATTAAAATATTTATAAATGTATTTAAAAACATAATTCTTTCATTTACCTCAAATGGCTTTGGCATAGTGAAGAGAGGAGAACTTCACAATGAGGACTAAAAAGAGAAGAGAGAAGAAGCTGGCACTGGAAGTGATCGAATCGGCAATCTCGGCGACGCAGCTGTTCAAGAGAAGAAGCGAACGAGGGCGTTCGCACAGTGAGTGCCGGAATGACATAGTGAAGAGAGGAGAACTTACACAATGAGGACAATGTAATCATTAGAGGAGAAGGATGATCTCATAAGAACGAGAAAGTCGTATCTTTTTATTTTTAAACCAAAATCTAACTTACCTAATTAGGTGTCATTTGAATGCTCAGATTCACTTGCTTAATTGAAACTAGAGACCGGACTTGAGCTTTGAGCGAGAGCTCGAGTCGAGATTTTTCGAGATGTCGAGACGAGATTTTTCGAGATCTCGAGTCGAGATGTCGAGACGAGATCTCGTCTCGACCGGTCTCTAATTGAAACTAAACCATTTGTCCACTTAAAAGTTCGAAAACAATCGAAAGTGCGAACGTCAAAGAAACAATTGCTTCGCTGTGCATTGGTCGCTTTTGGGATGGGAATGAATAGGCGTACATATGACTATTCCGACTACGCAAAATACTATGAAGACATAAAGAATGAGTGCAGTGAATTTGAATTTAAGCCCCATAAATATGTAAAAATTTTTAAAATCAGGTATTGTGAATTTAAATAAATACTATTTTAATATATCGATTAGTGCAGGCCGAGGCCGGGAAAATCTGACATTGGGACCAGCATCTCGAACCGGGACTGGGATTTCGCTTTTTCAAAAACCAGGACCGGCAACGGGAAAACCGTGACTGGCAATAAGGAATTTTTGGCAAAAATTTTAAAAACGGTAATTTTTTGAAGCTTTTTAGAAAATTGGTCCAAAAATGACGAATGTCGCAAAACAAAAGGGCCTCCCTTATGGCCCCGATTACCCTACTCCCCCGCGCGGGTACAGCTTGAAAAGCTCAAAAAAGGTGGGGTTTTGGCACTTTTGCACCTTTGGCGTTGTGTTGGGGCAAATCCGGCAATGCCATTCGATCGGGATTCAAAAGTCCGCAGGGGTCTTGTGGTAGCATTTTTCCCCAAAAAGTTATTCAAAAAATTGCACGAGTTTGCCCAGAATCCTCTTATAAGAGCGCCGCTCTTGAATTCGAAATTATTTGCTTATTCTTATATTATTTATTAAGAATGTAAGCTTTAATAATTGTAACCAAGGTGTAGAACATATAATTATTCCATAGTTTTGTTAAAGATTGTTTGCAATTGAATTGGAATCGTTCCATGAACCGCTAACAAGTTACACAAGAGTCATTGCAATCGAATTCAAAGGTGCGGTTTAATAATTGAAAGAAATAAATTATATTAAATAAATTATTTAAATAATATATTTATTTTTATTTTGATGTCTTAGTAATTGCTTTGATTAGGAGTGGCACAATTTGCGGGTGCATTGTGTAAAATAGTTGTTGATGATTTGGATTCCGACCAAAATAATGATGATTCAACTGCAAAAGGACTGCTTAACTCAAACGAATTAAAAATTTTATTCAGAATTCTGAACCGTGCTTATGATCATAAAAACGTCAAAAAATTGAAATATTTTGAAGAAAATTTGGAACAAAAAAAATCAAACTTTGATAAAAAGTCCTTCTTAAACGAGCTTGGGCTCTTTTTGGATGAAATTATTGAGGATTACAGTTGCATAAACCCATGTCTATTATTTACTGATGCCTCTTTGGATCAGGGTTTATATATGTTGAAAGTGAATTGCAAAAAAAACATTATAAATTTTGGTCAAATATATTTTGAAGTGTTCCAAAAATATTCGGATGACGTGAAATATGACGGAAAGTACCAATTAATGTCATTCCCTCAAATGTTAGCCGAACGCTTTCTGGAACGACTTTATACCTTAACACAAAAGTTAGTACAGAAATAAATATGTTTCTATTTATTAATGATTAAAATATACAAATTTAATTATTTTAATTATCAAGAAAATGGTCAGCATTTTGCAAAATTGACAATCAAGTGGACTTTGTTCAAACAATGCGAATGATCGCGTCAACGGAGCAACTCGAATTTGTTAGAAAAACTGAAAATGAAAATTATTTTATTGCAGCGAATGCGCAACTTTTTAAATTGCTTTTTTCATTTGCATTTCGTCTATCGTTGCAAATTGAACAATCAGATTTGACGAGAAAATATTTGAAGGCATTTGAATTCGCTTATAATTGCATTAAACTTGAAAAAGAAATACAGAATTATAGGTATTTTTAAAATATTCTTTGCGGGTGCATTTTAAAGTTTTCGGGCTTTTGTTTTTATTTGCAATTTTATTAAAAATTTTTTCAATATGCAAAATCTCAATTGCTTTTAGCTTCTTCGAATTCAAAATAAACATTTCGCACAAAATGGTGGAAATTAATTTGCCAAATTGGAAGTCGCCCGATTATATGCAAAATAGAATTATAAAGGAGTTACGACAGGCAAAGGTTAAAGGTAAAATTGAGCAAATTTTATTATTTATTTGCGTTTAATTAGAATTAAATTTTATAACAGAAAACTTCAACTTTATTCTCTCATTGTCCGACTACCCACCAACTTTGTACGAACTTTTGAAAATGGCTAAAAAACTTGGCGAAATTGAACTTCTTGAAAAAGATGACAAGAAACGTCGCGAAATTGAACTTCTTGAAAAAGATGACAAGAAACTTGGCGAAATGAAAAAAAATCATGAAATGTGGCTGAATTCGTCGGAATCAAAAATATTTTTTGAAATTATGAAATATTTAAAACAATTGCAAGAACCCATTCAAAAAATAAAAATTAATCCCGAAAATGAATTTTGCGTTTTGGCATATTTTGTTGAAGATTTATTGGCCGGATTAGCAACGGAGAACAAAATTCCAAACGTAGAATCAATTGAAGTTGCAATTGGGCAGTTCATTTTGACGAAACAAGAATTTTGCACAGAGAATTCGTAAGTAATTATTAATTTAAATAATATTAACCAAATAATATAGCAATTTTTAACTACGCTTAAAAAAACAAAATGTTATTTTGATTGTTTTGATCTTTTTTAATAATTGAGACTTTTTTTAGAATAGAAAACGATGACAAAAAATATTTTGATGAAAATTTGGTAAACTTCAGCAAGGCCATAAACATCGAATTCAGTCCACGTGACGGTAAGACTAACGAATAATTTAACGCTTTAAAAAATAATTTATTTTTAATAATAAATAAAATTGACATTTATAAATTCTGTCCAGAATTGCAACAAATTGTTCCCGAAATTGTCGAAGAAATTAAACAAATGTTGCAAAATGACAATTGGAATTATTCCCATTTAAATTATATAAAAATTGTCGAATGGGACCTTTTGGAATTCAATCTTCACAAAATTGGCAAAGATCAGAAATGGGAGCAAATTAAGCAATTGCGCGCCAAATCTCAGAAGGCGTTTAGCGATTGGTATTCCAACAACAATGCCGAAAATAAACTCAATTTTGAAGAAACGATGAAAAATCTGATCCAAATTTTGGGAGCCATTTGATTATTTAAAAGGGTAATTGAGCCCCAGGCATTTTGGGTGAGGGAAAAGGGTTTTTTTAACTTCAAATTTCGGCATTTTGGGCTCCAATTTCAATTCTATTATGAAAATTTGTGCAAAAATTCGGTTTATGTCTTCGATAAATTTTATTTTGTATTGTTTTTTTTATTGATGTCAGTCAGTATTGGCGACTCATTTTGGGCTAATATTTAATGATGGATCTGAATAAATGGCACTTTTATTGCGTGTTTCGATCGTCGAGCTTGACAAATTAAAACTAAACTTTATTCATTTAATTTTTCTTAAAATTGAAAAAACTGCTCATTTTTATTGTTGCTCCCCTTATTTCAATTTAATTTACCTATTTTTTCCTAAACTCGCCAGGTTCATTGAATGCAGAAAAACCATCTTTTTAGGTCGTAACGAGCATTTTTGACGATTTTATAGCACCTGTTTCGAAGGTTTTTAGTTTGGCATTTTTTGAAAATTCCTAAAAAGGTTATTTTGAAATTCATACTTTGCCAAATTTAGGGTAGCTCCCCGTCCCCGTGCCCCCGATCCCCGACATTTTTGGGCTTTTTTCCCGCCCGATCCCCGACATCGGCGCTCAGGCGGCACATCGCAAATGAAAGGGAAAAATTGCAATGAATTTTTTGTTTTTCGTTACCCCCGTCCCCGTTCCCCGACAATCGTCGATCCACGACCCCGAACGGAAGGACCGTCCCCGATCCCCGACATTTGCGTCCCCCGAAGGGTCGGGGAGCTACCCGAGTTTCTAAATCCAAAGACGGCGTCCTCGACCACTTCGAAACTGCTGCTGCTGTTTCCATAGCAATAATTAGTGGAAATAACCATTTTAATCAATTAGTAAAGTTCGAGAAGGGTCAGCGGCAACGCCAATAGGTCCAACGGATAAAATCTTTTTGAGATATTTTTAAATGGATTACCCAAAGTCAAGCGATATTTTGAGGGGTTTTTACCCAACTCGCTACTTTTTAGACTTCGTTTCTGTTCTCTTATAGAGTAATACTATCTCGCTAATTGCATTTCTCTATTTAACACATGGGGTAGCGAGTTGGGGTTTGTCCACTTTGAGGATCCCTTCATTCTTTTCCCGTTCTATTGCTTTTCCTGCCAAAATGGAATGAAATATTGGTTCAAACAACATAATTATCATTAACCTAGTAAAAGATAGGCAAAATGGTAGCCCCGAGCCGAGTGGGTCTCGATCCCACAGCCTCCGGTGCGGCGCTCCACTGATCAGCTTCACACCAGGGCTGGACGCAATTGCGAATTGCCAATGCGGGGTTTTTGGCATGGTATTACTACGAGCGCCAAGGAAAGTAAATCGAAGGCAGACCCCTGCCCCCTGTGTACAGGCCCGTAGCCGGGGGGGGGGGCAGCTGTCCTCTCCGAAATGTTTTTTGAGAAAAAAAGCCCATAGGGGGGGACCCTTTTGTTTCTTAACAAAATTTACACAAAAACCCAAAATTTTCTCGGCGGCGCCTATCGGCACCGCTGACCTCCGCCGCCTCCCCAGAAATTTAAAAAATCTCAAAAAACAGTCCAAAATTCGCTGTGAAACTTTCTGACTGGCTTTGTGTTGAATGAAAATTGATTTTTGAATTATCTGTGCTCTCCCGACTGAGCTATCGGGGCGTCCCATTAGCCGTATCTCTTTTTCGGATTATGCCCCCGCAATACGCGTTTTATGACAGCCAACGGGACTCTGAAACCCTTACAACTCAAATTAGGCGCTTTAAATTTGTATAATAATTTATTCCTTTGAAATTATTTTTAAGGGACCTTATTCTTTGAAATTTCACGCAACAGACCAAATGGCTGCGGCCAGAATGTTGGTAAGAAAATATTGTTAATTTTTAATTTGAAAAAATAATCAATACTTTTCTTGTGTCTTTGTTAATTTGAAAATTTTTTTATAATGAAAATTGACATAAGAAGATATTAAAAATATAAAATGGAGAAGAGTGGAGTTTTGGGGCTAAGGAATAATAATAAGTGAATGTGTTGTTGGGTTCATAAACCCGTAGCGTTTTTTACTCCTTTATTTTACATGAAACTGAAACAAACAAACAAACAAACATATCATTTGCCGGATTGCCTGGTTCAATTGCCGAAGATTGACAATTCAGCTCGGGATTGGCCCTCACTCCTCACGGGCATTTCATAGTGCATACCCTTTTTTACGCGAAGGACCTAAGATATTAATAATTTAACATTTTAAAATTTTCTTCCTTAAGCTCCTTCTTTTTGTCATGATGCTCCTTCCTGAATCGAAGGCAATAAGTGAGTAAACATTAAAAAATAAAAAGTATAAGTATATTATTATTAAAGGGTTGGATATAGTCCTGTCGCCTTTTCCAGAGAATTAACCTCCAAATAATTCGAAAAATAATCAATCGGTTATGAATTCTCTCGCATTATTCATCATGATCTCATCCCAAATTTTGGCATTTTCCGATTCCCTTTTTGAAAAATCAGGTGGTTTAGAGGTGAAAAAGTCATTAACTTATTTTGGAGTGACACGGCATTTTCCGAGTGCCATTCCTGCAAGCGCATTGGATAGGAGAGACCTGAATAAGTG
The DNA here is from genome assembly GCA_018350325.1 of Globodera rostochiensis. Taxonomy (NCBI): domain Eukaryota; kingdom Metazoa; phylum Nematoda; class Chromadorea; order Rhabditida; family Heteroderidae; genus Globodera; species Globodera rostochiensis. Next base: position 2,480,384 of record JAEVLN010000010.1, read on the forward strand.
GTTATCACTTGGGGCCACATGTGTCAAATACGCGGGGTGGGGAAAACTTCCCATCTAAGCTCCTAATGTGCCAATTTGGTCATGATGCGACTTGAGGTCGCGCGTTGTCCTGCGACAAAATGGCCCTAAGCGCGAATTTGGTGGTTTTTGCCGGACTTCTTGGTCCAATCGCCGAGTTGCAGACAATACAGCCCGGCACTTTTACGGGTCTGGGACCAACACCAAATTTTTTGAAAATGCTCCAAATGCAGACATCGCGAGCTCCCCCCCCCCCTCCCAATCTCTGCGACAATTGTCCGATCAAAAGGCGTAACTCTAATTAAGGCACAGAGGATGTTCATGCATTGACATCCAAAATCAACACACTAACATCATCTACTTGGGACATTATTGAAAAGTTCAAACACATCAGCAAGCATACCGTCAACTTCATCCGTGTATCAACACCAGTTGGAAGCTTGATCGCCGCTGCCGCGGAAATAGCATATCCCGTAAAAAATTCAAGCGAATAATAATTTATTTTTATTTAAATAAATCAAAATAATATTTGTTAAAGAAAGTTCTTTTTTTCTTAAATTTACTCAACTTCAACACCCAAATATTGTTTTCTCGATCATATTTTTTGCCATTTTTAGGTAAATTGTTGTATGCCTAGTGATAAAACGTTTTGTGTTAATTTAGCCGGAGTCTGAGGAATTTCAAGCAATCAAGAAGCTGCACGAGTATGTTTCAGCAAAGTTTGGTGGCCTCTCACGACTTGTTCAGCATCTTGCCCACGAAATAAAACTTTTTTTAGTAGCAAACGACTACCAAGAGGTTAGTTTGGATGTAAAAATTTCGGATGTAGTTTGTTTTATTGCAATTTAGCCATTTGAACAGTAAATAGTTACTCTTTTAAAATTAGGGTTGCAGCCGAGGGGGGGGGGATCCCCGGTCAAACCGGGGACGGGGATACCGGGGACGGACAAACCGGGGATCCCCGTTTTCGGGGATGGGCAAACCGGGGAACGGGGATCCCCGTACGGGGATGGGCAAAATCCATTTTTTGGGGTGGATTTTTGAAAAATGCAATTTTTTTGTGCACTTTTTTTTGGCCCGACGGTGCCGACAGGCGCCGTCGGGAACAATTTTTGAATGTTTGGGCGATGTCCGGTGGGGAAATTTTTTTGAAGATTTAACGATATTAGCTAAGAAAAATGGGTCGAGATTTTTTTGTAAAAGAGCGTTAAGAAGATAAGGGCAACTTGAATTTTCTCATAGAAATGTAACTCAAAAATATTTTTAGACTTGCAGGCAGGCAAACCAATAAGCCATCAATTATTGGAGGGGAGTCACCTAAAAAAGATTAAACCTTTCATCAAAAAGCACGTCTCAACCAAAATTCAAACAGTAAATTAATATTAATCATTAAAATTCCTGATGTTGGCCATCTTTAGGGGTGCTTTTTGATCCCCGCCCCCGCCGGGGATGAGGACCGGCGATTCCCGTTTTCGGGGATGGACAAACCGGGGAACGGGGATGAGAATGGCCGGGGATCCCGGTTTCCCCCCCCCCCCCGGCTGAAATTAGTCCATGCAAAAGAATCGGATTTGAGCAATAAAAGTGCTTTTTCGACATTTTGTTCGAATTTGGACCGGGGTTCGTAATTTTAGAGTGCTAAATTGGTTGTCTGGCCTACATTGATACAGTAATGGTCATATGTTTAAGAATTTTTCTTTTTACTATTTGAAATGAGTATAAAATTTTTGATTGATTTTTTTAGAAAACAATTCTTATGCATCTTTTGTGCATTTTTTATGGGCTTTCCAACAGTATTATTCATCCCCCATTTTCAACTGTTCTTCTCCCAATCGAGTTTCATAACTGGCATCAACTCAGTTTTTGGTTGTCATATGTTTACGAATTTTTATTTATTTTAAATAAAATAGAAGTAGCAATAAAAATTCCCCAAAAATTCATGCTAATATAACTTTTGATTTATCAAAAAAGATAATTGGACCACGTTGCTACAACACCTCCTTCATGGAGATCCTGACGCCCCAAAATACACTGAAAATGGGGGTCATTTTAGGGAAAAAATCCCTTAGGGCTTGGAAAAAATTTCTGCAAAAAATTTTCATCAGGGATAAGTAGTCCACAAAATTCTCTACAAAACGCAAGAAACAGCTGAGCTCTAATTGGTTTCTTCGATGAGCTAAGGTTGCTTTCACAACCTTAGTGGGTGACCGTCCGTAGTGGGTACTGTAGTACAATAATTGTCGGATTTAAAAATCATGATTTTTCACTTAATATAAAATTTTATATTTGCTTAATCATTAAGAAAGCCTTAATAACTTATTATATTTTATATTCATTTCAAATAGTGAAAAGAAAAATTCCTAAACATATTACCATTACTGTAGTCGATTGGTATATGATTTAGTTGACTTGCAAAAAAATCCTACCAAACTTCCAAGCACTGAAAGCAGCGTCACTGAGATAAGGATATGTACCGTAAATTTTAGTGTTTTTCAGAAAATTACCGATCCGCTGAATGCGATTGAGCCAATATTTTCAGCAGTAAGCAATCCTTACGGAAACCGAACTGCGTACAAAAATAAGTTTATTTCATACTGCCAAGGCTACCAAACATCTCCGCATAACATTCTTCTTGTAAGTAGTACTTTTACAAAACAGTGTAAAAACCTTGAAATCATGGGTGGAACAATTCTCTTTCTCGTCGTTACTCGCCTGTTTGGCATTCTTGTTTCATGTTTTCTGGCGAGAAGAGGAGAATTGAAGAATATACACCCCTCTCGTTGGCGCGAGTTCCACCCCTGCTTGAAATGTATTTGTTTGCAATTGTGCGATGAAAAAATGAATTTTTAATGCGATTTTAATAAAAAAAAACGCATATTTTGGCATTTTTGTGCATATTTTGGGCATATTTTGCAATTTTTGGTGCATATTTTATGCAATTTTTTTCACGATTTTTTGTGCATATAAATTCGGTCTCTAAATATAATATATAGACAGAAATTTTGTAAAAGTCTGATCCGAATTTCCCCATTTGGAAGAGCGGGGGTGGGGGTGCCACAATTTAAATGGGGGTGTTACTAATGAGGAAGCCTATTTTGTGGTCAGCAGCTTTAAATTACACCAATTTAGTTGCTCTTTTTCAATTTAAAAATATTCAGATTCTGAAATCACGCCTATACAGTAATTGTCCCCTACCCGGACTTGATGAGACGGATAACTACGCCATCACTTATGAACTTTTCTTTAAACTGGAAAAGAATCACATAAAAAATTTTTCAATTAGTTTTGAGCAATACGAAACCATCAAAGGATGTAAGAATTTTTTTGCAATAGAAATAAGTATAGGAATGCCTTTGTTAAGCGCTTCTCTCGAAGTCGGAACTAATCAGGGAAAGACTAACAAAAAGTGAGGCAATTTTCAGTTTATTTGCTTTTAGCCATTTTTATGCTACATTAATTTTAGTTGTCAATTCCAACGCGTCGTCGGCTCAAGTAGAAAAAGCTCTGGAAAATCTTCATAAAAAAACGGAGGGAGCAGAAAGACCGTATTTTATATGAAAAATACACATATGTAATTTTTAAAAATTTCAGATGTTGGCTACAAGTTGTAATGGACGGTAACAAATGGAAGCGTCACGAATTGACATCCTTTGCAGAGTTAGTTCGTCTGGATTTGCTCAAGACGGTAAGGCCTTATTTTCTGTGGATGAAAAGTGCAATATTTAAATTTTGAATTTTTTTAAATACCCATTTTTGCTTTCAGTTTATAGTAGAGTTGGACGGGACCGGGATCCCGACCGGGACCGGTTGGGAAATTCCCGGTTTTTGGAATTCTGGTCCCCGTTTTTAAAAATGGTAATCCCGATCCCGGTCGGACCGGGACTAACCGGGAAAAAAATACACTCCTAAGAATTGGATTTTTGAGGTGAAAATTCTATTTGGTTGTTGTGTAGTGGTGAGTAGTAGAGCTGTTCGAGAGTCTCGGTCTCGAACCGAGAAATTTCTCGGTTTTTTTGGGTCTCGGTCTCGACTCTCGGGTTTTTAGTCTCGGAAAACGAGACTTTTTTGCACTGGTAAAGATGGAATTTTGGTGAGAAATCATTAAAGAATTAGGTATGTGCTTGAAAGATTTGAAAATACACAATGACAAATTTAGAAATCCTTTAATACTTTGTCTACTTTCGGAATATAGTGTACGTATGGCGCAGTGGTTAAATTCTGTTCGCTTACTCTGTATTGTCGTAAGTTCTAGTCCCCCCAGTGAAATGAATTTTTCTTCATTTAAATTGATAATTAGAGACTACTTTTTACTGATTCTTAAAAAACATCACCCAGTAAACCTTATAAAATGGTGATTTTTTTGCAAATTTTAAGCATATTTTTCCTAATTGAATTCACTAAAGCTTCCATTTTTTATCGCCATAAAAAGCTTCAAAAAATTACCGCGTTTCTAAATTTGGTAGCAAATCTCTACACAAATCTAGTCAAAAATTCAAAATTTTCTCGGCGGCGCCTATCGGCATCGCCGACCCCCCACCAAAAGTTAAGCAGAATTCGCAAAAAAAAATTTATTTTTGAAAATTTCTTAACAAAAAAAATGCATTAAAACCCCCAGAAAATAACTCTTAAATTGAATTTTTTTAATTCTTTCCCCAGCGGTTCCGATGGGCTGGACCATCGGACAAAAAGCTTTCCAGAAATAAAAGCGGGAATTTCAATTTGTCGCGAAGTGTAAAACTATTTAAAATTTTTGGTCTTAAAATAAAAAATTTTCAGTGAATTTAAAAAAAAATTTTTAAAAAGTCTCGGTCTCGGGTCTCGAACCGAGAAATTTCTCGGTTTTTTTGGGTCTCGATCTCGGTCTCGAGTCTCGGGGTCATTTCTCGGTCTCGGTCTCGAGTCTCGGTATCATTTCTCGGTCTCGATCTCGACTCTCGAGTCTCGGTAAATTTCATGTCTCGAACAGCTCTAGTGAGTAGTATACATTTTAGTGTGGGTGTGGTGGTGGGTTCATGCTCTGATTTTTTCTGACTTTTCCATTTAAACCGAATATTTTAATCGACAAATTTTGATTTTTTGGCCATGGGAAGGGCCCATATTGTGCTACATTCGTATTTTATGGACCAATTTTCTTAAAAAATCAGTTTTTAAAAAAAATTCTGAACCAGGGTTGCGATTTTTCTTAATAAATTTAATTTGAAAACTGAAATTTTCTCAGCGGCGCTTATCGGCACCGCCGACGCCCCCCCCCCAAATTACTCATCAAATCAATTGTTGAAGAAATAACTATAAGAGTTATGGAGATTTCATTGCATTTAACGTTTGATTAAAGAAATTTCAAAAAATTAGGTTTTTAAATGAGGTTTTTTGGCATATCAAAGAGGTTTTGAAAATTTTGAGATCGCATTCCTGCGTACACCCCTTACCACTCCTAAATGGCTTCAACTGTATTTTTTTAAATACTTTTGACGTTGAAGACAACGAGGAAGGTGATTTTGAATAAATACAAAAAATTTATTTTCACTTTTGACTATTTCAAAAAAAATTATTCCATTGCCAGTCCCGGTTTTTCCCGTTTCCCGGCTCGGCTTTTGAAAAAGCGAAATCCCGGTTCCGGTTCGAGATGCTGGTCCCGATCCCGATCCCGCTTTCACGGTCCCGGTCAATCCCGGTCCCGATTTTTCCCCGGTCCCGACCAACTCTAGTTTAGCGTGAGTGAGGTGTTGTTCTAGTACTTTGTTTCAAGAATAATCCGGGATCCATTAAATTTTTATTTGAATTTATAGTAATTTAAAAAGCGAAAATTTAATTATTTGGCGATCGAACACAGTGCCCACTGGCATTTAATGCTGCTCAAAAAAGGTAATGAACTAAGTCGATCCAATCTCTTTATGTAGGTCCGAGGACCCCAAAATACATTGAAAATAGGGGCAATTTGAGGAAAAATCCCCCGAGGGCTGATCATCATAGAATGACTATAATTGGTCTTGTGAAATAAAGAAGTTGCAATAGCTTATCCAACCCATGATAATTATTGTAAAAATTTTGATGCCAATGATCGATTTATCTTTTGCACAACACTGTATGTATCTGTTTTAGACTATTTTTGGCACAATGTGTGCTAATATTTCATACGCCCCCAGCGAGTACAACATTGAAATGGAACTCAAAAGAGTCGAAACCCTGCTTAGAGAAATTTCTGCGCATGTTGCAGAGTGGATACAGGCAAAATTAGTAATAATCAAAATAAATGCCAAAACCGAATAAAAACATATATATATCAATCGACTTCTCACGGTCTGTAATATACGAATCAAAAAATTTTTGTTGGGCAACCATTTCCTGAAGTTAAAGACATTTTTTCTGATTCGTACATTACAGACCGAGAGGAGTCGATTGATAAAATATTTCATTCGGTTTTGGCTCTGGGCCGTATAACGCAATTTTACCTAAAAATGTTTTCTGCGACAAAGGAAATCACATGGCCAATCATCTCGACCAGTTTTGCAAAAGAAGCCGTAGGAGATTTGCCTGTCGAACAAAGCACAGAAAAATACAATGCTGTGGCGCAAAACGTAAAAAAAAAACTTGACAAAATTGGACCGGCAAAGTAAGCAGTTTGTAATTGAAAATCTAAGGCAGTAAATTTTGGTCACATTTCTTGTACAATTAAGGGAACATATTTCCTCCCCCCCCCCCCCCCCCCGTTCCTGGGTTCCAATGAGCCGGCGGGGATCAGTATGCCTCGGATTCAGTCAGTCGTCGAAATTCAAAATGGATAAAAAGAATAGATAATTCATCTGTTAAATGATTTTATTTGATAGTTTCTTCCACAACGTGCTCGTGTTTCCCGATTGGAGCGACAACAGGCAGCGTTGCAGCATTTGCCCTCAACATTATTGTGTCATAGTCAACGCGGTCAACCAGATAAACTTCGCCTTCATACGTTACCGTGACAACGAATTCGAAAGGGCAGTACGAGCAAACAAATGGTTTACGCTGGCAAGTCCTCAAATGAAAATCATTACAAGGTTTGTTCACGGATCCCGCACTGTTCATAGATCCCCCCACTGTTCACGAACCCTCTACTGTTCACGGGTCCCCCCACGTTCACGGATCCCCTAATGCTCACGGGTCTACCTTACTGCTCACTCATAAAAACATTTGCGTGAAATTTAGGTGTCCATTTGGGTAGGGGTCATTAGCGTCTGGCCACTAGCGTCTCACGGACGTTAGGCAGCTCATAACTTTTTTCAAAACTGACCAATCTTTATAATCTTTATATCTTCAAAAGGCCGTAATAATACGAAGCTATATTTATAAGCATTCGAAAAGCATTGGATGAAGTTGAACAAAGTTATGACCATAAAACAATGAAAAAGTCCGATTTTTACACTTTTTCATGTAGAACTTTTTAATAGTGAAACGAACCGGCTCGTAGCTGCTGACATATATCTTCTAATCATTTAGAGCTTTCGAATGATATAAAGTTATGAAGATTGGCCAGTCTTGAAAAAAGTTATGAGCTGCCAAACGTCCGTGAGACGCTAGTGGCCAGACGCTAATGGCCCGCTTCGGTCTATTTAGCATTGGGACTCACTTGTGGTACTGAAATGGCAACCCTCAAAAAGTCATTTCCGAACCTCGGGATACATTTTTCCGCCTTAGCTCGCCGAGGGGAGTCGCTTGGTATATAATTTGTCCGGCTTTTTACCTCCGGTCACTATACTTTATCCTTCATTTTTAATGAGAATATGCAGGTCTAATTTTTCTGGCACATTAGTTCGATAATGATTTTTTTAATGTTCGTACTTGTTTTCCGTTCAGTTACTGGCTTTTGTTCAACAATACACAGCCGCTTGTGACTCTTCAGGACAAACTAACGGAATCGGTTCAAAGATTTGGAGACCCGAATCTTTTCCCACATGTCATACTGCTGCACAACTGGAATTTTGTACTTGCAGCGGCAAACATAACCTACGGTAAAGAGAGAAAGCATTTGAACATTCAATTTTTCTAGAGCCCGGCTAAGTCAAATTTGCGGGAGCGGGATTTTAAAATTTTTACGGGACGGGATTCGGGCGGGATTCCCGTGCAAAATCCCGTCCCGTAAAAAATCCCGGGAGATTTTTGCTTAATTTTTATTTTCTTTAATTTTCTGATAAAAAGAAATTTCTCACTGGTCCAATTTTTTGTTTAATTCGTTTACGGAGAGGGCGCAGGGGTCGGCGGTGTCGATACGCGCCGCCGAGAAAATTTTGATATTTTTCGGATAAATTTTTTTTTAAATTTAAATTGCGGGATCGGGAGCAGGATTTTGAAATTTTTACGGTACGGGATTCGAGCGGGATTCCCGTGCAAAATCCCGTCCCGTGAAAATTCCGCCAGACTAAAACGTACGGGAGTCGGGAGCGGGAATCCCGTAAAATCTCGATGGAGTTCCGATCTCCGCCGGTCTCTAGTGGACACCAGGGTTGCAACGGATCATCCGAAATCCGTTATCCGTTATCCGAAATCCGGTGTTTTTCTCAATCCGATATCCGAAATCTGATCCGACAAATTTTGGGCGCCAATCCGATATCCGAAATCCGATCCGACAAATTTTGGCAAATCCGATCCGAAATCCGGATAATTGTCCGATATGATTGAACACAAAAAAATGAATCAACGAGTAAAATATAATAGCATACCGAAGGGCAGGGTCGAGATTTCAAGTTTTAACATGTTTTTTTTTGCGAATAGGGAATCGTGAGAGAAGCCCGGAAATAGCATTCATTTTGAAAAATTTTAAAATTAGAGCGAGTTTTTAGTTAATATAAATCAATATTTTGGCTTTTTGAGAATAAATCAATAATTCGCGATTTTTCCGTAATAAATCAATATTTTAAGCAATTTTCTTGAGAAAAATGCAATTTTTAAGCATTTTTTAGAAATTTCTTGAGAAATTCAATATTTTTCCCCAAAATTTCGCAAGAAAAAAGCAATAAAACAAAATGTACCCCCTAAAAAGGGACTTTTTCTATTACCAAAAATCCACCCCAAAGATCGAAATTTTCCCTAAAGTTTTTTTATTTGGTATTTTTATAAATAAACTTTTACATTTTTTTGACCAATTTTCTTAACAAATTCACATTAAAAATTCAAAATTTTCTCGGCGGCGCCTATCGGCACCGCCGACCCCTCCCCCACCCCGCAAGCAGAATTCGCAAAAAAAATTTGTATTTTTGAAAAATAAAAATCGACAAAATTTTTAGTTAAACTTCAACAAAACTAAGATCGACTTTTTTTTGGCTTGCCCCCCCCCTCTAAAAATTTTTCTGGTTACGGCCCTGGATGGGAAGTTAAACTTTTTTTTCACCATAATTTGCCCATTTGCGATTTTTCTTATTGAACTTGAGTGTTACATTGAATAAATTATCATTTCCCGGAAATCTTCTAAAAAAACACCAAAATTTCAGTTTTTTCCACTAAAAAATTTTTTCATCCGAAATCCGTTATCCGATATCCGAAATCCGATGTTTTTTCAAATCCGATATCCGAAATCCGATCCGACAAATTTTGGGTTATCCGATCCGAAATCCGTATCCGACTTTTTTCTCAAGAACAATCCGATCCGAAATCCGTATCCGACTTTTTTCCCAATCCGTTGCAACCCTGGTGGACACATAAATAAAGGATATGTGTCAAAAATAGAAATGATCTTTAAAATTTTATTTCCAGGAGACACAATTACAACCATTAGAGGATTTTTTACAACAAAAATCTTCCAAAACTACTACGACCCTTTGTGGGGTAACGCTGAATTCATCAGTAGGGCTGCCAAAAATATGCACAAAAAGTGGCCAAAATATGCACATAAACATGCAAATAAAACAGTGAAATATGCATAAAATATGCATAAAAATCGCAAAATATGCACCAAATATGCATAAAAAGTTGAAAATTTAGGGTGAAAATGTAGTTAAAAAAAAATTTATTCTCCATAGATTTTAACAGTTGTTTTTGCAATTGCAAATCAAAAATTTTTCAAGGTTTTCTGTCGTAAAGCTCATCCTGTTATCTGCCAGAATATGTTTGTAAATCGAAAAAGATCTCTCCACTTCGCAGGATTGAATTGGCGCATATTTGAATTTTGCAATCACATCTGGTGGCAAATGCATTTGAACATGTTCTCCCCGCAAAACCATGCCGATTTCCTAAAATCAAACTATTTAAAAAAAAATATTTTTTTTTTACCCGCATCTGATCAAATCCAGGATTGTTTAGCAGGACATTGCCGAACTTTTCTTGCATCACTTTTCCAACGGGCCCAGGCACCAAATTTGTTTGCCACTGAACTCCTTTTTAAGCTCATCCATTTTCTGAAATTTAAGTTCTCTACATTTTTGTTATTTAATAGAATTATTATAAAACCTGTTCGTAACATATTCCAAGATGGTTGTGCAATGTCATTCGACTGGGAAAGGTGCGCTTGCAATGTTTTTCAAGAAATTCTAAGTAAAGAAAGTTATTATGAAAAAAACAAGCAAAACCTCTGAAAACTTTGTTTTCCAATTTGTAAAATGGAATGTTAGCAGAAATTAAGGCATCACACAACTCCATTGTAAATTGATCAGGCTTTTTAACTGAAGTGTCAGCCAAAAAAGGTTGTTTTTGGACACTTCCGCTTGGTCGGACGAAATGTTCAAAGTTCGATTTATGCTTGCCAGTTTCATCATGTTGTTTTAGCTGTGAGAATCTCTTTGAAGGTACCTGCAAATTGTTTTCGTTGTCTTGTTGTTGTTGTTGTCGCGATGAAAACGGTTGATTTTCAACCTGTTGTTGACAAGGCTGACAATACACTATTGTTCCGTCAGTCGTGTACGTTGTTTTTCCGTCGATTCTGTTAATCCAGTCGCGCACCCATGCAGATTTGGATTTAATTTTAGGCATATTGGAAATATTTACTGTCGAATTTCTCAGAAAACCTGAAAAATTTATCAAAAATGGCGAAATATGCACGAAATATGCACAAAAACCCAAAATATGCAAATATGCACAAAAAGTCGGAAATATGCAAAAATATGCAAATAAAAGTCCCGACTTTTGTTCGCAAATTCAAAAAAGAAGATGTTTTTCCTACTATTTAGACTACGTAGAATCCAGGAAAAAAATATGCATTTGCATATTTTTGGCAGCCCTATTCATCAGTGTCCATCTTTTTCTATAGGTGAGCCGAAGTGCGCGGATAATTGGTGTTGTGACTGAGTCCTAGCCTACTTGGCCAAGTGGGCTATGACTCGGTCACAACAAAAAGGAAACTCAAGATTTGTTATTAATAACTATTTCGGGGTTTTGGTCACTAAAATACCACCTCTTCTTCCTCTTCAGTTTCGCTGCTGCTGCTGTAGATCACCCGACGCCTGCTCAGCACCTTGGAATTTTCTTCCTCCTCCTCTCGTCCTCAATGACTGCTCGAACTCGTCGTCTTGATGGAGTCTCCATGGACAAACTTAAAAATTGCAAAAATTGAAAATGAAAAAATTGTCACAAAGATTTAAAGCAAAATTTAATGCCAATATTTTTAAGGAACTTTGTGTCAGTCATATGGAACTGCGTTTAAAATGGAAGAAGCATTTGGTTTTAATAGAAAATTGTATTCGGATGAAATAAAATAGGAAAAGCTGAAACAATAATATGAAATTAAACGGATCAATTCGAAAATTGGAGAAGCCGATTGGCCAAAATGATGAATGCCTCAAAGACCACAATTAAAAAATGGAAAATTGCAATTTAAGTATGTTTTTGAAAAAGAAGGTCGACAGGAAAAGAACGATGTTTCTGCACAATTTCAATTTACATATACAACATCTTCTGACATATTTCGCGCTTCTTCGATCTTGGCCCGTCGCCGGGTGGGGAATTGCAGCGTTTAAGGTCTCACACGTCATCAAAGAAGCAAATGCGGTTGATTTATATATATTAAAAATTAGGATAACATTTTTTGCTTCAAAGGTTTTTGTGGAGGGACTGCACACCAAACTGGTGGACAAGTACAACAAAGAGCGGATGAAGAAGATGGACATCGACCTTGGCTTCTTTGACCAGTGGGAGGAACAACCCCTTTTTGTGCATAAGGGTGAAGTGCAATTGGTGGACCCAAACGACGGGTAAGTGCCCCGGTGGGGCAATCCATTGCCTAAGGGAGAATGATCAATTTTTATCATTTTAAGCGACCCGTGCACGGCCAAGTGGGTCCTGAATGACTCGAAGACGTAGGTGGACGGGGAAGGGGCTTTCGGCAAGGGTTTCATTGTTTTCGGAATTGTAGCCAATACGAGCGGGTTAGCAACCGGACTGGCTTCATCATCCCTCTGCCGAATCGCGCCTTCACCTCCTACGAATACATATCGCCGGCAACTTACTTGGGCGAGTGTACTGCTTGAATTAGTTGAGAAAGAAATCGAATCTTATACGGTCACTTCAGAAGTTTTGGAGAAGGACACGCCCGCCGATGTCGTACTTAAGCGGACGTACATGCCCAAATTGTGCACATTCGAGCAAGAAATTGAGGAGGAAATGAAACTGGAGAAGCGTTCTGAAGAGGAAAGACCACCGACGTATTGGTACTGACGCCTGCAGATTCATGTTATATTATGTTCGCATGTTCAAGTTTAGTTTTGATTCAATGATTTCTCTTTTTCATCGATTGTTGCACTTTCATTTCATTTACTTTATTATTAAATGACTCGGCACTTTTTGTTTTTGCCAAATTCTGCTCCAACAGATGCCGTTTTTGAACACAAAATACGCTGCCGCAGTGCGGGTTGTTGTTCTGAGCCGTCGACTTTTGCATGTTTTGGGCATTGAGTCGAGGTGGGCTTGATAATTTGGGTTGTGTCAGTTTCGAATTCCATTCGGTCCCATCGTTTTTGGTTTTGCCTATTTCAATTCTTTGGTTAGTTTTGACGACGCCGTAAACTTTGGGGAACGGCGCGTCCTGGCGGACAGACGCAGCGCGGACCACGCGAATTTGCTGCGGTTGGGCGGCGTTTTGCCCTACGCGTCCGCAAGGCATGTGAGTTTAGCCGTGCCGTGCCGTCCATCGCGCGGAGTTGGCTTCGATTGTGCCGTTGGGGGGACATCGGCGGGAGGGCGTAGGCTTTGCCTTTGAATGAATGCTTCCTTTGTTAGCACCGCGCTGTGATTGGTGCCCTAATGGAAGAAGCTTTGAATGACGCGGGCCTCCGAGCGTCCGATGTTGACGCGGTGGCCGTGTCGAACCGTCCGGGCCTCGTCTACTGTCTCAAAGGCCTGCCCCCCCCCCTCTCCTATTTTGAACAACCATTCCGTTCATGTTCAGTTGGTGTCGAGCATGCACTCGCTTTTTCCAGGTGTGGAAAACAATCGAATTATTTAAACTGTTTATTGGCTTTTACGAATTTCGTTTTGGGTGCTTCCACCGTCCCCTTGTGCCCGTCCACCATTTGCGCGCCCACTCTCTGGTTGCCCGTCTGCTGCACCCCCAAGTCGACTTCCCCTTTCTCACTCTCCTCGCCTCCGGCGCCCATTGCCTCATCTGCACAGTTTCTGACCCAAACACATTCCATGTGAGTTTATTCCGTTTCCCATTTTCCACAACTCAAAAAGGTTATGGCCGACTCCGCGGGGGGAAGTCCAGGCGAATGTCTGGATAAACTTGCACGTGAACTCGGACTCAGCCCGTACAAAGGATCTTTTGCGGCTGCATTGGAACAATTGGCCATAAAGTGGGCAGGCACAATTAAATGCCCTTTTTTGGCCTATCTCCAGTGATAAGGTGTCCTCTGGATGAAATTGGGCGATTTGCTCTTCCCCCGTGGTCATTCGGAAAAACAATGGAATTCGACATGGTCAAATGCCGTTATTTGCGGTTGTTACAACAGCGGGGAGGATGGCGGGACAGTGAAGACGAGTTGGCCGTCTGGTGTGCCGGCATTCAGGTCAAACGATTCGCTGCCATTGCCATCCTTTTCAATCATTTTTGGCATTTTCTTTAGCACTCCGTCACCGAAATGATTTGCCAGCATCTCGACCCGGCCTTGGCCTTTTTTGCTTCTACCAATTCGCACAGTCAGTGCCATTTGGTCGTTGCCGGAGGCGTTGCTGCCAATGCTTACCTTCGACGGCGCGTTAGAAGCCTCGCTGAACAACGGCAATTTGCTGCTGCGGTTGTGTTGCCGCCGGAGCTGTGCACGGACAATGGCGTGATGGTGGCGTGGACGGGAGCGGAAGTTTTGGCACATCAAAGGGAAGAAGGAACCAACGAGTGAGTGAAAAAGCAATGGCACTCATTTTGAGGCTTTCAGTCGGCCCACACAATTTGCTGCATCTTTCAAAAAAGAAATTAGCCCTGCCGACCCAACTTTTGTAGTCCCCAGATCGCCGATCGGTCCATCTCATGAACAGTACCAGAGAAGGCTTTCAGTATCGTAAAATTCCCCTGTAATTTTTGCTGTTCACATTTTTTCCATTTTGAAGAGTATAAAAAAACGTGTGAATCTTTCGATTAATGCAACTGCTGCTTTAATGGTTTTCTAAACTTGGTGAAAAGCTGAGTAAATTGGTCGGAGGGAGGCTTTTATGACCCTGTTGGTTTGTGAGGAACGGCCAAATCGGTGAATTCAATCCCCCGCCCATTCATTAATTAGCATTTGTATAATCTCAATTTGGGGGGAAAAGCCCGCTTTCGTCGCCTTCTTGTCCCAATGTCCCCCGCCGCAATTGCCTTCTTCCCCCTGCTCTTTCCGACCATTTTGACTCAAAGCGGGCAAGAGTTATTCTCCAATCAGTCCAATGTAATGGAGGAAACCAATGGAAGTGTTACTCAGCCCCCGCCGATGACCGGGGACCTGCCCGATTTTTGGCGAATGGACTCCGATGCCCAATCCGTTCAACAGGTCGAGGAATTGAATGCTTCTCGTTTGTTCGTTTCATGAACTCAAACTCGGAAGGCCTAGCCGGAAAAGCTTCTTTCTAATCGGCCCCCCATACCCACAGAAAAGGAACAAATTGGTGGAGGAAGTGTTGGGAATGAAGAAATATGAGAAGATGAGAAGGGCACTGGAGATGATCAAAAAGTCTGAGGGGTCGCTGAACGTGTCGAAGACAGCGGACAATGTATTGGCCGAAGTTGAGGTGTGGGGATGCAAATTGGAAGCCTAAAATGGAAAACGGCCATTTGTGGCAGCTCATGCAACAAGTGAACCGGATCGGTGCCCAACCGACGAATTCTTCCGATTTTGTGCCTCCCGACAGTGTGCCGACTTTGCAGCGTGTCAATTCTCCAATTGGCGAAATGCTTTTTCAGGCACTTATACAGACAAATGCTTATAGCCCGGGGCATTTAAACGCCGCATTTGAGTTTTGTACCTCAGGGGGACATTTTGCTGAACGAACACCAAGCGGACGAAATAATCTCTCAGCAACAGCAGCAGCAACAGCAAGCAGCAGACCGTCAGTAGTAACAGTCACTGAATGTGTTTAAAGTTTAAACTTTAAAGTTTAACCCCTTAAGGGCTTGGGAAGAGAAGACGACGGCGACAGGTGCAAAAGGGACGTATATTTCCGCTGAACAAGGCAAGAGCTTGATTTGAAATTAATCATATCGAATGAAGTTCGAAGCGTTCATCGAATTCCTCCCTCCGTGGAACGTTTCCGAACAACACTCCGGATGGAACTGTCAAATTGCGGGGAGTTCAAAGCAATTCTCCGTGGCTATTCAATTTCACTGACCAATATTATCAGAAAAAGCGCCACTGGAATGAGGGGAAAACGAATTGTAAAAATGCCGGTCAAGCATTGCACGCACATTCTCCGCCAAACATTTTTTTCCATTTTGAGAGCATTGTTCGGATGCCCAATTAAGAAGCTATAAAGAAAAATATTAAATTTGAACATCATATTCTATAATTTTGGTCGACTAAATTTTTTTCGAAATACACCATTCCGTCGACTAAATACAATTTTAGGAATTTAAATTGATTTCCCGAGTTTAAGCGCTGAAACCGAATATCGATATGCCAATTAGCAGCATGGCGCTGGACGAACTTTGCTATTGCCGCGATGCTGCGGCCAATTGCCATTGAAATCCGAATTCTAATGAGTAAACTTTTGGGGAAAGTTTAAAATAGTTTGTTTTAATTCTAAAGAATAAAAAACATAGGTTAATTTGATTTTTTTATTCACCATTAAATTGATCTCGACTAACTGCCTATATGTGCTTCTTTCATTAATAAATAAGTGTTAAAAACACTGAAAATTTGATTTTTTTTTAAATTCCAAAATTTAATTCTGAATCCGGCATTGAAAATTTCTAAATTCGAGCTTAACGTAAATATTATTAATACAATTCTTCGGATGAAATTAAGCGTTAGCATTAGCCAATTTTATTGAAAATCCGATGCCAAAATTGCCAGTCGCCGCTAGGAACACAATGAAATTGTCGTTTATGTCAGATTTTCTATTTTGATTTACAACCTTTTAAAAAAATGTAAAAAAGAAAAAATAAATTAAAACATTTTGTGCTTTTATCGCAAAGATACAATTCTCCAACAGAAAGATTTTCTTTAATGACGCTACTTCTCACCCGTGTGGGTGCGCATGTGCCGTTTCAAATTTCCTGCGTGTGTTGATCGATAGCCACAAATTGTACACTAAATTTAATTTTTATTAAGCATTTTTAAATGAATTTCCAGAGGATAGTAAAGAAATTTTAGGGCTTATCGTTTAGTGTATTTGCTCACTTTGAAGGGTTTCACACCGGTGTGGGTGCGCATGTGCTTCTTCAGATTTCCGGATTGTGCTGATCGATAGTCGCATTCGGTGCACTAAATATTTAAATGCATTTAAAAAATATTTTCGTTTATTTATTTTAATTTACTTTTCTTCACCTCATCCGCGTGGGTGGCACGCAAATTCTTTTCCATCACTTCTTTCTCTTCGTCATCCGTCGATTCTTCTTTTTCTTCATCTGTTGATTCTTCATCTTCCTCTTCATGTTTTGTTTCTTCTTCTTCTTCATCCGTCAATTCTTCCTTCTCTTCATCTGTCGATTCCTCCTCTTCTTCTCGAACGCCGCGTTCTTCGGGGAGTTCATCTACCATCAAAAGCTGCTGTCCACCATTGTCATTCACATCATTATTCGCTTCCTGTTAATTTTATTAAACTTTTAAAATTTTTAACATAAAAACTCTTATTCAAAAGTATTTAATTTTTTACCGGAGGCGCTGTCGAAAATTTTTATACATATTTATTTGATCATTCGAAATATGTAATGATCAACTTTGAAAATTAACCAAAATTATTTATCAAAATTTTGCTAAAAATGGGATAATCTGTCATCCATAAGCAGTTCCAAATTTGTAAGAAAAATAATACAATTATTTTCAATTTAATTCAGACCGAGTTTTCGGGTCTCGAGCGGTTTTGCGGAATTTGTAACTTTTTGAAGTTCACGAGGAGTACCGGTGAATATTTTGGGAAAGGAATTGAATGAAATTGCCACCATGCATGCTTCAGTTTCCAATGGAATTGCCTTTTACAAAAAAAAATAATTTTTTAATTTTTTTTTGCGAAATTAAATTATAATTTGCTGATCTCATTCTAATATAACAAAAATATTAAATCAATTTTCAATTAAATATTGCGCAATAACTCTTAAACCGCACCGGTTCTTCAACCATTTTGACTTCTGATGGTTGTGGTGTGTTCCTCTCATTCAACGCAATTTTGAATTTTTCTCAAAGTTTGACGGTAGTCAGGATGAGTACGGTAGCCATTACAACAATAATGGCCAATTTTAAGAAATGATGTTCCATTTTGTCATTGAGCGACGCGTTTATAATCCCCTTAAAATGTAACAAATTTTGCCATTTTTAATCTTGATTATTTTAGACCTCAATTTCATTTGCAATAACTTTATGCTTCTTCTCAAATTCCGAATTGATCGTTTCTTGAACATTCTTCTCCAATTTGTCCAACAATTCCAATTGCTGTTCGTTGCCGTTCAGAAGCTAAAAGTGCTTATTAATATACCTATTCTGATTTTTATCGATGGGTGATGATTGATTATAAAGCGGAATATACTCAGTAAATTTATAAATCTTTGCCGGAAAAAAGGTCACTGATAAACGATGGATGCAAATCAAACTCTTCGACGTTTAAATCGGACATAATTTTTTTGTGATTTGATGATCAAAAAGAATGAAATATTGTTGACAAAATTGTTTCTTATAAAATGACTTAAATTTGGTAAAGTTATATGTGCTATAATTGGTAAGAGGATAAACAAATTTATGAACAGAGAAATTACAAGCCTAGGATATGACCGGATTTTCTTAAAATATTTTAAACCAAATTAACATTTTTCTTTTTTTTTTAGAAATAAACGAACGGTTTAAAATCGATCAATTACATTATTTAGGTGCATTTTTTGGTCTCAGATTATTGCTGACCTCTTTGCCCCCCACAAAACTTAATAAAAGAACCAAATGATTTTTTTTGTATGGATTTGTTGTATTTATGGTCATTTTGAATCTTTTTCAGTGATGACGGGCAAAATTGTGACCCGGCAAAATGTGTAGTCACTCCGACTCAATTGATTAGTTACTTTAATATCAAATTCAAAAATGTAACAAAAATATACGCAATTGTGGAAATATTTATCAAAGCAACTAGTTGGGTTTTCAATCAAAAATTAGAATAAATTTATTAATAATGAATTTTAGGCCACTTTATGTTTTAGATTAGAATTTTCAAATTATTTTTTTACTGATTTAAACTCACTTCTATAAAAATGTTAACTCATAAAAAGGTGGCGATTTTTAGTTAATGCAATTATGAAGTTGGTTGGTTTTGTTTCTCACAAGGATTTATTCATGACCAACTGTTAACAATAGCTTTTAAAAGCTTAGAGCTTTCATGGCACCTTATTTGTCTTTTAATTTAGTTGATAGACGGCAACAAATATTCAAACTTGTCCTTTTCCTTTAAAAATAAGTTTAATATCCATTTATAAAATTAAAAATTTGTTTAAAAAATATTAAAGCAAAAATGATCTGATAAAAATGCTGGTTTTATGCTTTTAAATTAGTCCAATGCATACACAATTCGTTCAAAAGGAATTCCAAAGAAAAGACTGACGGATATTTCAATGTAAAAATTTCTTCAAGAAAAAAAAAACCGACAAAAATTGGTTTTTAATGCGAAATACGGAGACGGAAAGTGCGAATTTCCATGGGTTGAAGCTGCATAAGCAAGCTTCCATGGCCTTGGCCTGGCCCGAACTGCTTTACCGGCCTGCTGGCTGCCAAATTCAGCTCCTCGCCAGAAAGCACCGTGAACGGAGTGAATAATTTCTTGAACAGAGAATTTTAAAATTTAGTAATTTTATTTTAAACCAATTTAAATAAAAATTGATTAAGAAAGTTTAATAAGTGCACAAAGTTTATTACTTTTTTAGCTTTTTTTGAAAATTTTAGAAAAACAGTAACAGTCAGTTAACCGGGCCAAAAATAAAAAACGCCTCTGTTAACCGAGTGTCGAGAAACTGGGGTATTAGGTAAATTTATTAGCATTTTGTTAATTATTTAATTGCTTAATTTAATTTTTTCTTTTAATCACAAATAACATCTACCTGAATATCCACTTCGACTGGTGCAGAATTGACATTTTCGTTTCCCTGATAGAAATGTTCAAGACGTAACAGAACATGGTCAGCATCGAGCGGACGAAGTGTCATAATGTGGATTTTAGACGAAATTGGAAGGGACAAAGCGGAAAACTAAGCAAAAATTACAATTAATAAATAAAATTCAAATAAAAAATGACCATTTTAAACAAATAAATTTTAATGTAACAGAAATTAAATAAAAATTTATTTAAATTTCATTAGAACTTTTTCACCTCCGTTCGAAATTTATAATCCGCAAGTTTGCCATCAAATTGTGCAAATGCCATCATGTGAGGGGTACCAGTACGGAACATTTCCAAGGCTAATGGTCTAAAAATTCAAATTTGTATTTTAAAAACAAAAGTTTCATAAAAAACACGGGCTAAGAAACGAATTCTATCAAAAAATTATTTTTAAATTCAAAAAAAAGCGAAAATTTGGCACCGATGTTCGGCAGAAGATAATGTGTCGAGCAGAAGCCAATGCCGCGCTCGGACGATCAGTCCACGGCCGTCCTCGCCCGGCTCGTCCAATGCTTCTTCCACCCCAAAGCCATCGTCCCAAAAAGCGCGGCGATGAAGCTTGGGAAATAAAAATAATTTTAAAAATATTGATTTTTTTTCTCATAATTTTTACTCTTCTACTGTAACCGTACCGTATGTACCAGGAATGTAACCGGATTCCGAAATCCCGAGTTTTTGGCAAAAAAACCCAGAATAATACACCCCTAAAAATCATTTACTTTTTTGAAATCTTTAAAAATGCAATAAAAACGGGAAAATACACCTCAAAAACTGCCCCTCCCCATTCCGCAATTTTTTTTATAGCTAGGTCCATGGTCTGGCATGACAGTTTCCGGAGATTTTTTTGGGGAGCCTGAATTCCAGATTTCGGAATTTTTTTGTTTGCATCCGGTTACATCCTTCCCACTGCCGTACCATTAAGTCAATTTGCCCGTCGGACAGTGAAGTGCCACCTTGGGACCGGTCCGTTAATATGACCATTCGGCTTTGGTCGTCTTCGATGAAGATTCGGCTAAATTTGAAAAGAATTAAAATAAAAAATGCAATTAATGAAATAAAATCATTTTACGAAGACAATTAAAATCATAATTTTACATTTAAAAATTAAAAATAATATTTTCGTTAAATAAGAATAGGTAAATGCCTGTTCACTGGGTAGTAATTAGCCGCCACTGGTTCAGTGCCTTCAAAAAATGACGGATCATTTCGACTAAAAACATTTTATTTAATTCGAAAATTAATTTAAACATTTTTTATTTTACGAAATTTGTCTTACCGCCTTTTCATCATTTGTCGCCCATTTGAATCAGTCCAAAAGATTCCGCCCGAATTCATTCCATCCAATGTGTACCGGGTGATCACTTCCGTCGTCGTCAGATCGCTTAAAAAAGGGATAAAAATTTTATTAAATAAAAACATTTTTTACCTTTTATTTTTTGGCAGAGGTCCAATGGTAAAGTCGAATTCAATGTACGGTTTCCCAGGCACAAGTCGAACAATTTGGCTTAACCAAGGTGAAACGGTTTGCCGAACTTCTTGGACCAGCGAATTCTGCAAAAATTAAATTAAACCAAACAAAATATGTAAATTTAAACTAAAACTCTAAAAATTAATCAAAAGTAATTACTTTGATTATGCTGATTTGGACTTTGGTGCCGAAACTGATTGGGGAAGTGCCATTTGGACGGAAAATATAGGCACCGGATGTCTGAAAAAAATTAAAATTAATTGGCTAAAAATACGAGACTAAATGCAGATGAAGATGGTAAAAATGGGCCCTATCAGATAAAATAATAGGACAAAAAATATTATTTTTGAAGTTTTGGCAATTTTTGGAAAATATTTAAAAACAAAAATAAAAAAATGGACACCGCCGGAGAGTTTAAATTAAAAAACAAAAAGCAATGCCTGCTGAGGCTTTGTTGAAGCATTGGACATGCCCCGGTAATATAAGAATTGTTGTTGGAGTTGAAAAGTTTGATTCCGTCGTAAATCAGCAACACTTTGCAGAAAGCCATCGGTGCCAAAATTCAGTTGGAAAAACTTTTCGAACAAATGAAAAACATTTATTTTTTTTAATTGAATAAAATTTACGTCGTTGGCAATGAAAGTTGGCACATTTTGATCAGCATCATTCTTAACACTCAACGGATTTGCTTTGCGTTGTTGAATGATATTTCTGAAATCAATTTTAAATTGAATAAAAATTGAAGACAATTAAAATTTAAAAATTTGCCGTTTTTGGTCAGTCCCAAGCACAAAATATGTGCGAAATCCGAGCGGAGCAATTTGGGCGGTAAAAAGGAGCTCAAAGGGAGCTGAATTGGAGCGCGACGATTGAGCAGCCGGTCGCCAAAACGATTTGATCACCAAAAAATGGGTTTAAAAATAGAATTTATTTGTTAATTCTATAACATTTTATGATTATCATTAGGAAGCAGATAAAAATTCTTTAAAAAATTCAATAAAATCATTAAAACCAAAAAGCGCAAATTGGGCTAAATTTCAGTGCCTATCTTGATTTTTAATGCCTATTTTGGCCTTTTTAGTGCTTAAAAATTCTCTTTCTAATTATAATTAAGTGTTAATGAATTAATCACTAAATGGAAAATTAAATTTTAAAAAAGCACCTCAGCCTTAACTTCGTTGCCGTTATTATCAAACACTTTGGCATCCCTCCGATAAAATGGCACTCGAATCAATGTTTCCAATTTTTGACTGTTCCCATTGAAAAGAATTAGCGAAAAATTTGACAGAATTCTAAATAATAAAAAAATATAAATTATTGTTTAACATTAAATAAAAGTTTAACTTTATTTAAAGATTAAATTTTGACATCATTTTTTTAATGTCATTAAAAATTATTAATAAAATAAATCAAAATTTTACTTTGTCGCCTCGCAAATGCTTTCGTTGGCAAGTGAGCAAAAATGCAATGAATTTGAATTGAGCGACGACGACACATTTTTTGTGGCCAAATACCAAAAGGATGCGTTGAGGACATTCTTGAGATTGCAAAAATGGAGCCAAAACATTAAAATAAATGCCAAAATAAAAAATTCCCAATTTTCAAAAATTTTAAACCCAAGAAATTAAGATTTTTTCAATTTTATTAAACAAATCACTCACTTCAGCTTCTTGCCAGCCGTTGAGAAGCTGCCGAACATAGTCTTGGGTCACAAACTCTTTGCTAGTGCCGCTAAAAAAAATTCAATTTTATTTAATTAAAACAAATTATAAAATCTGACGTCACGGCATCGTGGTGAGTGCACAACGCCTGCGCTTGCTCCAACGTGTCCAACTGAATTGTTGCACCGCCGTTGTGGAGAGCAAATGCAGAAAACTGACGAGCAAGCTGAACAAAAATGTTAAAATTCTTTAAAAATTCAGCAGAATATTTAATTTTAAAAATATTTAATACAACTCCCAATATGCTAAATTTAATAAAATTGAATAAATATGGACTAATAATTCACAATAATCAGAAAATCTAAATAAAATACCCAAAAAGTATTTGTAAAAATAAATTATCAATAAAAAATAGCATTAAAGATAATAAAATAAAATTAGTAATCTCAAATAAATCTTTGCCAAATTGATTCAATTTTTTACCTGCAAAAGGGAGCTTGAGGCTCGTATCATTCCTTTTATGCCAGGCTTTGATGTAAAATAACCTGTCCAATCTGTGTAAAAAATAAAATAACCTAAATTTTAAATTTTCAAATGTCCACATGAATGGTTGGCGTTGGCGTATGGAAAGAAGTCGTCAGATTTTGTCTAAAAAATCAAACATTTTGTCCATTTTAAATTAAAAAAAAAGATTTCTCTCAACATCAATTTAGAAATTAAATCTTTTTTTTCTACTTACGGGTAAATGCGGTTGAGCTTCGTTGAGCGCGTTCACGTAACAGCCCGGAGTTGAGTAGAAAACAGTTACATTGTTCGAGGAGGGCTTAAAATTAATTAATTTTTTGGATTTTTTCGCAATAAAAAAAACAACAACAATTTTTTCGAAGGTTATATAATAAAACAAAGCGGCGGAGTTCGATTTTTCGTAAAGAAAAATGACGAACTTAGTAAAAACTGGGCTTTTCACCATTTTCTGCCCTATTAACCAAATCATTTAGAAATCTTTAAGTTACAAAGAATCACTATTTCAATTAAATTATGACTATTTTCTTTAATTTTAACAAATTTGCACACCATCGAACTGACGGCGGCAATCAGTTTGTCCAGCTGTGTGAACCACATGTTCGCATTTGAATATTGAAAATCGCCGCCCATTGTCAGCATCACATGCTAATAAAATAAAATCTTAGAATTTGTCGAGTTAAAAATAAAATTTCTCAAAACATTTGATCAGCTTCAATTTAAAAAAACAGAGAAAAAATGCAGTCTCACCCAAACTCGACTAAGAGTCCCCCGGACAAACCCATAATGCCGATCATTTTGGAACAATGCCCAAAAGGATCGGGATTTTGTCCAAATCCCGTTTCCCGCCCAACTGTTCCTGATCAATCTCAAACATGAGCGTCCAAGTACTGGTCTCGAATCAATCCCAACGGTATCCCGATCTAATCTAGTCTGTACATCCAACTCAAGCATCGATTGGTTTTACCTTTACACCTTCATCATACCCGTTTGGTCGTACAGAAACCTGTGTGCCAAAATTCAAAAAAATATAAAATATTTTATTTTGTCTATTTTGCGTACTTCTGCAAAAACGGCGTTGAAAAACCTGAAAATCAAGAAAAAGCGTAAATTTAATTGTAATCAATCAAGCACGCACCTTTCCAATTTTGATTCCAAATTGTATCCACCAAATACTGGGTTGTCCACAATTGGATCATTGCCTATTTTATCCGAATAATTCAATGAATTTAAAATTATTTTAACAAAAAAAATTTAAATTTAATTGCCAACCGCATAAGGCATCAAAACACAGTCCGTCAGGTGGCCCTGCAAGAAAGTCGGATTTTTAAAACAGAGTAGAGTTTAATGTGCAAAATTGTTTTTAAATTTTTGCGTACCGTAGGTGCCACGCAGAAAGCCTCCGGTGAGAATATTTGTTTCTGAAAAATGCAAAAAATGGACCATATTTTTCTTGTTTGATTTGAGAACTGAGATCATCCGACGAGCTCCAAATCATCTCCAATGCTTTTTGATCGGCACGTCTTTGCTGAAGAGCCCCGGGGGATGAAAAGGGAAAGAATTAATTGATGGGGGGAAAATATGTAAAAAAATAGGGGAAGACAGCAGGCAATTAGAGAAAGAATCAGTGAGCATTGGGGAATTAGGCTTGATGATTTTTTTTATTGTTTAAAAACAAAAATTAATGATTTAATAATGACTAGGGCTCCGATTTATATGGAAATCCATAAAAATTTTTCTGAAACGCCTTTAATTTGCATATAAAATTTTTTATTGCTCTTTTTACTTCTATTAGGAAATCTTGCCCATTTTTTGCAATATTTGAAAAAAATTTTATCCATATTTGGTCCATATTTTGCAATTTTTGTCCATATTTTGTCCATATTTTGCAATTTTTCTTCCATATTTTTTGGCCAAGATTTTTTTTCCATCTAAATCGCAGCACTAATAATGACTGACCAATTCTGCGTAATGCATTCGCGCAAAGAAAAGAGCCTCATAGCCAATCTAAAAATGTTTTTTTTTGTTTTGTTATCATTAATAAATTAAATATATTTAATTATTGGGGCGACCAATGCGGCCAAATTGGCGTGTTCCCTGCTGTGGCCAAACGGGTCAATTTGCCAGGCCACTTTCGGATGCCCACAAGTGCCTAAATTCAAAAATAGATATATATTTTTTAAATCAAACAATTTTATTTTCGTTTATAATTTGTTCATTTTCACCGTAAGTGGCATTCAGAAGACCCAGTCCCAGTGCGTATTGGTCAATGATGTCCAAATAATGGGTACACGCTTCGTCGGGCTGAGCCCAACCGCCTCCGATCAGCTCCAATTGTCCTAAGAAAGGAATTTTTCGAAATTTTTGGATTAAAAAAAGTTACAATATAAAAAAAAAATATAAAAACTTTTAAAGTGTTGAATAATTAAAAATGATATCTACGATATAAAAGTTGCGTAAAGTAAAAAAAGAGTTAATGATAAATTTTAGGGAAATTAAAAACAATTTAATATAGGAATGTATTTACAGAAATTTGTGCTTTTTATGGACAAATTTCCAATAAATTCTTCAGAATTATATCAATAAGTGCGGAACTCGGCCAATCAAATCCCAGATTCAATCAAGATCTTTTGATTGGCTCGCCTTCAATTTGTGTTTTAAATTTAATACTCTATTCAAATCTTAAAAATTGATTTTAAAATTTCGATCACCCGTTTCAGTGATCAATCGGTGCAAAGCATTGCGTTGAGCTTTGCCGTGGTCGATGAGCCACCGATGCAAAAAGCCGGTTTCGGCAAACGAGAAGCGACGCGATGGATCGCTGAAAATGCAAAAAAAAACACTTTTTTAGATTAAAATTTAATGAAAAACAACCAACCGTTCCAACTCTTCGATTACGGTGTTCAGGATAAACTGTACGCCCACTGGGACAATGGCGGCGTTTGCTTTAAAAACAAAAATGTGCATTTAAAGAGTTGTCGGTGCCGAACCAAACCGTAGAACCGGCATCTTTCGGTTCGAATAACCAAAAAATTCCAGGAATCAACCCAACCCTAAATGCATTTTAATTCAAGAGGTTTTCGCTAGTGTTTGGGTGTTTGTTTAACCATTTTGTCGACCGGATAATGGCACTCGGGATTTGGCATTTCCAGAAAAATGCCACCGGCAAAGCAAAAAATTGAATTTTGGTTCCGGTGAATTCAAGAATTTTAGTGAAAAAATAATAATTTTGGCCTTATTTCTTAACTAAAATAGGTTAAAATTTTCAGACGGCCTCCTGCTTGAATCAATAGCCAATTTATTTAAATTTAGAATTTGAATGGCAAAAGTTTGGGTACAAACTTTGTTTGATATGGTTGACCGATCTTATAAAAAATAATGTTAGAAGATTTACAAATTTTTGCAATTTAAATTTGTTAAAAATTATTTTATTTATAGGAAAACCCAAAAACCCCAATTTGGATATATGTGTCCACGGATATCTAAACCCCGTGCTAGTGTTCGGCTCGATCAATAACGATACGATCTCGATATGACCAAAAAACTAGCATTTTTTCAATCGATAGAATCGCGAAAATGATCGAATTTGTCGTACGTGCCGTGCCGAACACTAATCCGTGCACTTTCCTGACCCCGACTTGTAGCTCAATAAATAATCTCAATAAACGGGGAATTAACCTTAAACTCTTTTTCGTATATTCCAAAAATCAATTAAAAATTGCTTAAACATTTACTTCCCGTGTAGTAATCATCGGCCGTCTTCAGCCAGCCCAAATCGTCATGGCTTATAATGTTCAAAACATATTCAAATAAAAAAACGAATTTTTAAAATCACGTATGAGCGATCAAATGGACGTTGATGGCACCCGGTTTAGTTGACCATTTAGGACAGTTCTAAACATTTAAAAAAAACTTTAAAAATTTGTTCAAAAAAACAGGGACCTGCCACGCGCAGTTCTGCGCCAATTCGCCCAAATTCAATGAATTTAAAAAGAAAATGAACAAAAATAACTCTCGCGAATACATTAAACAATGGCGCTTCTAAATTGTGAAGACGGACGCCCGTAAAAATCCTTATTTTTAATTAATTTTTGCGCTCTAAAAACGCCTTTTCAAGAGTTTCTTATTTAATTTTCATTTCTAATGAATAAAAACTAAAAATAATTTTGAAGAAAATTGAGACATCAATTAGGGGATTTTGTTTTGGATTTGTAACAAAATTAGGCAGGACAATCGATCGTCTATTTGTGATTGGATCCTTGGACGATAAAGACATTAATTATGCTCTAGGCATAGTGGGGGAACGGAATGAGAGATTAATGGGGGTCATCTGTAAAACTATGCCCCCGCGAACAACATTTCTGATCAATTATTTTTACTTTATTGGCATTGGAAAAGTGATCAAAGTCCGAACAAAATGTAAAGATCGTACAAAACTCTGCAATTGAATGTCGATGCCGTCGTCCATTTTTTTATGGTGTAACGATTTTATTGGCCAGTTTTCGGGGGACCAGTAAATTAAACCAGTTTTGATTTATAATGCAATGTTTTTGTTATTTAATTAAAGTAGGTATTATACGTCGCATCACGGCGTTTTTGGGGGGTCCGTGATCACGGATCACGGTCACGGATTTTTTGAAATAATCCGTGATTTTGATCCGTGATTGGTATTGGAGTATGGATTAATAATAAAAAATTTTCAATACGAATACTTGGAATATTAAATATTCCGATTGGGTACGTTTGGGCGCTCACGGTTGGGCGCTGGGTATATTAGGTAGGCTAGTAAAAATTTTGGAAAGTACGTGTTTATTAAGCAACATTTTTTAAGGCTCACATATAAAGCTAGCTTAGGCTTTACAATTTTTTGAAAAAAACGTTTAAAAAGACCCGGCGCCCAACCGTAAGCGCCCGAATGAACGGCTCCCAAAATATTCGACTTGCTCTGCAAAATTTTTTCATTTGCTCATCGGAAATATAACGTGTGTTGTTGTGATTTAATAAAAATTCTAAGGTTAAGGTTGTTTCATACTTTTACAAAAAAATCCTGAAAGAATTTTCTTAACGAAATATTTCTTAAAAAGAATTTCAGGTGATATCTTGGACACTTCCCATTCTTTAAAAATCAAAATTACCGCATTTATGTTTAAAATTTTGTTGCAAATCTCTTAATAATTTGAGTCAAAAATTCAAAATTTTCTCGGCGGCGCCTATCGGCACCGCCGACTCCCACGCCCTAAAGGTTCTCAAAAAAACTTGTATTATTGAAAAATTCAAAAACCGGCAAAAAAATTTGAGAATTCTGCTTTACCTGGAGGGAGTGGTCGGCGGTGCCGATAGGCGCCGCCGAGGAAATTTTTTGAAGATTTTAACGAAATTTGTTAATAAAATTGGTCCAAAATGATTAATTTTGCAAGACAATTGGGTCCCCTCCCTGGCGCCGCTCCTGGTTTCTGTCTTATTTTCCATTAAATAATATTGGAAAGAGAATAACTGTGATAATTTCAAAAAAAAATTTTGGGGTTTATCTATTTATTTTTTTTTTCAAAATCACGGATCACGTATCACGGATCACGCCAAATCACGGCGTTTTTGGGGGTCCGTGATCACGGATCATGGTCACGGATTTTTTTTCCTCCCCCCGTGATCACGAATCACGTTCACGGATTTTTTTTCCGATCACGTGCAGCCCTGGTAGTTACACTCAGCTGTGGGTAACCTTACCCGTTACCCGTATTCAATGAACTACCCCGAGTTGTGGGTTAAGTTACCCGGGTAACCTAACCCTCAGCTGCGGGTAACTTTCTACCCGTATTCAAAGAATCGACTAACGGGTTAGGTTACCACTGGTCTGGATTCGGTTCGGTTGCCTTTTTTTCCAATGGTATGCAAAGAAGCGGGTAACGGCTAAGGTTACCCGCAGCTGAGGGTAAGGTTACACGGGTAGCCTTACCCGGGTAACTTTACCCCGTTCTTTGCATACGGGCCCAGGGGTGGCTCGAAAGGAAAAATTTTTCGAAATCGAAAGTTTTTTATTTCGATTTCGTGAGAAAACCTAAAGAAAACCTCGAAATTATCAGAATCAAAAGGTTTCGACCCACCCCTGCTTGAAACCAACTAAAATAAACTTTTGTACTGAAATGGACACGGTGATTCGACCCATTTCACAAAAGTTAAAATCTAAAACTACAAAAAAAAGCTTCGTTTTAATATCCAAAACCCAATACATTTTCCTTTCTTGACGCGATTTTGCTTGAAAAATATCGGAAAATGTGAAAAAAGTGCATTTTAGGTCAATTCCGAATAATAAAAATACCTAAATGTTTACGATGAGATGAATTTCCATTATTTTATTTGGCATGACACCGTAACATTGGCACCAAAATTTAGTTAGGGTGTCCAAAAATATTCACATAAAATCTTGAAATATGCGCATAAAATATGCACCAAAATTGCAAAATATGCACATAAAATGAAAAAATATGCTCCTAAATTTTTACACATTCAATATAAAATTTCCCCAAAATTCTTCAAATTCATTCAACATTGGTTAAAATTGCTGATGAGATACATTTACAAATTTGAAGTGTTTTGGCGACTTTTTTGAACTTTTGTGACTATGGCATTTTTGACGACTTTTTGAACTTTTGTGACTATTTTGGCATTTTTGACGACTTTTTTGAACTTTTGTGACTATGGCATTTTTGACGACTTTTTGAACTTTTGTGATTATTTTGCGCTTTTTTCAAAAAATTTCTTAAAAAAATGAAAAAAAATCCAAATTTTCTTGCCAAGATCACTAATTTTTTGAAAAATGCCAAAATATGCACATAAAATGAAAAAAAAAATGCACATAAATAGCGAAATATGCATAAATATGCAAATATGCACATATCGCGAAATATGCAAAAATATGCAAAATATGCACATGGAAATGCGTTCTAAAAAGGATGTTGCTTGTTGTATTTTGGGGCGTGAATCCGAATCTTTGATTTGATACATAAACTATAACTTTAAGGCTTTCATACCCTCGAATGTTGCGCCGTCTCTCCCCGACCATTTTGCGCGACTGCACCAATCTTGGATGGATCGACACCTTTTATGGTTTTTTCTTTCCCGCGCTAACGGCTGATGACAGTGGAGGGGCTTCACAAGAGCAAGCCTTATTCGCATGGCTGTGCACTCCGCGCGATCGTCCACCAATCCTCGTCTGCGGATGTACCAAATGTCCCGCCGAAAAAATTGCTCAGTTCAGAACGGTGTGTTTGTTTTTGTTTGTTTGTTGTTAATTTTAACGTTTTTCCATTTTAGGATTTCTCGACGCTTCCACTCGTGCCAATTTTATCATTGTTTGCGTGGAATCGTTGCGAATGTCGAAACATTTGAAGTGGAGAATAGGCTCGGAGTGAAATTAATACTTGGAAGCGTAAACGTTGTTGTGCGTGAAAAAGCGTGGTCCAATTGCTGAAGTTGCAGGGAAAAAGTAGACCGATTGGGCGAATGAAGCAATTAAAGACGAATGGACGTATAAAAAATGGACGAATCATCTCAGCATTGCGATTTCTGCCGGGAAAATCGGGTTAGTAGTAAAGCCAAGAATAGAAGATTTTGAACCAATTATTAATAATGTTTCTTAGTTTTGGCAAATTTATTGTTTTAGGCCTTTGACACCTACCGGTCCGTGATCGCGAGTGAATAATGTGCATGGATGACCGACAAATTAAGAAAAGACAGAATTGTTTTGATTGTTTTAGTCTGTTTTAATGAGTTTTGCCAAAATTTTCAGTTTTTAATTTGGTTTCTTGGAGAGAATAAACAATCCAAGCTTTAACTTCCCAAAATTCAAATTTATATATCTTTTTCGACGCTTTCACAGCCAACCAAATGGTCAATCAATGAGCCCCACAATCTGTCCGCTTTTCACTCTAATTCTATCGCGCCTCTCATTTTTTCATAAACATTCATTCGGGACAAATGACCCCCACGGCGTTATCGAAGGTACGGGGGTTCGGGCCAGTTTCCCAAATCGTATTTATTATGGCAACCGTAGGGGTGGCATTTGAATGGCTAAGTACCGAGGGAAAAAACGATAGAGAAAAAGAGTTCGAGATCAGCTCTGTCCTATTTTACGACGACGGACCTTGCAAGTTTGGTGAAAAAAACCGCATGTGGTATATCATAGGATATCATGCGACGACCCGACGACCTTCTTGAAAGATGAAGGCGTTTTTGCACATGTATTTTTATGGTGGAAAATTTCCAAATAATCCACCAAATTTTAGGCTGGGTTCTCCCTCAGGCGGCTGCTTAAAGCCGTGTTTTATTGGCACCTGCCGATTTGCAGCGGAAAAATTTTTGGTTTCGGTAACAAATTGAACACCCTACTTAATTTTAGCTTATGGGCAAAAATCGGCAACGGTGACGAGGATTTCGGGCTGTTCGGCTTTTAATGGCCTACGGGTTCCGCTCGTAAGATTTAATGTTTTTTCAATTTTAATTTGGAAAAAAACGTGTTATGCTGCCGGAAACGAGACTAATTAGAACACTCTTTCCCATTTGCTGATGGTGCTGCTATTGTCGACATTTACAACGAAGTGTAATCAACGGTGGCGGAATCGTGATTGATCGGGAACAGATGCCCTTTCCCCCCCTTGTTGATGCTGCTACTACTTCTGTTGTTTACAACCACATCATCACCATTTCGGCGCAACCCAACTTTGAGGAAATCCGAGCTGAAATTCATTACGTTTTTAACAATTCGTCGCACCCTAGGGCCTGGTCATTATATTATTTCACTATTTAATTTATTTTTAAAATCAACAATAAAAATGTTTCATCCCCTTTTTTATAAAAACTATAAAATGAAATGTCAAGTATTATATAAAAATATCATTTATAAAATGAAAAACATCATTTACAAATGGAAAATAATCAATAATAATAAAAATAAATTCTAAGAACTGAACGCCAGCAAAGGTACTGCTGAACTGCAGTTTTGTTTTGGCGATTATGCACGAAAACATGTTTTTAGTCAGAAATTTCGTCGTTTTAACCCACCAATTCGAACCTAAAAACCTATTTTGGGGGTTTCCGCCTAAAGGGGCAAAACTTATTTCAGGTAAAAAACTTTTTGTCCCTATTTTTGCCACTATTTGGGCCTTTTTTTATATTTTTCTATAAAAAAGTAATAAAATTTAAATTTTTCTTGCCAAGAGCACTAATTTTTTTTTAAATTTTCTTATTAAATATAATAAATTCGATTTTTTTTGTTAAATCCTTTATAGAATTTCGTGCTTTTTAGGCACCTATTTTGCACTTTTTTTTGCCTAAAAGTAGCAACTCTACTGATTGATATGTTACCATGTAAAAACAAAGTTTTTAAGCTATTTTTGTTATTTTTACACACATTTTTTTCGCACCTATTTTTGCTTATGAACTCGGTTTTTGGTACCTATTTGGCACTTTCTCTCACCTATTTTAGGTACCTACCTATTCTGAGTTTTTTCGAACCTAAAAATCCTATCCCTGCTGCTGATAAATATTAATGTTTAAAAAAAGAAAATCCAAAAAACACTTAACAAAATATTTTAGCCACCCTGTATATTGTCGGCTTTCCACGTCATCCCCGGAGGGTCGGCATATAGGAGCGTCGAAAATGATGTCAGTTTTCGGGCTAACGATGATTAATCATTGTGAAAAATATCTCCCAAACAGATTCCAAAATGTTTGCTCTATTTTATTTTGATGCTTTTGAACTACAAATGACTGAACAAAAACAAAATTTTTTATTAAAAAATATATTTTTTTTAGATAAATTAATTTAATTCAAAAAACATATAAACATGAAAATTATAGTTCTTACGATTTTTTGTGTTGTGCCGTGGGTTTGCTTCGGTAAATTATATTAAAATATTAATAATAATAATATCACTTATAAAATTTACACCTTCTAATTTAAAGGACTCAATTGCAAGCTTGCCGAAAAAGGACCAAATTATGGGCATTCCCAAATTTTTGAATGTTTTACTCATTATCATTATTGTGCTGCAGCCAACTGCACAGCATGTACAACAGCAATTTAAATAAAAATTATATCAATATTAGAATTATAGGGTGGCTAAAAAGTTCCCGGAATTTTTTCAATTTAATTTTGGGGTCTGAACATCGCTTATTTCAACAAGCTGAGTTCAGAATCTGATTCTTCAGTGTTTTTTCGTCCAGAAAACAAATAAAAAAAGATCACTTCCCAATAAAGGGGCCATTTAACAAATTACAAGCACTCAAAAGTGTCCGAAAATTAGTAGCATTGGTCACGACTTTTTTTCGGCATTATGGTTTCAGTTTCCCTAATTGCTCTGAATCTGGTAGTATGAATTGATTAAAAGACTCAAGATTAGTTGCAAGGGGTCGTTATTTGCGTAGCAGAAGATGGCCTCTTTTCTGGAAAGTGTTATGTTATTCTCTACTCATGGCATTCATTTTAACTAAAAAGGAGTAAAGGATAGGCAAAATGGTAACCCCGGGTGGGACTCGAACCCACGACCTCCACCCAATCCGTGGGCAGCTCTTCCAACTGAGCTACCGGGGCCGTCCCATTTGCCTTCTTCTTTATGGGGTGATCTTTTGCGCCCGCCCTAGGCGTTTTAATCGTCCACTTCCAACCAGCGGAACACTCACATTCTTACAAAGGTTTACTTATTTCTGTGTTCCCATTTTAAAATTGTTTTAGAACAATTCCGGGAACTTTTTAGCCACCCTGAAAATATACCAGGAAGAACTTATAATTTTATATTTTTGACTATAGTCAAATTTTTAGTTAACACTTTTACGAAGTCCAAAACTTTTCATTTTACAAAATGGGGCTGTTTCAATTCCACGGACTCGCAAAAGTGTAGCGAATTTTTCACACCAACATCATCTAATGTGAATCAAAGCGTCACATGCGAACCATGCCTTATCGGGAAAAAGGACGTCGATTTGTCCAACGACAATTTTACGGGAGGTATACATAAATTATTATAATTTCTCCAAAAGTATGATTTAAAATTACATTGGGAAGCACAAAATTACAAATAATCTCGAATTCATGCCTTTCTAATGATTTTAAGACCAAATTGAAAGCTCATAAAATCCCGTTAAAGTGCCCGGAATTACTATTTCACAGTTTTTTCTCTTACTTTTCTTCACTGTAAACACTGAATTTTTTTGGTGGGGGGGGGGCTTTATTTTGGGGGGAGGTGGGGGAGGCTTATTTCAGGATATTATGTCAAAAAATCTTTTTCAGTTTTCACACGCACCGTTATAACTCCTACGACATTCGCTGGAAACGGTTAAAATCTTTTTTAAATTAAATCACCGCGGGATCCCAATCTCGTACGGTCTTTAATTCAAATCTAAAAAAATATCTTTTTTTTTATTATGTATAATAGCAATATCTGTTTACATATTTAAAGGTCTTAAATGTAAAGTTGGAGAATTGAGTGTCGACGGCTTGATGGACCATGACTTTTGGAAAATTGTTGAATGCAGAGCGGATGAACATTACTGTGTTGCAGCCAGTTGCGCATACTGTAAGGGTACTTAAAATTTGAATGTCTCATGTTAATTAATTTAATATTGCAGTAAATATTGGCATGTGGCCCACCATACAGAAGCCGGACGGTGAGTGAATGGATGCCCCTCTTTTTTGCGCTATTAAAAGCGATAAAAATAAATTTAAAAAAGAATTGTTTTATAAAAATAAGCCATTATCGAAAATGGTTTGTTTTAGTAGTGAAGGTCACTGACAACGTTACAAAATGGGGATGCTCTGAGAGTAATGAGGCAAAATGCGGAATGCATCATCCATCGATTGCGGATGTCGCTTTCGTGTGCGATCCCTGCTATATCGGGCCAAAAGATGTTGACTTGGCCAACGAGAATTACACCGGAGGTAATTAAAAAACAATAAAATAAATGTTATGTGAAAATATAAAAATATAAAATATTAAAAAACAAATTTCAGTTTTCCCAGTCGCAGCTGCAATTAAACATACGGGCACCAGTCCCCGCCCATCGACGACGTCTCCAAAGATAACCGACCGAAACGGAGGTATAATAATTAGTGTGCAAAATACCCAAAATATTTGTTTCTTAAATTTTTTAATTTGTTTTCATCTACAAAAAGTTCAGTCGACATCTTTTTTGTCAGATAAATTGTCTTCAACAGTGACAAGCACAAAAAATGGAGGCACGTGGTTTTTAAAGCATTCAAATAAATTGTTTTTTAAATTCAATTTTATTTAAGCATTTATTGACTAAATTTGTAAATTGTTAGTTTTTATTTTGACGCATTTTATTTATTTTTAAACAATTTTTTCCATATATTTAAACCAAAACATCAATTTTAGCTACCAACGTCAACAATTCGGTGATTTTTGTGGCTGTCATGCTGTCACTCGGTAAATAAATTTAATTAGATTAAAATTAAACATTTAATTTTTAATTTGTCAAGTTTTGCTGACCATTTTTTGAATGGTTACACATTGGCGAAGTGTGCTGAATAGAATTAATTAAGCAAAATGCCAAAATACCACAACTTGTTCCCCAATTAATTCAATTGAATTTTGTAAATTAAACAATGCGAAATCCCTAAAAAATTAATGCAATTATTGTTCAAAATGTTTTATAATTTCCCCAGCAGAAATGAAATCACCATAAATTTGTCTATTTTATTTTAGGAAATCTTATTTTAACACGACCACCTTGAAATTTCTTTAAATTAAAAAAAAAGACCTTTTTTTAATTTTCTTACAATTTGAGCTCATGGGAAAGTTATTATTATGAATTCAATTTCCTAGACATCAAAACATACAATTAGTGACATAAATCGTCGGAAATGTTTTTGTTGATTGAAAATGCTCTACTGTAAATGCTATTTTTATAAACTAAACATAATAAATAATTTGCTAAACTTTTGAATAAATGGAATTATTTTTGTTCCGTCCAAATGATTATGAGAAAATATACAACTGCACGAATTTTAATATTAATTCAATCCCATTGGAGCATCGTCAATATGCTATCGAATCATTTGCGCTTATTTTTCTTTGCATCGTTTATGTTAAAAATACATTTTTATATTTAGAAGTAAAAGAACAAAATAATAAAAAAAAAGATATTTTAATAAATAGAAATTGATTATTAAAAGATTCTCAACGACGAGTGAAAAGCTCAAGACGCGCTTTCTTTCTGATCGAGATCAATCTCGAAGATTATTCAACCCATTCGCTGGCTAATTGTTGAAGGTCTGCCGATTCCTTGTTTTAACACCACACAGAAAACCTTATAAAATTGTGATTTATTTGCAAATTTTAGGCATCCTAATTGAATTCATTATAACTTTTATTTTTTCCCGGTAATTGTTTTGCCAAACCGGTATTGATCTGGATTGGGATGTGGTCGTTGAAAATTTGCTGGATTAATAGGATTAAGATTTAGCCGGGATTGGTCTAAAAAAAGCTGCTGTACCGTTTTGCTCCATTGAATAACAATGACAAAGCGCAGGCCATTATCAAACCAACTCTTATGCCACTTTGACCAAATTAGACAATTTTTGATTAACTTTTATCAACAAATGCACACCAATTCATCAACAAACATGCAACGTTAGAACAAATTAAAATAACAATTCGAAAAAATCCATGCAAAACGTTTGCTAACCGCCAAATGTTATCTTCATGAACGCACTTGAAGACGCACAAAGTGACCAACTTTGCATTTGTTTTTAGTTTTATCCCATTCGCAGAAGAAAGCAAAGTTTTCTATTTCTATATATGCTGTTGGACAATCTTTTTTGTCGTAGTAGCGGCAATATTTGTAAGCTTTTTCACTTTCCGGTCCACCTGGGATTGGTTCAACATTGCCAGAACTGGATGTTTTTGGCGATGCATCTAAATTGTCTACGTGAGTAGGAAATGTTTTTGAACACCTTACATAAACCTTTTTAATCAAATCATTTTAACAGATTTTTGTTTACCATGATGGCTTCCAGTATATTCGACAACCAACCGTTTGGGTCAGAGAGTGTGGAGTCAGACGGTGCTAGGTCGTTT
Organism: Globodera rostochiensis; assembly: GCA_018350325.1. Lineage (NCBI taxonomy): Eukaryota > Metazoa > Nematoda > Chromadorea > Rhabditida > Heteroderidae > Globodera > Globodera rostochiensis. The sequence goes on from JAEVLN010000010.1 coordinate 2,517,859, forward strand.
CTTAAATTCCGCCACCATGGGCATTTCTTAAATCCGCAACAAAGTCGAAGTGGTTTGATAAGTTTAAAAAAAGTTATCAATGTAAAATTGCCAAAATTGTGCTTTTTCGTGGTTTTCTGATCATAACTTTTTAAACTTTGATTTACTGCTTTGTCTAGTTTTACAAATAGTTTCTATTCATTTAGAGCTTTCCAATGGTATTGATTTAGTGCGGTTTGAACCGAAGGTACCGACCGAACAAAATGTTAGTACCGAAAAAAGTACCGAATGGAAAAATTGGTAATAATATTTGAATTTTTCAACATTTATCCATAATAAAGATTTACATAAAGAATTACTTTTTTCACCATTTTAGTTATCGAAATTGGACAAGTTTTCTTAATAAAATCGTTAGAATTTTCATTTTTTTCTCTCGGCGACGCCTATCGGCATCACCGATCACCTACAAAAACCCCTAATAAAACGGCTAAAAGTTTCATTTTCTATAGTTTTTTGAACCTAAAATTAAGAAAAAGTCTCGAGGCAAGACTCGGAATCTGCATTTCAAAAGTGTCCGGTGAAATTTTATTTGATTTTTTAATTTTTTTAAGCATTTTTTTTTGCGATGCATTTTGTGGCCATTTTTTCTTAACAAATTCCATCAAAAATTCAAAATTTCTCGGCGGCACTGTCGGGCCCCATTCAAACTGATCCAAAAACTATTAAAATCCTGCCACAGAACAGGAACAGGTCGAAATGCTAATTTTCTTGAACAGCAATCTCCCAATACTCAATTATAAATATTAATAAACCAAGATTTCCAAATACCTAAACGATTTTTTGTTGAAAAGTTAATATAAAAAATATTGGTACCGAAAACCGAAAAAGTACCGACAATTTTTTTCGGTACTTTTCGGTACCGGTACTCTTTGGTACTTTACCGAAAATTAGACATTTCTGATTAACTTTTATCAACAAGTGCACACCAATTCATCAACAAACAGGCAACGTTAGAACAAATTAAAATAACAATTCGAACAATCCGTGCAAAACATTTGCTAACCGCCGAATGTTGTCAGCACAAATGCGCCGGAAGGTGCAGATGGTCATCAATCATGCATTTGTTTTTCGTTTTGTCCCATCCGCAGAAGAAAGTATCGTCTCCTATAACCTTTTTTTCATATGGGCAATAATTTTTGCCGAATTTGCGGCAATATTTGGCAGCATCCTTTTTCGCTCTTTCTATCGGAGTCGCTCCGTCACTACTGAAAATGTCCAAAATTAAGCAAATTTAAAGAATTTTAAATATTACCATCCAGCAGTTTTAAGCACAAAGTTGTTGAGCATAATTATGCAGATGCAAAGTGCGACAAGGAATAAATTTGGCATTTCAATTCGATTGCTGTTACAAATTTTTAAAATAAATTTTGTTATTGTTCTAAATTAAAGTTCGGCTAATGGAACGGGCTTTCTTCTTAAAAGCAGGTGCTGATAGGATCGGGACCAGCATTTTGAAGCGGGACAGGGAAACGAGAAAAATCGGAACTGGCACTACACCACCGGTTAGTCCCGGTCCGACCGGGACGGGATCCGGGACTGAGGTTTTTCAAAAACCGGGACCGAGATCCAAAAGCCGGGAATTTCCCGACCGGGCCCGGTCGGGATTCCGGTCTCGGCCAACTCTATAAAGTAGAAAGTCACTCTTTTGTTGTGCTTTCATTGACATTTGCCAAGTTGGCAAAAAAAATATGCACTTTTGTGACCATATTTTATTAATTGATGGTGGCGATGCATCTGAATTGTCTACGTGAGTAGGAAATGTATGTTTAAATTTTTCAATATTAGCTAATTTTTGTTAGTCCCCCGCGCACTGAAAAATGATGAAATAGGTATTGTATTGCGCCAAAATTTTAATTTGAAAAGCATTTTTCTGACCCGTCATCTCCGGCAGAATAAAAGTGGCCACGCTCAAGCAAAGTCCGTCCAAGAAGAAAAAGGTGCGCATTTTAAGGCAATTACAATATTTGAATGATGCTGCTTTCTGGCTGTATTCTCCTCCGCTTTTATGCGGCTTTCAATCGCTGGCTTTGAAGTGACTTTGTTTAAATAGCATTGCCAGCGAAGAGAGTGGAGGGAATGCGAGAGAATGCGTTGGCATTTATTTTAGCATTGGCATAAATTTTTGCCCTATTACCACCAAAAATAGTCACTAAAAGAATAGTGGAATTGATTCCCCAACAAAAGATGGGAAGGTATTGGTGGCATTTTTTACGTATACATTGCCTTACTTCAACAAAGATTTATGCCAAAATTGAAAGCGTGGCATTTGGGCCCCCTGGTTATGCCGATTTTGTCGAGAATTGAAGCAATGGAAGAAGCGCCAAGGCCAGAGCAAATGGCCATAGAACAGAGATATTGGTCGATAAATCTGAATTGCACTTTACATTTCACAGGGGGGCTGCTTTGAGCGGGTAAAATGACGTGGAACTTTTGGGCATCCTCTAAATTTATATTTTTATCCACTAATCAATTTACACGATGTGTCTAAATTAATTGAATTGTTTTATTCTTTTTAAAAAATCGTGAAAATTTTTTGAATTAAAGCGGGGAGTTGAATTCAATACTATCATTAAAATTCAGGTCTACAACCGGTTCGGCGATTTTGTGATTGGCATGCTATCACTCGGTAAATAAATTCAATCAGCTTAAATTTAAACATAATATGATCCTTTGTATAATTAAAATTTGATTTTAATTTGTCAAGCTTTGCGGGCCACTTTCGTCATTTTGAATGGTTACACATTGGCGGAGTGTGCTGAATAGAATAATTAAGCAAAATGCCAAAATACCACAACTTGTTCAAGAATCAAATGCCCCAATTATTCAATTGAGTTTTGTAAATTAAATTTCACACAATGCGAAATCCCTTAATGCAATAATTGTTCAAAATGTTTTATAATTTCCCCCTAAGATAGTTCCGCAGGAGAAATGAAATCACCACAAATTTGTCTATTTTATTTTAGGAAGGCTCCTGTACCTTTCAACACAGGACATTTCAACACTGGACATTTCAACACTGATTTCAACACTGGACATTTCAACACTGATTTTAAATTTTAAAAATAAATTGATAGTGCCAAATTCAAAAATACCTAGTTAATTAAATAAAGGCTTATTAATTAATCAGTCTTGCTGAGCTAGATGATACGAAATCGTTCTAAGGTAACGAAGTACGTCTTCGCCAGCCCTCTGGTCAAATTCTGCAAAAATCTGCTGAAGATTATGGTCCAGCGCCACATAAACGCTCTTCCTTTTTAGTCCTCTCCCTCTCACGCCATGCGCTGGTGCATTTCGATAAACCGGTATTCAAACCCGTCTCGTGACAAGGTGTGCCACCTTTGGTTGATTTTTGTTCGATGAATTGAACCACTTCTTGACCCCCAATGTCACTCTCATCGGAAGGACTATTTGATGAATCTAATTGGCCCTCTTCGGGAGAACTCCAGCGATGCATATTATTAGGAAAATATGCCAATTTAAGGAAAGTGAGAATAATCGGACGAGAGTGAGGCGATTCCGATATTCATATGATCGCAACTCACTCAACCTTATCAGTTAGCAGAACCAAATTGACCCCTGACCCACCATGCTACTCAAACATTGGTTCAGTAAGCAAATGTAGTTTGTGCACTTATTTTTATTTCACCATTTCAATGTCAACAATAACAAGGACCATTTAAATATTTTCGAATTTCTCAAATTTCTTATCACATAGCATTTAGCTCAGCAAGACTGATTAATTAATAAGCCTTTATTTAATTATAACTAGGTATTTTTGAATTTGGCACTATCAATTTATTTTTAAAATTTAAAATCAGTGTTGAAATGTCCAGTGTTGAAATCAGTGTTGAAATGTCCAGTGTTGAAATGTCGGGTCACCTTTTAGGAATTCTTTTATTTTAAATGCAATCTTTGCCTTTTTAAAGACGCGAAAGATTAAAAATTTTCGATTTCGGCAAAATGTTACGTCGTTTTTGAACATTCCCATTGAGCCGGAGGCAAAATTCCACCCAAAAATCAGTCCGTTCGCCGGAAATGGGTAAAGGATTAAGTATGATGTGGTCATTATTTATTTATATTTAAATAAACGTCGATTCATTTAGTTCGTCGATTAAAGATGTATAGTACAACAACAACAAAGTTCTAATAGAGGACGTTCAAAAATATTTGCTCAAGCAATAAGAAATAATTTTAATCAAATTATTCAATTCATTTCTTAGAGAAAATTACCTAAAAATTGTTAGCTTCCAACATTTAAAAGTACGAATAAGAATTGGAGCTTTTGTTTCAGTTTGACGTAACCAAAAGAATCTAAAGCAGGGTTCGGATTCGTACTTGAATGGCAAGTACAGTGCTTGAAAATGGACCCTCGTGCCAATCGATTCCTCCCGTCGAGCTGTGCGAATCCGCAAAAAGTTTGTGCCGGAGAGACACTATGCAGAAATTTACGAGCCAACAAAAGTTGCCCAAAATGGGTTATCATTGTGTTTTTTGAGTTATTTTTGAAAACTTAATGAATTTTTGAGTACAATTTTAGCTTTAGCTTAATTTCAAATTTATCCATCTATCTAAAATACTTAAATATTTTTTTTTTAATTTTTTATTTTAATGAGAATTCTTTTTTTCCAAATAGGGTAAACTGCGTAATAATTTATTTAGAAATGCTATTTCATATCCCCGCGTAATGAGATAATCAAAATTAATGATTAAGCTCGCGTTAACAATGCAATTTTCGTTAATTTATTCGCCTAAAATTGTTGGTTCGTTATTCACTTTCTCTTGCCATCGACGCATTACTACAGTAAATTAGGGGTAATGTAAAAATAATTATGTAATTAAGTATTATTTACCCATTTCCCCCGGGGGCTCAGTAATGAAATCACCTCAATTTTTTCTATTTTATTTTAGGAAATCTTTTATTTTAACGACCACCTTGAAATTTCTTTAAATTTAAAAACAAAGAAGACTTTTTTTTAACTTGTTCTCAAAACAAATATTTTCTCTGTAATTTACAATTTGAGCCCATGGGAAAGTTATTATTATGAATCCAATTTCCTAGACATCAAAACATACAATTAGTGGCATAAATCGTCGGAAATGTTTTGTTTATTGAAATTGCTCTACTGTAATTGCTATTTTTATAAACTAAACATAATAAATAATTTCTAAACTTTTGAATAAATGGAATTATTTTTGTTTCTTCCAATGATTATAAGAATATTTAAAATGATTGAGATCAATCTCGAAGAAATGAATTTTTTTATGAGCCTCAACGGCATTTTTTTCCTGATTATTCAACCCATTCGCTGGCTGTCATGATGATGCCGATGAGTCTCGAGCCGATTTTTAGTTTTGGAAAAACGAGACTTTTTACACTTGGGTCAGAGAGTGTGGAGTCAGACGGTGCTAGGTCGTTTCTTAAATTCCGCCACCATGGGCATTTCTTAAATCCGCAACAAAGTCGAAGTGGTTTGATAAGTTTAAAAAAAGTTATAAATGTAAAATTGCCAAAATTGCGCTTTTTTGTGGTTTTCTGATCATAACTTTTTAAACTTTGATTTACTGCTTTGTCTAGTTTTACAAATAGTTTCTATTCATTTAGAGCTTTCCAATGGTATTGATTTAGTGCGGTTTGAATAAAGTTAAGATGTCTAAAACCACTTCATAAAATATATGTGGCGGAATTTAAGAAACGACCCAGCACGGAGTCGGACAATCGTTTGGGCTCAGAGAGCGATAAGGCCTGGGTTGCATTCATCGGCATCCCATTGATTTTGAAGGGTTAGTAGCAGGGCTGGGCAAAATTTCGGATCCGAATTTCGGATTCCGGAAAATTTCGGGTTTTTTGGCCGTTTCGGATTTCGGATTCGGATTTCGGAATTTGAGCAAAATTTCGGAATTTAACACCCCTAAGAATGGGATTTTTGAGGTACAGAACGTTTGGTGTTGGTATAGTGGTGAGTGGTGGGACAATTGAACTTTTGGTATGGGTTCAAATCCCCGAGACATCCCCTCATTAATAAGATTATTAAAATAAATATTCGAATTTTTTTAATTAAAAATGCGCGCAAAAAAGGAATAGATACAAGAATTTTTGAAATAAATTCATCACATCTTCTTGAATTTTTGCTTCAATTTCCTTAACAAATATCATTAAAATGTTCAAAAAATTCCCCGGCGGCGCCTGTCGGCACCGCCGGACATCCTCCACTCTTAAGTAAACCAGTTTTTTTCTCTGAAATTCCGAAGCAAAATTCATAATTTTGCTAAAATTTTGATGAAATTTCTTTAACAAAATTGAGTCAAAATTCAAAAATTTTTCTCGGCGACGCCTATCGGCATCGCCGACCCCCACCCTCCCTAAAAGTAAAGCAGAATCTCAAAAAAGAATGATGATGATAAAATTAAAGTTAAAGACAAGAAGAAGATATTTTTGAATAAAAACAAAAATTTTTTGTTTTACCATTGAACATTACAAAAAAAAAAAATCTCCCTTGAAAAGTCGCGGCTAGTCTGGTCCCGGTCCCGGTTTTTTTGGTCCCGGTAAGTCCCGGTCCCGCTCAACCCTTGTAATAATTATTGCATATCGGAGTGAAGCACAAATAAGATAGAAAACCACTTTTTTTTTATTCGATTAGTGCAAAAATTTCCCTTGAAAAAATTTCGGATTTCGGGTTTCGGATTCCGGAAAAATTTCGGGATTTTCGTGAATTCGGATTTCGGATTTAAAATCCTTTCGGATTTTTGGTTTTCCGGAATTTCGGAATTCGGATTTCGGATTTTATTTTCCGATTTTGCCCAGCCCTGGTTAGTAGCCCTTATTTATTGTATTTATTATTTTGCATTTAATTGCATGGAAATGCTTGGTAAATATCGTTCATACGGTCCAGACTCAAAATCGAACAAAAATATATCAATCGACTCCTCTCGGTCTACAATGTAAGAATCCGAAAATTTTTTTGGTTGGGCAACCATTCCCTGAAGAGTTACAGACCCGGGACTGAAGTGTCTTTGACTGGGGACTCAGTTGTCCACTGATTAAAAAATGGAAAAAATCACTCATATTGGCTTTAAATTACGAATTTGTCGATAGGAAAGAAAAATTGGGAATTTAAATCCGTTGAACCGGTTTAAAATTTTGAAAATTAAGGAAAAATGATTTTTAAGTAGGGTTGAGCGGGACCGGGACTTTTGGGAAAAACCGGTACCGGGACTTAACGGGACCAAAAAACCCGATTTCAACCGGGACCGGTTCCGGGACCAACTTAGGGATTAGATCGAAAATTTGTTAAGAATTATTGAAAACACCTTTAAAATTGTAAAACTAAACGGAACCACACTTTCCACGCAAAGAATTTAAATTTTTCTCCAACCCTATTTAAAAGTCCCTTTTTCCTTAATTTTCCAAATTTTAAGCCGGTTCAAAACCGGATTTAAATTCCCAATTTTTATTTTCATCGACAAATTCGTAATTTTGAAAGCCTACCATATTAGTGATTTTTCCCATTTCAGCTAAGTCTCCAGTCAAAAGACACTTCAGTCCCGGGTCTGAACTCTTCAAGGAATGGTTGCCCAACAAAATTTTTTTCGGATTCTTATTGGCAGACCGAAAGAAGTCGATTGATATATATATTCGTTCGATTTTGAGTCTGGACCGTATGAACAATATTTTCCAAATGCTTTGTTACCAATTTTGATACAACAGATCAAGAACTTTAGGGATTAATTCGAAAATTTGTTAAGAATTACTGAAAAAACCGTTAAAATTGTAAAACTAAACGGAACCACACTTTCCACGCAAAGACTTTAAAACTTTCTTTTTTCACCTTCTCAATTGGGAGCCTTAAATTATTATTCCTTTTCCTATAATTAATTTAAAAACTAAATAGATACTAACTATTTTGCAATGTTACCTGCGGGTGGTTCAACATTGCCAGAACTGGATGCTTTTGGTGATGCATCTGAATTGTCTACGTGAGTAGGAAATGTATGTTTAAATTTTTTCATAAATTAGCTAATTTTTGTTGTCACCCGCACACTGAAAATTATTGTAATGCGCCAAAATTTTAATTTGAAAAGAATTTTTCTGACCTGTCTCGGCATAGAGGCCACGATCAAGCAAGCTACGCCCAAGAAGAGAAAGGCGCGCATTTTGATGCAATAACAATAAAGCTTTCTGCTGAATTTCCCATCACTTTAATACGGCTTTCAATCGCTGGCTTACAAAGGGGACTTTGTTTAAAAATAGCGTTGCCATCGAAGAAAGTGGAGGGGATGCGAAAGAATGTGTTGGCATTTGCATTGGCATTGGCATGGTCAGCCTTACTTCGACAAAGATATATGCCATGGAGCGCGGCATTTGGGGCCGCCCTGTTTACCTATGCCAATTTTAGGGGGAATTGAAGCATTCGGCTATGTATTGTATGCAATATATGGCCAAAGAAAGCAGAGATATTAATCAATAAATTTCATTTGCACGTTACATTTTACAGGGGCTGCTTTGAGCGTGTAAAATGACGTGGAACTTTTGGGCATCCTCTAAATATTTTTATCCACTAAAAAATTTGCAGCGATGTGTTTAAATTAATTGAATTGTTTTATTCTTTAGCTAGGTCGTATCATAAAAACCGTCGCTTTTTTACTTTTTGATAAAAAAGACATAAAAAGTTGTTGAAGCGCCCCAAAGGCAAAAAATTGCGCCTAGAACCGCAAATTTTCGATTTTTTATGATTTTTAACTGTTCAAAAAAAGACAGAAATTTTTTGCGTTTTAAGCCAAATTTAAAAAATTCAAAGCCAAAGAGTTGTCGGATCCGAAACCAGTTTTTTGTCTCTAAACCGGTTTAAAGCGAGAAAAAACTTTTTTTGGATTTTTTGGCCAAACCGGTGCGGGAATTTTTATCTCGCCGGTATGCAATGCTAAGGGAATGGCCCCAGCAGCAAAGTTGAGGAGTATTGCATATAATTGGAGCGCTTCAACAACTTTTTATATGACTTTATTTATCAAAAAAATTCAAAAGTGACGGGTTTTTATGATGATACGACCTAGTAAAAAATCGTGAAATATTTTTTGAGTTAAATACAGGGAGTTGCATTCAATTCTATCATTAAAATTCAAAACTACCACCGGTTCGGCGATTTTGTGATTGGCATGCTATCACTCGGTAAATAAATTCAATCAGCTTAAATTTAAACATAATATGATCCCTTGTATAATTAAAATTTGTTTTTAATTTGTCAAGCTTTGCGGGCCACTTTCGTCATTTTGAATGGTTACACATTGGCGATTTATGCTGAATAGAATTAATTAAGCAAAATGCCAAAATACCACGACTTACTTGTATGAATCAAATGACCCAATTTATTCAATTGAGTTTTGTAAATTAAATTTCACACAATGCGAAATCCCTTAATGCAATATTGTTCAAAATGTTTTATAATTTACCCCTAAGATAGTTCCGCAGCAGAAATGAAATCAACACAAATTTTTCTATTTTATTTAAGGAAATCTTTTATTTTAACACACGGCCACCTTGAAATTTCTTTAAATTAAAAAAAAAAGACCTTTTTTTAATTTTCTTACAATTTGAGCTCATGGGAAAGTTATTATTATGAATCCAATTTCCTAGACATCAAAACATACAATTAGTGGCATAAATCGTCGGAAATGTTTTTGTTTATTGAAAATGCTCTACTGTAAATGCTATTTTTATAAACTAAACATAATAAATAATTTGCTAAACTTTTGAATAAATGGAATTATTTTTGTTCCGTCCAAATGATTATGAGAAAATATACAACTGCACGAATTTTAATATTAATTCAATCCCATTGGAGCATCGTCAATATGCTAACGAATCATTTGCGCTTATTTTTCTTTGCATCGTTTATTATGTAATTTTATATATAGTAAAAGAAAAATAGCAATTATTAATAAAAAAATATTTTAATTATAAATTGAAATTGAATTATTAAAAGATTCTCTACACGCCCTGCATCATTTCCCTGTGGAAGCACAAAAATAAGAGCACCTGCTACAAACTGTTGCATTTCATCGGTATTGCTGATCTGTCGATGATGTGGGTGATTGGACTGCTTCATGGCTGGTTAGCATTGAAAGGCGCAATGTTCTGTTCGTATCCGACGCTGATCTACTTGGCCGGCGTTTTGGCCACATGTATGTGAAGCTGATCAGACAAGCGGTGAAGCTCAAGACGCGCTTGCTTTTTGATCGAAACAAATCTCGAAGAAATTAGAATTTAGGGTTTGAAAATTTTATGAGCCCGTACTTAGACTCGGCAAATTTGGGTGGCCAGTTATTGAAAATTTAATATTAATACCTTATTTTATAGCCCTTTGGATGGTAGAAAGCAGTGCAGACATGGTAACAAAAAGAATTCATTTTCGCTGAAAATATTTTTTTAAGCTTTTGGCCATTGACCGGTGTATCGAAACGATTTCCCCTCGAATTTGGAAAATTTTATTTTCCGGCGACCGTATCCAACTTTGGCTGTCATTGATCTGCCTTTACGGTTTCTTTTGGGTCTTCTTTCAAAAGCCGGCGGTGTTCAACGGCATTTTTTTCGCCTGGTTATTCAACCCATTCGCTGGCTATCATAATGATGCCGATGGCACGGTTCGGCTTTTTAATTAATATAAATCATTTTTTTGTGGATTTTTCTTTAATATTTTGTTAGTTTTTTTAGTTTTTTGTCAAATTACATGTTATCCACAATGTCACCATCGCAATTTGCACACCGTTAATTTATGTGCTGTTCACAATCGCATTCTGGTATAAACAGCTCCATCCCCAAGTGGAGATTTCCCGAGCAAAGAAAATGGTATTCAATTAATAATTCGCCAAATTTAACTACCGTTTTTAATTTTTATGTATACTAGTAAAGATACTTATTTTATAATTAAAAATGACATAATTGAAATATTTATACTTTCTATTTAAATGTTAATAGAATTTGTAATTTATTTAATTTAGGCATTCCTTCAAGTGTTCATTTTGTCAGCCCTGAACACAGTGGCCAGTTTCATATACGCTCTGATGCAATATATGGAGCCCAGCCAATGGATGATCACTCTAACTCATTTTGATTGGTATTCGTTTAATACATTTTTATTTTATTTATTTTCACATTTCAGGCTCAGCGTCCATGGTGTTTTTTAATATAAAAATTTTTTTATAAATTTTAATAATAAAATTTTTTTTTTTTGGGTGTTCCATCGATGGTGTTCCTTTTGCTGAACAAAACAATTCGCGATGATTGCCGCAAAATGTTCTACAAAATTTTTGACCCCAAACATGCCACAAGTATAATTGCCGTAATCAAAGTACCTTTTCGTTTTAATCGAGTACATCAGCATGCCAACGGAATGCCGAATCAAGCATTTCACTGACTAAAAATGATGATTTTTGTATTGTAGGGATGGCATTAATTTTAGGACCCTATTATTGTTTTAAATTTTGAAAGATATTTCTCCAATTTACAACCCCTATTTATTCGCTGCGGCTTGTAATTAAGTAATTAAAAACTGTTTGTTAATTAATCATAAGAATTTTGGAATAGCATAGATTGACGAAATATTTACTAATTTTCTTAGAAAATTACATAAAAAGCTGAGAGAGCTTATATTTAAAAAAAAGACTCCTAACTCCTAATATATGATACATGCATCATCTATCTATTGCAAAAGTCGGCCTCAAGCGATGCCAAAAATAAGAATGCCAAAATACAGGACCAAGAAACAATATATTTTTAAGTTTATTCAAAAAAAAAGTGGTAATAATTATACAAGACACCGGAAAACAATGAAGAGATAACGCTTCTTAAAACAACGATGGCGTCAAATGGTACATAAATATTGCACAAAAAATATTTAAAACAAAATTTAAGATACTTAGGGCTGTAAATTTTAAAATTTCAACAAAAAACTGGCAGCCCTAAGTTAATACAGAAAACAATTGGGCCATCTATCTATGCCGATATTTGAGAGAAAAGTGAATTGTGGTAAATGTAAAATATAAAAATTATTAGGATAAATTGCGTAAAATTCATTTAGAAATGCGATTTTTCAAAAATTTTGCGTAAGCAAAATAAAGTGTAAAGAAAATGTTATTAAAAATGATATTTTTTCACTGAGTTCCATAAATTCGACTACATAATTATGTGCCAGTTTTCAATTTAAATTTGGGCTCATGCCATTCATAAAACAATTTCCCATTGTAAAAAAATGCCAAGACCAACTGTGAAATTTGGCACATATCCCCGCTTAATGAGACAATTAAATTGGTGATTAAGCTCGCGTTAACAATGTTTTTTTTCGTTAATTTATTTGCCTAAAATGGTTGGTTTCGCCTGCCTATTCACTTTCGCCTGCCATCGACGCATTGCTCCGCCTCCTCTTCCCCCTCGTCCAAACTGTTGATGCGCTCCGAGAACACCGGTTCCGGCCTGCTCAAGTCCATCTTCACCAGCGTGCCGCTACTGCTTCCCCTCGCGGATGTCATCACCGGACTGCCACGGTAGAAGGACGGATGACTCAAATGGACAGACGCATTCATTGCATAAGCGGGAGTTGGAGGAGGCGGAATGCGTGGCGGCGGCACCGAATGAATGCCTAAAATGTTTTTAATTCAGTTAATTAGGGGTAATTTTTTTAATAAAAAATAATTATCCAATTAAGTATTATTTACCCATTTCCCCCGGGGGCACATCCACCACCATCATTATGGGCTGATTATGCTCATCCAACATCATGTGATGCCGATAATTGGTGCCGTCATGCATCGGCAAGTCCGGGTGGAGCAGCTGCACCTGATTCTGTTGCATGCGCACAATGTGCGGCGTGTAGGGCGCGTGGGCGCCGTAATTATTGCCTGTGGGAATGATTAATTAAATTTAATTGGAAATTTAATGAAAAAAAATTACCCAAATATCCTCTTGCCGAGTAACTACCACCACCGTACAACAATTTGTGCTGCTGTTGCAGCTGTTGTTGAGTCAAACGCGGCGTCGTGCCAATTGGCTGTGCCAACGATGTGGCGGTGTACAACGGCGACTGTGCCGGGTGATGGATACGGTAGCCGGGCGCGTTGATTGGATATTTGCCGAGCGACAGACGGTCGTCATACGGTATGGTGGCATACTCCTCGTACGTTGCTGAATTGAACATTTAAAAAATTACAAATTTCTGTATTATATTGGACATCATCCCTGATCAATATTCCAATCAAATTAAATCATTATAAGCCCACAAAAATAATGCCATTAAAAAGAAAGAAAATAATAAATTCTCTGATTTATGAAACATTTATTTAATTTAAACAAATCAAAGGTTAGCTGTGGATCTTGATCAATGTTGAGAAATCAAATAAATCATCAAAAATATTACCATTATCGGACGACGCAAATTCATTGGGCCTTGAATTTGATGAAGCACTGTTTTTACGGTGATGTTCATGGTAGAGTTGGAGCAGTGCGGCTGGCGGAGGCGGGGCGCGCTGACTTTGGGAGTGCTGGGCCTGCAATGCACGCTCATCAGAGGAGGAAACCTTGGATCAAAGTTTTTTTGATTTTATTAAAGAAATTTCGTTAGCCAAATATTAAAAAAATGATCGCAGAGTTTAAAAAATAAATATTTAAAAAATTGATGGCCCGGTTTTCATAACTTAAATAAAATCAATTTAAAATTTAAAGGTTATCATTTTTATTTTAAAAATCAAATAAAAATTAAACGAATAAAATTTGTGTACCGGCAATTCAGTGGTCGAAATTTCGGAACAAGCGGAAGCGGTGCCACCATTTCTGCCACTGGACGACGATGTTCCTGACGAATTTGGCCCACATCCGTTGACATTTTCCAACAAAACAGCGCCGGAGGGCGAAAATGCGAATTTCAGCTGAGGAAACTCTGGGCCAGTGCCATTTTGGGCAGCCTTTTTGACAACAAAAGTGCCGCAACAGCAAATCTTGTCGACAACGTTGGTGAAAAATGCTGAAATTGTGCCAAAACCGCCTCCGTCGAGTCGCCATCGTCGGTAATAAGCTCGAGACTTAAAGAAATAAAATTAAAAATTAATCATGTTATGAATGAATGATCAATTTGTCAAAAAACTGCCATAAAAGTGTAATGGTCGAACAATATTAAAAGTAAATTTATTACAATAGTAACAAAATATTTAAAGATTAACTGAAATTATCTAACCCCAACTATGGTCTATCAATAAACTCGAGCAAGGTCAGATCAAGATCAAATTTTATTTAATATCCCATAAAAAGTTACCGATCGGTCTAAAATGTTAAATTTATCTGATCGTGATCGTTCCTGATCAAACCCAAAACTGTTTCTGATCAGTTAATCTGATCGGACCATGAAAACACTGCCTACAACGCCTACCCTTTTGTCCACAACAATTTCGGCCAGCATCTCCACACCCAACGCGGCGTTGAGAAGTGCAAGTGCCATTGCTGAATTGGCCACCAGCGCCATTGACGACGCCATGACAACACCGTCCTCCATGGCCAATGTGACAAAGTATGCCCAGCACATAGCGACGCTGCACGCGGCACAAAGCAGTGCACAACGCGTGCACAACCACTGCACACGCTGCCGCAACTGCACACGCCGGCGTCGCTGCTCCCGCTGCTTGTGCTGACTGATGCCATTTGCGCACGGGCGGTAAGCATCCGAAGAGGAGGATTTCTTTAACAAAAATATAATATATTAATTACAGTACCGTTGTTGTACTATACCCTACCGTATTCCTTGTCGAATTCATTGCACAAATTGTGAACACCAGACAAAGAATGGTGGCCGACAAAAGCAGCAAAACTGGCCCCACAAATGTGTAAATGCTGAAGAAGTCGGATGCGAGCCAACAAAATGCCGTCGGCAACAGCGACTGAGCTGGCACATTTTTATGCAAATTTTGTATAAAAAAGGTGACGACGATGAGAAGCAGAGGAAACCCTGAAAAGTTTTTTTTTAAATCCCCGATAATAAAATTTTAAAAAAAATTTGCATAAAACATTACTTAAACCACAATTTTAGAAAAAATGAATTTAATTTAAAAAATTAAACTACCGTATCCAAAGAGGTAGATGCTGAACAGCTTGAGCAATGATGAACTTGAGATCGTTTCAATTGCAGCGTGCAAGCGTCGTGCAGCTGCACGCATATGCAGTGCGTCCAACAGTGTCCAACAAAGTGCGGCGAGCACAAGATATAAGAGGACTAATGCAACGGGCGTGCAAATGTACTAAATTGGAAATTTAAACAAAAAAAAATAATTTAATTATTTTGGCCTGAATTATTTGTCTCTCAGATTTTTTGATAAAATCCACACAACATTTCGGAGTGAGCTAGGTAAAATCATCACAGAGACTTAATTTTAATCGCCGCATTGGGCGGGATTTGATCCACACAAAAAGTTATAATGATGAGACAAGAGACACAACCACTGCGCCACAAACCGTAACAATTTCTCTTTGCTTTTTTAACCCATAAAGAAAGCAAGTTTGAAATGAGAAAACTAAAGACCTGACGGGATTGGGGGGATCCCGTCGGGATTTTGTCGGGGTTCAGTTGCATTAAATGTGGATTTTTGTAAAGTTGGCCGGGATCGGGATTTTTGGTAAAAACCGGGAGCGGGATCGTAAAAGCCGGGATCGGGATCAGCATGTTGAACCGGGATCGGGATTTTGGCTTTTCAAAAACCGGGATAATTCCGCCCGATCCCGACCGGGATCCCGATCCCAGCCAACTCTGGATTTTGGGATTGGGCCGGTCCTGAAAAATGGCTGGTCCTCTAGTTAGAGACATTGTTGCTTTTTTTTAGTAAAAAAATAAAAAGTTAAATTCTAAATCAATTTCTCCGGATGGACCTGCTGTCGTTGAAGTCCGTAGAACGCGTTGAGCAACACGAGTTGGATGAGCAGAAGAGTGGCAGTGATATGGCATCGGTCCATCGATGGATGGCATCCTGGCATGGCATATTTGATCGGTTCGCCTTTTGATCGGATCGGCTTCATCAGCAAAGTGATCAGCAAGCCGATTAGCAGACAAATCAATGCAATCAAAGCGCCAAGGCGAAACTGGGCGTAGACGAAGGCAGAAGAGAAAGGCTGAAAATAAGAAAAAATACTTAAAATTGTGGCAAAAATTGTTGAAGAAAAAAGATTAAAAATATTAAAAAGCGAAAAATTATTAAAAAGAAAATTTTGAGAATGAAAAAATTAAAATATGAAAAGCTAAAATATTAACTGGTATTAAGCCAAATTAGAAGCAAATTCAGAAAGGGGTTAAATTGAAATGAGTTAAAAACCATCATAACATATCCCCATCCCTCAGTCAAGCATGCATGCATGCAGTGCATGAAAGAAGCGTTCCAATCGCTTTCAGCAACGTGCACTGCATGCCTGCATGCCCGAGGAGCGAAGGGAGGGAAGAGATCAAAGAACAAATGTACCCAAAATGTAATGGAATATTTTATAGAGTCAATAAAGTTTTAAAAAACACTTAACATCAACAAAAGATTTGAAACAATGAATTAAGAGAATTATGTATGAGACGCTAACACGGGGACAATTCAATGTCAGATGTTTGTATGAAAAATTCAAAAATTGCAAGAATAACATTTGCAAAAAAAATAAAAAAATAATCTTGAATAAAACAAAGTTGGTTGTTTTTTAATTCATTAAGAAAAAGATAAGCGATTTGAGTTTTTAAAAAGTTTTCTATTATTTAATTCGTGGCAATAAAACACATTTTTTTTGAGCCAGTTCAAATCGCTTTGTTTTTTCCCAGTTTCTTGAAGTGGGACGGACAAAAAAAAATTGTTTTTGTTGAAAAACTCGGGTTAATAAAAACTCAAAAATCTGCATTTATATGGTGAGAATCTGGGACTTTTTTTTGTTCCAGGAAATCCCGAGAAGCCTGATTTTTTTATTTGATAGACTATGAAAATAAAACAAAAACAAATAGCGGGCAAAAAAAAATCGCACAACGCCAAAATTAAATAATCATCCACATCAGCGCGAGAGAGAATAAAATTGATCCCTTAAACTTGAGAAAAAAACAATTTTTTTGTTTAAAGAGATTAAAAACGTCTGTTTAAAAAAAATTTAAATTAAAAACAATTAATTACAACACAATTTGAATTTCATCAAAATCAACGTGAAAAATAGTTTTAAATTTAAAAATAAAAAGGATAATTAAAAGAATATATATTAATAATAAAAACTTAAAAATCCCATTTTTACCAATTCGTTGTTGTCCCAACCATCCACCGCATCATTTGTCATTCCGTCCTCAAAGTCGGCCAACACCGTAAAATGGGTGTTCATCCGGCGGCATTCGCATACTGTATGTGTACGGTTCCGTTCCTGAAGGGTGCAACCGGCATCGGCACCAGCAGCGGAAGCTAATTTGTCTGCCGTCTCGGGTTCAAGCTGTTCAGTGTTGGTGACGACAAACTTTGAGTTGTCTGAATCCCACCATGCACATCTAAAATATGACGCAACATTTTTGTTTTCAAATTTGGCGTACTGACGACCGAATCCAGACCGGCCCGAATACAAACCGGGACTTTAAAGTTTAAACTTAACCGATTCTGACAAATTAAAAACCATTCGAAATTTATTGTCAAGATGAAGCTATATTAGATCAAAAAAGTTATGGCCAGAAAACATAAAATAAGTTTAAAAAACCCGATTTTTGGGGTTTGAGACTTGTCCAATGCAAAGCTTTAGCTTTTGTTTAAACCAAAAAATGAAAGTTCCAAAATCTACCTCGGCTCTCCAATCATTTTGCGATGCGGTATGTTCAGTGATGGATCGTCGTTCCGAAAAGTGATCAAAATCGGACGCTGCAGACTGATCCGATGCTGACGTGGCCCGATCAGTTTGCCGTTCATTGGCACAACAGCGAAGCCGACCAATTTGGCAATGGCATGCGTTTGTACCAGTCGAGGGTGACGATGGTGCACAGGAAATGTGCCGTTGTTGTTGCCAAGCAAAAAATTGACCATCGAATGGTCCCATGCCGTGTAGAACACGTTGGCCAAGTCTGCTAAGCACTCAGAAAATTAAAAAATCCCTTGTACCTAATTAAAATTCCAAAAAACTTTGCCAAAACCTTTTGCATTCCATTTTCGTCAAAGGTATATTTAATTGACCAATATTAAAAATTTGAATGTTAGTCCTACTACCTTGGCCATACAAATGGAGTGCCTCCCGTGGCAACAGTACAGTATCAAAATCTTGCCGGTACAGACTCATCGACGGGAATGGCACATAGTCGTAGATGCTCGCCTTAAAATTACAATATAACATACTAATAAATATGGTAGTTCTTTTAGATATCAAAATTTTTTTTTATAATTATGTGCCTGATTTTCCTCACCTGTGCCACCTCGGTGATCAGCGTTGGTTCGGCCAGCAAACTTTCAGAGCCACCACTTTTTGGCCAACCGGGCAACGGCAACAGAAGTGCCAATGTTTGGGGAACCGTCTGCAGCAACTGTGCCGCCAAATGTCGACGCTGATCAATGCTCAGATCAATCCAAGCCGGACGCTGATTGGAACGCAACAAATGGCCAATTGTGTCGATGATCAACTGAATTTGTGTTCTCTTTTTTGAATCATCCCCGCAATCTGTGGGCGGTCTCGACCTCGTGCATACCTTGACAAACTCCAGCATTTCTTGCTGCAGTTTGGTCCGCTTCTCCTGCTGTTGCACGTCAAGCATGCTTGCAGCCGTTGCTGATCCCTTGCCGAATGCCCGGTCGCGCCCTTTTTTGGCCATGCCCGCGAGCAGTTCGGCCACAACACGTGCGTCACCGCCGAA
This sequence comes from Globodera rostochiensis, assembly GCA_018350325.1. Classification (NCBI taxonomy): domain Eukaryota; kingdom Metazoa; phylum Nematoda; class Chromadorea; order Rhabditida; family Heteroderidae; genus Globodera; species Globodera rostochiensis. The sequence goes on from JAEVLN010000010.1 coordinate 2,536,755, forward strand.
CAAGCGCTCTGCGCGCCGGACTTGCTTGTACGTTTCGCGCAGTGTCTCTAACCATGCGACACGACGCTCATGCGCCGATTCGAGACTAAATTTTGTTTAGAATATTAAATTAATCATAAAATCATTATTACCCCGTCTCATCTTCCAAATCCTCGCGCAACTCGCGCGCCCAGTCCGAAATGCATTTGGCCAAGTTCGGCCCATCCATCGGAGTCCAGCGCTTCGTCTTTGCCGAGCAGTGCCAGTCGGCGTGACCGCGCGTGCCCGGCGGGCATGCCACGCGCACCGTTTGCCCGTAGGCAGTCGTGGGCCAGTTCAACTCGCGCTCTTGACGCGCCGAACATCCGCCAGTAATGCTTAAACTGGTGAATTTTAAACTTTTTAAAATTGATTTTTTTTTTATACATTTTTTCTGTTGGCCCATTTCGACCGACGTCGTCCCCAGCACCTTTTGGCACAATTGCCGTTGTATTAGTTGTTGCTGCCGATGCCGCAATTGTTGAAAGAGTTGTTGTTGAGGTTGTTGTAGTTACTAAATTTTAAATTTATTCAATTTTATTTTTCAACCTCCACCACCAAACAAAAATAATTTAATTACGAACCAAAACAGTTTTTACCAAGCAACTTAGACTTAAATAACAAATTTTTCTTGCTCATTCATTAAAAAAATTTGTTGTTCCAATTATAAAAATATTTCAGATTCATGGTAACCTATTCGCAAAAAATTATATAAATCCTACCCCTTTTATACATAAACATTAAAAAGTTGAAAAATTATCAAAATTTTGATCACCTTCACCAACCAACCAAATACAGTACATTCAATCACATTTTAAAAGCAATGTTAGACGCGAAGGTATACGGTAATTTTTGCAAGTCCAAACTATTGTAATTCCCAAAATTTTATGCGCTATTGGTCTTTCTGTCTGTCTCTGTATTCATTTGTTTTGGCCGGCCCGATCACTACCGTATACGAACACGCTAAACACGCAAAATCGCCAATAATTTGATCATTTTCAAATTGTTGAAACCAAAAATTTGTTGAAGCGAAAACCTTTTGTCGGAACACACTCATAACCGGCCTCCAAATACTTGCTGGTGTCGTTGCATATGTCGCCGAACACCTCCACGTTGGCCTGCACCCGGCACTCCTGGTGATGATCACAACTGTGCAAAAAATAATGGTGTCGAAAAGCAACAACAAAAGAAAAAAAACGAAGCGCCAAACACTAATTTCTAATGGATTCAAACATAATAAATTTCAAAAATTTTTGGCAAAATGTAAAAATTTGTTCAAATAATTTTCAAAAAAAAAAATTATGTTCGAATATTCCAATAAATTAAAATAGCAGTGCAGCAACTCAATTAATAATAACTAAATAAACATTGCGTTATATAACAAAGAGAAAAAAAGTTGCAGAATATGAGAGAAAGTTGTTAATAATTAAAACATCACGCCAAAACATAATGCCAAACACCACGCCATATTTGCAAAGAAACCAAAAATTTGAAAGCAAAAAACGGGCTGACATTTTACGTTTTTTTCACCTCGGACGCATCCGTAAACAGCGTCGAGGTATTTAGGGGTGCCAAGGCATTGGTCCCCGCCAAAATCGACTGGGAAAGTGGCCCAATTGACGGGCAACACGCACCGCTGGCGGTGCTCGCACCTAAATTTTTTGGCTTTGAGAGTTTTGCAAAAATCTCAAAAAATTTCAATATATTTAAATTCCAAGAATTTTACGATAATTTTCTTATATTTTTTACAAATTCACTATTTTAAATGCTTATTTTGATGTGTTTAAATTTTTAGTAAACCAAAAGAATAACTTACAAGTTCAGAAATATAATACAAAATAAATTTTTGTTTTTATTTTTAAAACTTTCATTATTTCCTTCACTAATTCAGTTGGGGCCACCCTAATTAGTGTTCTCGAAAATCCCCCGGGGCAAAATGAGAAGCTAAAAGCACAAAACTAATTCAAAATTCAATTATACACAACTCCCAAATTTTGGCACTTTTAATTAGGACAAAGGAAAACAAAGGCTCCCCCACTAACAGTGAGATTCAAAAATATTTGCTTTTACAAAAAAAAATTGATATTTAAAGTTGCATGAATTGAAAGAAATTTATCGCAATTTTTGTTTGTTTAAAAGTCTTTTGTATACAATAATCAAGTTTTTATGTAAAAATTTGTTTATTTTTATTTAAAACCCCGTAAATTTTCTTTTAGTTGGTCCCCAAGGCTTACAACAATTTCCAAAATCCATTTTCAGAAAGGCGCTTTATGTCCCTATATATAAAGCCAGTCAGCGGGAGATGTCCCCGAGGAGCCTCTAATTAGAAGCATTTTGCACTTCTGGCCGCCAAAATTCCTCTTTCCAAAATGCATTAGTGTTGTGCCATTTTGGCCGCGCGGATCCGTTCCAATTCGATGCGCTTCAAAGGCCAAAACATTTTGCGGCCAAATCCATTAACCGGATTGAGGCGCCAAAATGCAATGTGAACAACCAAATTGATCCATGGCCAAAGGCATAAAATTAATTATGCAACGAATTGTAAATTTACTAAAAAAATAAATTTGAAAATAATTCAAAATTTAGTTGATTGGTGTCAAAATAAATGTGATGCTTATTTGATTTGGTCCAAAAACAAAAATTCAGAATCTAATGCGGTTTGATTTCAAAAACAAAAATTCAAAATCTAATGAGGACTATGGCATCACCAAAATTCGAAAATTATTAAACAAAATCAAACAAAAAAAAACTTCAGATTTAAGGTATTGGTGAAAACTTCAGATTTAAGGTATTGGTGACGAGTTTGAATACTACCGTATGCGTTGACCAAAATCCACACATTGAATAAAGAAAAAATCTAGTCTCGCTAGCTGAAATCCAGTATTTGGCTTAAATTTACTACAATCAGGCTTAGAACAGGCTCGAGTCGGCTTGTTCCCATCCGAACACTTTTTGGAAATTTATTTTGGTACCCTGACTAATTTTGAGGTCCCCGCCCGATCAAAAAAATGTCCCCGGTAGTTAGCAGTGCTGGGCACAAACTTTGGAAATTTGTTGTGTCAAAAAGTGTTGCAATTATCACCAATTTTAATATTAAAATAAAGATTAATAATTTTTAACCCACACAATTCATTTTTGCATTTTTCTTTTCAACACCTTTACAAATTGTTCTCTGTGCCCTCAAAGTCCTTCAACCCCGCCGGCGGACTGCTATAAAATAAAGTAATTTGAGTAAATAATGGCCACTTGATGAGAGTCCTAACCCCCCACCCCCCCTCCCCCCACTTTTTTTTTGTTGCTCGCCACACACACACACAAATTTTCTATTCACGATAAAACGCACAATTTGGGCTTAAATTGCACTCCGATGATGGGACAAATTGAATCGGGCTTTAGGAAGCCCTAATAAAAAGTCTTTTGGGGGATTCAAATTTCGTTGAGAGATTAATTAGCTGCTTGATATTTTTTAAAAATTAAATTTAAGAAAAACGATAGTTTTTCCTCGGAAATTAAATCTTTCACATTCTTAAAAAAAAATTTCGCATCGACTCCAAAGTGTCAGGATCACAGATTTAATATCTCGCGAGATCCCGAGAAATTCTGAATTTTAAAACAAATTTATTAGTTTTTGTTTATTCAATAAAAACTGTCTTATCCCTGCAATTATGTGCCATTATGCTCTTATACTGACGCCAAATCCACCTGGCCCTGGACAAATTTTGGCCCTCCAAAAATGTGTTAGTCGTTCCATCCGTGAGGAAAATGCATTAATGTGCAGGCAGGTCATCCATGGGCTAATCCAAACCGGGAATTGGTGGGTTTAAGCCATGGGCTTATCCCAAAATTTTGGCACATTTTGTCACTGTAATCATCCAGGTGTAAATTCTTGAAAATTTTCCAAGAATTTAGATAAATTTTCAATTGTTAATTTTTGTTCAAGTGTAAAAACAATAATTTTAATTAAATACTAATTGTTCAAACTGTTAGTGTACTTCTTTTTTGTTGCTTGGGTTAACTCTTTTTTCCCATTATTTGTTCAAGAACACACTTCCAATCCATCATAAATTCATCAGTTTTTTGGGCCCAAATCTTCGTCGTCTAAGTAAGTGGCAGGCAATGTGAGGAGTAATCTGAGCCTCTCCTGGCCAATTTCCTCGTCTTCATCGGTAAATTATACCCCTCCCGTTTCCCCCGAGGGGAGGGAAAGGATGAAAGATGCAATTATTGGGCGAATTGAGATGGTGGCAAAAATGGCTGCTATTAAATAGTCCGTTTATATTGCCCGGATGAATGGAGAAATTGCGCAAATTCGGTTGTTTTTTTTGCATAAGATGAAGGAGGTTCGGCGAAAAAAGAGAATTTGGAAAAGAAGCGATGGTAACGCTTTAAGAGAGAGTTAGGAATGGAAAGAATTTTAAATCGATTGATCAATTGAATGATCGGAAGAAACCAAATAAAATTTTCTTTGATCAATAAAAGAAGCTCATTCATAAAGACCAAAGAGCATGAATGATCTGATCCGTCAGAGAGTAGTAGGATTCAGTGACCGGATCGATCATGATCAGCTTAAATGCCCAATCATGATCATTCAACTTGCGATCAGAATCAGATACACAGATCAGATCATGACCAAAAAACATTCTTGGCTACCGTAAAACGCGTCACCGTACCTCGCCCGCAGCACGTCAATTGTCCGTTTGTTTTCGCACTGCGTGTTGATGTTCAAGTGCATTGCCGGGTTGCAAGTTTGCAGGGAGAAACGGCCAAAGTTTGCCAAATGGACGACAATTTCATGTTGCGGTGGACAATGCAGCGACGCGAGCCCGCCCTCACACACGAGCACAGTGACTGTAATTTATTGAAATTAAAAATGGAATTGTATAAATAAATCCTTAAATTAAAAAAATTTAAAAATTATATGTTAGCATTGAAAATAAATTTTTTTAGCATAGTATACCTAAATGCAAAATAAATATATAAAATAATTTATTTTTTTCCCATCTAAAATTATACGACAAATTTCGGGTCATCAATTTTTAAAAATAAAATAAAATACTCATTTCTTAATTTTTATTTCTAAATTTATACCCCTCAAATTTTTTTGTTGCTTTTAATTCTTTTGAAAATTACTATAAACAAAAGTCAAAAATTTTCTTTTGAAAGACCCCACAACCATCTCGCCCATTGTTGTCCATGCAAAAAAAAAACTTTTTCATTAGGGTGACCCCCCCAACGCCGCACCCTTTTAAAGATGATGAGGGCGACCAAATAAAGAGTACTCTGAATAAAGAAGATCATCCCAAAACTATAATTTGCATGTATCAAATTTCAAGAAGACAGAAAAATAATTTTTATAGGCCTATAATTTTAGTTTTTCAATTTTATTTGATGAGAATAATGATGAAACAATGTGAATGTTTGAAAATGTTTGGCCACTTTTGCCGACACCATTTCAAAATTTTGGGTTTCGGTCCCGAGCTAAGCTTTCACGCGTTCACAGACAATCCCGGTACCGGCCGAGTGACTAAATTTCCCCAAAAATTTAGGGCCGACTAACAATTCTATTATTTATAAAAATATAAAAAATTTTAAATTCTCACAACTTTTTTTGCTTCCAAATTACAATAATCTAAGAGGGTTGTTTCGAATTTTAAAAATTGCAACATTTTTTCCATTTTCAGCAGGTTGTCTATGTCCCCTGGGCCTTTTCTCTTTTTCGGATTCCCCCTGACTTCCCCTAATCTCTCTCTCCGGGGGTTGGGTCACCGCATTCATTCATTGTCTCCCACTGTGTTCTGTTCGTTTCTCCCCCCGTCATATTCACATCATCACCACAGTTTGATGGGTTCGGCATGATCTTTTTTATGTATTTGGTCGGTGCCCATCATGGCGATGATGTGATGATGAAAGGGGCGATGCCGAAATGGGGGGACGGACACACACACACATCCCATAATGGACAGGGCGGGCATGTGCCACCAAATGCAGCTTCTTTCTAGGCCTCGGAGACAAGCCGATAAAATCCATAAACCTAGCAAAAAACCCCATTAAAAATTAAATTTTCAAAAATATAAAATCCCCAATTTACTTTGACGGTTTGGTCTGCTAAGTTTCTTTTTCCAAAAATTTATAATTTTTTTAAACAGTACATAAATTGAATAAAATTTATCAATTTTTAATAGGATAAATACCGTAAAAATAATTTAAACAGCTTCTTTATACAGTAACTAAAAAGTGTGTGTGGGCTTTGTGGTCGGCATCAAAAGCCGAAAAAAGGTGGCCCTCTTGAACTGTCGAGAGTCTTGAGCGTATGCACTCATGTAGAGCTACCTAACTAACGGAGAACATCGAGCGGATAATCCGTTGTGAAAACATTCGGGCCAATTTGGTCTCAAAATCATAACTGTGGCGGGGAACCTTTATGTTTTTAAAAGCATGTAAAATACGGAAACTGTTTAATTTGAAAATTTAAGAACTATTTTTTATTTTCATTTTATTCTTTGATTTAATTTAGGGTGGGCACCCCGATCCCGTCTCCGACCCCGCAAATTTGGGGGATTTCCCCGCCCCGACACGTCTACCCCCAAAAACCCCGACCCCGCATTTCTCAACCCCGACATCGGAGGGGGGGGGGGCACCCTAATTTAATTTAAAAAATTAAGTTATAAATATTTAAATGTAATTTATTTCTAATTTCTTTAAATTTTAATTACAATTTTTCTTTCTTAATCTATTTCCTATAACCTATCCCTGATCTTTGGTTCAAATAATTCAATGTGAGAAAATCATCAAAAGCCCGCCTTTCTCCAATTCCAATTGTGTCAAATTGAATTTGAATAGAAATCGGAGAAATTTGTCGGAAGATGGGAAAATGTTAAACAAAGGTGCAGTGAATCCAAAAATTTACAATAACATTTTGTGAATGTTTGTGCCTTTGTGGCCCGATGTACACCGGTGTCGACAGATTGCCAAACATTTTGCAAAATTTAAATATTATGCAAATTTTCTGTCTTCTGCACAATATTCTCTTGCAAAAATTTACGCATTTTTTCAAATTAATTTCCACATTTTTTGTTTCCAATTTAGATTAATATGTATTATCCCATCTCCAATTATTGGTCATTCATTACCAAACCGTAAATAAATCATCAAAAAATCGGATAAAATGACCTCAGGGGAATATTGCTGTGTGGGCTGATGGTAAATCCTTTAAATATAAATCCCAGCAGCCAAAAGTGGTGGTGGGTCGTAAACAGCGCAAAAGCCCCCCCCCCCCCCCCTCATTATCTGTTCCCCATCTCAAAGCTGGCCAAACAGTCAAAGCAGCAATAATATCAATTTTATTGCCAAAAAATCAATTTTTGAATAATTTATTTTAAAATATTTCCAAAAATCCAGGGGTATTTAGCGATCCGATTCTCATAAAAACGAATTTTAATACAATAAAATTTGCAATTTTTCCAAGCTAGAAAAAACACCAGAATTTTTTAACGCCTTTTTTTAATTTGGCTCTCTCAATTTCCAGAAAGCTCTAAATAGAGGCCATTTGCGGGGATGCTTCATCCCGTAAAATTAATTACACCCTCCCCCTCTCATTTGCATGCAGAAAAAGCGTAAAATTGCTTTTGTTGGCTGGCCCACACACTGAATGGGCCCCAAAATTAAAAAAACATATAGCCAGCTGGCACCAGCCATCGTGCCAACCTCAACCGGCACACACATCCAAAGGTCGAGTGGACGCCGGAGGGCATTTATTTCCCGGGGGGAGTGAGTGGTCAAGAGAATGGGAGGCGGGAGAGAAAAAGAGCAAATTTTAAGACCATGCGAAAATAGAAAAGAAAGAAGCATAAAAAGTAAGCAAAAGAAAATATGAATTATCATTTTTAAATTGAAAAAATAAAATTCAACTCACTCAAACTTTCGTCTGCGCAAATCGTCTGCTGGAAAATTGTCGAAAGGATGAACAGAATGCCAGCAAATGTGGTGTGCCGAGATGTCAACATTTTGCAGTTGTTGTGAAAGACTTTGACGATTGTTGTTGTGTTGTATATATGTTAGTTTGACAAGGAGTTTCGCGTACCAAAATTTTCAAAATATTAGTACATTATGCCAATCTTATGATTTAAACCTAAAATAAAAGCTTTATCAGGTTCAAAGCATTGAATAGAAAAGGCCGATTCAAAAACTAGGCCAGACAAATTTTTTTGAATCCGAAAGAATTTTTCAAAAATTCCGATCAGTCTTGATTTCTCGATTCTACGCCATATACACATAGTCTGAGTGCTATCATAAAGTTCAGAAAACATTTGTACCATTCATTTTGGGGTAAAGCCTAACCATTATCGATATATTTGAATCGGTCGCCCTCTATCCCACCAAAACCATTTTCTTGATAAAAATTGGGGGATGAATCGGACGGACGGACGGGTGGGATGCCCATCACCATCATCATTCTCGACGCTCCATATCGATGTCGAGAAAACAAAAAAAGGGCTGCCGCCAAATTATGCGAGGTCGAGAGCGACAAAATCGGAGGCCTTCGTCGCGCCCTTAAGGAGGGCGCTAAAAGGCGACAAAAATACGACGACGGCATTAAAAGACTTTTGGCAAAAAGTGGGCTTAATATTTTATTTATATATTTATTTACTTTTTTAGAGCAAGTTTGTTATAAATATTTTTGGTAATAAAAATTGAAAATTTGGCACAAAACAGCCCAATTAGAACCGTTCACATCGGGATAATCTGAGTTCTCCAATTTAGTCATTGGCACGATATTCATGCCTAGCGGCGATGTTTACTGAAATTGCGGTTGCCTCGGGGTTTGGAAATTAATGACTCCGCTGCTTTTAGATATTTTTAAACAATGCAATTTAAACATTGGAGAGCTTTTATGTACAAGAAAAAATGCTCGACTCAAGCCTATGAAATGTAAAGAAAATCTAGGCGCTTTGTATAATTTTACAAAAGATTTTTAAAAAATTCGACTTTTCTCGAAACCCCCCAAGGGCTGGCTCCCAGGGGGGGGGGGGGTGGGTTCATAACAGTTCCAATTTTGATCAATTTAGATGTGTCGGTGGGGATGTTGATGATCACGGATGACGCAGTTGGGGGGGGGGGGGGGGTGGACGAACTCTCAACCCATCATCATCACCACCACCACCACGACCATCACAATGTGTGCATGCTGCACTGTACTCTTCCTCCATCGATAAAAACCGGTTGCTAGCGGTGAATAAATGAATTAGCACACACATCCCCGTGGGGGTGAAGTTAGTGGATGGGGTGGTGGGGGGGGGGAAGTGATGGGGTGGGGGAGGGGGAGGGAGGAAACTCTGTGCGATGGTGTGAATAAAATGGACCAATCTTTATGCAATTCACTTATATTTATGGGGGTCGGCGGCGCAAGGCAAATGGTCAAATGTTAGGGAAGAAAGGTACACACAATATGGCACACAAAATGCCAAAGCCAAAAAAATGCTAAATAAAAGAGATGGCAAATTTGATAAAATTTGCATAATTATACAAAAGCATTGTGATATTATTAATAACTAATTGAGCTTAAGGTAAGAAAATTTTGTTTAATTATTTGGGGCTTTTCAGAGGTCCAAATGTTTTTAAATCATTTAGAACTTTCTGCGATACACTCGCAGTAAAATAGAGAAGAAAATTCCAATATTAATATATTTTAAAGGAATGCAAAATATTTACCAAAATGGCAAAAACAAAAAAAATTGGGTTAGCAAGAAAAAAAAGAATTGATCAAATTGTATGAAATTATTTTATGGGTATTTAATGGTTTTGCTTAGGGCAAATCGATGGGCAAAACGAACATTGATTGGGGTGGAGAAAATGGCGAAAATGTGTGTCATTCAAATAAACGGAGCTGAAGAAGATGAATCATATTTTAGGCCCAGAAGCATTGGAATAAAAGAAAATAAAAGGTTTACACATTTACATTTTCAAAGAAATGCTTATTGATTTGAAGTTGGAATTGATTAAATATAATCAAATCTAGCGCTAGGCGTAGTCCTAATGTTTTTATTGTAAAAAATATACATCTTTTGTCTATTAAAATATACAAAGGCTTTTAACAATACAGTTCGTCATTTCGGTGCCGGCATGCCCGAGGGTTTAAGTCGGGGGGCAAAGCCAAAAATGCGGGGATACCCTCGGGGGGCAAAGCCAAATATGACGGGATACTCGAAGGGTTGGGTCGGGGGCAAAGCCAAATATGCCGGGATACCCGGAGGGTTAGGTCGGGGAGGGGGCAAAGCCAAAAATGCCGGGATAACCCGGAGGGTCGGTCGGGGGGCAAAGCCAAAAATGTCGGGATAACCCGGAGGGTTAGGTCGGGGGGGGGGCAAAGCCAAAAATGTCGGGAATCCAATACGGGAACTCGGGGACGGAGGTCGGAGACAAGTCACCGCCGGGGATGGCATGTTCACGAGTGGAGGCTAATAAGCGGAATTTTGTCGTCAGGTTCGGGGACGAACCAAATTTAAACTAAATTACGCATACCATGAATGAAATTTTAAAAAAAAATTTAATTTGGTCAAGAAAACCAAAATTAATGTTTATTCAAACCATAGAAAATTTTAGAAAAATAACATTTTTAATTAGAAATTTTATACATTACATTTTGACCCAGTTTTGAGTGTTTGCTTTTCGCTGATGGAAATGGTGGGTGGGTTGGCTCCTCGCTGATTTTGAGGGGGATGCGAAATTGAGGTTGGGATTTTCAGGGGGGCAAATGGACGTAAATGGAAATGGACACGACGGCGTGGGAAATGAAATTGCACCCTATGAAATTTAAAGTGCGGCGAATGAAGGCAATTAACGTCGTAAACTTTGGTCAGGTCCGAGTTTTTTTTGTTGTTGAGGAAACACACCCCTAAGGGGAAATCAGATGCAAATGAAAGTGAGCGTACGGAATAATTATTTAAAAACTGAAAAGTCGGAAAAGAAAAATTGTACAAATTTTCTGCATTTCCCCGGGGGTCATATCCGCTCGTCTGCCCCCTCCGGCGACACACGGAAAGTCGCCCGAGCAAAATAGCCTTGTGGAAGGAAGGAATAAGGGCGGGGCAAATGCGACATCTGCTACTGCTTTTGCCCTCGGGGACAGGCCCGCGGGGTCAGTCCCGCCTACTTCTTTCGCTGTCGGCCACCTTCATGACTTTCCGTATGCGCATATTTGTCGCCTTGAGGAAAAATCAAGAGAATAGAAAATAATTTATATATGGGATTAAATAATTCGAAATTTGAAAAAAGCATTTAAAAAAAAGTCAGAAAATGGGCCCAGTAATGCACAAAGAAATTTGCATATTTTTCGTCCTTTTTTCAAAGACTTTTTTAAAAACCGGAAGAACAGAGTGTGCTTCCGATTGGGTGAACAAGGAGGACAAACTATCTAACTTCTCCGGAGGTGAGAAAGGAGAAGCATAAAGAAGGAAGGGAGAAAGTGTAGCGGTGGGGGCGCTTCATCGGCTTTCATCCCCTCCAGGGTCTTCTTTCTACTACCTGTGCTTGGGAGTGGGAGGGGGCGGATGTGTGGGTGAGTGGCTGGTGTAGGGGGGGGGGGGAAAGGACGACATTGTTTGTGCAACAATCGACGACGACGACGACGAAGACGATAATGGCGCCGGGGGGGCGGGGAAGACAAGAAGATATATTTATTTATATAACGATCACCCGCACAGAAGTGAAAAGAGAAAGGAAACCGAAAATCGAACGCCTCCAGGGCTGTAAAATGGAAAATTTCAAAATACAATGATAATGAAATAGGGGGGTTCAGCCCCGAAATGCCGAAACACCACAAAATTCAAGCTTCATTCCCCGCCGCGCTATTAACTAGGGCTGCTCGGAATTGAAATTTACCGAGAACCGAGACCGTGACCCCGAGACTTGAGACCGAGAAATTTCTTGACTCGAAAACCGAGACCGAGAATCTCGAGCAGCCCTACTAATGACTAAACAAATATTTTTTTAAATGAAATTTTAGAGAAAAAAGAACACCTCACCTCTTCTTGAATGTGAAATTTTTCATTATTAAAATTCAACAATTTTGAAATATTATTTTGTCATATTTGTTAACCCCCCATCATCCGTCCTGCTTGCTTAACCCGTCGCGTCCGGGCAATGGAGGGCAAGTCATATCACACTTTAGAGGGGAAGTGGGGGCGATACGAAGCTTTACACAGCGCTGTGGGAAACAAAAAAAATGTGTGGTTGCAGTTTCTGATGTTGAAAAAGGTCAACAACACAGGCTCTTCCTCCCACTAACACACACCTGCTGACTGGGAGGTGAAAAATGTCGGCAAAACGGGGTGGGGGGACGATGTAAATTCAACAAAAATTCAGTGATCGAGAAATTTGGATCAAATTAGTGATTTTTTAATGATCTTGGTTGACTAAGTATGAGTAAATATTAGGTGGGGGAGGGGGTTTATGTTTTAGAATTAAAACGACTTTTTAGTGCAAATAAATTAGTCTTATGAGTGTTTTTGTCAGATCAAGAAACAGAAAGTTAATGATCAAAAAAAATCGATCAAATGATTATGCTCAAAAATAGTGATCGGCCAGAAACTCGAGGAATCGAGAAATTTTGACCTGAAACTCAATTCAAAAAATATTGATCAGCCAATTTGTGATCGTGGATGGAATATTTGGCTTGAAAAAGAAGAATTATTATGTATAAAATTGGTGGTCAAAAAGTTGGCCAACAATGGCGAAAAAAAATATTAAGTAACAAAATTTTATTGAAATTTAGTTTTAGTTAGTCCTTGATCAAGAAATATAATTCTTATTGCAGCTATTGAATTAGCTAAGATTTGCAAAAAATTTAAAATTATGAAATTTTGTCCCCTAATTATTTAATCACTTGACTGACTGTACAAATGTATTGAATTTTTTGATTATTATAGATTTCCCCTTGAGGGGATGAATAAGGAGAGCCCATTATAGTGCACCAAACCACCACAACAGCAGAGTATAAAAGCGGGACACATTTTGGAGATTTGGACCGCCACTACTGCTGCAGATGGCCCCGGGGGGCAAACGCGGCGAGGCATGTGCCCTGGGGGAAGGGGAAAGCTTTTGAGGGGGGGGGGGGGCTGTTGCCCCGCGGGGCGCTCCCAAAGAACGGGGGACAGCAAATTTGCTTTTGTCGGTGAAGCAAAGCAAACCAGGACAAAACGGAACATTCGGCGCCAAAACAAAGCATTTGTATGTAAAATAAAGTAAACTTTCAAATAATAAAAAATAAAAATTAGAGTTTTAACATTTGGATTAATGATTTCAACTGTTCAAAATTCAAAAATTTTATGAACTTAAATTATGGATAACAAAAAATTGGGTTACATTTATAAGTATTTAAAAGTCAAATTTCGACGGCGTCTCAGGCCATTTTGAGAATTTTTCTCACTCCCGGAAATCCCGCGGAACTTCATGATTGATCGGAATTTGTAGGGATCCCAAGCCACCGATCATATTTGTGGGTTTTTGGGATTGGAGATTTAGTCGGGATCCTGATCCCGAAAAATCGGTTTGGCCTGTCTCTAGTTTCTATTAAAAATTTTAAAATTATCAAAAAAAAATTTGTTCAATCCCCCGAATTGCGTGCGTATCCATTCGGGTGGACGCGGGGAACGGGACCGGGCAAATAAACACAATGCCAAATAAAAATGAAATTGGCAGGTTAGGTTTAAAGTTTGCCTGCCCCACAGCAGCCTCTGTCCGTTTGTGTCCATTGTGTGCCTGTCCGTACAGATCAGCAAGATTAATGGTCAGGCAGGGCACACGCAAAAGTCGATGGGGGGGGGGGGGGGGTCGTAACGAGGTAACAACGGGTTTATTGTCCCCGTCAATACACTCGCCAATTTACTCCACACAAATAAAACAATGACCGTGAAATTGTGTGTGGTGGTTGGGGCAAGCTGTCCAAAGACAATAAAAATCGAAAAATATTGGATTTGGTTAAATAAAAATAATGTGACACATTTTTAAAAATATACAAAAACAAAATTGGGTAGATTAAAATTCAAATTATATTTGAGAAAAAAATATTTAAGAAATTCATTAGTTAGTAGAAGAAAATTGCAAATGAAATGACAAAAATTCAAGTTATAAAAAGATTTTTAAAAAAAAGTTAAATTAAGAAAAAATAAATTAAATTTCTGATAATTTTACAATCAAATTAAATTTAAGTGATCCTAATTATATTAAATAGCCATGCAATTATGATTCATTAAATTAAATAAAGAACAAGGATTAATAAAAAAGAAAATAGCCCTTAAAAATGAATCGACTAAGCCCTTAAATAAACAAATCTTAATTAAATTAAAATGCCCATAAATAATTCTCTAATTAAGCCAATTAGGCAGTCCAGTCCCGCGCATTTTGCGTTTGTTTCCCCCACACAATGCATAAATAATGTTGGGTAAAACAAATATTTGTTTTTGGTTTGGGGGGGGGGGAGGGCTTTTGCCCACAAGACGAAGACTGATGGAATTGGGACGGTAAATGGACGCTGAAGTGAAGTGACCTTGATCCCGCGTCACGACAAAACTTTATCTCATCAGCATCCATCCCAAATTCCCAGAGGGCAATTAATTGCGCATAAACACAGAGAAATGATTTGAATAAAAATATACAAAAATATATTTTATATAAGCCCCGCGATGGGGGCCCCCGCGGGCACAAAAAGTAGACGATTTGCAAAAATGATAAGCATTTTTTGTTTGTTGGGACAAAAATGGAAATTTTTTTTTAAAATTATTGTAAAAATACCTTTTGACATACTTTAGGTCAACAGAAAGGAGATGCGCTGCAAGATAAGAATGGAAAAAATAATACTTTGCATAAATTATATAGGTAGGTATATAAAATAATTTGGAATAAATGGCAAAAATTTTTAAATTTCATTTATTAAAACATAATTTTAATTAAAAAATTTAGAAAAATCCGTCGAATACAACAAATATTGTCAAAAAAAAATGCAATAAATTTGCTTTTTGAACAGTCTGTTGCACATTTTGGTCAAGAAATCCAAACATTGCGTCCCCTTTTTCCCACAACGTTCAAAAAATGTTCGCGTAAAAAAACATAAAAAAGCGTAGCATTCATCCAACTTTTCGCGCCATAAATAATCGTTACATTCTTTCTAAAAAAGGTGAAAATTTGCTTTAAAAAATTATTTGAAAATTAAATGAAATTAATAAAAATCATTAGAAAAATAAACAATTATAAAACGAAAAGCATATATATTAGATACAAAAAATTGAGGTTTGTATCGTGGCGCGATTGCTCATCAAATTGCTCGTAAGAATATTGGAAATTATTTCCGCAGAAATGCATTCTGCATTAAACGACGGATCACACAAATCGCTGATGGGATGAAAAGCGGACAGATTTTGTGCACAATTGTAATAAGAATGGAAAAGCGATCAATCGCGGAGTGACTATTTGTTAACAAATATTTTTCCTTACTCCAATTTTTTGTTGGTGCTTATGGCGTGTAAATTTTGGCTAAGACAAATGATAATTTGTTTTTGTGACATTTTATCACTTTTTTTGAACTATCCGAAGACGACAGTGCTCGGGACAATTTAAATAATTTTTGGAAAAGTTGATATAAATTGAACAATTTGGACAATTGAAATTCACGTACTAATAATTTAAATAAACTAAAAATAAGCCTAAATCATACAATAATTTTCTGAGAGAATTGTTCACTGCTTGAACATACCTAGGTAAGTCATTTTGTCATAATAGAAAAACTTTCAAAAAAAAAATTTTTAAAAAACGTTTTTCTGTGAATCTTTTCCAAATTGATTTTATAAAATGAAGAATATTTAATTCATTACGATCGATTGCCCCACTCAATTTGTTTTCACAGCTGCAAAGCGCACAAATAAGCGTGACAAAAATGTTGCGTTTTCACTGTTCACAATAATATTTTTTAGAAAATGAGCCACAAACTAATCTTGGCTGTTTCACTAGGCCCTAAGGGTTAGAAACAAAAAACTGAGTGATTGGAGAAGAACGGACAAATAAATATAATTAGGATTGACCAAACTCCTTACCTCCCAGATACGCTTCAAATTAAGTCGAAAGTCGGGTTGAGACGCTGGCAAGCATTAAAAGTAACGGATTGACCGGGTTTCGGCTCTCGAGTTACGGATAATTCAATGAAACTCAACCGTCTGGTTTTGGATCGAACCGTTAAAAAACTCGGTTTCGGGTACAGGTCGAAAAGCTGGGCTTTCGGATAACGGGTCGGTCGAGAAGCGGTACTTTTCCGTTATGAGGCAACAGCAAAATATTTTTTTTAATGTTGAAAACACACTTCTAGGGGGTTTCAGGGTCGTAGAATCCGAATATGACTTCCTTGTCGAACGAATTCGAACACTAAACCCGAATTCGAACAATTTTGAGAATTGGGTTTTTTTTGCATTTTCCATCTAAAATCGTAAAATGTCGATCAATTTCAATGAGACTTTGCAAAACATTGTTGAATTTATGCCACCAAACTGATATTCTTTATTCCGCACATTGCAAAAAATAAAATTTGTTGTAAAATGCAAAAAGAAAACATTTCAAAAAATTGTTCGGATCCGGGGTTCGAAATCGGTCGAAATAAAAGTCACAATCGGATTCTACGACCACGAAAACTCCTAGAAACAGCTTTTTATCGACTTTGAAACCAAAATTTAACGGAAAAGTACCCGAGAAGCTGGCTTTTGAATAACGGGTCAGCTCGTTTTCGGGTAGCGGGTCGAACAACTGACTTTCGGGTACCGGTCCAGAAGCTGGTCTTTCAATAACGGTTCAGCTGGGTTTCGAGTAACGGGTCGAAAAGTTGGTGTTTTGGGCTCTCGGTTTCGACAACCCGGTGCAACAACACCCTGCCCCATACGCCGACATGCCGATCTGATCAACTTTGATTTTAATTGATGGCAGTTTTTCTTTTACTGTAAATATATTGTCCGGGGCCGTGTGTATTTAAAACAGTGTGCCAATTGTTGTTTTCGGGGAGTCGCAAAATGGTTGAAATGAATGTTAAATGAGTCATCACACCGTGAATTGGAAGAACAAACATTGCGAGAAATTGGAAGCTTTTCGTGGCCTTGCGCCAGCCTCCGATCGGCTTTTTGAGTGGGTTGTTGGATGCTTGGATGGCGGGTGGGCCCTCCATTAGTGTTGTTTGAATAGTGGGGATAAAATTTCGGCTGTTTTGGGGGGGGGGGCAAACGGGGGGGGGGAGGGGGAGCAGTGCTTCTCCTCTCCTCAGTATCGTCAAACATTTTGCCAATGCTTCTTCTACCTATATGAAAATTGTACAATATGATGTGCTTGCTACAAAATGGTTGTGTTCATCCGAATGTCTCAAGAGTTCCAGAACAAATAACATAACTTTTTTACAAAGTGGGAGAGGTGAACAAACAGTTTTGGGGACCAATTTGTAAGGATTTGCAAGTAGGTTTGTGGAAAATAAATAGTTTTTGGGTTTAAAAAATATTAAAATAAATAAAAATTCATTTTATTTAAAATATAAATGCGTTTAGTGACTGAAAATATTATAATAATAAACATTTAAAAAAGTCTTCTAATCTTTAAAACTAATAATTACATAAATTTCATAAAAAACCTTACAAATTAAATTCTTAAAAATTTAATTTATTTTTTTGAAATTAAATTAAATTATTTTGTAATATAAAGTTTAAAATTAATTTTCTTTTGGCTTAGTTGCAAACCACGCTCACTCAGCCATTCTGGTCCTTTTGACCAGCTGTCAACACCAATTTTACGCTTTTTCGGCACTTTTTGCTCAAGAGTGTGTATGTGGTGGTTGGTGTCCATTTTGACAGATGCTTTACCATTTTGTGGAATTTATTCCCCGGGGATACAAATATGAGTGGCAAAAATTGCAGGAAAAATTTTGAATCCATTTAAAATTCGAAAAATTAATGAAGAAAGAAATTTAAAAATAAGATAAAATTTGGAACAAATTAAAGTTCAAAAAAATGGTCCATTTTTGTTTACTATTAATCAAAAAATTAAATCGTTAGTAAAATACTTTAAAAAAATTTATGTGTCATAAAACGATAACATACAAAACTTTCACTTTAAAATTAAAAAAATAACAAAGATTTAAGTTGAAAACCAGTTTAACATTCAAACAAAAGAAAGGGCTTGGGGACAATGGACAAAAATAGCAAAACAAAATTTCGGAGTACAAAGAAAATTGTGGTCGTCGCCGGAGGGGCGGGGGGGGGGCTGACCATGAGCCGCCAGCCGAAGATGACGACGACGACGACGACCGATTGGCGGGGCGGTAAGGGGCGAAAGAAACGCGTATACCTATATAACCAATTTTTTGTTTTGCGGGTGGGATTTGTGTGCGGCAGAAAATAATATTGTTGGGTTTGGGTGAAATGAATGAATGGGATTTTTGGGCGGCGAAGAAAATGGGGGGGGGGGGAAATGAATGGATTTGCGTGCGCTGTGACACTGTTGTGATGGTCAGCAGCGGCACAAGACAAATTTGGCGAAAATTTGAAATGGGAGAAAACACAAAACCTTACCGGTTTTGCAGTTTCTGAAAAAAATGGGTATATTGAAAAGTAAAAAAGAAGAGCACTTTTTTGTTTAAAAGAAATTTTACAAAGTTTTTTTGGACCTAAATATATTGGCATAATGGTTTTGTAATGAAAATTTGGCTGGCTATCACAGTTAACTTTTTTTTGGAATTTTTTCTTTAAAAAAAGTGAATTTGGTGGCCCCAGTTGCTTGGCTAAGAAGTTCAAAGTTCTTCCGATTTTAACTTAATAGCATTACCAATTTTTCGAATAAAAAAAAATTTAATAGTTTCAAGAAGTTCAAAGTTTTTGATTTTAACTTAATAAGCATTACCTATTTTTCGAATAAAAAACAATTTAATAGTTTCAAGAAGTTCAAAGTTTTTTGATTTTAACTTAATAAGCATTACCTATTTTTCGAATAAAAAAAAATTTAATAGTTTCAAGAAGTTCAAAGTTTTTTGATTTTAACTTAATAAGCATTACCTATTTTTCGAATAAAAAACAATTTAATAGTTTTCCTTATTTAATAAATCAAAAACTTTCAGTCCCTCTAAATTCCTGTAAATGTCATGAGAATTGGGCAGCATTCTTTTTGAATAAGCGAGCTGTCAATAACATTTCTTACCCGACCAAAAGTGGCCATTGGCCATTCCGGTGGAAAGAAATATTTTCACAGCGGTTGGCTGTTGGATTGGATGGTTCTGCTGGTGAGAAAATTATTCTCTGGGGGGAAATGGAAAAATCTTGAAGGGAGTTGAGCTGAAAATTTTATATAAACTTTTATTGGATATATTTTAAGAGAGGGGTTTTAAAATCTTTTCACTGGAGCAATAAAAAATTAATTGAATTTTATGAAAACTATGGAATTGGAATCATTTTTTACTACTAAATGGACGGATGAAAAAAAAAATGAACAAATTTTGCGAAAAAGAATATTTGCGATTTGCTTCAGTGAATTCCAACTACGAAAATCCAATGTTTTTGACCTTCATCTGCCGAGCAGGAACTTCAACAAGATTGGATTTTTTTTTTGAAGTGAAATTGGGCTTGCGGAATCGAATGAATGGAGAATTTTCCGGAAATTTTTTTTATTTATTTTTTTCTGTTTAAAGAGAATTTTTTTATTAGAAAATTTTTTGTTCTTTAATTCTTTAGCAAAAATCCAAAATATAAAAATAATCTTAAAATAAAAAAATACAGCAACGTTAGATTTAGCGACACTCGAAACCAGAGGGCCTCAAAAAACCCTAGACTTTTCGAGAATCAAACCCACAAGTTCGAGACTCTGGAATAATGTAAAGATAAATAAAAAAGTAATTTCTAATTATAAAATTTTTTAAAATTATTTTTTATAATATATAGCAGCCCTTTTCTTCAAATTAAACAAAGTGACCTTCCCAGGGCATTAATTCGACCAAATATTGTAACGGAACATTTTCGCAAAAGAGACATGGCGGCGCGGGAGGTCCCGAAAAAGGGCAAGAATTAAACGGCAGAAAATTGGAGTAAATTTCAATAAATTGAATCTCTTCAATAAAATACGAAAATTTCCCATAAAGCATTTGATTGAAAGTTTTGTTATTTTGGCGCTATTTGAATTAACAAACAATAAAAACGTGTGCAAAAAGTATTGAATTTAAACAAATAATAACAATATTAAAATGTTCGGAATCAGAAAAACTTTGTTAAGACAATTTAATCATTTTCCTTTTTTCAAAAGTTTCTTACTATCCTATAACTCCGTAAGGGCTAATAATTTTTGAAATAGTAAATAAATAATTCACAAGCAAATGGCAAAGCATTAATATGTGAATGGCACGATGGGTGAAAAGTGCCACAAAAAATGCCATCGGCATTGGAAACCACCGGAAAAGTTATTTATGCGTTAACTGATGTGGAATCAAAATTTTAGGTATTCAACAAAAACTCACAATTGATTTAAAGCAAATTACACATTTTTTCTTAACTAAATTCCAGGGTTCGGTTTATGACCAGCGTTTCCTATTCCAACTTTTTTGAAACTGTTCAGTTCTCAAAAACGTTTTGAAAATATTTTTCATTAAAAATAATAAAGATATTTCAATTTTCATTAGCGCCGCCGGGGGGAAAAAAAAAGAAAGTTTTCCTGAATTTACTTAGGAAAATGTGACTAAAATTTTCGATAAAAAATCACCATTTATAAGGTTTTCTGAGTTTTAATGAAAGGTAAAAGCGCAATTTTATTTATTGCCTACACTCACAAGTGCCACAAGAAATAAAGTGCCAGGCAAATGTCCGTGCCGCTGTCCACAGGGAAGTGCCATTGGACTATTAGAATATGCAAAAGACAGCTTTGGCATCTCAAATACCCATTTGGTGCCGGAATTAAAGAATTAGCGATGGGTTTTGATTAGATTCAACGATCAGCAAAAGGGTATTTAAATTGAGGTCAAATGAAACTATTTCAGGGCGTTGTTTTATCTGAAATCAAAGTTTGACCAAATATTTTTGAAATTTGTAAGAATAACCGTTCAATTCAATGAATTTTCTGATGTAATTATATCTTATTGGAACTTTTTGCGACATTCACATATTAAAATTACTATGCAAAAATTTGTTTTGATTTAATTTAGCAAATTTTATTACTTTTTTTCAAAATAATGTTATTTAAGTCTTACTTTTATTTAAAGCTTTTTAATTTTATAGTTAAAATATTTTTGAAGTTCATAGTTCGCAATTCATATACAATTAGTGGTACTTTTCCGTTATAGCGCCACACATTCAAATTTTAAAAAAGGCAACAAAAAGGCTTAAAAGGTGTTTCTAAGGGTATTCCGGGGCGTAAAATCCGATTCTGACATCCATTTTGACAAATTACAAACCCCGAACACGAATTCGAACAATTTACAAAAATTCAATGTTTTCAAAAATCGATTTTGTTATTGTAACTGATCCGGGGTTCGAAATCTGTCGTAAAGGAGGTCAAATTCGGAATCTGCAACCCCAAATACCCCTAGAAACACCTTTTTAACGACTTTGAAAAAATGTTCGTTTTGTTTCCGAAAAATCTTAGATGTTGAAATCATAGAATGATGTCATATAATAAATCCGATGGCATATTCGTAATCAGCGACCTCGATAAACCCCCGGGTAACTCTCAGAATTTAGCTTTTTGTTGCCTTTTTTTAAATTTTAATGTGTAGCGCCATAACGGAAAAGTACCCAATTAGTTGCCGCCGAGTAACAATTTGTTCAAATTTAAAAAAATACAAAATATGGTGTGTGCGATCATTCTTTGGTTAATGACATGCTTTATTCCATTTTCTTAATTTCCCACAATTATTTTGAATTTAAGTCCCTTCTGAAATTCTTTATTGAATTACCAAGGTTAATTTTACTATTATTATTATTAAACATATCGGCGTATTATTTGAAATTAAGATTATTCGAATATCCTAATATTACTTCAAAATATTCAAATAATACTAGAGTTAATTAAATACCTTCACAATTGATTTTAGTAAAATTTGAATTTAATTAGTAAAATTTGAAATCCTATTTTTTCAAAAACAAAAAAAAGAAATAATAAGAAAAACGGTATTTACAAATTTTAAATTTTACAAGTAAAATCCGACTCTTACTGAGTTAAACTAACCTTATATTGTGTCAACTATATAAATTAATATTTCTAATATTCAAATAATACGCCGACATACACATCTATTTTTAGCAGATTAAAAAGAAATAATGAATGTTGACAAATTACTAGTAATTCGCACATTTTTTCTAATCCATAATTAGTGGAAATCTTGACGTAATGTTTAACTAAGCACAAAATTCTCGTTATAATTTTAGGTGCCAATTTAACTTTTTCTAAAGCCATAATTTTTTGAATGGGCTGGCTTTTTCTGAAGATTCAAATTTTAGATATTTAATGTAATTTAAAAATTTAACAAAGAAATTTTATTAGCTTTATGTTAGTTATTTATTATAAATATTTAAATAAATTTTTAGCAAATTTTTATATTAAAATAAATGAATATTTCCGTAATCAATATAATTGCATCCAACCCAAGTGACATCCTTTACGGCTCAAATTCGACCGTTGACACACCGCAATGGCTGCTGAATTTGTCATTAGAATTGAGCATTCTTGAACTGATCGTACATCCGGTGTCCATTCTAATCGCAATTTTTAATTTCATTTTGGTGATCAATAGCGCACTGTTACACACAAATTTGAAATGGATTTTGTTATCGCAAAGTGTCGCCGTTTACACGGTAAAACCCATTCAAATTTTTAATAAAATTAAATTTTAAAGTCGCGGTTTTTGGGTGGTTCAGGGCTAGATGAGTATCTCTAATCGGAACCTGTATACGTTTATAAAATTTTTGATCAAAAACCGAAACCAAATCGAAAGTTTGTTTTTGTAACACTCAACCCGATTTGGATGCTCTTCAATTCTTGATAGATCAATTTTTCCAAACAATATTTGAAAAATTTAGTCTGAATTGAGCCGTTTCATTGTGATGGTCGTCATAGTACCGACTGGGAATATTTTTGCAAGGCCGCCGTTTGCTTCGGCCCTCGGCTCGGTGTACGTGTACGCAAACACTTTTCGCATTTTCATCAGCTATGTTCTGTTAGCGGAGCGCACCTTGGCTACGGTGATGTTCCGCAACTACGAGCAGTACGACAAAGTTTACTTGAACATCGGATGGATAATTGTTGTGGTAAAAACGTTTATAATTTTTAAAAATTTAAATATTTATCACGAACGTGATCTGGATTCACCCAAAAAAAATGGTTTTTTGTAGTTAAATTATCAATTTTATTTCAATATGACCAAATTTAGTCATGCCTTTCATACGTTGTCCAAATTACGCAAGATAGTTCGGCACATGACTTCAACAATTTAACTTTGCCCTCTATTATTGTAATATTTGCTCTACAATGTGCTGCCATTTTGGTAAGTTCGGTCATAGGCATTTCTTTAAGCCTTTACAATATTTATCAAAACATTTTTAAATTAATAATTTAATTAAAATATTTTAGCTCTTGCTTCAAAATTACATTCAAAATAAAACAAGATATAACGGCAGCAAAATATTTACATTAATGCAACGATTTCAAGTTTGTTTTTATAAGAAAATATATTTTTATAAATTAATTGACAATAATCTAGTTAATAACATTTAAAATTCATATTTTGACTAAAAATTAATTTTTTTTTTTTTTCATTAAGCTCTCAGAAAACATTCGAACCCTGAAGCAACTTGGCCCGACATTTGTGCTCTACACTTTAACTGTTGTACTGATTTATGGAATTAAATTTTTGTTCATTTTTGGATGGGTTGTAAATGATGCGCCAACTAAAATCGCGTTTATGTTTCAAACTTTGCTTCTTGCCGGGGTCAACATTGGCATCGAATTGACTGTTATAACGTGAGCAAATTTAAATTTATAAAAAGTGATAATCTGACCTTTGAATTTATACTTTTTTAATATAACAAATATTATTTAACTTTTCTAAAGTTATTAAAATTATAATTAGCATTTTCTTACAATAAATATTATGTATTTTTGGTCTTTATGCTTTTATAATTGAAATCATAAATATTTTTTTATATCAATTTTTTGTTGCAATCAAGGCAGCGATCGAGTAAAGACAATTAATTTTCACGGACAGACATGTTGATTTCCAAGAAATGGCCTTTTTCTATTTAAAAAAAAATTTGAATCGACACAATTCCAAATAATGATTTCTTCACCAAGTTCTCATTTTCAAAGGCCATTCTTGGAAATAAGGACATTTACAATTTTTTAATTTAATTTAATAATTTTAAATTAATCTTTTTAATTTAATCTCAGACACCATCCAATGCTGAAACGTAAAGCGATTAAATGGATTTTGCATTTGGTCAAATTATTACGTACAAATCGAGTCGCCGATGAACAAAATTTGCCAAGTGAAAAGCCAAAAAATTTGTTTGGAGGAGAGCTGATATTAAAGAACCAAAAACAGGATGAATATTTCAAAATGTTGACCAACACATGGCATTGATATCTTATATTATGTTTTACTTCCAATTTAAGTGTAATGGTGAAAAACTAATTCATTATGTGTATGAAAATTTAAATGCTTCATATTTTTGACACCAAATACTTTCGCCACAACGTTTAACCACTGAGCTATACGTGATATTACGCAGAAATGTTGAAAAAAAAATATTACAACATTTCTCTTAGTCGAACCTACGCGAATATGAAAATAATCACTCAAATAAATATATATTTAGACATCATCTGTTATTTTCGTAGTTTTTTCTTCATCATTTCTTGTCCGGTGTTTTATTTTTAATTTTTGTGTCTATGGGTAAGGCCGAAATATACGCATTTGGCATTAAAATTTAGTGGAATCAAAAGGATCCGTACTGACGAAGCCCGCTCTTCCTTTTCCAAAAAACAAGATTAAAACATTATTTAGAGTTTTTAATGAATTTTAATATTTTAAAATTTAAAAAACCAAAGCCTGACCTATTTGGGTCACCCCGACAACGACATTCCCAGCTCCGAAAGCCCCGATCCCGCAATACTCAACCTCGACGTCAGGCTTTCAACCCTTGCGTTGCCTTATATTACCTTCAATATTTCATTTTTTTTTGAACCGAAAAATGATAAGGGCCCAATTAAATAGACTACAACACAACTCTGTGCAAGGCTGTACATCAGTTTGGCTTAAGTTCAATTAAAAACTACAAAAATTTTGTGGCACATCACATTGGCACGAAATGCGCAAATGGCCATTATTATTAAAAAAAAGTAATACGTCATATTTTATTTTCTTTATCTGCTAACAAATTTATCTGCTAACAAATATCACTTATTTCTGAATTGCCGGATCAAGATTTAAGAATTTTAATATTTTAAAATTTGAAAAACCAAAGCCTGATCGATTTAGGTCACCCCGACAACGACAGTCCCACCCCCGAAAGCCCCGGTCCCGCTATTCTCAACTCAGACGTCAGGGTTTCAACCCTAGCGTTGCCTTATGTACCATCGAGATTTTTTTGAACCGAAATAAGGGTCCAATTAAATGGACTACAACACAACTCTGTGCAAGGCTGTAGATCAGTATGGCTTAAATCAATTAAAAACTACAAAAATTTTGTGCCACATTACTTTAGCACGAAATGCGCAAATGCCCATTAAACAAATGATTTATAATTTAAAGTCGCTCTTAAGAATTTCATTAATTAACATTTAACTTTAACAGGTTAATTTTTACTTTATTAGTTTTATTATATATATTTTTAGTAGTGTTCTTTGAAGATAAGCAATCTTCATTGATTATTATTGTTTTTAGCCGAATTACTTATTTTAAAATAAATAAATAATTCCACAATTAACACAATGACATCAAACCTAAGTGGCGTCGATTACGGCTCTAATTCAACCGTTGACACACCGCAATGGCTGCTGAATTTGTCATTAGAATTGAGCATTCTTGAACTGATCGTACATCCGGTGTCCATTCTAATCGCAATTTTTAATTTCATTTTGGTGATCAATAGCGCACTGTTACACACAAATTTGAAATGGATTTTATTAGCGCAAAGTGTCAGCGTTTACACGGTATAACCCAATTAATTAGTCCTAATATAATAATTTGAATTTTCCAAAAATGATCATAACAAAGGTTTATTTTGTTTAACCCTTAAGTGTCGGGGGTGAGACGTAAAAATGTCGGGGTTCAGGTTCCTTCGGCGATTGGGGGTTTGGGGGGGGGGAAGTCGGGGTTCTTCGGGAGCGGCGCGTCAGTGGCCAAGGTGTCAAAGTCGGGGAGCACTTTTGTTGAGTATCACTGATCGGAATCAGTTTATTGATTGACCAGAGTTAAGTTGAAATTCCAATTAAAAACAGAAACCAATTGAAAGGTACAAGTACCGTAACCTAGCATAAATGATTTCAAAAACAAATAGTTACAAAAATTTAGTCTGAATTGAGCCGTTTCATTGTGATGGTCGTCATAGTGCCGACTGGGAATATTTTTGCCAGGCCGCCGTTTGCCTTGGCCCTCAGCTCGGTGTACGTGTACGCAAACACTTTTCGCATTTTCATCAGCTATGTTCTGTTAGCGGAGCGCACCTTGGCTACGGTGATGTTCCGCAACTACGAGCAGTACGACAAAGTTTACTTGAACATCGGATGGATAATTGTTGTGGTAAAAACGTTATAATTTTTAAAAATTTAAATATTTTATTACGAATTCTGATCCGTGATCTGGTGATCTGGATTCACACAAATAAAATGGTCTTTCGTGGTAAAATTTAAAATAATTTTTCAAAGATTTTTTTAAATTACTGTTTGATCATTAATTTTGTTAGAGATTTGCCAAAATAATCAATTTTTATTTAAATATTATCAAATTTAGTCATCCCTTTCATACGTTGTTCAAATTACGCAAAATAGTTCGGCACACGACTTCAACAATTCAACTTTGCCCTCTATTATTGTAATATTTGGTCTGCAAATTGCAGCTATTTTGGTAAGTTCGGTCATATGGATTTTTATGCATTTTGTATTTTAAACAATAGTTACAAAAAATGTTAAATTAATAATTTTTAATTAAAATATTTTAGCTATTGCTTCATAATTACATTCAAAACAAAGCAAGATATAACGGCGGCAAAATATTTACATTAAAGCAACGATTTCAAGTTTGTTTTTATAAGAAAATATATTTTAATAAATTAATTGGCAATAATCTAGTTAATAACATTTAAAATTCATATTTTGACTACAAATTAATTTTTTTTTTTTTGCATTAAGCTCTCAGAAAACATTCGAACCCTGAAGCAACTTGGCCCAACGTTTGTGCTCTACACTTTAACTGTTGTACTGATTTATGGAATTAAATTTTTGTTCATTTTCGGATGGGTTGTAAATGATGCGCCAACTAAAATCGCGTTTATGTTTCAAACTTTGCTTCTTGCAGGGGTCAACATTGGCATCGAATTGACTGTTATAACGTGAGCAAATTTAAATTTATAAAAAGTGATAATCTCGGACCTTTGAATTTATACTTTTTTAATATAACAAATATTATTTAACTTTCCTAAAGTTATTAAAATTATAATTAGCATTTTCTTACAATAAATATTATGTATTTTTGGTCTTTATGCTTTTATAAATTTTAAATTAATCTTTTTAATTTAATCTCAGACACCATCCAATGCTAAAACGTAAAGCGATTAAATGGATTTTGCATTTGGTCAAATTATTACGTTCAAATCGAGTCGCCGATGAACAAAATTTGCCAAGTGAAAAGCCAAAAAATTTGTTTGGAGGAGAGCTGATATTAAAGAACCAAAAACAGGATGAATATTTCAAAATGTTGACCAACACATGGCATTGATGCTTAAAAATCTTATATTATGTTTAACAAACATGGATTGCATATCAATAACTTTTTTATGATAAAGGCCATAGGTGCATTTCATTGTATTAAAATAAAATTAGATAACCGAGACCGGGAATGGAAAAACGATAAATAAATGCTTGCACTCAAGCGGGTTCGAACCCAAAACACAATATAAATTAACGAAAAGGCAAACCACTAGACCATCGATTTAGTTCGGTAATTTTTGTAAAAAAATTGAAATTGTCCTCGACGATGCCATCTTTAGGTGGTGTAAATTTAGTCCCGATTGGGACCGGTCCCGGCGGGACTAATTATAGTCTTCAAAAAGTACCGTCGAAACGGGACCTGAAAAAATTGGAAAATTTCGTCCCGGTACCGGGTCCCGTGCTACCCTACTGTGTACTGTAAGATTAAATTTTATTATAATTTAAATATAAAGTAATTATATATTTTTAAACCCATAGAAAAGACAATTTATTTGAAATTTAATTTCACTTTTTATCGCATAATAAATCAACAATTCTGGCTACATTCTAAATTTTCGATTAAAATTCAAAAAAGTTGAATGATCGTTGGCCCATCATTTCTTTTACCATTTTTTTCACTTCGTCACCATAAAATTTGTATTTCATGTAATTGGAGTCGTGAATTGTTGCGATGATTTGAAAAAGGGCATTCATTTTGCCAAAAATAAATTCGATTTTTGAATGCGCATCATGCCGCACTATCACCAGATTTTTGGCTAACAAAATTTTGTAAATTGTTTCAATGAATGCAATGTTTTTGCCGTACAAACACAACATTTTTTCATGCTTAATAATCGTTTAGTTATGTTTAGTCGCAAATATTTAAAAAAAAGTGTTTCTATTAAATAAAATTTCAAAAAAAATTAAAGTTTTCCCCCGAGGGGGTAAATTAGGTCCAATTTAATTTACAAATAATGTGTTTACCTGTTTAATTTTTGAATTCACACGACAACTGCGCGCCATCTTTTTCCAATTAAGTGGAAATTTTTGTCTAATTATTTGTTCAAACTTTTCATGCAAAGAAAGCAGAAGTGCTTCCGCCTCAGAAAAAGGCATTGATTGCTGGGTTTCTGAATCCATTTCTTTAACATTTATGTTAATATTTTTTAGATCAATTCCTTCCAATTTTCCATCTAATATTGTGATAATTTCCAACATAATATCTTGGAAATCTTTTACCAATTCATTGTTGGGAATTCCGATTTGATCAAAACGAATTTCATACAAATCTAAATAAATTTGCTTAACCCAAATTGTTAATTAATTTCTTACCCTTTTCTTCATTATCACAACGGAAACAATTGGTGGAGGTACCATTTTTAATAAACTTAAAAAGAATTAAAATTTGGTAGGAAACTGCTAGGAATTTCATCATTTTACTTGTTGAACACAATATTTTAGCTTAAAACAATATTTATTCAATATTATATTAATTCATAACCAGTATAGGTAAAAAAAATTTTTAATAAAAAGCATTAAATGCTTATGTATACAAGACTTATTAAAGACATAAGCTAGCATATAAATCCAATTTTTAATCGATTTTTTGGGCGAGCCGGAAATGCATTTAATATATTTTAAATACATGTTTATATAATTTGGTTTGACATTCTGAATTTGTAGTCTTACAACAAAAAAATACTCAAAATTTTTTCTAATTTTTAAAAAATGTAAACAAAGCAAATATGGCACAATGGACACAACAGTTACCACCTACTCAAAACTTAAAAAATAGCGTAAAAAACGTATCACTAAGCAACCAAATTTTTTGTTTGTTTGATCCAAATATATCGGCCAAATGTAAACAGAAAAATGTTAAAGGCCTAATTGAATGGACTACACCACAACGCTGTGCGCGGTTGATACAAATCCGTATGGCTTAATCTCAATTAAAAACTACAAAACTTTTTTTTTGCACAACACTGGCACGAAATGCGTAAATGCCCATTATTGTAAAAAAAGTAATTAACAAAGAAAAATACCAAATGCAAGCTATATTAATACGTGCATCTTTTAATGCTTTATAGATTTATTACTTGAACAATTTTATCTCAAAACATTAACAAAAATGATGTATTTAATAAAATTTTGAAAATTTTAAATAAATTTCAGAAAATGAATAATAATATTACAAATACGCACGTCCAAAAAGCGTTATTTTCATTTGGCTTATTTTTTGTTGAGTTGATGCTTCACCCGGTGTCAATTCTGATTTCAGTTTTCAATTTCATTCTGGTACTTCGCAGCGCACTGCTTCACACAAATTTGAAATGGATTTTGCTTACACAAAGTGTCTGCATTTTCGTGGTAAATCAATTAATAATTGTTCTAGTCGTTATTTTTGTAAAAAAAAAGAAGACGGGGCAGCGAATACAAATTCTCATAAAATCCCGGGATTTTGAATTTTAAAAATTCAAGGATTTTTAGGGACAATTGAAGGGAATGATTCAATGTTTTAATTGGCACAGTTTTTTAAATCAAATTCCCCGATTTTTAGTCCGAGTTGTGCCGTTTTGTTGTCATGGTGGCCAAACTTTTGGTCGGTAACATATTCGTCGACCTTGAATTTTCAACTAAATTTGGCTCAGTGTACATCTACATGAATACAGTTCGCATGCTTCTTATATACCTTCTGTTGGCAGAGCGTACCCTCGCTACTGTATTTTTCCGAAAGTATTTCGAACTGTACGGTCGGCTGTGGTTGAACATCGTTTGCGTAATTGTCTTGGTAATTTTGGCATTTAATTTTTTTCTATTTTAAATAGAAACTTTCTACATTAATTTATTGGCAATGTTATTTTAATCAGTTAATCACATTCATTTTTTTTTAAATGCAAAAACTTTAAATAAATCATTTTATGTAAAATTGCGAATTAAAACTAAATTTCATAGTATGGGACTTTTATATACGAATCCATGTGTATTGGTCAGATTTATTTTCAAAATTTTCATCACGGAGACCAATGACCCATATCCGGATATATCTACAGATATTCGGGTATCTATGACCTTTTTTGTGTGTCTAACTCTTGTTTCCACAACACCGGGTTAGCTCATCTTTACAATTTTATCATTATTTATTGTCTCTTATCAGTGCAATTCAAAAGAAAAAATTATTCAACTAACATAAACCCTTAAATAAAAAATAATATAAATGTTATTTAGTCATCCTTATCGTACGCAATCCAAGTCACACAAAAAAGTTCTCCGCATGACTTCGATGACTCAACCATGATCAGCATCATTTTATTATTTGCATTACAAATTTTTGCGATCATGGTATGGTGCAATTTGATCAAAGAATAACTGTTTAAAATACAAGAATATAATTTTACATAATAATTAAAAAAACAAATGATATTTGAAGGACATTTAATTTAAAAAAGGGAAGTGGCATAATGCAATAACTTAATAAAATCTGTCTAAATGCAAAAACCCAATCATTAAGATTTTCATGTACATCTACTTACAAAACAAAGCAAATTATAAAAGCAACAAAGTTTTGACACTGAATCAGCGATTTCAAGTATTACGTATATTTACTAGTAATGTAATTACCGATTAAATAATTTAATTAAAAAAAAAAATTAAAGTTTTATTAATAAAAGCTGTCTGAGAATATACGAACACTGAAGCAACTTGGCCCAACCTTTGTGCTCTACACTTTAACCGTTGTACTGATTTATGGAATTAAATTTTTGTTCATTTTTGGATGGGTTGTAAATGATGCGCCAACTAAAATCGCGTTTATGTTTCAAACTTTGCTTCTTTCATGTGTCAACATTGGCATTGAATTGACTGTTATAACGTGAGTAAATTTAAATAAAATAATAAATATTAAATGCAAATAAATTTTGAGCAATTCATCTAAAGTTGGGGATCGAAGCCGGGGACGACCTAATTTTGGGGCTTGGGGTCTGGGATCGGGGTCGGGGAGCACTCTATTTATAAACTAAATGTATATTTTTATTAATAACAAAATTTACTAATTTTTTTACTTAATTTCAGGCACCATCCAATGCTAAAGCGCAAGGCAATTCAATGTATTTTAAGCTTATTTAAATTGTGCAGGAAATTCCGCGTTGGTGATGCCCAATCTTTGCCGATCATCAAACCAAAAAATTTGTTTGGAGAAGAGCTGATTATTCGCAGTCCAACGGAAGACTATTTCAACATATTGGCCAAAGCGTGGAGTTGATTTTTTGACATCAACGTTTTAGATATGAACACAAAAACGAATTCGAAATTTTTTATTTTGATTCTTCTACCATTTAAATATTTAATTTAATTCTTTTAAAAAATATTCACCGAAACAAAATCATAGCGTAGCACAAGAAATTGTAAGAGCAAAAATTTACGTTCCATTAAAAGGTTAAAATAATGTCTTTAAATCAACTATAGGTAGTTTTGAACTTTGGAAAAAGCTGTCAAAATGTTTGATTTGTAAAATTATAAACCGTTTAAACATCATAGCAAACTGTAAAGTGATTTATCAATTTTGGTTCGGAAAATATTACGTGTTTGTCTTAAAATCAAAAATGAAAATCAATCACTAAATCCGACTAAAAAAAATTTTTGCTTTATTAACACAGAAAGAAATAGAATGCACGTGACTTGAAAGATTAGGTGTAGGTGTAATTGACTTAAACTAATCTTGTCATTTCTGTAAAGTGGACAACTCTGATTGGGGCATTTCAGTACCAAGGTTTAAACCCCTGTTTAAAGGCTGACCGCGCTACATTTTCAATTTTTAAAACCTATTAAAAGTGGTTTTGGTTGATTTGGAGTATGGGACTATCTCGAAATTGTGTAATAAAATAAAATAGGCATTTATTTATTCATTAGATAATTTTTTATTTTGAATTTTTCAGTCAAAATGGTCGATGATACTGTATTAGATTTTGGTAAGCATAAAAAATCAAATTTAAAAATTAAAATTTTAACTGTAAGTAAATATTTAATTTTAAAAGGTTTAATATAAATTAAAAACAAGTAAATTAATAATTTAAGATTTTCGCATTGCTTTATTTGATTTGGTTTATTTACGACTTTAAAACGCCAAATTGTGGGGCACGTGCCAACAAACATTTGTTTAATTGGTTTTTTTGGAAATATTTGGCAAACTTTTTCCCAATTCAAGTGAAAAAATGTGCTGAAATCGGGACAAATTTCAATTATTTATTTTGGTAAATTTAAAAAAAATAGAAATTTATAATTTTTATTAATATTAAAAAAAAGATAAATTCGTTTATGATTAAAAAATTTTAAAATAAAAAAGCGACATTTAAATTTTGTAGTGTTCATCCGCACGGCTCGTGTCCGTGTACGAGTGCCATTGTGTTTGGGTCAAATGGTGCCAACATTAGCGAACATTTTTCTTGCATCAAAATGCATTTGTGCACATTGGTCGGCAATTTTTGGTTTCCAATACGGCGGGAAATTATGCTCGCCTTGGGGGTGTGTGTTTTGTTCGTATGTTTATAAAAACAAATATTTTTTATTAATACAATAAAAATTTTAGAATTTTTCTTATTAAACCTAAGAGGCCGGATTTATGTTCGAATTCTGGTCATCGAAATTTTTAGTTTATTCCCCTATATCTTTCTCTAAATAATTTGGGATCTTTTTGTGGTTTATTGATAAGCCCATGATGCGTTTTTTAAAATGATGCGTTGATGCCTTTTTGTGGTTTTTAGGAGCTTTTTGTGGTTTTAGAAAAATGGAGAAAAAATATTTTTTTAAATGCTTACATTGATATTTGGGATTCTGTTGCTAAAAAATAACATAGGTAATGTTTTTTAACGTTCTGCTGCTTTTAAAAAGTTGAGATCGAAACCCTGCTCTAAAACCCATCTGCTGGGTACAAGTCCCGGTTTGGGCTTTAATTTTTTTGTTTTTTTTTGATCATTTTAGGAATGATTTCCTATGATCGAGAATCCATTAAATATGTGCTCTCTCGGCCAGAGAAGGGCAATGCGGTCGCACTTGTGGTCGGTGGTAGCAGGGAAATATACGAAGCACATCCGACAAAACATCGATTAGTTTTGGCAACGCGAAAGGCAAAATTTGTTTAATTCTAAATTTATTTAAAAATTAATTAAACCATATTGCATTTTTCTGTGTCATTTGTTAACATATACTAATTTTTAAATTAGGTAATTTTATTTCCTATTTTGTGAATGGCTTAAATCAACATTTCTTCTCTACGTATAAGTAATAATATAGTTTATTTTTAATTTAAATTAAGCTATTTTAAATTCAAGGGTTTTGTTCGGCTGGCTATTAAGCACGGGTAATGTTTTGTTTTGTTGGCAGAATTTGAAATTTATTTGACAAATTCATAACCTTTGATTGTTATCTTCACATCAAAAATTAATTTTTTGATTTGATTAGCTTTCTAACTTTTTTTTAATGTTCTAAAGTTTATTTTAATTAACAGTGCGTCACTTGTGTCCATTTACCTTTTTGGAGAGACAAATATTTGCAATTATTCGGCTATACGAAGAATCAAGGTTTTTTATCCATTGACTTTCATTATTTTATTTGATTGATAAATAAAAAATGTTTTTATATTTTTAAGAAATTTGAAAGCCTTCCTTTCCGACGGGACAAGGACTTGTGGCATCTTTATTGCCTAAAGAATGGTTTGCAAATTTACCTGGCTGGTTTAGAGTCGGATTGTTGCCACATAGACGACGAATTGTGACAGTCGGTTAACATTTAAATAATCCTTTTTAGTGGCTGATTAATTTTTAAAATTAAGTAAAATAAATAAATAAAATTGGTAATTTTTTTAAATTTTGGTATTGATTAATTTAAAAATTTTGTTTTAAATTAAAATAAAATTATATTAATTCTTTAGATAGTATTTAAAACATAATTAAGTAATTTAATATAAATTTAGTTGGTGTTCCAATTAAAATTGAGCAAATAAATTTTATAACAATTTAAAAAATATATTAATTCTTTAGATAGTATTTAAAACAAGATTAAGTAATTTAAGATAAATTTAGTTGGCGCTCCAATTGAAATTGAACAGAATCCTGAACCCAGTGAAACATATGTTAGCCAAGTCCATGCTAAGTACTGCTTCAAATTGTTGGAATTGTTCAATACTCACAAAACAACAGTTGGAGGACTTGAGGATGACGTTGAATTGGAGTTTATTTGATACTTTACAAATTAAAGATGTTTGTAGCAATACTTTTTGCTCTTTATAACTGTTTTTATCCAGCAGCGGTGCAGCATTGAATATTGTTTAAAATATAATGTCACCTATTTCTTGGTTAATTTGTTGTTTTTAATATTTTAAATATATTCAAAACTTAGTATTGTTTGTATTCAATGAGAGCGAGAAATTTGATTAAAAGAACATTTTAATTCTCCAAATCAGAACATTTCTTATAAATACGAACAAATGGGGCCCTAATATATAAAATTCAAAGACGAATGGGGCTGGCTACCCTGCTGGTTAGGCCTTAA
This sequence comes from Globodera rostochiensis, assembly GCA_018350325.1. Lineage (NCBI taxonomy): Eukaryota > Metazoa > Nematoda > Chromadorea > Rhabditida > Heteroderidae > Globodera > Globodera rostochiensis. The sequence continues at coordinate 2,572,266 of JAEVLN010000010.1, forward strand.
TGTTTGTGATGTTCCCCGGCGATGGCAATATATCAACATTCAATAATTAAAAAGCTTCAAAATCGAGAATTAATTTTCAGTTTCAAAGTAAAAAGAATAATGCCTTAATTTTCACATAAAATATGAATGTATTTAAAAGAAGATACAAATTATTGTCAAAAATCACAGATCTTATCAAGAACATTTTGTTAAAATCTTTTTTCGTTTTCAAATGATCATCGCCGCCGCCACAAACCGATGGCAATTGCCAAGTTAGCTAAAAATTAAGAATAATTTAGTTTTTTTTAAATAATCGAAAACAATTTAATTAACCAAGGACAACCGGCAGACCAATTTTGATAGTTATGCCGCCGCTATCTAAAATGCTAAGGACATTGAGGTTTGAAAGTTGTTAAAAACAGTGTTTAAAATAGGGCATGATTTTGAAAATGTAAAACTTCAAAATGAGTACCCATAATATTTGCAATTGGTTTAAAAACTCAATTTTTAAATTTATTTGAAGAATTCAGCCTCCAAAATGCTCGGGGTTACAATTTTTAAAACTAAAACGTCAGATCACAAATAATCAAACAAATTCATTTTGGGTGTCAATTAGGCACCAATGAATAGAATTTGCTACTTACTCCAAAATATTTTTAATGAATTTTTGTGTAAAAGTGCTGCGCTGGCATGATTACCAATATGCGCGTAAAATGTTTTTTTTTTTTTAATTTTTGTTCAATAAAATACAACCAAAATTGTACCCGGATCTGGAATTGGTAGCGGCAGCACATCTGATGACGACGTCGTCTCCGGCGGCACCGGCGTGCGGATATAATCATTCGGATTAATCCAACCGCATTCAATGTGCGTTTCATTGCACAACGGCCTGTCCGAGTTTTGGTAATCAACATTTTTCAGACCCAATTCGCAAGGTTCGCAATGCATTTTCATGCCGCCAACAATTCGTTTGCTCAATTCGTCCGCCACACCGTATGCGCCGTTTGCGCATGTTTCCTCATCAGATTCCTTGCTACACCCATAAAATGAAGCCCAATGATACGACCAAGTATCCGCCGCAACCGGTATTGCTGAAATTTAATTTCTCGATTTTTGCATTTTTTGAAATTCAAAATATATTTTAATTTGGTTTTTGTGTTAGAATCATTTTTTGCTGCCCACAGTTTCATTTAAGCTCGGACAGGATTGGACTCCGGAAAGGATTTTCAAGAACAAAGTCAGAAATACCTATTCTTTGTGCTGGAACATATGACAGAACTTTAGGGGGTGCTGTAATTTTGTCTAACCCAAACCAAATTTGTCGATTATCATTTGAATGTAGCTTTAATCAAACAAACAAATCTTGACAAAAACAGATTTACATAAAATGGCGGGCTAAGTCGGGAATTCAATTTACCCCCCCCCCCCCCACCCCGCGTCGCACCCAGCACCGGTGTGCTGATAAGCGAGCTCAAGCTGTTACCAAATAAATTTTAAAATATTATTATTTTAAATTACATAAAATGCAAACGCACGCAAATAGCAGACGGCGAAAACGCAATGAATGTACTTTCTGTCTAAATGTACTGCCAGGTTAAACCATGGCCTTGTATCACATTCTTTCTCCGATTTATCCACCAACTGGTCAAGGCCAGGAACATTGCCGACAGCGTTTATTCGGCATTTTAGCTGAAGTGCTAGTTGGGAAACAGTCAAACCGTATTTAAAATGAAATTTTTAAATTTTTGTTAAACCTGAATCAATCAGCGTAATGACGAAGAACACCTGAAGAATTAGCACCATTGTTTCTAAATTTTTTTTTTTGCATGCATTAAAATTTTTCAATAATTAAATTATTTATTTTAACTCTATTAAATTTGTAGAGACCAGCAGACAAATTACCTATAATGAATGAAATGAAATACATACAAGCACTGAAAAACTATCAAATAATGTGAATGCGTCACGTCGTTTCTCACAAAATGTTGATTACAGTGTTTAACATTTAAATTATGTACGTTTTTTCACTTTTTTAATGTTTATTCGTCATCTTCACCAACAGCCAGAGCCATCAGTGCCACAAAGCCATGAATCAGCACACTTTTAATCGAAAGAATGCAAAAAAAAAAACAAAAAATAAAAAAATAAAAAAAATTTATAAATTAATTAATAAAATAATCAAAATTCAATGACTTTGTGTTAAAGTATTTGAACAAATATCTTAACAAATGATAACATTTGCACCAGCGGTGGACGTAATCATACTAAAGCCAATAATTTTTTATATTAAAAAATGAAAACAATTCGGTTTGTTAAGAATATGTTTGTAAAATTAAAATTTGATTTTTAAATCAGATTCTCGAAAATTATTTTAAAAAAACTATGTAAGCAAATACCTATGTTGACCTACAAAAATAATTGTGAAAACAAAGATTTTTAGTATTTTTTTAAAGACGAAAAAAAACATTCTCAAATATAAGGATAAAAAACTTGGAGACCAACATGTTCAAGCAGTGCTGCGGATTTTTTCTCATTCTGTGATTTTTGGAAAGGTCAATGAGGAATTTTTTATGGCAAAAAAATTTTTTATTTTTGAAAAGAATCATCTAATTGTAAAGACTATTGAATTGTTGAATTTATTGTGTTAGAAATTTAATAGCAGTAAAAATTTGAAATTTTTCGGATCCCGGCCCAAAATTCCGGACCTTTTTGGGAGTCGAAATTCTGTGTTTCCGCATTCTGAACATTTTTTTGGGAGCCGAAATTCCGAGTTTTGGATTCCAGACATTTTTTTGGGAGTTGGAATTCAGGGTTTCGAATTCCCGGCATTTTTTTGGGAGTTGGAATTCCGGGTTTCGAATTCCCGGCATTTTTTTGGTATCCGGTTACGTCCCCTGGCACACAAACACTCATTATTACCTAATTACACCATTTCCGGCTGAAAGGGAAAGCCGAAAAACCTTTGATGCGAAGCAGCAAAAAAAAAACTGTCACTTCACTGGTGACAAAGTCTAGTGATCAAAACGCGGTTTAGTGGCCGGGTCATATGGGAGGGAATTTATAAATAACCAATTGATCACGTTCCCTACCTTTTTTGGTGGTTGATGAGTAAGGAATGCTGACACGCCACATTTTTTGGTCACGTTTTTCGACAGACAAATCAAAGTTTATGTGATTCTCCTCATGGCCGTTAAACTGATCAAAAATCGTCGATCACCCCTGTTTTAAAATTTTTTTTTTATTAACCATCTCATTTAATTTGATTCAAACATTTTGGTCTATATCAGTATTTTAAAATCAACTGTGATTAAATTTAAACTACCTAACCATTATTTCAAATAATTCAAAAACAATGACCAGTTTTAATTCCCTTGGTTTTATATATCCCTCAAATCAGGCTTGGATTTTATAGCATTAAAAGATTTATTTGATTTGAAGGCCAATTGCTTCCAAATCAATGGAAAGTTGGGCTATAAAGGCGGAAAATTTACGATCAGCAGGACTTTGATCAATTTCGTCTGGGGAAAGTGATCTCTTTAATTGTTTATTTGAGACAAATCATTTAGATGAAAATAAAAATATTTTTAACCAATTTATTAGAGCAAACAACAATTTTTGATCAGCCAAAACGCTATTTTAACGTAAAAAAAATTACACACCCACACACAATAGGTGCCAGCCGATCAACATTTTTATTTCGGCTGTCATGCGTCGCCGAATTTCAACACAAAATAAACCAGTTCATCCATTTAATACATATACTTCAACCTTTTGTTAAAAACGCTTAAAAGATTTTATTTTTCAATTAAATATTATAATTATTATTTAATCAAAAAATATTTTTGGCGCAAAAAATTTCCATAATTTTTTTATTTCCCAAATAAAATGGGGGGTTTGTTCAAAAATCACAGGGCGAACAATGGGCGGAAAAAAAGTGCACCAAATATTTTTATATTGGGTGTCAATTGTTCCCAAAATATTCATGCGTGCCAGGCTCTGCCATTTTTATTGTCCCCATTTTTTTGGACAATGTTTGTTTGGCCAAACCAATTCTTTTCTGTTGATATTTTTGGAATAAAAAATGAGTGAAAAAACGGCGCTATTTATACTCAGCGTTTTTTTTGTTTAATCCCAAACATTTAAATATATTTTTTAAATAAATTTATAATTTTGCGGTTTTTTTAGCAAAACGCAAAAGCATTCCAACGAATGCTAATAATATATTTATTATTTATTCAACTTAAAATCCGGTTTATTGTTGGAGGTCACACCTTCGTCCAAATATTTTTGAATGCACTTTCTGAATCTAAACATTCGCGAGCTATTTTTTTTTAATTCGTAAAAATTATTCTATTCCAACCCAAAAAATATTTGATTCCTCCAATTGCTTTTTATTTTATTCATTTAAGGTTAAAAATTCAAACCTTTTTAATTGTCGCAAATTCAGATTAATTATCAATTTCCCAAATGTCTAAACCCCTTTTTTTCTGTCTTTATTTTTTATTTTGCGTGAGAGTGTCGTTCGAACTTCCAAGAATCAGCGATTTTCATGGCACTGTTTTGACAGACCCAAGTGAAAAGTCCCATCTGCCAAAAGCCAGTAGTCCAGCAGTTTTTGATGAAGTAAATTTATTTTCTTTATTAAAAATATATATAAATTGTATACATTTAAAAATCAAAGATAGACTTTTTAATTTTCATAAATTTAATTTAAGAAATCTTGGTCAACCTACCGGCCTCATCTTTATTTTGGGTTCGTTTTTGTTATTAATTTATGAAATTCTAAATTTAAAAAAATTTTTAGACTCAAAAATCGTCGTGAGGACTCGCCTGTGTTCGGAATTTGTTGGTTTCGACAGGGCACGGCATCGACACCAGCAAATGTGCCATTAAGGCATTGGGCTTTTGATGGTTGGTTTTTAAATTATTAAAATTTGCGTAAAATTTTCAACAAAATAATCAAAAATTATTTATTTAATTTTAAATATTAAAAAAGAAAATGTCAACAGATGACAAAATGGTGTTCATGTGGAAGGAGCACAACGGGCGCAATTTTGGACACCAAAAGCTCAAGGATGGCGACATGGAACTGGACACCAATTGGTTCAGCCACGGAAAGTCGTCATGGATGGTTCAGTTGCGCATAGAACGCCCCAAATGGGGACAACGCATTGCTTTTCTGCCATATTTTGCTATTCAGGTAATTTTTATTGATGAAATATTATCGAAGTTTAGTTTGATTTGTTTTTAATTGAAATCCTATTGAAAAACATAATGCCATAAATTTAAAAATATATTCAGGACCAAACTTCGCAAATGGCAATTGGCAGCATGTCAACGCCCAGTTCAAAAACGGAGTTTTTGCGAGGTCAATCTGAAGCTGTTGGAGGCCAATTTTTGCTGAAAATTCGAAATTTGGCTGAGAAGCATTTGAAATTGTCCTATTTGGCTACGCGGGAAGGACCTTTTGCCAATTTGGCTACAGTAAATCGCATGATCAAAGACCAATTAGTGCCGAACTCGGACAATGAATTTGTGTTAAGCAACAAAACGATGCCGAACCTGAACTTTGCCGCTATACAAATCGAAATTGAAGGTCTTTTAATTAATTAACTATTTAGTTCATTGAGTAATTCAATTTTCAAAAATTATGGATATAACTTTTATGTTTAGAAAATACAACTTTGGAAATTTTGTTCCAAGCCGATGGAGACGAAGCCCCAGTATTTCAAGAAGAATTTGTCAAGAAAAGAACGGAATTTAAAGCCAATTTTGCCCGAGCATTTCCAATTCCGGTATGCTTTTTTATTTTTTTTTTTTTTGTCTGAAAAATGCTCTACTTTAACATGCTCCAATTTAGAATGGCACTGAACCGGCGTTGATCAAAATGGCTGAATGTGCACTGTCCAACCTACTGGGTGGCATCGGAGTTTGGCACGGCTCTTTGTGGATGCGCAGTGCCGCTTTTAAGCCACCGGGTGCAGCCAAACATTACGGCCCGTTGTCTTTGATCTCCGCCGTGCCGTCGAGGACCGGTTTCCCGCGCGGCTTTCTGTGGGATGAGGGCCACCACAATTTGCTGATCAGCCGCTTTGACCCAAAACTGTCGCTGGACATTGTGGCATCATATTTGGACACGTAAAATTTTAAAATAAAAAATTTTAGAAGAAAAAATTAAAATGATTAAATGACAATTTGGAATACTAAATGAAATTTAATAAAAATTACATGTTTAAATTTTAAAATGATATTTTTTTTTATTCATATTTTATGTTATCTCTTCTTTGGCAAATTTGAGAAATGGACAAAAAATTTTTGTGAATTTAATAATTTTGATAATTTAAAAAATTTAAAGGATGAACATAAACGGATGGATTCCGCGTGAAGTTGCTCTGGGGCCTGAAGCCGAAGCCCGAATCCCAGCCCAATACCTTGTGCAGGATGATGATGTTGCAAATCCGCCAATGTTTTTCAAACTGTTGCAAACATTTGTGTCGGATCCGACGGTAATTTTTAGTCATAAATTAAATTAAAATTCGTAAATTTCTGTTTTGAACTCTAACCCTAACTGAATTTGAATATTTTAAAATTCTTAAATTATGCTGGTTTGAATCCCTAACCCTAACCAAGATTCGAACATTTGAATATATTTACCCACCAATTTCAAGATGTTGGACCGACACGGAGTAGAACTGGCACGACTGTATCCACGAATGAAGACATGGTACATTTGGCTACGGAACATCCAACGTGGCCCCAAGCCGGGCACTTTTCGTTGGAGAGGACGCAATGGCACCACTGATCGGCAATTGAATCCGGACACTTTGGCTAGCGGATTGGACGATTATCCACGCGCTTCACATCCAACCGATGAAGTAAATTTTAATCGCATTTTGCAAAAATAATTATTTACTAAAGGTTATTTGTTATTTAAATCAGACTCAAACACACAAACAGATTCTAGAAAACATTTTTTATTTTGGAAAATTTTTTCTTACATTAGAACAAATATATTAGGTTGAATTTTTGTGTTCAAATTTATTTTGGAAAATGTTTTAAAATTTTATAAAATTCATACAAAGTTTTTTAAACAATTTTACTTAAGAGAAAACATTTTAAACAAACATTGAACAAATATGATCAAACTAATAGATTTTAAATAAATATTTTTTAATTAAAATTAATCCCACCCGAAAACATAGGAATATCACGTGGACTTGCGCTGTTGGATGGCAATCAGCTCCTCGGTGCTGCTCCGTTTGGCCAACCTGGCCAAGGACACGGCATTTATTCCGGCACTTCGGACGGAAGTTGAGCAGTTGAATAATGCACAAACGTTGGACAATTTGCATTGGTCCGAGGAGCGTCAACGTTACTATGATTATGGCCTACACAGTCTATCCGTCAAAATGGTAAACAAATCATTTACATAATCAGTAAAAAAAATCGGATTAAAATAGAAGAAATTATTGTTTTATTGATTTAAACATAAAATATTGGGAGTTTTATTGAGTTTATTTTGATGGGATAAAATTTAAAAAAAATTTTAATGAAGAATTTTTACGGGGTTTTAAATAAAAATCATTATTATTCCTATAAACTAAAATTATTTTTATTGTAATAAATAAATTCGAATTTAATATAAAAAAAGGCATTGCTTTTTGTTAAAAAAGCATTTAAAAATGTTAAAAACTAAATAAAAACAGATCAACGAATCAACGCCGGAGGGCAAAGTGATTTCGGTGAGAAAAGTGATGGAAGAGCCAAAGTACAGACTTGTAACGGATGTGGTCGGATATATGAATCTGTTCCCGATGCTTTTCAAACTATTGCCAGCCAACTCACCAAGACTTGGCCAAATGCTGCGCGACATTGCTGATCCGGAGGTGAGTCTTATATAAGTAAATTAATAAAACATTTGAATTTTATTAGTCTATATACGGGTTTTGATGATTATGTTTTTATATTTTATTTTGTAATTCATTAAAGATTCTGTGGACACCGTTTGGACTGCGTTCTGTCTCCACACAGTCGACCTATTATAATGCCTGGAATGCTGAGAGCACTCCACCACTTTGGCGTCGGACCATCTGGATCAATCTGTAAGCAATTAATTGGTGATTAGAAAATCGTCATGCTTTCTGATCACTGATTGACGGAACAAAAAAACAAAAATTGTTTTTCAGCAATTATTATGCGTTGGGCGCTCTCTTCCATTATGCAAATTTGGACGGTCCAAATCAGCGCCAATGTGCCCAACTGTACAAAGAGCTTCGACAAAACATTGTGGTCAACATGGGCAGGGAGTACCACCGGACCGGCTTCATCTGGGAGCAGTACGACGACGTGGACGGCCGTGGGCATGGCCAACATCCGTTTACTGGATGGTCCGCGCTGGTGGTCAACATTTTGGCAGAAATTTATTAACGGGATACTCAAATGAGAATGAATGATGATATGGTGTCAAATTTCTTGTCAAGCAATCATGTTTTGATTTATTTTATATTTTTGCCTCCCAAAACTTTCATTCTTTAAAGATACCATTTTTTCAAATTTGCATGAATTTGCTGTTTAATATGTACACTTTTGTGATATAATACCTATGTACATTTCAATTTATAATTGTTTTATTTTGTAAATAATGAATAAAAAATCGTTTAAAATTTTGTTAAATATATTGAGAATTTTACCATTTTTTGTTGATCAAATCGCGTCTAGCCTATTTTTTGCTCAAAAATTAAATTAGGTTTTTGGTTCGAATTTTGCGTTCAAAACGACGAAATTGTACACAAAAAAAGTATTTTTGTGCATAATTCACCAAAAACAAAGCTGTAGGAAAATTAACTCTGCTGATCAAAATGTTTAAATTTTTGTTATATTCGTGACAGCGATTTGAAAATACTCCATAAAAGGTGCAAGGGGCACGCACAAGCACAAAAAAAAAAAAAATTAAATAAATATCAATTTGTGCTTTCTTAATGCTTTTTGGTGCACTGATCAGTGCCTTTTTTGATTTGATTTTGCCTATCATTTTGATCAAAAATTTTTGCATAAATTTGCTCGTATTTGTCCGCCATATGCTTCACTGTCCATCGCTTTTCGAACGCTTTGCGGACGCCGGGTCGACTGAGTTTTTACACACTTTTCACTTTTTCAACAGCCTCCGACAGTGTGTTGAAGATCAAACCGCTCACTCCGGGTTCCACCAACTAAAAATTAAATTTCCATTTTAATCCCTAAAAAACGGAATCACAAATTTTTAGATATTTTAACAGCACAAAAACTTAATAAAGAAATTCAGAAAAAACAACCAAAAATAATGGTCTTTATTTGTTTAAGTGCCCGGATCCAGCCCAATATTTTTCGAATCGAACCCTTCATGTTTTTTAAAAATATAGCAAATTGAGGTACCTGAAATTCCAAGCTCTGATTTGGATTTATTTTTTAAATCAGTAAAATCAGCATAAATACCAAATTCAAAACACAATTTGTTTAAAATTACTTAATTCAAACGTGATTATTACTTCTGTTATTGGCCCTGCACGAAGTCCAACCACCGGTGTGCCCATGGACATCGCTTCGATCATTGTCAGTTCAAATGGGTCGTCCTCCTTTTTGGCAAGGATCAGAAGTGCCAGTGCATTACCAAGAAAATCCCTGAAAAAATTTATGAGCATTTTTTGTGCTTTAATGTGTTATAAAATAAATAAAAGTAGTATAAAAATATTAATTTACTTTTTATCCTGCTCCTTGATCTCGCCCAGATACTCGACCAAATTTGCATGCTTTTCCACAAGCGGCTTTATCTCCTTCTGGAAGTACTGCTCCATCTCCTTGGACTGCTGTCCCGTGGCAATCTTTAACGGAATGCCCGCCTCGACAGCAATTTTGATTGCCTGTTCATGGCCCTTTTCTGGCTCCATTCGGCCCAGAAATGCCAAACTGTTTTGCTTTTTGGCATCAAACTTTGGCACAAATTCGTACTGATCTGCCGGAATTCCGGGATATATTTGTCCAATAAAATTGGGATGATTTGGCGCATGCTTTTGCTGATCAACCGTCAGTGCAACAAAAGGAATGTTGTGGAACAGCTCGAACAGGAGTGCCATCTCGTCAAGGTTAAATTTGGACATGTACAAAGTTGTCACGGTTTTGTTCACGAATGCTTCGATGCTGATAAATTAATAAAAAATAAATTTTTAAGTTAATGAAATTGTGATCAATTCTTGAAATTTTTTAAATTCTTTTTTTCCGATAATATTTTTCACTACAGTTTATATGATCGTGAAATTGGTCCGATGAAACCGTTACTCATATAACTAAATCAAAACTGATCAGAAACTTTCGTGTTTATATCATTGAATTTTTAAGTTTTCATTGGTTTCCCTTAAAATTTAAAGAAAGTGGTTTGGTTTAAATCACATCTAGAGATTCAAGTTTACTGATCGATCACTCAATTTACCTGTTCAAGTGTTCGATGGTATGAAAATGGATTATGTCGAAGTCATCCGCGTGCTTTCGGATCTGCTCCAACTGCCATGCAAAAGGCAGCAATGTTTTGTCCTGACCTTCAGCTTTGTTGATAGCCGGTCTGGTAAATAAATTGAAATTAAATTGCTTTTATATTGATTAAAAATTTTATAATTAATAAATAAAAAGTTCTTAAACGCATCTTTAATTGGGAAATAAAATTTTTAATTTTACATTATTAATTTATATAATTTTAAATTAACCATTCTCAAATTTTTAATAAAATATTATGTACAGGTTGGGATGAGAAACAAGCTTGGCAGATGTTTTTGAGCCATACGGAGCAAATAAACTGACCTTAAATTTATTTAAAATTAAATTAATTCCCGATAATTTCCCTTGTTTGATTCTGATCAAAATGAAAGATAAGCATTCATGATCAGCGTTTGTTTATATCTCGAAGTCTCTAACTCATATCTCGAGGCCAACTCTCGTTTCGGTCTCGAGTTTTGGTAAAAAAATTTCCATTAAGTTAGTTGTTGTTTCTCTTCTAAAATTTAGTTAAAGAATTGATTAAAAAATAAAAATGCTAATTTTTAAAATTTTAAATGATTTGCCAATCCAATCTATTAGGTGTTAAAGTTACATCGTGCCCGCGCTTGACCAACTCCTCCGTCAGATGCTGCACATTGCGTGACGCGCCGCCTGCAGTGACTGAACGCATTGGCGGAATACTTTCAAACATTGGTGCCACTTGTGCAATGCGCAGGGAACGCCGTAAAATCTGAAGTTTTAAAATTAATTTTATTTTAATTAAATAATTATTTAGTTTAACTTACTGTTGTTGTTTCGACAAAATTGAAGTGCAACAAAATGATGATTGCAGTTAAAGTAATAATTCTTTGCATTTTAAGCTTTCAAATGAAAAACAAATTTACCGAACTCTTATCATATATATTTTAATAAATTTAAAATTTCAACATTTCTGCTTTTTAGAGTTGGAGTTGCATTTCTTTTTAACTAGGGGTTGTCCCCCAATCTGACCCGAGAATTTGGCCGAGCTTTTTGCCAACTCTCCAATTTCCTAAATTTTGGCGTTTTTTGCCTCGGAACCTTGAAAATCGCAACCCCGTCGTCGGGGGCGCCGCCTCTATTTTTCATTTCTAGATCCGAATTTTTGTGTTTTTTTTAGATTTTCTTGGAAATTTGTTATGCAAAAAGGAAACTAGCATTTGCACAACTTATGCTTTTAATGACTGAATATGTGCACGCCAATTCCCAAAGTTTAAAAATGAAGTATAAAAAAATACGTGCTGCGCAGGCAGTTTACGCAGCTGTAAATGTAACAGATCGATCGAGGTCGCCACCGCTCAAAAGTTTTCTCTCCAAATTAAGTATTTAATTAATAAAAAAAGTCGTAACATTTATTGCAGAATTCTAATCATGTCAATTAGAAATAAAGCGTTTACATTAACGCATTTACACCAAATGAAAGCAACAAACATTGAAATTTGCCAAACCAATCGGAGCTAATAACGCCAATTTATATACATTATAAATATTGCTAAAATTTAATTAAAATGCTTTTGCGCGGTTAGAATTTTTGTAATTTTATTTATTTCTCAATAATATATTCATTCTTATGGTGGACAAAATCATAATAAACGCAAATTATGTAGAAACAAGTTTACTGTGAGAGCGGATGGCGTGAGCAAAGCACCAGCAATTACACGCAAAAACTTCTCATAATGTACGAGCACAGCCCGGGATGGGCAGGGGGGGGGGCGGAGGTTTGCCCAAATTTTTGCGTAAAATATTTAATAATAAAAGTCAACAATCAATGGTAATAAAAAAGGGAATCAACCCGCGCAACGGTCAATTAGAAATAAAGCGTTATTTAGCAAAACGAATCTTCAAAAGGTGGAATATTTTTGTCAATGAAACAATTATAAATTAAAAAATTCATAAATTAAAAATATGAATTAATTTAATCATATTCCCATAATCAATGTAAAAAACTGTTTATTAAAATAATGCACTTTTATTTCAGATGGTGTCTAAATTTCTTCAATTTTCTGCAATAATTTGGATTTTTCAAATCATTGAATTCGTAAAAAGTGATGAAAAACATACAATACACAAGGTATGGCCTATTATTAAAATAAATTTTGAATGCAATCAAATTTTTATGATCCGATCGGGCATCGTCCAATTCGTGTTGCCCAATTTCTTGGCCCATTTTTGGCAATTCCACCAAAGAAAACGGGCGGCACAGAACGCATTGTCTACTTCCTTGTTGAAGAGCTGGTCAAACGTGGTTATAATGTTGGTGGTGTTAAAATGAATATTTTAATTAAGAAATAAAAATAGAGAATTTTAAAGTCCAAAAAACAAAAATTTAAATTTAGGTGTCTCTATTTGCCCCATTTGACTCGAAGACGTCTGCGCATCTGTTCTCAAATTCATTTTTGTAAGATTTCAAAAACGTACGAGCATTTGGCTGAATTTTATTTTTTAAAAACATAAATCTAATTTAGTATTTGTTTACATTCACCAATTTGAAAAATTCAGGGTTCATGGACGAAACCCTTCCCAAAAAATTTCAATTTAAGCCTAATTCAATGTGTGTTAATGCATTAAAAAATGCCAAACTTAAATTTCACTATTCTTAAAGCGATGCTCAACTAAAGGCCAAAGCTCAGTCCATAAAATGGGAAGTGTACTATCTGTGGATGATGGCACAAATTCGACGGAATTTGGACAACTTTGACATTGTTCACATCCATTCGCATGAACTGCTCGGTGCCCTGCATGGACAGTTTGGCAAAACCGTGACAACTTTTCATTGGCCCACATCGGATCGCAATTTGGCACCCTTTTTCGAGGCGTTCACGGACGCACCGCTGGTCTCAATCTCCAACGATCAACGAACGCACACCCCAAAATATCCACACTTTGTTGATACCGTATACCATGGGTTGCCAAAGAATTTGTACAAATTTGTGCCAAAAGTGAGTTTGACATTTTGGGGTTTAAAAAATATCTAAAAAATATAATATTTTTAAGCCGAAAGCAGAAAAGCCATATTTGGCATTTCTCGCGCGTCTGATTGAAGAAAAAGCTCCGGACTGGGCCATTCAGATCGCTGTTCAGTCAAATACCACGCTCAAAATTGCGGCACAGATTTCAAACCAATTATATTGGCAACAAACGGTGGAGCCGATGATTCGTAAACATTCCGATTTGGTGGAATTTATTGGAGAAGTTGATGATCAAGGCAAACAGTAAGAAAAAATGCTAGATTACCTAAACAAATTTTTTACGTAATGCTCATTAGAGCTTAGCTTGTCCAGACCGATACTCCGGAGGCAAATTTTCTGCGAGTCCCTGCCCCAAATCTCTGAAAATTTAGAAACAACTTGCTTCGGGGCTGTACTCTCGAATTCTTTGAGATTTTTAACCTTGAAATTCCAGTAAAAAAGCTGTTTGTTTCCCGTCCCTTAATAATTACAATCAACAATAATAAAAAAATTTGGAAAAAAAGTTTAATTTGCTAAAATTTTAATTTTGGAAAACTCAGATACCAGTCGGAATCCTAGCCTCAAATTGATCCAAAAATCAGGGATTTTTATTAATCAAATTTTAGAGAATTGCTTGGCAATGCGTTGGCATTTATCTTTCCAAGCTCATGGGCAGAGCCGTTCGGTGTGGTGATGATTGAATCAATGGCATGCGGAACGCCGGTGATTGCGCGCAATCGTGGATCAGTGCCTGAGGTGCTTATAGTAATGATCAGTGTTTTCTAGAGCACGGATCGATTGAGATTCTCGATCGAAACCTCGGTCGAGATTTTCGAGATTCTCGACTGAAATCTCGATCTACGAAATTTTACCGAGATTTGGTCGAGATTCTCGATCGAAATCTCGATCTGTCCTCAAGTCCGGGCTCTTGTGTTTTTTCGCGCGGTTCCCGTTCTGTGTGAACGGTGCTGGTTCCGAACACACAATCGATGATTTTCTTATTATTATTTTTGCATAAAATTTATTTTTGAAATTTAAAAATCCTTCTCAGATCATTGAGCCCGGTGTGAGCGGTTTGTTGTTCCAAACAATTGAAGAAGGCGTCGAAGCGGTGAACAAAATTGGGCAAATTGACAGGGCCAAAGTGCGCAAGGCGTTCGATCAGCGATTTACGGTCGAAGCAATGGTCGACGGCTATGAAAGAGTCTATAAAAATTTGATGGATGAAGACAGAAAGAAAAAAGCAAAATTCTGTTAAAAATTAGTGAAAAAAGAAAATATTGTAGCATTATCTAATTACAACTGAATTCAAATTGTGCTTTATTATTTTGTAAATTAAAAAAGCAGTCACTTTTATAAACTTATTTTAATTATTATTAAATTTAACAGTTTTTGTAGATAAATTATTTATTTTATATCCGCTTTCAACTGCATTTTGTGCTGCATTTTCATTCAAAAAAGTAATGTTTTTCAAAATGAAGATATGTTTAGCGAACTATGGCGGAATGCTCAAAAGGTATCATCGGTCAAAAAAAAAATCCAAGAAATTGATCAGCAAAATAATGCCAATCAATGGATTCATTTTGCCAAAAACTGAAGTAAGATGTAACAATTTGATGATCAACCATTAGAAGGGATGAATCCAAAATTTAAAAAAAAAATTATTCCAATTTGGGGATTTAAGCAAGAAATTTTGGCGAATCAACCAATTAAATCGTAACACGTTGAGCATATAAAAGTTGAAGAAGGTTCTGCTGGTGACGAATGCAAATTCAAAAGCATAAATAAAGAAAATAAAACCCATCAAAAAAATAAAATGAACCAAAAAGAAAGATTAGCAAAGTGTATATACAATACGAAAAATGGATTCAAACAGAAATTATTTTTCACAACAACAAATGGAACAAAAAATTACCATTTTTGACGAACAAAGAAAAATGTATGCAAATAAATTTTAATTCTGTTTATTTATAAAAAAATTATTTATTCTGAAAATTAATAAAAATAAATACTTTTTAAAAAGTTGAAAATTTTAACTGTTAAAAATATTAGATAAACATTTTTATACCGAAGCTGAAAAATCCAAATTACAATATTAAACGAAAAAAACCACAAATAAAATAATTTTAGAAAATAAAGCAAAAATAAAAAATGTATTGCGTAACAACCCAACCGTTGATGCAAAGTGTGGGCTTGGAATTATTCAACAAAGAAGAGAATGCCGAAGCATTATGTGTTTGATAACAAAAATATTTGTTTGTTGATTATTTTGGGAAAATTTCTGTTTTTCACTTATTTGTTTTAAGCATGATTTAAATTTCAAAATGTCAAAGCTTTAAATTTCAAAAAATGAATCGATTTATTCAAATTTGATTGATATTAGAATTTTTACGCTTCACTAGGCATTTTCAATCATTTTTTTAATTCTTTAATTTAAACTTAGTAATTAAAATGCAATAAAAACCAAAATTATATTCCTTAAGTTCGTCTCCAATTTCCAAAAATGCGCTCACTAAATTGACATTTCTGCAACAAAGCGTTAATGATGCTCTAACATTTAGTTTTACTTGATCAAAAGGGCCTAAAAATTCATAAAAAAAACTTTTTAAAACTAATTATAAATTATTTTATTGAAATAAACTAAATTAAACAAAAATCATTGCGTTTTTGTTTTATGAAATCAGGGGGGGGGGGGGTCGCAAAAGCTATGATAAACCAGTTCATGGAAAGCCGAATTAATTGCGCCGATAGAGCCATTTTAAAGCTGATGTGTTTATTTGTCCAAAACCAAATCCATTAAGCAAATGATGATTAATGTAGCGTAAATTTACGGAAAAAAACGAAGCCACCGATGAATATTTAGGTCCAAAAATTCGGAAATTTTCTGCATATTTTCTTTTACGTACATTTATTACCCGGGGTAAAAAATTTGAAAATTTATTAAAAAATATTCTTTTAATGGGGGAGCGCATGTGACTAGGGGCAGAAGACGGTAATAAATGCTTGCACTGAATATGCCGCCACCAAAAAACTCTGACCCCCGACACGCCGCCCCCCCCCCCGAATCTCGATCCCGACCCCCGGGCCTCACCACCAATCCTTGACTTAACGCCCCCAAAACCCCAAATTTTTTACCCCCGAAAGGTCATAATATTAAAAAATAAGTCTAAACTAACAAAACAAAAACGGGGAGCAACCCTACGTTGAAAAGTGAAAGCGAAGCTCAATTATTTTAATGCGTATAAAAGTATACTTTGGCATTTTTTGAAAATTTTTTTAAATGACGAAATATACAAAATGACTTACAAATTAGTCAATTTCCTAAAATTGACATGATTCTGGCCGAAAAATGCTGAAATTTTTACGACATAAATCTTAAAATACAATTGCAAATAATTAAATAGATCTTTGTGTATTTAAAATAAACAAAATTTAATCCGATTTAATTTTAGAAGGCATTAAAATGA
Organism: Globodera rostochiensis; assembly: GCA_018350325.1. Lineage (NCBI taxonomy): Eukaryota > Metazoa > Nematoda > Chromadorea > Rhabditida > Heteroderidae > Globodera > Globodera rostochiensis. The sequence continues at coordinate 2,589,202 of JAEVLN010000010.1, forward strand.
CATATTTTTCAAAATGTTTTATACTGATTGTATTGTTAACAAATTTCAATATTGCGTTGAGCAACAACATACATCGAAAGGTTGATGCTTTATTTATTTATTAAAATAATAAATAATAATTTACTCAGAGGCATCTTCACGATAACAGTGTACATTTTGAAGAGGACTATGAAAATGACGTTCTAAATACGTTTCATATTACTTCAGCATCTGTGCCACATGTAAAATAGGACAAATTTTAATTAAATTCAAAAATTTTTGCGAATTAATTTATTTTTAATTAATGAAAATTTATTTACAGCCAACATCATCACCATACAGGAAGAAATTGAAGGTGAAAACTGTTGACGACCACTCTTCTGCTGTCTTGTGTTCTCAAATTGGGTGGAAAAAAATTATGGAAAAGGTAAAATAAAAAATATAATCCAAATTTTATTTTATTATTGAATTTTACTTTCAGAGTATTAAACAAAACGATCCAACTACGTCAATTAATCGAATCCAGACCGCACTTTCGCGGCACCAACGAGACGGCATTTTTATTGTGATGTGCACTTTAGCCACCCAAAGAAATCAAATTACCAAAAAGTTTCAGTTTTATTCAAAAGGTATTTTTATAAATTTTAATCAAGTCAAATATAGTTTTTTTAAATGCTTATTGAAAATATATATATTTATTTGAATGAATTAAATGTATTATTTTTATTTTGTAATTAATTTTTAAATACTTTAAGGACAAAAATCTTGTCAACTGATCAAAGATCAAGTATGGTGCCTGCGATCGGATTAAAATGAACAAGGCGAAGTCTGATAATTAAAAAAAAATATTTGTAAAATAGATCACGAGTAAATAGGTTATTTTTCATTATTGATACTTTGTTTATTTTTGATTGATTAAATAATTTCTGATATTCAAATATTTGTGTTTTTATTTGAGTAAAAATTAATGGTAATAAAATCAATTAAACGTAATTGTTTATTTAGGCATTATTTTTAAAATAAAAAGTTTTGCGATGTCGTTTAATCATAAATTTTGGCATCATTTTGCTTTTATTTAAAAAAAAAAAAAATTCTTAAATTTTACCATATTATCATATAAATACAAATAAAAATAATTTTAAATCAGTTAATGTTGAATAAAAAAAAAATTTTTCGTTTAAATTTTTTTTTTAAATTTGCTTTTGTTTTAAAATTAATTAAATTTACGGTCCCAATAATTAATGCGATTGTGTCACATCCATTATATCTGCGGAACCTGCGCATTTGAGATGGAAAACGCGTAAAATAAATCATTTTTTTTTCTAAGCCTAATGTCTGAGAAAAATGAAAATGATCAAAAAATCCGGCTTTTGGCGAATCGCTAATGGCCGTGCTAATTGATGGATCATATCACTGGGTGGGTCACACTGCGAGGATCACATACCTATTGTATGAATTTGGACACAATGGACGGTGATTTATGGGTCAAATTGCCATTTTCCGATTACCGTTTTAAGCTCTAGTATTAAAAAAAGGCATATTTTTAGCTAAATTAAAAATTTTGTCTCCGGTTATGGAAGTATTTATAACAAAATTTCAAATTATTTAGTTAAAATTTTAAAAAAACTCATGGGTATTTTATTTGACCCTTTTAAGATCAATGCATTTTATTGCGTATAAATGTTTTCAATTAACAAATTTTTTAAATAACGAAAATTGTTTAAAAACTCTTTTTCCATAAATTCTGTAAAACAATAATGATTAAAATATATTTTCATTTACATAAATTAATTTGTTTCAAAAATAAAATAAATCGGGCAGAGCAAATCCACGCGACAAATCTTCTGTCCCCGATTTTATTTTTTGATGGATTCCCCGCCACGCTTTCAAATCCTACCCAATTTGTGCGCTAACAGGTTTTAATGGGGCAGTAAATTTGGGTATAATTGTAGCAAAAAGCACAACCTTTTCATTATCTTTATTATCATTCATTGTCCTTCACTCCTACCTTAAAAAAATAATAGCAATAAATAAAGGCACAAAAAATCATGCATTTTAATTCTTCAAAATATTTAATTTGGTAACATTTATGTTTCTTATACACATATATATAATTAAAAAATTAAAATATTTTTTTTGTTAAAAAGCATATATTTATGTAAAATCGATTACAGTATGCCACAAATAATGAGTACTATCATATTTTCCTTGGCCATTATCACGTTTTTGACAACGGCAAATTGTGCAGATGCAAAGGTTTTGCAAATACTTATTTAATTTATTAAATTTTGTTTTAAGAAAATTCTGAAGGACGGTGATCTAAATTTAGAGATTGATAATGAAGCAATCGATGAACCAAAAATGAATTCAACGAGACAAGTAATAAATATTTTTAATGGTTTAAACCTTAGCTTTAACATTTTTATTTTAGATGATTCAACAGCTTTTCCAACAGCTTCAACAAATACAGCAAAAATTTTTGCTTTTACAAAAAAGTTTATCGCAAGGACATGTTCAAGCTGTTCAGCCAGCTGTTGATCAGAAGCTGAACACAAAGCAAACAAACAGCTCAGTTCCGGAAAGGAAAAGCAATGCAAATGTCAAAGCACATATTAAGGTTTTAATTTTTTGTTAAAAATAATAAATTTTATTGATTTAATTATAGCAATTACGTGACCGATTAGCAGCACCTGCCCGTATCAATGAACAAGTAATTTATAACAAAAATTAACCTTTTTATTAACATTTTTAAATTTAAGTTTCGAAAATTGGCACGTGTCAAAGACCAGGTAAATAAATTAAATTAAAAACGATTTTGTTCAATATTAAAAAAATAAATTATTTAAGCCACAAACACATGTTCCTGCACCGTCGTTTGACAAAGTTAGCAAAAAACGTTCCATTAATGTGATTTTAAATAATTAATTAAATTGATTTTTTTTTTTACATATAAACACTGCACCTAATATTACGATTTTGTCAAATAAAATAATTTTTATAGACAGTTAAAGAAGTTTCTCATGTGCGACCAGTGGTATTATAAATTTTAAATTATTTATTTAATAGATTTCTTTTATAGCCAGTAGCAAAACCTATGCCGCTTATTCAACCGTCAAATCAAGTATGTAAATAATTATTTATGTTAAATTACTATAAAAATTTTAGAGTAAAAAAATTAAAATTAAAAATCAATGTATTATGTCTGACCCTGTATATAATAATATTAAGTACAAATCAAAAATTAATTCAATTATTTTTATTTTATAGCCACAACAGTTGCCGTTAGCATTTGTACGTTTTAAAAATAAATGTTAAAGTTTTAATTATTTCCAAATATACATTTGTTAAAGACACATCAACCTTGGCTGGACCGAACCTATAATCAGGTCAATTGAAATTGTTTGTTCATTATGAAAATATTTATATACTGGAAAAATATATAAATTCTTTTAAAGAATTCGTTATTTTTAACCATTTAATGGAGCTAATTAATATAATGTTTTAAATTTTAATACAAATTTTACATTATTTGTAGACACAACCAACTGCCCATATTGTTGACAAAGAAACTCCATTGAGCAACAATTCAAGTGCCGCTGTAAAGTGTCCAAAAGTTGAATGGCATAAAATAATGGAAAGGGTTCGAAATTGTTTAAAATTAACAAAAATATTAATTGAATTAATAGAAAATTTAATTAGAATTAACTATTTAAATTTGGGAAAATTTGAAAATTGTTTTAAAATTATATTAATGATTAATTTTTACTTTTTAAATTATCTGACACATATTATTATTGATATAAATGAATATGGATTTTTTTCATAAAAAAAAAAACAATTCTCAAAGGCTATTAAATCGGACGACCCGAACACATCAATCAAGCAAATCCAAGCTGAGCTTTCGCGCACTGAACATGGAATTTTTGTCGTCATGTGCTCATTGTCCAATCAGCGTGAACAGTTTACCAAAAATTTAAAGTTGAAAGGTTAGTCTTCCGATTAGCAGTAACAGAGGGGTGATTAGAGTATTTTTAAGATTTCTTTCTTATTGATTTTGATCGGAAATTATAAGAAAAACATGGAAGTTTTGGTTAGCTGATCATAAAGAAAACATTTTATGGGAATAAGAAAACTCAAGTTCACTTTCTCGATCTGTCTAAGCTTGACGCTGTATCATATTTATATATTCATTGTGAATCAAAAAAAAAATTAAATTATTTATTTTGTGTCTAATTTAGGTGACGACTTTTGCCAACTGATCAAAGACAATGTTTGGTGTCATGCCGCTGGCCTTAGCCTGAAGAACAGTGCATCCATTCAAATTGGACGCTAAAATTAAAAGAAATCACAGTTCTTATCCAATCAATTCTCTGTTTTACATTATTACCCAATGCCTTTAAATTGCATTTTTTAAGAATAAAAAATGAAGAAATTATTTTTTTTATAAAAGCTAAATTACCGTATTTCCTAAAATAAAGCCCCCCCCCCTAAATTAGAGCCCCCCCCCCCCCCTAAAATAGAGCCCCTCCTTTTTTGGGGGGGGGGGGGGGGGGTTGAACAATAAAGCCCACGGAGGCGCTATTTTAGGAAATACGAAGGACAAATTAAATACATAAATCTTTAAATAATGACAAAAAAAAAACAAATAATTTTAAATAGGAATTGATTATTTTCAAAAAATTTTTCTGCCAGCACTTCCTCCAATTTTCCACTTTTTGAGGTCATCAGTGTACAACTTCCATCGTAACCGAATTGAGACCATCTACGTCAGTCTCTGACGTTTTTGGCATTGGCACCGTCACTTCAGCCAACTTGAAGTAAACGGAAGATCCAAGGCCGTAAACCTTGATTAAAGGATTGCCCATTTAAAATTAATTAAAAAATTTATTTTTGGGTGCATGGCAAAATGTTTTTTATTTGATTATGAATAAAAATTCTTTTGCCTCGCATAATTATATTTTTTTAATTTGATAATGTCGCCATTAAAAATCATTTTTACATTATGAATACTTTCGGCACCTTAACGAGCTCTCCAACATTAGCTTCTTGTAGAAGCGCCGAATTCATCTTGTCAAAAACCTAAACGATAATATAAATTTTAAATTATTACTTAATTTGTTAAACTATTTAAAACAATATTACTCAAGTTTCTAAAAACCCAAAATTTGAGTTTTAGCAATAATTGATCAGTGGGATGATCCCCTCCCCACTCTGGCGGTTGTGATGAATGATCGCCCACATTTCCCCCGCGTAACATCCCAGGGGTTTTTCATCACATTTGTTGTTCGCCCAATGTTCGTCACTCTCCCGTTACACCCAATTCAGGGCTAATTATTAATGTATCCCGCCCAAAACCGCAACATTTCCCCTCAAAAGTGCCATCCATCCAACCCGTTTTACTATCAAAATTCCCCCCCCCTTTTTTCGAACATTTATTCACTATAAACTCCTCCGCCCCCACGACCAAACTCATTGTCCTGTGATGTGATTCTGACCCTCGGGCATTTCTTTATGCCCTCGAGCTGACCTCCTTTCTCACCCGAACCAAAATTGGCACTCACTTTGATCTCACTGATCAACTCCCTCCCGGTTTCCCCCTTGTGATCGGACCCCCGCATTTCCTTTGATTTAGCCTTCCCGTAAACATTTTGTCTAAATTTGTGTGTCTTATTTGCCCTTTGCCCCGTGCCCGCCGCCCCCGTTTCCCGACGTCCTCCCCTCACAATCTTTTGTTTGTGAACCTTGTTGAAATATATTGTTTACTCAACTCTAACGGTATTAATATTGTTTTATTTTGTTCAATTGAGAAAAGTTATTAAACTCCAAACTTTGTAATGGATCAGTTAGGTTGACTCACAACAAATAATAAATTGTAAAAAGCCATGTGATGAAAGCAATTCTTTTTTGTTTTAGTTTCAACTGTTAGATTTTTGAAAATTTTGAATTATCGGAATCTCAACAAATTAAACCAACCGATGCGGCGTTGTTGCCAACATTGAAATTGGCCATGATGTAGCTCAAAATTGCTCCCTTGCTGGATCCCTTTTGGCTATTCAGCGAAGTAATTGCCTCCTTGATCATCTTAAATTTAAAAATGTTTAATTTTTTTTAAATTTAAATTAGAGTTTTTTTTTGAGCAACAAAATCACTTCAATATATGGTGGAAAGCTTGCGAATGTCAGCTTTTGCTCCACCACTGTCACAGACTTAGGCCACGTCGCATTTGTCTTCATTGGAACTTTTGTCGTAGAAGTTTCCAAGTCGGCCCTTTTCTTCGTAGCCTTAAATTATTTTATTCACAATTAATCTATTTTTGCTAATACCGTAGTCAAATTTCTTTTACACTTTTGTACTCTTTTTAGCCAATACCGTAGATGCGTTAAACTCGTCCATTGTCACATTGGCCAATGTCGAGTTGACCGCCTCCGATGTATCATTGACCGATACAGTAGTCAAATTGACCGTCTCCGAAGTCTCATTGATCGATGATGCTGTAGTCGCATTGACCGATACTGTAGTCGAATTGATTGCCTCCGAAGTCTCATTTACCGATGATGCCGTAGTCGCATTGGATACCGTAGTCGAATTGACCGCCTCCGAAATCTCATTGACCGATGATGTTGTAGTCGCAATGGGTACCGTAGTCGAATTGACTGCCTTCGAAGTCTCATTGACCGATGATGCTGTAGTCGCATTGACCGATACTGTAGTCGAATTGACCGCCTCGATAGTATCATTGACCGATGATGCCGTAGTCGCATTAACCGATACTGTAGTCATGACCGACTCCGTAGTCTCAACCGTAGTCGAATTGATCGATGATGCCGTAGTTGAAGGGACCGTTTCCGTAGTCTCATTGACGAAAGCCGTTGTTAAGTTTACAGCTTCCGTAGTCTCATTGACCGATACCGTAATCGAATAGACCGCCTTCGTGGTCTCTTTGGTCAATACTATAGTTGAGTTGACACCTTCCACAGTCTCATTGGCTGATACCGTAGACGTGTAAATTTTCTGTACCGTAGTCAGGTTTATCACATCCGCGGTCTTGGTGGCCGAAGATTCGACAGTAACCGTGCTGCTCGTTTCCTTATGTTGCGCTACCGTAGTTTCTGTCATATTGCCAGCATCCCCGGCTCCTTTGGTCTCGCCTATATTTGAATGTGTAAAATCGATTGAAAATGACATTAAACATACCGTACCCAAGGTTGGCATACAATACGATCAAAATAATAATGAAAATAGTTAATTTCATTAGGACAATAAATTGCCTAAATAACAAATAACATTAAATTTGAGTCTAAATAATTTGCATTTCGAGGGTCTAAAATACCGAGATTTTGAATTTTCGGGTTTTCTTAGTGATAAAGAATCAATCTGTAAATTTTTTCGAGATTTGGGATCGAGATCTCAATTGGTCCTCAAGTCTGGGCTCTACTTGAAAGGACGGACGTGTCGTTTTAACATCTGATAAATAAATTCCCTTATTCAAAATGATTTTTTTTTGAATTGCGATTAAAACAAACTTTTTTATTAAAAGTCATCGATTAACGAATGGACTGGAAAAATAAAATGGCTGACTGAAATAAAAACTCGTTGGTCAGGCAAAAAGCTGCCTGCAAAATGATTCATCAGATTCATTGGCGATAAAATCTAACGAAACTCTTTGTGTGCGTAAACTTTGATGTCATCATTGGTTAAAGGTTTTATCGAATAATTCAGGCAATAAAGCTAAACAATAAATTAAAGGAAAACAATTAACGGAAACCAAATCTTTTTTCAAATCAGGGCTCGTATTCGTCCTTGAATGGCAAGGACAGTCCTCGAAAATGGATCCTCGATCTTAAAAATTGAAAATGTCCTTATTTCAAGATTGTCCTTGAAAATGAGGGTTTGGCGTGAGTGTTGAATATATTTGGGATTTTATCATGTTTTGGCATTGTGAATATTCAAAATTTCAATAGAAAAAGGCCTTTTTATCAAAAATGCGCCCTCTCAAAACATTGGATCTCTTGTTCATTTTTACGTTAATTTTGGAGAAAATTTCTATTTTGGGGTTTTGCTTAAAAAAACTCTAATTACAAAGTTTTCAGATGCTTTTTGTGAATACATTGCTAATTTGCTGTTTCCTCATCCTTTACGAGGCTGATGCAACATATAATGCAGAATCGGCAAAACGTCAGGTATTTAAGCTTAGCATTTAATTTTAAAAAATAATAAAAATTTAAAAAAATTTAAAAAAATTAAACAAAAATTTCTTCCCAAATTTAGTGCAGCTGTGCCGAACAAACGGAATGTTTTGTGGCGATAAAAGATGAAACGGAAAAATGCTTTGATGGGGCATACGGAACGGTGTATGATGAATTAAAAAAGGTAAAAAAATTAATTTGCATTTTATTGGGTTTTATTAAAATTTTGAGCATGCTTTTAGTATGGGAACCCAAACAAAATGAAGCCGTGCTTTGACAAATTCACAAATTTTGTCAAAAAATGGATAAACTGTGTGAATGAAAACCTGATAAAAGATAAAAGGTAAAATAGGAAATTATGTTTTTTTATTAATTTATTTATTTTAAGCTGTTTGCCACATAAAAAGGATGTAAAAATTCCATCAAAAGATTTTTTGACTATCTATGTGAATGAACTGCGCGAGAATGTTGATAAACGGATGAATTATCTTTTTGGTATGGTCTATTTTATACACAATATTTTTAAATTCAAAAAAATTGCTAAAAACAAATATATGTAAATCATTTAATTAATATAAAATATTTAAATCATTTGAAAACTTTAATAAAATCGTTTATAAACAAATAGATTAAATTTCAAAGTCTCGGTCGAGGAAGTTGCGAGATCTTAAATTGCAACGCATAATTACGCAATTAACATAGGTCTTAGCAAACATCCGCTTGTGAAATTGGACGAAAAATGGCACAATTCTGCGACGCACTGCTTGTTTGACAAAGTTCCAAAGCTGAGCTGTTTTAACAATGTTAAGTAAATAAATATATTTTTATTGTTTTTATATTATTTTTTGTTGAGTTGTGTACCCAAAGGCGCTGAAACGGAAATTCAAAAAGCCATCACAAACTGCTTCAAAGAGGTGAATGTGGTTGAAGTTCAACAAACGCGCTGTAAATGCATGAAAGACAATTGTGAAAGGTAAAAGATTTGTTTAAAGCCTAAAATGTTTTATTTTAATATATATTTTTATATCGTTAATTTATTTTATTTTCAGCGACGGTCTTAACAGTGTCTGTGAGAAGCTCGAACACATAACGTTGCCAGAATTGTGATTTTAAAGTTCGGCGTTGGCAAAAGTTTTGCTTTTCAAAATTGTTAAATGGAAGACAACAATTTAGAAAATAATTGTTTGGTTATTATTTTGTTGAGAGATTTGTAACCAAAATTTTTAAATACGGTAATTAAAGTTTTTGGGAATGGGAAGAAAATCTAAAATAAAAATTTGGAAATCATAGGGTCACCCCTATAATTTGACAAACCCCGGTTTCGGTTTTTGCTAACCGGGCATTGACCCTAAAATCGAAACCGAAAACCGGAGGTCGCAAAAGCGGCCTGACCGAAAACCGGGACCGCCTAAAAAATTTTATTGGTTTTTATTAAAATTTTGAGCATGCTTTTAGTATGGGAACCCAAACAAAATGAAGCCGTGCTTTGACAAATTCACAAATTTTGTCAAAAAATGGATAAACTGTGTGAATGAAAACCTGATAAAAGATAAAAGGTAAAATAGGAAATTGTTTTTTTATTAATTTATTTATTTTAAGCTGTTTGCCACATAAAAAGGATGTAAAAATTCCATCAAAAGATTTTTTGACTATCTATGTGAATGGAGTATGTTGATAAACGGATGAATTATCTTTTTGGTATAGTCTATTTTATACACAATATTTTTAAATTCAAAAAAAATTTAATTAATTAAAAATAAGATACAAAATATTCAAATTATTTGCTTTTGTTTTAAATGTTTAAAAAATACAATTTAAAATTTAAAAAAAAATCGATGTTTATGTGGTTGATGGCATATTTCTTTATAAATTTTTGTATCTCCTTTTCACGTGAAAACAAGGTAACATTTTGCGGTGAATTTGATCAATATGAGTTAAATTTTTGCCTAATATTAAAGCAAAAAAAAAGAATAAATGCGCAATTCTTTCTTATTAATTTTTTTATATAAACAATATTTAAATAAAATTTGAGAAAAACAACTGAAAATGTTATTCAAAATGCACAAAACTGCAATATTAATTATTTTTTTAATAAATTTTTGCAATGCAATGCAAACTTCGCACAGTTTGAAAACTTCAATAAATTTAACAAATAAAATAAATAGTCCGTCAACATCCGGTTTGTGGCTATTTATTATGGAAGCTTGAGAGTCTCGAGTCCCGAAACGAACTTCGGGTTTATTCTCGGGGTTCTAATCTTGAAAACCGAGACTTTTTACACCCCTAAAGATGTCGTTTTGGACTAAATTTAGAATCTAACGTGAAGAAGATTTAAAATTTTTAAAGACATTTTGCAATTTTTAAATATCATTCATTACATTTTTTAATCACTATTATTAAAATTAATTTTATATATTAAGAATGATTTAAAAAGCTTCTTTCTATTAAAAACCATTTAGGAATGGCTGAAAATGTTGTCATCCCATCAGGATCAGTAAAAATCAGACAAGGCTCAAAATTTTGTAATTTAAAACAAAAATTTTTAATAAAATTCAAACTTTTTTAGGTGATATGAAATTTTCAAGAAAATTGCAACGTTTTCTTCCAATAATGGCGTCCAGTGACGGAAGCACAAACAAAATTCCTAGTGGAGCAATACCAAATCGATTTAGCTATGAAAATCAATTAAAAATTATGCTGGAAAATCAAAAGAATTATAAACGCATCAATGCAAAAATATCGTTTACAATTTACAGAAAAAAGCAAATAAACTTTGTAAAATGTTATAATTTTATAATAAACAAATTTATAAAAATTCCCTATTAATAATTTCTACATTCAATTTTTAAATAAAATTTTTAATGTGACATATTTTCAGCAATTTATTTTTTAATGGTTAAAAATATTGCTATTTTGTATCATTTTAAATTAATAAAAATTATAACTAAACTTTATCACGCAAAAATTGTTAAAAATTAAGCCAGACGATATTTATTCATTTTTTGCATTACGCGCAGCAATAAAGAAAATCAAAACATTAAAAAGTAAGAATCAAAATGAAGCGGAATATGTTCTTCAAATTGTGACAGCAATGAGAGATTCGATTAAAGAGATAAATTCTTATGCGAATAAAACGGTAATTAATAACATTTAAATTTATTTAATTTTTTTTTAATATTGTAAAAAGAGATTATGCTTTTTGTTGGCTTCAAGCCGGGCACAACTGTTTTGCGACTGTTTGTCCATGCCTTGGGGGCTTTTTATTAAATATTATTCATTTTTTGATGGGTAATTTAATAACTTTTAAAGGCATCAACTGCCATAGTGAATGAACAGCTGCGTTTCATCGGACTGGTTCTTGGCCACCTGCTTTTTCGCGAAAATCCAATTTTTAATGTGGCAAACAATGAATTTTCATTTACTGCCAGAATTGAGCCGGACATCGATGCCGTCAACCTCAGCGCCTGCGGCATGTTGGTCATCCAGTTTGATGAAGAACTTAAGGCACAGTTGAATGGGGAAAATTTGGTAAACAGCGAAATATTTCAAAATGAGAATGATGACTCATTTTGTGAATTTTTCGAAAATTTGAATAAAAAAGTTGCGCGAGGACAGCTTGAACCTGGCGAGTCGGAAAAATGGGTCGAACTCAACCAAAAAGAGCTTCTGTTTGCTAAGTATGGTCCCGAAATTCCATACTACACTTCATTTATGCGGGCTTTCATTGTGTTTGGCAAAGAAGCACCAAAACTAATTCTTCTGTTCAGGGCAAGAAATATTTCAGTTTTATTAATCTATAAAATGTTTATTTAACGATAGCAAAAATTCAAAAAAAAAATTGGAAAATTTTTTAGTATGCACCTATTCTCTGTCTTAATATTAAAAATAAAATTAATATTAAAACCTTTTTATTAAAATAATTCAGGCTTTGTTAAGCGGGTGCGTTGACGAAACTCAATTAGATGAATATTTAAACGCTTATTTTAAATCAAAAAGAACAAAATTGGCGACAAATTGCGAACAATGCCAAATTCTTGAACAACAATTGATAAGCATATCAAAGCGTTATGGACTATAATTGTTTTTTGACCTAACCATTTAGTTGAATTTTACAATAATTATTATTAGCGATATAATGTTTTATTTAAATAAAGTAGAATGCTGTGCAAATACTTACACAATTTACTATTTTTAATTTTCATTAATATTTTTAATTTTATACAAAAAAAAGTTGAGAAATTTTATTTTTATAATAAACGCAAAAGTGTTAATCAAAATATAAACAATCTGATCACTTATCAGAATGGCGATCAACACAGCTTTAGACACCACAATGGCCCACTGAACCATCCAGTTTTGTCCTGAGTTGGCGCCTCATCACGGCACTTTGGCTTGTCCCTTGGACAAAGTGTCGTCGAGCCGTACAAACTCTTGCAATTTTGATTAACAATTGGCAGTTTGCCAAGAATGCTTCCAACAATTGGTGTTTGGTCAAGACAGACGGACCCTAAACTTTTTGTTTAAATAAAAAGCAAAATTTTAATTATTTTTAAAAATTGTTTATTAAAATTTTAATAACAAAATTACCTACCTTGGCCAGAATAGAAATTCAGCACAATTTTGTCAGGTGTTACTTGAGCCTGGATAAAGCCTCCGGTTGTCCAGCTTAACAGCTCCTCCGCGCCAGCGATGTTCAGCCACCAATGAGCGGAAGGAAAACTAAAAAATTAAATTATTCAAAAAGCATTTTAAATAAAATTATTAATTAATTAAAACACGTGTCTTTTCAAACTCTTAAAAAATATTCTTATTTGAAATTCAAATGTTTAAATTAGATAATTTCTTACTGTAAAAGGACTTTGGCTTTTCCTTTCATTTCGTCTGCCGTTTTTTTGAATTCTTCCCAGTGCTCTTGACTTCGATCCGTCGCTGCACCAGCGCCAGAAATGATGTAATCGAACGTGTTGCCGTCCGACTGGGTCAACTGCAGATGCTGCAGGTTATGGTCATGACCGCTCAAATAAGCCTTAAAATATGAATTTTCAAAGAATTTTTTTCTCTTGGAAAATTTTTTGTAGTTATAATGGCTTTTTAAATTGCTTACCGTGACTTTATTTTTGCGCATCAGTTGATCCATTTCGGTAAGGCAATTGTTGTAGAAGCCATGCTTGCCGACAGGAATACATCGGGTAATGGCCAACAACAAATAAATAATTGGCACTTCAAAGTAAAAATGTAAAATAAATATTTTTTTTTAAGTTGGTTCATCTACTTGGACTGCTCGATGGATTGCTTCATCCAGTCGTCCTGTTCCTTGGCGAATTTGTCCTTGCCCGGCAATGGCTCCTTTGGGTTCTTGTTGGACTCGTGAAAGATCCAAGCCAAATAACTGTCACTTTTGATGTCCTCCGTCTCACCGCATTTCAAAATCTAAGAAAACAAAAATTCTTAATGAAATTAAAACAAAAATTCCAAACTTTTTAACTTTTTGATTTTTTTAAAACAAATTTGATAGAAATTCATAGATTTGTTAGCGTCCAATTTGAATTACTATTTTGCCATTACCGTATCAATCATCAGAAATTCCACCACCGTATTTTTCTTGTTTTTGCTGGTAGAACCAAACTCGTATTTGACCTTATACCATGGTTTGTTCTCGCTCTCAGCGGGAAATGTCCTGAATTTATTATCCAATATTATCAAAAAAACTTTTATTATGTTTCCCGGCATCCAATTTTATCAAAAAAAACTTTTATGGCGAAAATAATTTTTCTAAAATGATTCCCGGCCAATCACCATGTATTCTACAAAAAAATTGGCCACTTTTGTTTTTGAATTTGATATTAAATTTTTTTTAAATCTCGCCATCTGCTGCTGCCAGTCCGCTGTGTGTAATCAATTTGTGCCTGGGCACTGCCGTGCCGATCATGGTTGCCAAGAATTGGATACCACGGCACATCGAGCAACGGCTTGTCGTAAACGTTTTCAAAAGTTGACTGAAAAATTTTTCGGCTTTTTTTAGTCTAAAATATGTGTACTTCAAATCTGCCATCCTTCACTTCCCGGACTCCATTCCAATAAAAGTTGTCCCCTAAAATTAAAATGTTGTTAAATTTTATTTAAAATTGAATATATTAATCCTTACCAAGGTTGACAACAAATTGTGGCTGCTCATCTTTGGCCAATATTTTCATTGCGGCTGCAACGCTTCGTTGTGCATGCGTTGTGTATGGATTCACCGGTTGCCACATTGAGCTGCCTAAAGTAAAAAATATTTTAAAAAAAATTTTTTAAATCTAAAAAGCAAACAAATTTTGCCCGGGTAAAATTGACTACATTCTCAAGGTACAAAAATTTTTTCAAAATGTGAAAATCTAAGATTTTTTTTTGGAATTGATTTAAAATATTTTTGTACAAATTAATTTTAAATTGGTTAATTTTAAAGGGCTCCTCTGATTTAAGAGCTGATCAAAAAATGACTAAATTTTCTAAATCATTACCACAACAAAGAAATCTAAGAGCAAATTAAACACATAGCCCAGTTAAAAATGAGAATTAATATTTTAAATAAAAAATATTAGCATTTATTTTTGTTGAAACCGTTTGGGTATAATTAGTAATAGAAAAGGAAAACTGAGAGAGCAAATTAATCAAATTGACCCTTTTAAGAATGGGAATATCATTTTTTGAGTTAAAATATTCCATTATTTTAAAAACATTTTTTGTTGAAACAGTTTAAGAATGATTAATGATAATATACAGGGGTGTGCACGGATACTAATTTTAGTATCCGTATTCGTCCGTCCTCAAAATCTCATATCCGTTATCCGTCCGTATCCGTGACCTTCCAAAATCCCATATCCGGATATCCGCGGATAGACAACGGATATATCCGGATAAGTGGATTTTTCATATCCGTTATCCGCCCGTATCCGGATATATGCGCGGATATCCGGATATCCGGATATCCGTGCACACGCCTGATAAAATATATTAAAGTGATCATCGACCTCCCATGTCGCCGATGATGAAGAAGGTCAGTTTGTCCAGCTTGTCAAAGTTGCTCTTTCTGCACGTCTCCGGGTTGTAATTGGGGTCAACATTTGGACCTTTGGAGCACATTACGCGCACTTCCCACTGGGGGAACTGGAAAAGGCCTGCCTTGTCATTGGGCAACATTCGATGCCGACTCGAAGAATTTGTTGTGCCATCTTTGGCCAAGCAAAATGTTGTGGCCAAATACAACAAAGACAGTTGTTGGATCAACAGCAGCATAAGAATCTTTTTTTTTGTAAGCGGTAAAAATTATTTTGATCAATTTGCATATTTGGTAGACAATTGTTGGTTGGTAAAATAATTTTGAATAGTTTAGATCGCAATTTTTGATTTGTTTTTCAAATTACTAGAGACTAGCAAACAAGATTTTTCGGAATTGAGATGGGATCAAGGCAATCTCGACCCAATCGCTCGGGAGTTCGACAAATCTTGCCCTCCGGCAATCCGAATTCAAAAAAGGTTTGGTCGGGATCTTGATTTCGGAATCCCGAATTCAAGCCCATGGAATCACGAGAAAATTCGACGGGAGCCCGATTTTTTGATCAAATTGATGCAAAGCTTGCTTTATTATCCTAAAATAAAATTGTTTTTAATTAAAATTTAACTTCAGCAAGGCTTCAAAGAATGAATGGCAAGTCAAAAACATTAAAAATAAATTTTTGTTTTTTCCTCAAGGTTAACCAAACAAACTATTGGTGGTGCAAAACAAAATCAAGATAATTTCCACAAAAATTATTGCCCGTATCGATGATGATCGTGTTCGCTTAATAGTTAGCACTTTTTCACAAAAATATTTTTTGGAACCTGTTTCACAAAATTCCTCTACTCGCCCTTCAAATAATTAAAGTACGTGGTGTGTCTATCAAATGGTTACCGATTCAGTGAATTGATAGCATTTTCGCTGGAGGGGTTGTTTGTTTAGTTCACGATGAGAGAGTTTCATTAATAAAGGCATTCGATGCGCAAAACAATTTTTTTGTAATGCCAATCCCAAAAAGAGCATTTGCATTTAGATCAGGATCAGGCTTTACAACGATTAAAAATCCTGTTTTCATGATATCCTGATCATGGTGCTCCGACAATTTATTCTGAAATTATTTTTTGCCATTTATAAAAACAAAATTCGTTGTTCTATTTTTAAATAGCTTGAGTGTCAGGATTTTTTTAAAATATTTTTTTACATTTTTTTTGCAAATTTTACTTGAGTTTAAATATTTGTCGAAAATGTTTAAAATCAATTTAAATATTTTTTACGAGAACAAGCCCTAGCTGTTGCAAAGAATTGACAAAGTATTCAAAGCGAACTGATTCCATTTTTTATTTGGTAACAAAAGTTTATTAGTCACATATAAAACAAATTTTAACTTGTATGATAAATTGTATTTACTAGCATTTGTTAATATGATTAACAATTAAGAGGAAATTTAAATTTAATAATTAGTCAAAAAAAAGTTCAAATTAAAGTGCAATGTCTTCAGTCTTCCGATTTCCATCTCCGACATCAAAATTGTTTTCATATTTTTTTACAAATAAATAGGCACGAAGGACGATGGAGTACAGCCAAATATTCAGGACCATGCCCAAAATAAAAACAAGCACATAATATGCAATAAGAATTTCGACCGTTTTTGTTGCGCGCTGAGTCTCGTTGAATTCATCTTAAAATAATATTAAAAATTTATTGCTTTTAAAAATTGAATTAAACAATAAATATATATATAATTTTTTATTTAAAATACTTTGTGTTCGATTTAATACAAGCTCCTTTTGCGCGTTTGTCAAATTCAACGAGTTTATTGATGTACACAATCGCTCATCCGATCCATCGTCGCAATCATTTTTGCCGTTGCATTGCCAAACCTTGTGAATGCATTGGCCATTCAAACAGCTAAAATGGGCAAATTTAAAAGAAAAATGTTAAGAAAAAAATTACTTTTTCTAAAAAAGCATACCTAGATAGGTATTCTAAATAATATTCAGTTTAAAATTATTTTTTAAACATTAACATCTATTAAATGAAATCTTTACGATTTAATTGTTTTTGTATTTTTAAAACTTTTTAATCGTTACATAAAATCAGTTTCACTGTTGCAAATGCGATGATTTGTTTCATTCATTTTAAACGGAGGTAAAGTGGCCATTAGAGCAATATGATGCTTTGCTGAAAGTTATGAAAAATGATTTTTATTGCATAAAAAATAAACTTTTACCTTGAATTAACCCTACGGACCCAATTATTCCTATAAATATTGAGTAAACAATGCCAATACCCTAAATGTAATTAAATTAAACGGTATTTAAATTAATTAAATTAACATACTAAAAAGATAAGCATTGGCAAATACATTTGATACGTTCGTTTCCCACGCATTTGGCCAACAATTATTGGAATGCCAGTGAAGCACGACAAAACACTCTAAGAAAATTAATTAAATAATACTTATTTTAAAACAATAATTTACAAAAATTGAATCAGTTGAGTACAACAATGAGCGCGACAAATATATGATCGCAAATGGTAAACCAAGGATGCCAAATGCCACATAAATCCATGCGATGATGTGAGCACCCTTAAAAAAGCGTTTTTTAATATGTAAATTTTATTTCATTACAACAAAAAAGCCAAATTACATTTAAATCAAAGTTTTATATGTGGACAACAAACGGTCCGACTCAAAAAAGGTCTTTGTTCAAAATGCCTCCTAACGGAAAATCGTTCAAATTAGAGATCGGACCGAAAAGAAATTTGGCTCGACCGAGATTTTTCGAGATTAATCGAGTTCTCGATCGATCCTCAAGTCCGATCTCTAGTTCAAATGTCCCCCGACGGATAGTTCAAAATGTCCCCAAAAATTTGTCGGTGGAACTTTGTCCTTGGGACCATTTGTTCGAGTTTGCATTAGGGGACAATATTTTTTCATTAGGAAACATTTTTGTCCATAACTTTTGATAGCATGCCAATATGGAATTAAAATATAAATTTAATTTTTTTACTTTTGTCACATGACAGCCGCAACAGCAAGTCCACTTGTCTGAGCAACATTTGACACACATTTTAATTGACTTATCTTAAATAATAAAATTAATTAAAAATAAAATAAAAAAATGTGAAAGTGTATTTATTTCATTGTTTTTAAACCAACTTTTTTTACCATAAATTTGGTACCTTTTTCGCCAAATGTCAGGCGTTGAATCAAATCTATCAAATACACATTTAACTAATTAAATCAAGTGACTGTCAACACCGGTGTCGGCGATGGAAAAAAATAAATCACCCAAAACAAAATTAATTCTTCATTACATTATCTATTTAATTTTGTAAAAATGTTTGGCTTAATTTACACTCAAAAAAAGAAGTCCATTATTTGATGGACGAGAAGCCATTGTGGTGCCATTTGTGGTCTTAATTTTTGGCATAATCGGCTATGAAAAGCATCATTTAAAAAATAATTTTACCAAATCCTATTAAGATAGCGTATTTTTCTCCGAAAACGTTTTAATAACTGGCATGAATTCAATAATGTTTTACAAAAATTCATCAAGATTCGACCATTAATGGCAAAATTTGAAAAAAAACAAAAAATTGGAAATTGTTCGAATTCAGGCCCGGGGTCGGAATGGCACCGGAGAAGGGCGTTGACATTGCCATTGAATTTGCGCTAAAATCTGACATAAAATTAAAAATTGCGGCACAACTTGTGGAGGTGCACAAACATTCGATTCGTATTGCCAAAAACAAATTGAACCTCCCATAGAATTGAACAAAAATTTGGTGGAGTATATTGGGGAAATTGGCGGCAATGAAAAGGAGTTCGTTTAAACTATTTATTTTTTTAATTTTAAAACAATTTAATTTTTATATTTGGAATTTTAGCCGGTTTTATAATTTTTTAATTATTTCGTTTTTATGAGTGAAAAATTTATTATCAAAACCTACGGCTATAATATTAAAAAGAGGGATGAGAATTTATTTGGAATTAGTCTTTGCCAAATCCAGTTAAAAATTGAACCAAACGGATATCGTTAGCTCGAAAAAATGAGTTTGAATAAAACGCAAAAGTTTATTTAAAAATTTTCACTGAATGTTTTAAATTTGTTTAATTTTATTTTCCCATTTACAGCGACTTTCTTGGGAATGCAATGGCATTTTTGTTCACACTGTCCAAGTTGGTCGCAACGGTTATGTGCTCGAATATGATGATCAGCTTGGGCTTGATCAGATTAAACAATTTGTGCATCTGATCAAAAAGGGTGTCCAATTGGATCGCTCAGTTGTTCGTGACACTGTTGAGCAACAGAGGTCATTGAAAAAAATGGCAGAAAACTATGAGGCCGGCCGTCTATAGCCAAATTTGACGACAAAGAGTAACAAAAATTGTGCTGCACAACAACAACAAGCAGTAGCAGTAATGAATGTAAATGATGGACAAAAAACAAAATCCCATTTAGCCAACCACCATTATATTAACTTCCCTTCAAGATTTTTTGAGCCTATTTTGGCATTTTTGGCGACTTTTTTGAACTTATGTGTATAATGTAAAACTGCCAAAAATCGGGTTTTTTCGTGGGTTTCTGATCATAACTTTTTAAACTTTGATTTACTGCTTTGTTTAGTTTTACAAATAGTTTCTATTCATATAGAGATTTCTATTGGTATAAGGTTTAAGTGATTTATTGCGGTGTGAATAAAGTTATGATGTCTTTAATTACTTCATAAAATACCTATATGTGGCGAATTTACGCAACGCCCATGGTAGCAGTTTTTACGAAACGACCCAGCATGATTTGGAAGGTGAAATATTCAAAGCGGATCAACTGCGTCTGACCAACTGCGTTTCACCCATACATTTTTTTCACTGTATAGAATAGCCTTTAAGCCTAGCTTAGCCTAAGCCTAGGCTAGCTTGGTTTAGACCTGAGCCTAAGTTCATGTGTATCACATGAAACCCAGACTCAACCGTCCAGCCTCAAACGATCCCTACCGCTCGATTGGCGGGGAGAAGTTTGGGCACCTGGAAGTTTGAGCACCGCAATACGTCATTAAAAAATAAAATTTTTGCCATCTTAGGCTCTCATTAAATACTTTGGAGCTTTTATCGAAAGCTTTCAAACAACAAGTCAAGAATGAATGCTTATTAATTAATTTTTTTTAAATTTGTATTGCGGTGCTTAAACTTCCCGGTGCCCAAACTTCATGGCGCCGCTCGATTAGCCTGACGTTAGTGTTGGTGAAAATGCCATAAAAATTTGTCCACAGATTGTCTTTTGAAACAGTCAGTAGCAGAATTATTCTTATTTTTAAGAAATTAAAATTTATAAATATACCAAATTTAATGCTATCTTACAACTTTAATAAAAAGAAAATTGAAACAAAATATTTTTAATTGCCCTTAAAATTGGTCATTCATTTTTGAATCTTTGCGTTTTTCCGCATTATAAATTTATAATTCCATCCGTTGGAAAGAATCATTAAAATGTTTAATACAACAAAATGATCGATATAAACTAAAGGTTTTTGGTCATGGTTGTTAGTCTTTCGGTGGATTGACAATTTAACTCATTGACAAACAATTTTTGAATTTACTTTTCTACATAATCTCATTTTTAAATATTTAAACGCGAATTTGTAATTTTAAACATAATTGTTTAAATTTTATGTGTCCTAACTTTTTTATAATTTTTATTTTTAAAATTAAAAAACAACAAAAATAGACATTCTTTCATTAAATTGATATTTTGTTCAAGAATTTTTTTTTAGTTTAGAATTTTGTACTTAAGACGGAAAATAACAAATTTTCGGCAAATTGGTAAATTAATTAATATTTTTTATTAAAGAAATATAATTGATTGGTTTAAATAGCAAAATAATTTTTGTTATAAATTTCCATTTGGCGAATAAAAGTGTAAAAGGCATTTTACCAATCTCGAGGTTTCATATGAAGGTGAAATAATCGAAAAAGCACAAATAAACCTGTTTAATAATAACAATTTTAGTCCGCCCATTTTATAAAACCTCCAACTAAAGTTATGAATTTATTATTAATTAAAATAATAATAATAATATTTCAATAATAAAAATGCATAATTTTGTTGATTCAACAAATTGAGTTAGGAAAAAAAATCCAATTTTATGGCCCATTGATGCTCTCGCGATCGCGCGAGCGCAAATATTCGATGAACAGACTCAATCAAACTCTATACAACATTCAATTTCTCTTTATGGAGCAAATTTAATAATTTCGAAAAAAGTTTTCACTAGCGACCGGCCAAACCCGATTGCTCAATTTTGTTAAGAAAAGAAAGGTTAACCAACGATCCCGATTCCCGATCAATCCAGAACAATTCAAAATTCAAAAAAAAAATTCTTAGGCATACAAATTTAATAATTGATGCCCGGATCAATTAACCACGATCAAACTGATCGGAACAGCTGGGGAAGTTCTTGGCAATTTCTATTAGCATGCATTGGCTACGCAGTCGGCTTATCAAGTTTGTTTTAGACCATTTTGATTTACAGAAATACTTCATGCATTTTTAAATTTGCAGATATTTGGCGTTTTCCTTCTCTGGCATATGAAAATGGCGGGGGTTAGTTCTAATGTGTTTATGTTTGCTTAATAAATCTTTATTTATTTGTTATTTTGGCATATTTTTTGAAAATGACAACATTGGGCGCTTCTTCAAAATGCCACCAACTAAATTTGAATAAAACGTGTATATTTTTTGGTCAATTTTTAATCAATTTAATTTATACCTGGCCGTTTCTAAAAGTTATTATTTTGGAATTCTGAGTTTCGATGAATTACCAAAAAAATCCTTTTATTTTTTAAATAGCTTATATTAATTTAAAACTGTGAAGTTTAATAAACGTACATTTAAAAGGTGCTTTTTTGGTGCCATACCTGACCTGTTCGCTGCTGATTGGATTTCCTTTGCTTTATCTGGAAATGAGTTTGGGCCAATTTTGCAAGGTTATTTCACTCCCGTTTTTTTGACAATTTTTTGAACAATATTTTGCCAGGCGGGTCCAGCTGTTGTGTACGGATGGATTCGTCCCGCCTTTCAAGGTTTTTGAAAATTGGGTTGTTCCCCGAACCGTGCGACCCCGAATCCCCCCCCCCCCCGAAGAGTCGGGGAGCAATTGAAACAAAAAAAAAGACTAAAATTAAGGAGTTGGATGGAGTATGGCGATGGTTTCTTTACTTGTTGGCATTTACTATAATGTGATTGTGGCCTGGTCTTTGATTTACATTTTTATTGTAAGTTAAAAAAAAATTATTTTAATTAAAATCAATTTAATACATTTTATTAAAATAAAATTTCTCCATTTTTAGTATATTTCACATTTATTTTAAAAATTAAGATTTTAACTGGTCGATATAGCGAAATAGCTTCTTGCAACAGCACCTACAATACAATTTGTAAATAATATAAAAACCATAATGTTATTTTATATAGGGATATTTTGAAAATTTTAATTTTTAATTTCAATTTCAATTTTGATCAGATTGCGCATCATCACTTGAGAATGCGCGATGTGCTCGTGAGCTGAATGCCACTGGAGCATTTTTCTTCAACAAAACATGCCATTTTGTGACGGATCGGTTGGCAATAGCGCTAAAAAATGAGACTTTCAATGCATTACCTGCAGTTAGTCCGGCCGAAGAGTTTTTTGAGTTTGTACTAAAAAATTTATATAATTTTTTCCATATTTACTTATATAAAATATTATTTAATTAAACTAAAAACGTAATTTTATTAAATAATTTTATATTAATTCTCTCAGAAACTATGTGTTGGAAAAGACACAGACCATGGATAGTTTTGGTGGGCTTAACATGAAAATGGTCATTGCTTTGGGCCTGGCTTGGCTGATCACTGTTCTTGTGTTGATCCGCGGTGTTGAAGTGATGGGAAAGGTAAAAACCCAATGTTTAAAGCAATTTTTGAAATAATTTTTTAAAACATTTTTTTAATACGTTTAAAAGAAAATTGAATTTTAGATTTAAGATTAGAAAAATAATAAAGAGCTTCATTAGCAGAAGTTCCATTATGTTTCTCAAAATTCACATAACGCTGTCTGATATTAGCCGTGTTTATTACACAGATTGCTTGGCTAACAGGCACAACACCGTACATCATCATTGTAATTCTCTTCATACGGTAAGTTTAATTAATTGAAAATTGATTACCCATTTACCTACCTACCTAATGGGTATAATAATCTGATCAATAAAATTCTAAATGATTCACAGTGCTGTAACATTGGATGGAGCAGACATTGGCCTTGACTACTATTTGCTTAAACCGGATGTTAGCGCCATTTTCAAGGCTAAGGTTTGGCACAAATTAAGAAATTATATTTATTTTTTTAGTTATCGCATTTTAAGTAAATTTAGCGCATTCATTTTGTATTGGTATTTTTTCCATTTTTACAGTAAGCATTTATCGGGTAATTAATTTTCTGAATTTTGCCTTTGGCGCCCAAAGTCAAAAGACAGTTAATGGGCCTAACTATAACCCCAAACCCCGATTTTTTGATCGGGGTTTTCGCCCCCGGACTCTGAAAATTTTAACCCCAAGGGTTGGGGGAGCAATCGTATTTAGAAGACGTAAATTTTCCCCGACATCGACTTGGAGGGTTAATTCAATCGATCGACGATCGGGTTTATATTAATAAATGATTTTTTATAAATTTCATTTCCGAATTTTAACCATTTAAGACATGGCGTACAGCTGCAACTCAGGTGTGCTACAGCTTGGCAGTTGGCATGGGTGGGCTACTTTCACTGTCCAGCTTCAACAGCTTTCACAACGACTGCTTCAAGGACGCGTTCATCATTACGGCAGCAGATGCAATTTCGAGCATTTTTGGTGGCACAGCCGTGTTTAGGTTGGCATTTAGACTGAATAGAGACTATTTTTCAAATATTTCATAAATTTAGCACACTCGGCTTTATGGCCAAACAGCTGAACGTGTCCATTGACGCGGTGGTGCAAAGTGGCACCGGGCTGGCATTTATTGCATACCCGGAGGCGATGAGCCGAATGCCGGGCTGGCCATGGCTTTGGCAATTGCTATTCTTCCTGATGATTTTTATTCTTGGTGTGGCCTCACATTTTGGCCTAGCAGAAGTATATTTTTAGAATTTTAAAAATATAATTTTTTAAAATTTAAGGTAATGTGCACGGCATTGTACGATCAATTTCCCGCTTTCCGACAATACAAGAGTTGGCTTGTGATCGGCGTTTGTCTCAGTTGCTACTTAGCTGGTTTATCAATCTGTTCCAGGGTAAGGGTGTTCGTTGTTAATTAAAATAAATAAATTAATTATTATTAATATTTTTTTTAATCGAAATAAAATTAAACAAATAAATCGAGTTTTCTAACAGGCCGGCATATTTTACTTCAACATTTTTGACGACTATGCAGCTTCATTCTCGATGATGCTTCTTGTTTTTCTCGAGTTGATTTTAGTGGCTCATATTTACGGTAAAAACATTTAAATATTTAATTTTAGAGAATTAAATGTTTTAGATAAATTTTTTTACCAATTAAGAAAATTGACATATCTCGCCGGATTTGATTTAATTTCAAAATTACAAATAATCAAACAAAAAAGTTGCCGGTTTTTTATGCGTCGCTTCTCATGCATTTTTTTCAAAAAACCTTCAGGTTGGCACAATTACCGAAAAGACATCCAGGCAATGATGGGACAGCCCCGGAATTTGCTGTCCAAATTCTATGGGCCTTCAGGCTTATGCATCAAATACATTTATTGCTACATTGCTCCTGTCCTATTGCTTGTGAGTTCTTTGGTTTTTAAATGAGTCCTGTTAAATTAATTTGTTTAAAAATTTCAAAAATGTTTGTTCATTCAAATGCAATTAATTAAAGCTTATGTTTTATTAAAGTAATGGCGGGCAATGTTTAACATAAATTTAACAGATTTGCCTCTTACTCAATGAAAATTTTCGTAAATTTTTTTCATTTTGAAAATTCTAAAATAAGACTGGTCAAAACGGAGTCATTTTGTTAGGTAGACGATTTTGTGTTTAAGTTATATGCTTTCATTTATTTCAATTAGAATTTTGTCTATTTTATCAATGTTAAATTTGTTCAGATCGTTTTCCTATTTGCGTTTGTCCAGCAAGTGTTCACAACTCGGGTCACCTACGGAAGGGACAAACGGCTGTACGTGTTCCCCGTCTGGTCCATTGTTTTTGGATGGTTTCTGTCGCTGATCTCATGGATTTTCTTGCCTGGGCTGCTTCTGGCCAACATGATCAAATTCATGCGCCAGGGAAAGGTCGGCCCACCAATCTTTGGCAACCAAAAATGTGCCAATAATTAAAAACTCGTAAAAAGCCATTAAAATTGGATAAGGCAAAATTTTTGCGTCATTCAATTTAATTGGAACAAAAATGTAATGGGCGTAACAATAAAGGGCTAAATGAGCTGAAACTTTCTAAACCGGAAAATTAGCCCAATGTTTTGGGAATTTTAGTGGTTCCTTAAGTTTTGTTGCTAAAAGCTCCAAAAGCTTATAAATTAAATTCTATTAAATTTTTTTTAATAAATTTCAGCCTCTTAACGAAATGTTAAAACTTCAACCCAAATGGCCATCATATGAGCGGGTCAATAAGACAGTGAAGAAGTCAAAAGTTTCGAATAAAATTGACACCGGCAGCAGAATGCGTACAAATAGCATAACAATGCGTGAATTCGTCCATGGGCAAACTTAAAAAGTGAAGCAAAATGTATTCAGTCAAATTTTCGATAATGTTGTTAAATTGTTCAAAATTCGTTTTTTGCCTATTTTTTGTTTTAATTTTACATTATTCAATTTGTTTTATGAACTCTCTTCTTCCGACCCGTCTGAATGGCCCGAGTGACAAATTTTGTATAACTTTTTAAAACGCAACCAATTAAGTCTTTTGTTTCATACAAATTAAAAGTGCACCTCCGGGCATTAAAAGTGCACCTCTGGCATTATGCACAAAAAATTCTGGCATTTTTAGTAAAAGGAAATATTTCTGAGACATTCTATGTGTATTCAATTATAAAGTATTGTTAATAAAAGTTGCATAAATAAAATTAACCCAATAAAATTGAACAAAATTGGCTTAATCTTGTTAAAAATATTCGGTTTCATTTGTGCTCAATTTGTACACATAATTAATATCTGTGAATAATGAACAAAATGATGCTACTTTGAATAGCCATCAATCGCTCAATAAATTAATGAGGACGAATAAATTGATATTAAAATATATAAATTAACCAAACAGCAAAATTTAGAAAAATATACGCTCAATTGAAGGTAAATGTGACGTCGAGACTAATCGAATAAAAATATTTAATTAAAAAAATTACCGATAAAATTTTAGAACCAAGCGCCAGCGTTTAATTCTAAAATGGGAATAACAAAAACAAAATTTTTAGTTGTCAAAACATTTCCATAAAAAATAATTAAATTACAAAATCCCTTTTTTATTTCGGCATAATTTTTTTTCTTATTTTAATGCTGTTTTGTTGCTAAGGAAAAAAAGATCCTTCTCGGCGGCTGTATAATTAATTCTCGCCATAATTATGAATATTAACTATTAATTAGTGTTTTTTACCGAATGTTAATTTTCTTGAAGACGAACAAATAATAGAATGAATAGCCGCCATTTGTAATTTAAAACACAATGTCATGAATTACTTTTTTTATATATTTATGAAAAAATAATAAAATGATTTAATTCTTTTAAATAAATTGATTCATAAATAATAAACCTTTTTTTCGATAAATATTGGTCAGGTTACATCAAGTTTTTGCACACTGATGGCTATCAGATTTCAAAATATGCCGTCAATGTCTGGGAAATGTTATTTTCTTACATCGTCGTCATCCAATCGGACGCAACATCCATTTTTTTGCGAGAAAATATCCTCAGAATGCAACAACCATATTTTATTAATAAAAAAGTTATAATAAACAAAACAAAAAAGAATAAAACTTAAAGAATTTCCAAATTTTATTAGCACAACCGCCCTCTCTCATTTTTTAAAGAATTTTAAGTAAAGCTGTAAGCTTATCTTTTAATATAGTTAAAAAATTAATAAATGAATGCATTTTTTAACAAAAAACCATTTAATATAAATAATGCAATCATTGCTGATGCGCTTTCTTATTTTTTTGTGTCCATTTTGGACGATCATTTTTACGACCAGCAGCCATGTTCAGCTTGGCCAACTTCAGGTACATTTTTAATAATTATTAATTTAAAATATTTTTAAATCATTTAAAATCTTTTTAAGGACAACGGCAACCAAAATTTGTTTACGGAATATTTGTCGCGAGGAATGTTCAGCTGCGGCACCAACTATGTTGCCTCACTGCGGAAACTGAACAAATTGATCTTGGCAAGAGCGTTTTTGATTCAAAAATTTATTTAAATTATTTTAAAAAAATTAATAATTTATTTAGGAGACGCACAAAGAATATTCTGAGTGCAAAAAAGTTCTTGCAAATGTTCACAGTGGAGAGGAGGAATCCATTACAAAGTTGGCCCTCGAATTGGGCATGTTCGGCGAACTTCTGCATTGATTTATGCATTGATCGCATTTCAAAAATTCAATCAGTGAATAAAAAGTGTTAAAAGGCAACTCATTTCAATTAAATATTGGTGCTAAAGTATTTCGTTTAAAATTTTAAACACCCAAAAAAAACTAAAAAATTTCCGTACTTTTATTAAAAAAATTTTAAATTTGCCCAACTGCTTTACTTTTTACTTACTACTGATATAAGTCGTTTATTCTAAGGATGAAAACACAAAAAATGCCAAAGAGATAATAAATGGAAAAATTGTAATTTGATTAACCGGCACCACCTCAGGGTGGATGGACACTTCAGTACCGGTCCCGGTCCCGTTAAACAAAAAGTTTTCCTTTTCTTTTCTCTACTCCAACCAATTTATGACCACAACATCATCACTATTTAATTTATGCGTGGTGTAAAAGACACTTAGATGCCCTTCAAATTGCATATAAAATTGAAATTGAAATTTAAGGCAGAAAATTTTTATTAAAAGATTGATCACTTGAAAAAAGTAATTTCGCTGTTTTTATTGGAGTCTGGGATGTTATTATCGGAGATCAATCCCAAAACTTGATCCAAACTCGTCAGCGTTGGGGTCGGAGTGTAAAACCTAGTTAAAACTAAATAAATTTTATTTAATTTTTTTATGACGCGTTTGTTAGTGAACATAATTGGAAAAAATTAACAAATTTTACAAAACAATAGAATTAATCCCGTGCCGGGATTTGCTTTCGCACTGACTATTTAGGCAAAACATTGAGACATTTAAAAAACGGGTCAAACCACAAACAAAAAAAATAAAACCAAAGTCATGTCCCGGTTTCTAGGACCCGTTTCACGGTGCTACCTTTTTTTCAAATTGTACGAGAACGGTTGGCATCTCCGTTATCAGATTTTATTTTATTTTTATAAATAATATAGTAAAGTAAAATATATTTTATAAATATAAAAAGCAATCAATATAGTAAAATGAAATTGTACGCCTTTTTGGCATGCGCCATTTTTTTTTTGCCAAACCTGGACTGATTGTTGTGTTGGAAATATGTGCCAACAAGCATGGCGCTACATTCATAAAAAAAGTCGCCATTGTTAAGAGAAATTGTAAAATTTATGCATGAGAAAATCCTCCAATACATTATACAATCCATGGCTTCTATACATTATAGAAATCCATGGCTTCTAACCATTATACACATACACATGAATCAATACAAGCGTTGACACTGGCACTGGCATAGTTGGCCAATTACACGTCAGCTACAGAGCGAAAGTTGGGCATTATAAATGTGGCTTGTCATAAGCCAAATCCATTGTTGGGCTTTCATTTATTTAATTCAATACAATAATTTTATTTTTCATTTCTCCCATTTTATGTTTTATAGGAGCAGAAATTAGCTATTTGCTTTGAATATGGAAATTTAAATACTGCATTTCTGGGCCCAAGTCCAAAAAGCTCAGCTCAAATATAGATAGTCAAAAACTTACTTGGACCAATTTTCTGGACCTAGGAATCCATGTCTGGTTGCAGATTCTTAGCTCTTCAGTTCCCAGTTAGGCTCTTATATTCACAATTTGGGTAAATAATTTTATATTTAAAACAGCCGAAAATGTTAACAATGAAATTGCTTTGCATTTGTGGCCTTCTTGCAACGTTGCAAAATGTGGCGGTGGCCATGAACAATCCATATCAGGGTTAAATTTAAACACAAAAAAGAGATTAAAAATAAATTTTATAAAATTCAACTAGGCGGAACAGCACCACCGGTCGATAACGAAAGCGGAAGTGAGGAAGAAGATGAGCAGGTGCCACCTCAACATGCAGGCGGATTCGGCACCGGCATGCATCAACAATCGAATATGATGATGCATGGCGGCGTTCCGGTGCATCCGTCGCAGCAATGGCCGCAACAATCTTCGGCTTTGACCAGTTTCAACAGCAACAACCCTGCTCAGCAGGTGGAGAATCAATTGTTACACACAGGCGTGGGCACGGATATCCGCGGAGATATCAGGGATACGGACGGGTAACGGATATGGTTTTTTTGGAAGGTCACAGATACGGACGGATGACGGATATCAAAAACCCACTTACCTATCTGGATATCCGCTGTATATCCGCGGATATCCGGATATGGGATTTTGGAAGGTCACGGATACGGACGGATAACGGATATGAGATTTTTTTGAGGACGGACGGCCACTGGATATGAAAATGCGTATCCGTGCCCACGCCTGGTTACACACAAAGATTGAATAATGAATGCCCGTTGAGCAAAAGAAGAATGAATACTCTAAAAATATAATATTTTACTTAAGAGCTTAAGAGGTGCCGTTTAAATTGTCATTATCTTTTCTATTTAGCAGTACGGATCACAGCAGCATCCGGGCATGAACATGCCTTCGCCTACGGGCAGTTTCAACTCAAATCCCAATTCTATGGGCAGTTTCAACTCAAATCCCCATTCTATGGGCAGTTTCAACTCAAATCCTCAATTTGCCGCCAACCCTCAACAGGTGAATTAAGTGATTAATACATAAATATTGTTTACCGGAGCTCAGTGGCGATATTTCTTCTGCTATATAGTCAGAAAAAACTATCTTTTCAATTTAGTATAAAGATTGAATACCGGAGTTTTTGAAAATTGAACCTAAAAATTGACAAACTTGTTTACCCCATTCTTAGGGGGTGCATATTTTTTCCGTTTTCCCCGTAAAAAAAGGGCATTTTAACGGAAAATTAAAAATGCCAAAGCTCAAGTTTGACGCACAAAATACACAAAGTTTCGCGAAGCTCGAGCTTAAAACCAGTTTTAAAAAACTTTCTGACGGAATTAAAAACGGAAATCCGGACCCTCTAAAATTTCGGATTTTCCATGCAAAAATCCACCGGTGGAAACAGAATGAGGGGCGGAGGTGGACCGGCGGTGCCGAATTGACCCTCAAATTTCATAATTTCATAATTTTGCGATTTTTTTGATTTTTTAAAAGCTGATTGAATAAACCCCAAAAAAACTTATAGCCAGTGGCAAATGCCATATAAATAAGGTATTATCGACCACCTGCTGTTACAATAGCACGGGTTCAAGCCACCTGCGGTTGGTGTCACTCATTAGTCGGTATAAATCATAATTAGTAAAGAACGCACACAATTAGCACTATGTAACGAAACAATTTATGTGCCCGTTTAGCCGAATATGGGAATGATGCAACAACAGCCTAACAACCATTTGCCTCAACTGTTCCAATTGATGCAACAACAGCCTAACAACCCAATGGTCACTCAACTGTTCCAATTGGTGCAACAACAGCCCAACAACCCAATGATCAGTCAACTGTTCCAATTGATGCAACAACAGCCCAACAACCCAATGATCAGTCAAATGATCCAAATGGCGCTACAACCGCCAGCAGTACCAGCAATGCCGACGATGATGCAACAAAACTCTTTGAACCGGAACATGAGCAGCAACCCGTCGATGTTGCACAGCTCGCCAAGCATGTCGATGCCCGGTTTCGTGAGTCAAAACACTGTCATTTTAATGATATATTTTAATTTAAAACTCTGTTACCAAAGGGCGGAGGTATCTGTTGATGACCATAATGAGTAATTTGATTAATGACAATTTGTATATTTTTGCTTAAGCAACCGAATCCGGGCTATGGACCCAATCAGGGGCAAACTCCACCGAAAACAACCGGTAGAAGAAACTCCAGAACTAGCAATGCTTCGGGTTTGTCAAATACAAATGTAATGCAGCCGCCAGCTTTTGTGGTGAACATTTAAAGGATGTTAAATAAATAATATTTTTTTTTGTAAATAATTTGAGTTAGGAAAAGAAAGAAAAGCCTGACAACATTTTTGTTTGTTATCTTTTTTAACAAATTCCATTAAAAAATTTAAAAATTTTTTCTCGGTGGCGCCTATTGGCACCGCCGCAAACGGATCCAAAACCTATGAAAAAGCCTGCCATTTTTGTAAATTTTCGGATCCTTTGCCAAAATGTCTGGACGGCATCTGGTTACATCCCTGGTTCAGACCAATTTTTTTTAGCAAAATCGGACAATAAATCGAATTTTTTTTTTCTGACGGTGCCTTTCGGCACCATCTGACATCCCGTCCCCAAAAGATTAACAATTAGCTAAAAAGATTCACTTTAAAATGGGTAAAATTCTTTACCAATACATCAATTTAAATATTTAAATAAAAATTTGCACCGGCACCTACGGACGGGACCAATTCTAGTGTTCGACAATGGATTCGATACGTTATTTCGATAAAAATATCGGTTCAAAAAACTCGAATTAATAGCTTTTTTTGGTATGATATTTCGATGAATGGCGTTTTTAATAAATCATATTATGCCGAACAGTAATATAATCTAGAGTTGGCCGGGATCGGGATTTTTTTTTTGGTAAATCGGGATCGGGATTGACCGGGATCGGGATCAGCATGTGTTGAACCGGGACCGAGATCTGCATTTTAACTCGATTAATTCCGATCTTACCGGGATCGGGTTTACAACTTTTCAAAAACCGGGACCGGGATCGGGATTCCAAAAACCGGGATAATCCCGCCTGATCCTGACCGGGATACCGATCACGGCCAACTCTAATATATTAAACTAAGTTTCAGTCCTACTACGTCCACGAAGAGCGCGTCACCTATCCGGTCTCAATGAATCAGAATGGTGCGGATGTAATGCCATTTATGCTCGAGGCCTGCGTGGACATGGATTTACAGCGCAAACGGCTGTCACTTATGGATTGTGTAGAGAATCCGAAGTCTAAGACTAAGAAGATACTGGCTGATAAAGATCCAGCGGCCATTGATTATGGCAAATTGGTGAAGAAGTTGTTGGAAGTTGAAGACTCAGAGGATACCTGGACAAATCATATTCATACACTTCAAAAGGCTTGGGTTGGTTTATTGAATTTTGAACCGTGTGTTGTTGAGTTTGTTTGAAATAATAAAATTATTTAAACAGTAAATAAAAATAAAAAGATGTACTATGTATTTTTGGTACCTCTCTCCAAATTAAATTAAATTTTATATCAATCACTCCATTCACAACTAGAGCAAGGGTCGAGATTTCGATCGAGAATCTCGAAAAAATCTCGATTGACCTTTGCGCTAATTGCAATCTCTAATGCACGAATATAGCTAAAACCACTATGAATGGTGATAATACTAAATTTTTATTCATATTCTCGAGCATTAGAGGTTGTTTGGAGTTTATGAAATTTTGTTCAATTTGAAGAGGTATTTAAATGTTTTCCCATTTTTTTCACAGATTACTGATGTCGACCAAAATCAAAGTCAAAAGAAGGCGGCGTCGTTTCCGTTTAGTGGTGGTCCAAAAAATCCGTATTTAAAGCAGCTCATTATCAATTCTGCCATGAATCGCGATGTATTATTGTTTCTGTCATTACACAACGCAACATTTGGACGGGTAATTATTAGAGCGTTTTCGTTGCGAGTTTGTCGAATCATCAATTTGTAAAAAAAAAACAACTGAGATTTTCTTAAAATTCAATCAATTCAGTCGAGAATTCGACACTCGGGTCGAACGAAAACGACAAAACACGAAATGAAATTTTGTCCATGTTCATGATCAACAAAGTCATAAAAGGAATTGATTTTTTTTAAATCATTTGACCTAAGCGTGAAAACGGGTTATTAATGAATAACATGGTTTTCAAAAAGATTTTACATGTAAATTCAAGATTCATAGCATAAAAGCCGTTTCTTATTTTTAAATAATTACATTTTTAATTAAATATAGCCAAATACGGATTTTGCTGATCTGAACGAGATTATGGTGACCACCACAAATAAAGAGCGTGAAAACATGAGAACTCTTTACTCCAACATTAACCCCGACAAGAATTTGTGCACAGCTTTAAGGTAAGTTGTGGGCATTTTGATACGGCATCTACATATTAGAATACAGTAAAAGTCGCGTCGATTTTTTTACGGAAATCCCGCGGGAACGGAAAATAATTGTTTTTCTATGGACTCTTATGTACAATGTGCATTTAACATTCTTTACAAAACATTTTTATCAACAAAAAAAAAGCTAAAATTGTTTAGAATGGAAGAAAGCAAGCTGAAACCCCATAAATATGGCTTAATCATTGAGTCTCTGTGCCAAACCAATCGTGATGAATATTTTAAACTATCGAACAACGACAAATTGCAAGATATCAATCAGGTGGAATCGAATGTTTTTTAATTATAAAATAAAAATAAGACGAAATATACATGACAACGTTTTTTTTTGTTCATTTTTCAGGATGCACAAATATTCTTAAAATTATTACAAGTGAAGGATAATAATTCACTTGAAACATTTTGGATGAGAAAAGATCGAAGTCCAACTAACGGTAAAGTTATCATACAAATGTTGACGAAGGACAATTATGAGCGGTTGCGTTATGTTTTTAAACAGTGCGGAGACGATGTTTTGAAAAAGGTGCACAAGGCACTCGATACCGTGAAAGACGTCGTACTTCGTGCAATGATGGTAATTTTAAAAATATACAAATGCATTAAAACTTGATTAAATTATTCCGAATAACAACATCAAATCAAATAAAAAAGGCTAGTTGATCGTCCGTTCCGTAATTCCGTGTTCCGCTTTATTTTTTTTTGTTGACACGGACGACAGCCCTGGTTGGCACATTTTTTGTTTGTTTTTCTTTTTAGTCACTGCTCCGTTACATTGTGATCGATGTGGTCTACGGGCGACCCTACCTCATGGCAGTGTTGCTGCGCGAAAAGTTGGATCGTATTTATCTGAACTTAACAAATACAAAAGAATTGCAAGACGCTTTCAATGACGCCACGCGCATTCTCTTGCTCCGTGGACCAGTCGATCTGATTGACATTCGTGATGAATACGGTGATGAAAAAAAACTTTGCCTGAAAAAGGAGGACATCGCAAAGGTCAAGCAAAAAGGCATAAAGTACGAAGACGCTGTCAAAGACAGATTTAACTCAGATGAACATTTGAAAAAGCATCTGTACTCTCTTCATGATACATTTGCCAATAAAAAAAAAGACAGTGAAGCGTATGCTATTAGCGGGTAATGTTTTTTGAATTTGGACTTTACCGGTGTCAAATAGTCGTGCTGGGTCGTTTCGTAAAAACTGACACCATTGGCGTTTTGTAAATTCCTATATTTTGTGAAGTAATTTTTGACATCATAACTTTATACTCGTGATCGGCCAGAAGGTTCGGTCGGTACTATTCGGTAAAGTATCGAAAAAATACCGTTACAAAAATTTTCGGTACTCAACTTTCTTCGGTCTCGGTACCTTCGGTTCTCAAAAAGTTTTGGTCACTTCTTTTCGGTAAAATACCGAAAAAGTACCGGTACCGAAAAGTATCGGTACTTTTCGAAAAAGTTCGGTCGGTACTATTCGGTAAAGTACCGAAGCCTGAGTACCGAAAGGTGCCGAAAAAGCGTCGGTACTTCCCCGTACCGACCGAACACTACTTTATACACACCGCACTAAATCAGTAAATCCTTATTATTATTCGAACTAAATGAGTAACTTTTTTAAAACTTTGATTTACTGCTTTGTTTAGTTTTACAAATAGTTTCTATTCATATAGAGCTTTCCAATGGTATAAGGCCTAACTGAATTAGTTCGGTGTAAATAAAGTTATGATGTCTAAAATTACTGCATAAAATATATGTGGCAAATTTACGCAAACGCCCATGGTGAATTATTTTCTTTGCGTTTATAATTTTTTTTTTTTGTTTTAAACAAGCCGCCCCTCGTATGTATCAAATGCAATTAATATCCTAATTAATGCGCAGGTATATTGATCTGCTGGAGTGGTTGGAAAAAAAGGAAGAGGGAAATGAAAATGTTAACTGGATGATAATCCAGAAGGATGCCATTGAGGCCTTCACAGAAACTGATCTCCTCAAATGCATGACGGCCGATGAAAAACCACATGAACATGTGATCGTCCAAGCCACTGGACAAATTTATCCGCTTGAAAATTCCCAAATGGATGCCGCCAACATGATGATGCCACCACAGATGCCTCCTCATCTGACGAACATGGCATCTTTTGCTGGTTATGGCATGCAGCAAGGCCTACCAGGCAATCAGGGCTTTGGCGGCAACATGCGATTTGCTCAACAACCACAATTTAACCCAAATGTGTACGGTGCAGGACTACCAGGCAACCAGAGCTTTGGCGGCAACATGCAATTTGCTCAACAACCACAATTTGATCCAAATGTGTACGGTGCAATGGCGGCACAATTCAGCAACATGGGCATCCAGCCAGGCCAAAACCAATACCAACAACAAAACAACCAGCAGTATCAGGGTGGCATGACGCATCAAGGCAGCAATATGCCGCCGCCGAAGAAATGAAATGTGGCATTTCTTGGAAGCGTTTATTCTGTTCCTCGGGGATCTAAAAGAATTCATTCATTTATTTATATTGTTTTTTTTGGGTGTTTCCGTTATGCGAACCCTTCTAAAAAAATGGAACATTTAGTTTGCAATTGTGCCGCGGAATTCGTTTTTTTGAAAAGAACGACTTAACCGGAAATTGAATTAAGGTTCGGCATTCAAAATTTGGCATTAGAGATGATCATAATCGTGTTACTTGACCTCAAATGTTCGCATATGGAAAAGTACCAGACTTTTGGTGATCAATTCTGTCGTTGTTAGTTCGGACTTTGTGGTAAAGTGTACATTGATGTTCTTACATCGTTTAATTTTTACCGGTTGTCGGGATCGGAAAACCCGGGACCGTGACTGGAAAAATTCGTGGTCAAAAAAACGAGACTAATGGATAAAAAAAGACAATGATTGGTAAAAAAAACCCCGGGACCTAAAGGGTAAGGGAGTTTTGAAGGAATTTTGAAAAACCGGGACGGCCAAAAGTTAAAGCTATCAACTTGAAGTGAAAAAATTTTTTATAATAATTAAAAACTTTTTAAAACCTTCATTTTAAAAATAATTAATGCGTCATTCAGTACCTTTGAAAGAAGTTTACAAGTATTTGGGCTAAGGGTGAACAAAATTTCGTTTCGTTTTCGTGGGCTTTTGGGTTTGGTTTTCGTCCCAAAATTTTTTTTGTTTCTTTTTTGTTGGGTTAAAATTTTACGAAAAAATCGAAAAAATTTACACCCTTAAGGTTTTTGGAGATAATTTAAAAAAGGGTGGGTAATCTGGTGTTTCGGAACTTAAGGCATGGTGGCGTTAGGTGTTGTAGTTTTTCGAGTTAGCACTTGTCAGGTTCGATTCCCCGAACCTTTGATTGTCTTGTGCTTTGTGCACAAAATGTTTTTTAGAAACAATTTAAATAAGTTTAAAATTACCTATTTACAATTTTTTAAATAAATATTTTAATGGGATGGATTTTTAGGTTTTTACCTATTTTTTTCCTGAACGTCCCTTGCTCTGAAAAGCACTAAAATTATGTTTTTAGCTCAAACCTTAAGAAATTTGCAAAAAAACCGAAAAATGAATTTTCAAAAAAATGCACCCCTAAAAATGGACTGTTTTCAAAAATTCTTCCCACCAAAAAAATGAACTTTTTTAAAACTATATTTAAAATTTTTGTGACTGAATTGCTTTTGATTAGGAAATGTTATCACAAAAATAAATTTTGATTAATAAATATCGCGAAAAATTTTTTTGGCCAACTTACACCCACCTAATTTTGGCACCTTTAGTACCTTAAAAAAAATCCCACCCCTAATTATAACTTACTCAAATCGTAATACTTCTTTGATTAATCTTTTTTTAAAAATCAAATTTTGGGCGATTCGAAATCCGTCACAAATGAAAAATTTTGTTTTTGTCCATCCCTACTGATTTTGGCATTGAGTCAATCTTTTGCAATTGGTGAGCAAATAAAGAAAATTTGACTTTTTTTCCAAAGCTGGCGCCTTATTTCAGAGGATCTTCGGAAAAGTTTGTCCCCAGAAAAAGCAAAACTTTTGTTGCTTCACCACACTTTTTAAATTAAAAATAATTTGGCATAAAAATTGTCGTGTGTTGACCAGGGTTGCCATATATGTGCGGAAACGTGGAAATTCGCAAGTTTTGGGGTCCTTTTCCACGGGTTTTCTACGTTTCTTAAATTTCCACGGTTTAGAATGGACTTTCTCTCAATTTATTGGATAAATTTTTAAAATTTGTAAACTTTCGCCAATTGCGATTTGACTTGTCCCCAAGCCCATAATATTACTTGCTTACTCAACAAATTTTGCTCAAAATGGTGAAATGTGGTGATAAATATGCGAGCAATTTTTTATTAAATTAAAGGCTTAAAAAATTTACCACATTTTTGATAAAAATTTCCACGTTTTTGGCTTTTTGGGCATAGCAACCCTGCTGGTGTTGACCTCGAAATTTGCAGTAATAATTGCCACTGCCATCTCCTTATCTATTTGGAGATCATCGACCACGAAATGTTTGTGCATTCTTCGTTCAAACGTCGATATTTTTCGATGTGCACATACTGACTGAGTGAGTGAGTGAGTGAGTGGGAAAACAACAAATATTTTCATAGTTTTATGGACCAGAAAATCTATATATGTACGTATACTATTCACTTTCTTTTTATGTTTTTTACTATTTAGAATAAAAGAATTAATTTTCAGCCAAATTCGTAAAAATTCATCAGAATCACTAAATTTGTGATGGGTATTTTGGGCACTTTGTCCATTGTTTCATCGCTCGTTTTTTTCGGCATCGCCGTTTGGTTTAGTGCCAACAATTTTTTGCCTAAGGAATATCAGTACGTTTCAATTTTTTAATAATTAATACAATTTTAAAATATTATTAACATTTTAGCCTACCGCTGCCACCAGCGTTGACAGGCCCCCTAACAGTGAATAAGCCGAATGTTTTAGAAAAATTATTGGATGGCAAAATTCTCGGACCCGAATCGATTGTCGTCGAAAAAAGTGTTTTGTTAATTTTTTTATGGATTGATTTAATATTAATTAAAATACTTGCAAGAAAATTTTCGGAAATTGAAAAATTTTAATAATAGTTTACTAAAATGTCAGATGTGCTTTATACATGTACTCTGGATGGAAAATGTTTGAAAATTGTCAGCGGCCAAATAGAAAAAAGTATTCCGATGACGGCACATACAAATTGCGACGGTAATTATGCCATTTAAAAGTACAAATTATAATATACTATAAAAAAGATTTTCAATTTTTCTCATTATTTTTTAAGGCAAACGACAAACAATTCCGTTTTGCGGACGCCCGCTTGGCATTCGCCGTTACAATGACCAGCAATTCATTGTTGCTGATGCCGTGCTCGGTCTTATGCTCATCAATTTTGATGAAGGTCCAAAAAAATGTTAACATCAAAACAATATTATTTTATAAAAATAAAAGAATAAAAAATACTTAAAGTTTAGTACCAACTAAAAAATAATGTTTTAGAGACTAAAGAATTGTTGGTGCCAAGTATGACGATTGTGGAGAAGAAGCGTTTAGGCTTTCCGGACGATTTGGACATTGCGGCGGACAATGACACAATTTTTTTCAGTGATTTATCAGCTAAATATGGCTATAGCGATGTTCATTTGGCATTTTTGGAGCATGTCAACGATGGACGGTCTCCTCCTTTAATATTTTTATTCAATTTTTACTCAAAAATATAATAAAATTTTCAAATAAAAATTAATTAGCTAATTTTGCAGCTTAATCGAATACAAAATGTCAACTGGCAAATTGCGAGTTGTGATGGACGGATTGGTTGTTGCGAACGGCGTGCAAATGCATCCAGACAAACAAGCGAGCTAATATAATAAACAAATTGCTTTTTAAATTTTATTTAATTTGCTATATTAAATTTTATTGACAGTCTGTTCTGGTTTGCGAAACGGCAATGGCTCGCATTCATCGGTAAAAAAAATAAAATTAAAAAATATTTTTTTTATAAATAAGTTAATATAAAAAGTTCTATTTAGGGTGTATAACATATTGATACCCGAAATTTTTTAATAAAATTTATTTTTTAAATTCACCAAGATACAATTATGACTCAAAATATCTACCATTATGACCGATAAAATGTTGCCTTGTTCCTGGACGTATTATGTCCTCGGTCTGAGCTGTGAGCCCAAAACCCCTTTTTTTGAACCTGGTCTGTTTAGGACTCTATTTTTTCTTTAAATAACCTAAAATTAGCGGTCTAGTTTGAGCTTCTAAAAAGCATAAACTGGGCCAGATTAGCTTCAAAGTCCCTGAGATAGGAGCAGGCATGATCATGGATTTAATTCTTTAAATCCGTGTCCCGGTTATCCATGCCTTTTGTATCCCTCATTTTTTCAAAATTCATATCATCCGTTATCCGGATACCCGCGGGTATACAGCGGTGTATCCGAATAAGTTGGATTTTTCATTATCCATCCGTGTCCGTCCCATTTTTTAAATTTTGTATCCGTCCTTATCCGGATTCCGGATAATCCGCGGAATCCGAATATGCGGTAGTTATAATTTTTTAAATAAAAACAAATTTTGGGTATCAAAACTTATGTTACACCCTAAGTATTTAGTGATGATATTTGTTAATATTTTATTGTATTTTACAGTTACTACTTTTCCGGCCTTAAAAAGGGTCGTCAACAAATTTTTGTGGACAATTTGCCCGGCTTTCCCGACAACATTCGTTTGTCGAGCAACGGCAAATCATTTTTTGTTGCATTGGCATTCCATCGAAGTGAAAAGAGTCCGCACACTTTTGACAAACTTGGCCCTTGGCCTTTTGCAAGAAAAGTTTTGGGCGAAGTAATGATTTAATTTTTTAAATTAATATATTAATTCGATACTTTTTTGATAACATAAAATGGACGGAGGACGATTCGTTCCCGGCCGATTCGTTCACCCCCGATTCGTTCCCCTTTTCAACAGTTTTTTCGTTATAACTTCTTTCAAAGTTAACCAAATCAAACATTTTCGATATCATTCGAAAGCTTACAGTTAGTAGAAGCTTTCAAAAACAAAAGCTAAGCGATTGGCCAAATCTCAAAAAAGTTATGGCCAGAAAACGTTTTTTTGGCCATACTTCGCCATAACTTTTTTGAGGTTTGGCCAATGGCTTAGCTTTTGCTTGCTAATAGCTTCTCCTGCTCCTAAGCTTTCGAATAATACTAAAAATGATTGATTCGGTTAGCTTTGAAAGAAGTTATAACGAAAAAACTGTTGAAAAGGGGAACGAATCGGGGGTGAACGAATCGGCCGGGAACGAATCGTCTTTTTACCCATAAAATCATGGAGTAATTTTTTTTTGTTATAAATATTTAATTTTATTTTATCTAATTATATTAAAATTTATTTTAATTTGTTATGTTTTTAACCCTTTTTTATTTTGACATTTATTTTTGTACCACAATTTAATTTAAAACTTATTACCTAATTTTACTTTTAGTTTATAAAATTATTGCCCGACTCATTCGTCAATTACTTTTATGCCGGATCAGTGCATGGCATAATTTTGGAATTGGATTTGAACGGTGTTATTGTGCGTTCTTGGCACGACCCGAATGGCTCAGTGATTTCTCACATTTCGGAGGTCCGCAAAAATAAAATTCAACAATTTTTTTTGCTATAATATAAAAAATGTTGGTTTAGGCTGATGATGATGGCGGTGAATTTCTGTATTTGTCCAGCTTTGTGAACAACTACATTGGACGAATGTCGAAGAAATAAAATTCCATGGGCATTGGAATGCCACAAATAATTTTCGAATGCCATTTTAATATTATCTT
Source organism: Globodera rostochiensis (assembly GCA_018350325.1). Lineage (NCBI taxonomy): Eukaryota > Metazoa > Nematoda > Chromadorea > Rhabditida > Heteroderidae > Globodera > Globodera rostochiensis. Next base: position 2,630,785 of record JAEVLN010000010.1, read on the forward strand.
TATGTAAATTTAACGGATAAATTATCCACCAACCATTTGTTATCACAATTTTAAAAAAAATTATTTCATTTTAGGGAACCCAAAAAATTTAATAGAAGTTAAAATTAAAATATAAGGCAAAATTTTAATAATATAAAGAAAATTAAGCAAAAAAACGTATCGTTAAAGCTCCCAACCGAATCCAAACCGGCCCGAATATGTACAGACTGGATTTTCTGGCTATACTTTTTTTTTGAGTTCGGACTGATCTGGATTTGGTTCGTACGCCTTCTGTCTGATAAAATAGACATTTTGTTACTCGATTAAAATTTTCGTAAATTTTCATTTCGAAAAAAATAAACCGGTGAAAAGGGCTTCAGTTCTTATCTTTAAATGCTTTGATTTATTTCAATTAGAATTTTGGTCATAAATTTGTTCAGTTTGTTTTTATGCCTAATCAAGCAGGAATTCAAGGCGATACAATGCAGTCGCCTCAGCCAGACTTTCAACAATTCCAACAGGGAAGTTTCAACCAGCAGTCTCACACCAATGCCAGTGCGCCGCCAATGTATCCACAATTACCGTATTTTTCCTATTAGTAACCCCGGGGTTACTATTGTTCAAACCCCCCTCGAGGGGGGGTCACTATTAGAGAGGGGGTTTCAAATGGAGAGGGGGTTACTATTTTTCAATGTATTATTTTGAAAATTATTTACATGATTTGAAATTTTACATTATTTTTCTGAACCAAAATAAATTTTTGTAATAACAAAAAGCATGTGGAATTTGAATTTTGATAAAATTTGGATAGGAAGCGCATTAGATATTGGTCAAATCAAGAGCAACCGCGGCTGTATTTGAAATAAAATGGAGTTACAAGTTCAGGGCTAGATTGCTTTTCGTTTTATTTTGTGCTTTTTGCATAATTTTGAGGGCAAATAATTTTTGGAATATAATTTTTGAAAAAAAGTTTGAATCCGAGTTCGGGGATCAAAACCGGTGTTGAAATGGAGGTCAATTTATGCAGAAAAATTTGTTTTCACGACTTTTAATAATCATTGACGCATTGTCCGGGAGGGAGCCCGTCCAGCACCGTCAAGTCTCTAACGTTTTCCATATTTTGATTCCCTACAAATTAAGAAAAAAGGAATCGGAAAGTTGCACTCAATTTTTTTTACAAATGACAACCAATCTCCCTGCAAAAAGAACAGTTTTGCTTTTGCTTTCACTATTCTCTGATGTTCTGACTATCCATTTTAAAGCATCGACTTGTTTCCTTTTGAATGGGATTTGATGAAGTTGCGATTTCGAAATTTTCGCCGATTCTTCGTCACTTATTTTTTTATTAGTAAATACTAAATTTTTAAAGTACCTAAATAGTAAATGGCAAAAATACAACCTTATTTCGGTATCATGTGGTTTGTCTTTTTGCAAATCGGTTGTTGTATTGCGGGTTCGAATCCCGGGACTTATCACGGCTTGGAAGAGGGAGGGGGTCACAATTAGGGAGGGGGTTTCAAATGGAGAGGGGGTTACTATTTTTCAAACCCCCCTCGAGGGGGGGTCACAATTAGAGAGGGGGTTTCAAATGGAGAGGGGGTTAATAGGAAAAATACGGTAGATTACGACCCGAATCAGGAGTTGATTCAGCAATACTCTGACATTACCAATCAGATGAGCGACATGAGCTTGCGACCGCAATAGCTTGCTCGAAGGAATGAGACAGTTGTTGGATTTCGGTGATCTAATAATCCCTCCTTTCCTTTATTTTTTGAATTGTAATTTTTTCGGTATTTCTACCTCATATGGTCCTGGAACAAAAACTGAGCAATTCACGAGTCCGCGAACAATTGTTTTATATCCGCATATATTTGTTATTCAAAAAATTAAGCTCAAAGCCATAGGGGGTTGGTCAAAATTTGCGCAAATATTTTTAGGGGGCAGGGATTTTCCCGCGGAAGACTCCCTCACATCAACCTTTTCTGGCCCCGACCGACCTAGCTTTTCACTCTGTCCGAGCGAATTTCTACAAAAGAAATAAAAATTGCGAATGTTAGGGGAGGCATTTGGATGGCACGGGTTGAAATCGGCGGTGAAAGGAGCGAAAGGGCGCTAAGATTGTCCCCTGAATTTCTTTGCTATCAAGTCTTAGACCCGCTCAAACTTTTATCATTCCAATATTTTTTACCTTCACGTACGGAGACATAGAGGACGACGAACTCCTCGCCGTAGCTCTGCTACGTCGTCGACGGCCATGCTCCTTTGGGTCAGACTGTAGACCCGTCTTCGAACCCAGAGTTCCAAAGCGCACACGCCTCGCCAGTCTAATATTTAAATCTAAAAAATTGCATTCTTTAAGCTTACTTTTTATACATGTGGCAATTTCATCACAGTAAAGCATAAGGTTCTCTCATATGCACTTAGGCATATAGGCACTTTTTTGCCAATATCCAATTGATTTTATTTGTAATCTCGCTCATAAATGAAGCGAAAGTGATGTCATTGTCATTGCATTTTGATTTCATCGTTTTTTAATAATGTATAAACAGGGCGACCAGCAGATTACCTTATTTATCAGGGTTTTTCTGATTTTTGGATGTTTTCTTGCCTGATCTTTGAAATTTGCAAATTTTAATTAAAAGTTCACAAATTCTGGGAATATATTGGTCAAATTTCGTTAATTTTAGAACAATTTTCTTAACATATGTAAAACTTTCAAATAATTACCGGCGGCGCCTATTGGCCGCCGACTCCTCCCATTTCTAAAAAGTTTAAAAAAATGACCATTTTTTAACTTCGAATATTTACACGCCTAAAAACCATTCTTGATTTATGCGTAGGCTGACCCTGATTTTTCAGCGCTAATCCGTATTTTTGGGGTTTCATCTGATCACCCTGGGTATAAATAGTATTCATTTCATTGGCTTCACTAAAATCTTTGTTTTAGTATCAAATTAACTTTTATTTTAAATATAAATTTTTCGTTTTATGTATTTTTTTCCCTGCAATTTTATTGTTACGCTAACAGTTTTTTGGTTGTATGGTTCTAACTGCGAAAATAATGGTATGTTTAAATTTGATAATATTTAAATATATATTTTTAATTTATATAAAATATTGTGCCCAAATCATCTGAAGCCGGTGGAATTGCGAGATGAATTTGCTTTTATTGTTCATTTGATCGAAAAAAAGTATGTTGGCCAGGAAAATGGATGGCGAAAATTTGCCAAATTTTTGACGTTTTTGACACCCAAAAAACGTATGGAAACAATTGATGAATTTTGTGCTAAAATCAATCGCGAAAGTGATCAACAAAAGAGTCAATGGTTTTTTCGCAAGGTATTTTAAATGAAATTTAAAAAAAAAATCACAATTAAAATGCCCTTTATATTTTTTTTTACATTGAAATTTTTCCTTAGTAGTTGGGTTCCAACTCGGAAAAATCTCTGTTTTTAGGGGAGCTTGGACTCGATTCTCGGGTTCTTAGTCTTGGAAACCGAGACTTTTTACACCCTTAAAAGTTCTATTTTCATTAAAAACATCAAAAATTTCTTGGTTTTATGGTGCTCGGGCTCGAGTCTCGGGGTCAAAGTGGCCTACTCCCATTTTCTGTTTTCTCCATGCTTGAGTGAAAGTATTAATTAATTAATTAAATTTTAGATGAAGCCTCCGTTAAACAAAAATGAACAATGCTTGCACAAAATTTTTTGGCCCTCCAATGCAGAGTTGGCCAAGCTAAAAGGCGCCAATTTTTTGACAAATTCGTCATACAATGAGGTGGCCAAAATGCTTGAAAGCATGCTTAAACCAAGGGCGCAATTGGTGGCTGAAATTCTCCACAACACTCTGACAAAAAAAGGTATACGGTACTTGAAAATATACAATACTCTGTCAGGCAGTGAAACTGTAACGTTTAAAACAATTTGACCACGGCCTGACCCAATTAGTCTCAAAACATAATCTAGATCAGCTCATTTAGACTGGTATGTAACTTACTATTAAACGACTTTTAATAAAACCGGTACCCTTATATAAAAATGATTATTTTTATAAATATTAAAACCTACATTAAAAAAATTTATTAGATCGTTCAAAAATTGAAGAAAAATTCGATGTTTTGGCGGAGGTTTTGTTTGGACGTCCAAAACATGAACTGATTAGTGTAATCATTGACTATAATGAACGGTTCAATGATGGCCAACCAAAAGCGGCACAATCACAAATACTTTTATTAAGCGACATTCAACACAAATTTGATCAGCAAGTGAAGCAAAAATACGATTTCAAAATTTTGGTCAAAAGAGTAAATGCAATTCACAACGAGAGTTCAATTGATGAAAAAAGGGTATATTTAAATGTTCAACATCAATTAATCAAATAATAAAATATGTAGTAATAAAATTCCGAGTCTCAACAAGTAAAAACCGTTCATCATGTGTCAAAAACTGAGAAGTTCTTTATAAAATTCTCTTTATCAGAGTTGCCTTGAGTTTAGAAAAGGTCGAGTTACGAGTCTAAAAAACCTCGGGTTTCGATTTTTGGGTAATTTACTTAAACATTTGCTGTCCTTTTCAAGGGAAAATTGTGAAATGTTGAATCAATTTTCTTAACAAAAACGGACCAAAATAATTTTCGGCGGCTGAGCGGGATACGGGATCGGCATTACCATAGAACCCAAGCTGCATCCCGGTGTCCCTGAGGATCCCGGGGTCCCTGTGGATCCCTAGGTCCCTGGATCCCGTGATCCCTGAGGATCCCGAGATCACTGGATCCCGGTGTCCCTGGGGATCCCGAATTACTAGTTCTAAAGGATTTAAAATTTTCCATTCAAGCTTTGAGTCTGCAAATTCGGCTTTCGAATTTCGAGCGGCACTGTTATATTCTTCTTTATTTTGTTAGTATTATTTAAAAAATGCATAATATTTAGTTGATTGCTAACATATTAGAAAATTGTAAAAATTGGAAATGCGTTGGGAGTGATTGCACGCATGTTGAGGAGCAACAACAACACTTAATTTGGAGTGAAAACAAAATTGTGCTTCAAATGTCGAAAATGAATCAAATGCTAAAAAAATTTTTGGTAAAAAATCTTAAAACGCAATTTTAACTTACACGAAAATAGAATATTTTAAAAGAAAAAATTATTAAAAAGTTATTTTTTTAAAATCAATTTAGTTCAAATTCAAATATTAAGAACTTTTTGTACACAAACTTTTTCTTCACTTTGTACGCTAAATTTAACGCATTCAGATATTTTTTGACTATAATTCATCGAACGCAACAAATTTTGCCGAAAACTTCAAGCTTAATTGTGCCGATTACATTAAATATATGCAAAATTCATCTAAACCACAGGCAGCAAAATCTAATGCATGGTTTAGAAGGTTCGGGTTTTTTTAATTATTTACTTTTTATATTATAGACGAAAAAAATACAAATTATTGCATTTTTATAGGTTCAAAAAGGACAAACAAACTAATACTCAGAATACCGGTACCGTATCACTAGCACAGCAAGAAATCGTGTCAAGAAACAATTTCTTTCAAATTTGGAAATTGTTGGGAATTTCGGGACTTTTGGAAATTGGCTCGGAATATGTGCATTTGGCCAAAACATTAAATGAAGCAAATTTGAGAGGAAATTTTGAAAGTAAATCTAATAAAAATCTTGTTTTTTTTTATTTAAAAAGTAAAATAAATATTTGTTAATTAATACTTTTATTTATTTGCAGCTGTAAGCAGAATAATTGGCATTCATGTTGGCAAAGATATGTTGAAAATTTTAGCAAAATTAAACGATAATAGTGCCAGATTGAAATTCAACGGAATGTTTCAAGCGGCATACATGGAGATTTTAAAGGACACTCAAGACAACTGTTATCGACTCGTTGAATCGGAAAACGGCACAAATTTTGGGCAAAATGAAAAGGTAAAGCAAAAAATAATGAAAAAATAATTTTTTATCTAAAATTTTAAAGATTTAATAATATAATTTCTTCATATTTCTTGAATAGTTAGTATTATTTCAGTACATATTTACCGTATTTCCAATATTAATAACCTCCCCCCCCCCCCCCCCCTCCAATTGTAACCGCCCCTCGAGGGGGGTTTGCAAATAGTACCCCCCCCCCCCCCCCCCCTCTATTTGACCCCCTCCAAATGTAACCGCCCCTCGAGGGGGGTTGCAAATAAATAGGGTGTGTAGACATTTGCGGCTCAGACATTTGCGGCCCAGACATTTTCGGCCCAGACATTTGCGGCTTAAGACAAAATAGACATTTGCGCCCCGACATTTGCGGCCCAGACATTTGCGGCTTAAGACAAAATAGACATTTGCGCCCCGACATTTGCGGCGCAGACATTTGCGGCCCAGACATTTGCGACCCGACTTTTGCGGCCCAGACACTTGCGGCCTAAGACAAAATAGACATTTGCGGCCCAGACATTTACGACCCAGACATTTACGACCCAGACATTTGCGGCTTTATATTACAAAAAAAAAACATTTTATCTAATTGTTGTGGCTGGGCCTCATCAGTACGGAAGACACAACAATTAGTGATGTATTTGCATAGTGTTTCGGCCCTTATCCGTAGACACGGCAAGCCACAGCAAAAAGCAAATTGACAAAAGCAATTGACATTAAGCAATTAATATTATAGAATATTTTTATTCTATTCTATTGCTTTCTAAAGACACATTTATGCCACTCTAGTTAGTTCGATAAATAGTTAGATGCTGCAAATAAAAAAAAGTTTTGTTCTGACCGCAATTTGCTATTTGCTGTGTTAGGAAAAATGTTTTTTTTGGTAATTGTTGTGTCTTCCGTACTGATGAGGCCCGGCCACAACAATTAGATAAAATGTTTTTTTTTTGGAATATAAAGCCGCAAATGTCTGGGTCGTAAATGTCTGGGTCGTAAATGTCGGGCCGCAAATGTCTATTTTGTCTTAGGCCGCAAGTGTCTGGGCCGCAAAAGTCGGGTCGCAAATGTCTGGGCCGCAAATGTCTGGGCCGCAAATGTCTGCGCCGCAAATGTCTGAGCCGCAAATGTCGGCCAACCGCAAATAGTACCCCCCCCCCCTCTATTTGACCCCCTCTAATTGTAACCTCCCCTCGAGGGAGGTTTGAACAATAGTAACCCCGGGGTTACTAATAGAGGAAATACGGTTATGAGTTTTCTTATTTATAAATAAATTTGCTTTACTAAATTCATTACGTTTTGTTCTCCAAAAATGCATCACATCTAAATGAGCGAAAAGTGCAACTATAAAAATTAATTGTAATAAATAGACATTATTTATAATTATTTAAAAAACAAAATAGGATGTCCAACCCGTTCAACATTCTTCTGAACAAGGCCGGAAAATAAAATTTGAAAATCCAAATCATAAAAAAGAATTCTTACAATTTGCAAAACAAAAAAATTTTCAACAAAAAAGTCGCACCATTTTAATTAATAACAACACTCCATCGAATAATGTGCAAAAAATAGTCAAAAATAGCATACAAAAATTGCCTCCACATTCATCGGAAACTGAGGACGAATTTTATAGTCCAGAAAATTTTGAAATTTATGAAACAGAAAAACTTTCAAATATAAATGATAAAAGATCTTCTAAATCTGTTGAAAGTAGTAGAAATTTGGAAGAAATTCAATCAGAAATTGAAGAAGAATTTCATAGTCCGGAATTTGTTGCTGAACCAGAAAATGCTAATGCTGTACAAGAAAATGGCATTAATTATTTAAAATTGTTTAAAGAATTCACAAGTTCTTTTTTAAATGATGGTATTGGTGAAATGAATGGAAATTGGAAAAAATGTAATTAATTATATTTTAACAAAATTTATTCGAGATTTTTATATTACTAATATAACAATTTAGTTGTTTCAAAATTAACAAAAATATTATATGTAATTGGTAAATTTTTGAATTAAATGATTTATTTTTTAAGTGATTGCTTCATTTAAAGCAACCGATCGATTTTTATTGTTTCTCACCGAAACAGTCAAAGAAAAAATATTGAAGCGAAAATGGAAAATTTTGGGCCCCAAAAAGAGGTGTAAGCCCCTGGAAAATAAACAGTTTGCCAATTTTTTGAGCACAAAGGCGGACAAATTTGGTCGACGTATTTTGAACATTAAGTCCAAATGGATTCACACAATGCCAAACATTAATATGCATTTTTTCAAATCAATTGTTCTGTTTGGCATTAATTTGGCTGATCATCGTCTGTCAAAAATGGGAGAAAATAATAGAAATGACAGAAAAGCAAAGAAAAAAATGTTAAAAATGAAAACAACGCTTAGCAATGCATTTCACTGTTTCCCCTCAATGCAAATGGATTTGGGCGATAATCGCGATGTTCAAGAAGTTTTACACTAGTAAGTTAAAAAATAAATATGGTTAAAAAAAAAAAAAAAAAATAAATAATTTAAAATATTCGTCCACTTAACTGATCCATTACAAAATTTGTAGTTCTCTATAACTAGGTATCTTAATGACAAAATAAAACTTTGGTACCATCAGAGAACTTTAATTAAATAGAAAATATACAATTCAACATTTTTTTCGAAAATAATGTTGTGAAACTGCGAAAATTTGGGATTTTTGGAGTTTATTGATCTTTTCGAGTATAACCCTAGAGATCGCTCCTTTTACAGTACAATTTGTCAAAATGCTCCCACGAAAATTGATAATTCCTAAACCGAAATGCATTAAAGCGATTTAGCACTTTTTTAACAAATTTAATTTATTTAAAAAAATTATAAGAAAATAACATAGATTGACCAATTGGAAGTTTTCAACACAAATTACTATTTTAACACATATTTGTTTGGCATTTTTTAGGTTTATATTTTTATAAATATTTCAATAGCACATAAATCTGAGCCCTCCCTATTTATAGTTTTGGAATATTAAAATTTTTATTTATTTAAAATTAATTTAGTGTAATGGCACTGGTTGCATTAGTTACTAAACATAGCACGGAAAAAAAGGAAAATTTCATAAACATTTATCAATTAGTTGAAAGAAATGGAAGGTTGTATATAGATGATGATGATCTAGATGAAAGAACTCAAAGATGATGAGTTTACCTACCTATATTTGTTTTATGAAATATTTTTATTTTTATTTTATTTATTGTTTTTATTTTTGTTTGCATTTTTTTCATTATTTATTTTGCTAAAAAAATTTGAGAAGTTGATAGTATCAGTAAACGCTGTAGCTTTACGTTTGGACAAAGCTTAAAAAAAGTTATGGCCTAAAAGTAAAAAAATCAAAAAGGCACTTTTTTGGGCTTCTCGTCCAAAGCCTTTGTCCAATCGCAAAACTGCAGTTTATAGCATTGTTTTTGCACGTTGCTATTTTACAAAATACGTCATTCTAGATAAAAAAAAATGATTTTAATAGATAAACAACATTTATACAAACATTAACGTTTAACAAAAAAAAATTTGTTTTTTTTCATTTTTCCAACAAAAATTTACAACATTATAACGTGTAAAATATATTTGCAAAATAATATTAGGTCTGATAAATCAAAATAAATAAATAAAGTTTTATTTCCAAATGGATAAAATTGTATTTTCAATTTTTACTGAATTCCGGTTTGATTACTCAAAATTTCGTGTTTTTTTACGTTTATTAAATTCGCTTTTTAGCAAAATTTCATAAAATTAAAATAATATTTTTTGTCTGCCCAATCAAATGATTTATATCCCTATAATAGTCGTCAACTTTCTTTGCTGGCACTTATTTGAAGTTAATGGAGGTGACGACAATGGACATGGCGGCATTTTTGCTAATTTATGGAAAAATGAAAATTTAATTGGCAAAATTTTAGAAATGAAAAATGATGTCGAATCTAGCTGTAATCAAAACATTACAAAAATTGCATTAAATCCCATTAAAATTGAAGCCAAAAACGACCAACTATTCCTACAAAATCACGAACAAAAAATGCCAGCGAAGCATTTTGTCGATCAAAAATCACCAAAATTTGCGGGCGAATCAAATTTTAATGTCAAAGATGAAGGAATGTCTATGGATGATGTTCAAAAAATTTCCAAACTTGTAAAAGTGGAAGTTAAAGCCGAACAAGTTTCTGATGAATATTTACAAAATAATGGAAAACAGAATGCAAAACAAATCAACGATGATCAGCATCAATGGTCGTCGCGTTCCGATCATGAGGACCAAGATTCAGATTCCGATCAGTGGCTTGGAACCCAAGAACAAAGTTCACAAGATAATTTAATCGATTCAAACGATGAAAATTTTGATAATGACAGGAAAGAAAAAGTGTTGACTATTCATGAATTTGACAAAATGAAAAAAGAATACCTAAAAAACAACAACAAAAATTGTCCAATTAAAATTGAACAAGAAATTGCGAAAAAATTGGGCACTTATCGAACAAACATTTATAAATGGAAGAAGGAATTGGGTTATTCGGGAAAAATACTTTCGGAGCAACAAAAATGTGAAAAAATTAATCGGTTTTATGAGTTAAAAAAAGAGTACATGTCCAAAATTGAAATCAAAGGTAAAAGTCGGAAAAGCGCAAAAAATGAAAAATATCCCCGAGATATTGAAAATGGTATTGCAAAACAATTGGGAACAAGTCGTTCAGAGATTTATAAATGGAAGAAAAAATATGGCATAAAATGTAAGAATTTTAAAAAATTTTAGATTTAGTGTAACTTTGAAAAATGTAAATTTGCGTAAATATTTTTTGCAAAATAAAAAAACCTAACCTAAATAAAATTTGATCCAAATTTAAAGGACTTTAATTTGGGTTATTTACAAATTTTAAAAAATCTTCAATTAAAAAGATGTTAATAATTAAAATTGCAATATTTAGGCCCAGTACCAGCAAAGCGTAGTGAACAAAAAATGCAAGAATTATTTGAGCAATTGAATACATTTAAAAGCAATTTTGAGGCCAAATTCAATAGAAAAATGACCATTGAAATTGAAAGAAAAATTGCAAAAAAAATTGGCATTTCCGAAAAAACATTATATGAAATAAAAAAAGATCGCGGTCTAATCCGTAAATTTATTTTAAAACTAAAATAATTAAATTGTTTATTTAAATTTATTCCTTTCAAGGTAAGCATAACTACAATGCTGAAGGGAAACAACAATTAATAGAGCGCTATGACGAAATTCAACAAAAACATCCGGCACTCAGTGGTGCCAAAATTGCAAAAATGTTGAAAATCAATAGCAGAACCATAAAGAGTTGGAAAAAATGTTTTAATGAATTTTAAAGAGAAGAAAACAAATTATAGAAAAAAGTTATGAAGTTTGATCATCTAAAAAAAGTTATTAATACTTTTTTTGTTTGCATTTATTTAATTTTCATACATTTATGAAAATTACTTGTTAAATTAGGAACGGGGTTTTAAACGACAAAATACTCGGTTTTAGTGCAAATTAGTAGGTTCTAAAACCCTCGAAATAAGGTCTAAAAGCCAAAATCTGTGCTAAAAAAAGTGTGTCAATCAAATGTTCCAAAAACTTCAAAACAATGAGAAAACAAATTATGCATTTTTCTTTTTTTGTTTTTTGCATTATATTAAAAATACTGTCCAATTTCTCAAAAAATTTTAGTTGCTGCCCAATTGGCCCAAACTTTCAGTCTAATTGTCTCACAATTCTGCTGCCACAAAAAAAAATTTGTTGTTGCCCCAATTGTCATTTTCCATTTTGGCACACAAATTTTTGTCGCCAGTTTGTCCCTTACCATCTATGTACATATGTTTTCATCATTTGTTATCTGCCATTTTGCCACATTTTGGCAGACAGAATGAGTGTGCATGGCTGGCATATAATGGCATTAAAACAGGGTTGCCAACAAAAATTTTGCGAAATAAGGACAGTGAAGGTCAAAAAAGATTTTGCTGGCAAAAATGTATTTTTATTTTTTGCATAAATCTGTTTTTAACCATATTTCTTGGACATCAACAATTTTTCTCAACTATTCAGGCAGCAATTTTTTGCCAATTCTGCTTTACTTTTAGGGGGGGGGGGGGTGGTGGTCGGCGGTGCCGAAAGGCGCTGCCGAGAAAAATTTTGAAATTTTGACTCAATTTGTTAAGAGCTTTTCAATCAAAATAAAAAATATGGTACTTTTTTGAAGGTTTTTATTTTTGGAAGATTTTAACAATGTTTGTTAAGAAAATCAGACCAAAAACTATTTAGCCCAATTTTTCGTTTGTGAGGACTGGGTTTAAATAATTAAAAAGTTCGCTTCGAAATTTTCTCATTTTGATATTGGGTCAAATTATTAAAATCTTCACAAAATTCGAAAAATAAGGACAAAATAAAGACGGAGGCCTCAAATAAGGGCAAATCTTACAAATAGGGCATTTTTAATTTATAAGATTTGCACCCTCCAAATAAGGACAAATCTTAAAAATAAGGACAGTTGGCAACCCTGCATTAAAATGATTATTTTTTATCTATTACAAACATTCCATTCACGCAAAGTGATGTCATATCACGTCATAAGTTATAACTATGACATTGGCATATTTTTCAATACTCCCCCCTCTCTCTGCACTTACTTGGATGTTAGCAAATTATTATTTTTCGATTTTATGAGTGAGCTTTTTCCAATAATATTTAATAATTGATTTCACATAGATTTTTTTTATTGCTATATTTTTTTGTATACAAATAAATGGTTTTAAATGTAACAAATTACAATTTATTCGGTGTAAAAAAGATGCAGAATAAACATATATTTTTATGTTATTCAATAACAATCATTTTGTTCACATTTTGCCTCGGAGCTGATGACGGTTGGTTTTGTTAAAGCTTTTATTTATTTATTTAAAAATTTGTCATTTAAAAGAAACAATGTGTCCAAATCAATGGAAGACGAGTGAACTGAGAGGCGAATTTGTGTCCATTCTGCATTTGATCGAAAAGCAGGAAATTGGACAGGAAACCGGATGGCGAAAATTTGCAAAATTTTTAACATTTTTAACCCATGAAAAGCGTATGCAAACGGTGCACGATTTTTGTGTAAAAATTAATCAAGAAAAAGATACGCCGAAGAAGCGGTGGTTCCGCAAGGTTTCAAGAAATAAAAAAAAAATAAATAAATTTGTGCATAAAAAGGAGTTAGGGCGAATTGCTTTAACTTCTTTTAATCATTTAAGACGTTGGTTTAAATTGTCAAAAATTTTCGGTTAAGCAATCTGAAATAAATATCAAAAAAAGCCACGACTGAATACGACTGACATACCTAATTAAAAAAATATGTACTCCTACAGTGAATTTTCTAAATACCGGTTCCGGGATATCCATTTTCGAACAACTCTTACGCGTAAAATTGTTTATTTATTTTAAAAATATTGAAAAATTGTGTACATTTTTACATATTTTTAGGTCAAATCAAGCAATTACGAGGAGTGTTTAGACAAAATTTTCTGGGCCGGCAACGCCGAGTTGATCAAGTTGAAAAGGCCCAACTTTTTCACCGGCCTCATTTACAACATGTACAGTGAAAATGCAAAAATGTTTGAGGGCATGTTGAAGCCCAGGGACCAGCTTTTGGCTGAAATATTTTACGCCACATTAAAGCCAGGTAGATTTGTTTTATTTTAAAATCGCAAAAAAGCTTTTTATATCAATTAAAAAAGGTTTAAAATAAATTATTTTTTTATTACCGAAGTTATTTAAAAAAAAAGTTTCAAAAAGTGCAAATGAATTTCTCCCAAACGCTGCTAAAATTTGAATCCTTCTTAAAAAAATGCAAAATGTAAAATGTTAAAAGCAATTTATAATGTAAATTTCATAAATGTGGCTTTTTTGTCCATATTTTAGCTTCTTTTTTTTGAGATTTTAGCTAGCCAGGGGCCGCATTTTATCATTTTGTCACTTTTTGAAAAAATGACATACCAGCTAATACCTTTTTGAACGATAACCATGATGTTATGTACTAGTGCTGCACGAGAGTCTCGATATCGAGTATGGACTCGAGAAAAGTCTTGAGTTTTTTGGGTCTCGGGCTCGGGCTCGAGTCTCGAATATCGAGAAATTTTGGGTCTCGTGCAGCACTATTATGTACTGTGTAGGTCGTCATGGACAAGTGGACACCGGTGTGTTGATGGAAATTGTGATGGGCCGACCTAAGCGAGAGTTGAGAGCCGCCATTTCCAAATACAATAGACTGTTCATTAATCGGCACAACAATTCGAATGAGCCCCAACTTTTGGTTGAGCTTAAAAATATTAGCAGAAAATTGACCAATGACTCAGCAACAAAAAATATCTACGATCTGTTGGAGGCCCGGATTGATGCAATTGCGCGAGAAGAGTCTCCGGATGCTGTAAAAGGAGAAAATATTTTAATTAATTATTTATAAAAACTATAAGTTTGTTGTAGATTAAGTTAAAAATTTTTATTTATTATCTTATATTTTTTTTATGCAAATTTAATTTTATTTATTAAATGGTTCTGAACGAGCGATTAGAAAAAAAAATGAAAAATTGGTTTATGAAATATTTTTAAATTTATATTTAGCTGATCAAAAACATATTTAAAACTTGTGAAGATTGGAAAAATTGGGAAAGACTTTGCTGTAATGAACATCATTGTGCAAATTGTGGACTAAATTCTTATACGGAAAAAGATAAACCGTACGTATGGGCTGATGACCGGCTTGTAAATCGAATAAACAAAATGAACAATTTGCTAAAAGAACTTCTGGTAAACATTTATTATTTGATAATAATTAGAGTTGGCATTTATGCACTAAAAAGAGCGTCAAAATATGTGCATTTTAACAATTTTTTTTGCAAAAATATCCTTTAAAATTCTTAAATATGAAAAATTTTGTTTTTGCACTTTTTGTTAAAGAATTTTTTTAGTCAAAAAGTGCCAAATATTCATTTTCAAATGGTCAAAAAAGAAAAGGACCGAACTTACAACACCCTTTTTTGAGCTAATTTCATAGAACTTATTGGGATACAAATGCATATAAATCACAGAAAATTTATTTAATATTTTTCATTTAATTCTGTAAGAATACAATGAAATCAAAAAATTATTCTTTGTTAAATTTAAAATAATTAATAATTATTTGAAATTTAAAAATCAGCAGAATTTTCACACCAAATTCAGGTATTGTCTAAGCAGGATTCGATGCTTGACAAATATTTTTCCCAAAAATTCCAAGAAAATTGTAAATCATTCATTAATTATATGCACAATCCAAACAAATCCAAAAAACATCATCATCAACAACAATTATCCCCAAATGCTGGGTCAATTAAGAAAACTTCGTGGTTTGAAAGGTCTGCCTGGTTAGGGGGGTTCGGTAGCTGAAATGCCGAATTTTTGTCTACAAAAATAGTAAGCTAAATTTTTACCTAAACGAAAATTTTGCAAATTGAGCATTTTTGGTGGTCCAATTTTTTCTTAATCCCGGCGGCGCCATTGCCCCCGGACTTTTTTACAAACTTTTGATTAGAACATAAAAAAACAAGTTAAAGGAAGAAAAACCCTAAAAATAAAAATTTTAAAAAAAACAAAAAATTAATAAAAAATCGGGCATTTAAGCTCTCATTAACGCACAATTCAAACCAATTAAAACACTGTTTAAGGCTAAAAAATGTCAAAACTGAAGCCAATACCGAAACAGCCTTCGCAGAAATTGTGCCAAGAAGAAAATTCGGCACAATTAAGGAAATGCTAAAAATTGCTGGGCTTTTAGAACCTGACTCAGAATATAAGTATTTGGCACAAAAATTGAAGGAGGCAAATTTAACTGGAAAGTATCAAGGTCTAAAAAGAAAATTTTGAAATAGTTTTTATCAATTAATAATCATAAAATAATTAAAAAATAAACTTATTAAAATGTGTTGAATTTAAAAATTAAATTTAATAGCATTAAAAATCGTGGATTTTTTTTCTATTTTTTAATAATATTTAATTCATATTAACTTAGTAATAAAAAATTTTTTTTTGTTTTTTTCGGCAGAAATGAATTGAATAAAAATATCAATTGAATAATTTTTTCAGCTGTTCAACGCTTTGTTGACATTCATGTTGGTGTTGATATGCTGAAAATTTTGGAACATTATGTGGGAGGTGTGTCCGGAATTTTAAAGGATTCGACCATCAAAAATGGTCGCGCAACAACATTTAATGCAATGTTTACGGCAGCCTATTTGGGCATTATGAACAACACGAGCAGCAAATGCTATAGGGACGTTGAACATGGAGCGCTGCAACGAATTGGCGTACTGTTCTTTTGTTACACAACTCTCTAGGGCTTTCACTTTTAGGCACAAATAATTGCAAAATAGGCGTCTAAATAGGCACAAAAAAAAGTTCTAAAATAGGTATGAAATAGGCACAAAAATCCTCAAATAGGCACAAAATAGGCAAATTTTTACAGAAGGTTTTAACAAAAAAGAAAAAATAAGCGATCATTTCTGCTTATTGCAGTTACAAATCATAAATTTTTCAAGATTTTCCTGAGTAAAGCTCATCCGATTGTCGGCTAAAATGTTTTTGTATGCCGAAAACGAACGCTCCACTTCGCACGATTACAATTAACATATTTTCCAACCAAAAAATCTGATCAAATCCCGAGTTATTTCACAAAACAGTGTTGAACTTTTCTTGCATTGGTCCAGTCCTTCATCCAACTAGCTTTTGCCTTTATTTTTGGCATTTTTTGCAAAATATCTCAAAATCCTAAAAAAAAAGTCGCCAAAAATGTCGAAATAGGCACAAATAGGCATTAGGCACAAAAAACCCAAAATAGGAATTATTAAAATTTATTTATAATTTAATATGCCATAAATATGCATTTTTTGTTTAAAAAATATTTACTAGCTACAGTATTTCCTGTAATAATAGAAACCCGGGTCGATTATTGTTTCCCCCCCCCCCCCCTCCAAAGGTGTCTATTATTAGAGGGGGGTCTTCTAATTTAGGGGGGTTTATTATTATAGGAAATACGGCAATTATAATATTTGAAAAATTATTTTAAGGATGGTATAAAACAAAAGAAAGTGCGTTTCGCTAAACTCGAAGGAGGCGAGCCAAGACCGGTTTATTTTCTTGAAATTAATATTTAAACTGAAAGGTTTTTACATAAACTTCAGACATTACAAAGCATTGGATCAAAGCGTCCTGCACCAATGGAAGAGGCGCATTTTTTTAAATTAAATTTATATTTTTATTTAACATAAATTTAATAAAAAAGCTTAATTAAATAAATAGGTTATTAAATGATTTTTTGGTTGATTTATTAAAATATTTAAAAAAATAAAAATTTATTTATTATTCAGGAAGAAATTGATATTGAAAATTCTTTGGTAAAAAGCCTGGAATTTCTTATGAGCAAAGTTCAGAGTCAAATAAATTATTTGATCAAAGCACAGCTCGAAGGTTTGCGGCCAGCCGATCGTGCCAAAGAAATGGCCGTAAATTGTGAGGTGGATGACGAATTGTTTGGCCAATTTTTAAATGGAATTGAAATTGGACCAAATTTACTACACCGAGGAGGGGCAAACTGTTTGCAGGGGATTTATGACAATTTGGCCGAACGTCGTTCAAAAATTGTAATTTTAAGGGAGGATTTTAATTATATGTGTGAATAATATTAAAAAAATTTAAAATAAAAAGATTTAATTTTAATTTCATTTTTTTGTTAATTTTTTAAAAAGATTTTCGGTGAAGATGGTCAGTTGGGAATTCTTCCGCCATCAGCTGAACCCAAACTAAACCTGGGACCGAATGCCATTAAAAGAAACAGAACGCCAAAAAGCGGCAAATTGGAAATAAGAGAACCACAACACGAAAGCAATACGAGCAAAAATATTGTGAAAAGTCCAAAACTAATTCAAATGCCCCCAACAAAAGAAGGAAGAAATATAATGGACAATGCGCATAAAAGTGCCAATATGCCTACAAAAGACAATGCGAAAACATCTGAGATTATTGAATTGGAACATCAACCAAATAGTCCAAAACCAATTCAAATGCCAAATAGCCCAACAAAAGAAGGAAGAAATAGCAATGACAATGCACATAAAAGTGACAATATGCCTACAAAAAATAATGCGACAAAATCTGAGATTATTGAATTGGAACATCAACCAAATAGTCCAAAAGCAATTCAAATGCCAAATAGCCCCGCAAAAGAAGAAAGAAATAGCAATGACAATGCGCATAAAAGTGACAATATGCCTAAAAAAGACAATGCGACAACATCTGAGATTATTAAATTAGAACGTGAACCAAGTCTAAAGAGCATATCAAAAAGTCCTCAGAAAGAGGAGAATGGTAATAATGAAAGGTAATTTTTTTAAATCGAAAAAATATTGATTTAAAATATTGTGTATTTGGTTATTAGAAGCAACCATATCTTTTTAAATAAAATTTCTAAAAATAACTCGATTAGTCCTTTTTTAATTCTTATTTTTATGACTAATACCTCGTTTTGGCGTTAGATGGATGGTGGTGACCCGTCCAATTTTGCCGCTCAATTTTTATTTTTTAAATAGATTTTATTTAATTTTAACAAATATTTACATAAAATTTCAGATCAAAAAAACTGATCAATGCATATTTATGTTTTTATTTAGTTTCAATGTAATTGTGGCGTTGGATGATTTGATCAATTTGTTCCGCAAGGCTCGGGACAACTTATTGCTTGCCGAAGTTGAATTGGAAGTGCCCCACGTGGCGTATAATGACAATAGTGCATGTTGGGTGGACGACCAACTTTTTAAACAATTTTTGAATGGCGAACCGATCGGACAATATTTGTTGCCGAATGGTGATGCCAACAAAATGGGGACAATTTTGGACTATTTGCATGACCGTCGCGACTATTACGTAAGAATATAATAATTCGGCAATGTTGAAAATTAATCCTTTTTTTGTTAAAAATGCGTTACTAAATTAGCCAAAACTTCCGGTTCGGAAAATCGATAGTCGGGTTTGTTTGGCTTTTGAATGAGATTTACCGGGAATTTGGAAAAGCTATCCATTCGGGAGTCCCGTTCGCGGGTTTGTTGAATTTTTTTTTTGTATTTTGACCGCGACTTTCAAAATCCAGGCCAATCCCCATTCAGCAAGTCTCTATTAAATATATTTTAGAATTTTTTTTTTGAATTTATAGGCACAGTATCAGCCTTTGGACGAATCGAGGCTAATGATCAGGCTTAATTCACTGATTAATCGTGTTGATAAGGCCCAAAAATATTTGGCAAAAGCCGAGGGGCCATATTATAATCCAAAGGCTCGCACCAAAACGCGTACCAATGAATTTGACAATTTGTTTAAGCAATTTTTGGACGGCAAAAAAATTGGACGCAAATTTCTGCCGAAAGGAGGCTCAAATTGTATGGACTCATTTTTGGACAATTTGATTCAACGCCGAGAAAATTTGGTAAAATTCCTTTAAAAATTCATCCATAATTAGTGATTTTATGTGGGGTTGATTTTAAAGTGTATCGGATTTGAAATCAATTCAAATAGTTTTAAATGATAAAATCTGATAAAAAGTTACTGATTCATTATGAAAATAAAGTTATTGAAATAAAAATTTATTAAAATCTATAAAAAAATCTTTAAAATAAAAACATTGAAGAAAAATTTTTATGTCTTACTGTTTTTACTATGTTTGTACCCCGATCCCGAATCTCCGGCATTTTTGCTCAGGGGGTTTCCCCCCCCCCCCCACCCCAAACTTTTCGAAATTTCGGAGTGTTTAATGAAAACCATTAAACCCCCGACATTTTTGGTCAGAGTTTTTCGCTCCCGTAGGCGCAGAGAGCAACCACCCCTGAAGGCTTAATGTATTCAGAAAAATGGCGGCGACGGCCTTTTGGGTGAACAGCCAGTTGTCGAAGAACGGCACAACGGAGAAAAATATGGCAAAACGCGCAGTATGCCAATAAACGGCAGTTTGGTGCCACATCATTCAAAAGACATTGATTACAACAAATCGCACAGCATGCCAACCACAGAGAAAGAATATAAACGGACAAGCTCAGAGCGATCGCGATCATACGGCCGGCCAAGGGACAATGAAATCACCAGCAGTGTGCCAGCACCGGCAGATAACGGTAGAAAATATTGGGAATTTTATACGTCTTCTGTTCACGATCAAAATTTTAAATGATCAGATCAACTTGAAAGATCAAATATTGATTGGATCAGTTAGAGATAACATTTTAATGATTAGAGGATCTGATCATTTCTGAATAAGCCGGCACATTTTTAGAAAGCCAGAACAGTGAATCACCGCCGCCATCTTGGCTTGACACAGCACGGGAATGGTCTGGATGGATGGTAATTTTTTTATTAAATTTTTTATATAAATAAAATAAAATTTTAGAAGGATAAATTGAATCCATTTAATACTGTGAATAAAGCAGAAACTGTGAAAAAATCGTTGACAAATGAAACGATAACACCGCAAAAAATAACAAGAGAAATTTCGCCGAAAAAGAATGAGAAAAACATCGTACTATTTATTTATATTTTTTTATCTTGATTTCATTAGAAATAACAAAATGAAGACATTTTTAAAATAAAGTTAATGTCACAAAAAAAAATTCCATTTAAATAGGAAAAAACTCGTTAAAACCCATTAAATAATTTTATTAAATATGTAAATTCAGAACGATGAACATTTTGCCAAACCAAAAGAATCTCCATCAAAAAACAACGTTGTCCATGTCAATGCTTCAACAGGACGAAATACAAACAAAATTTCACCGCCACGTGATCAACCCAGTACACCTGGACTTGCGCCAAATCAACGTCCCAAAATTGTATGTTTTTTAAATGAATTTTGTTTAAAAATCATTTTTAAAATTTAGACAGTAAGTCCTGATACACCGATCAAAAGCAGCCCAAAAAGTCCAAAATCGCCAACAGAAAGTCCATTGAGCGCAAATTCAGACAGTTCAAAAACAACAACTTCAAGCAGTACATCAGACGATGACATTCAACATCAAGCACAACAGCTTAACATTCGAGCACGCATTACTGCCAAAACACCTTACGGCTCAAAAAAATTTGCCGCAACAAATGTTCCTGTTAAAGATGTGCCGGAAAGTAGTAGGAGTCGAGCAGTACCGACACACTCAAGTGATTCGGCATTGTTAAGAAAAAACTTACAGAAAAATGTGCCCAATTTCATGAAGAGCAAATCGCTTGGTCATAAAAATGTGCAAAATAATTTTGCACGCAGTCCAAAATCGCCAACAGAAAGTCCATTGGGCTTAATGAGTTCGAGCAGTTCAGCAACAACAAGTCCAAAATCGCCAACAGAACGACCATTCGTGGGCGTAATAAATTCAAGCAGCAGTTCAGCAACAACAACAAGTTCAAGCGGTACATCTGACGATGACGTTGAACATCAAGCACAACAGTTTAACATTCGAGCACGCATTACTGCCAAAACACCTTACGGCTCAAAAAAATCTGTCGGAACAAATGACGCTGTTAAAGGTGTGCCGAAAAGTAGTCGAAGTCGAGCAGCACCAACACGCGCAAGCAAAGCGGAACTGTTGGGGAAAAATGCCGAAAGAAATGTGCCAAATTTCACAAAAAGCAAATCATTTGGCCATAAAAATACAGAAAATAAAATTGGAATACGACAAGCAGCACCGGCCAAAAGTGATGTGGCGGAAAGTAGTCGAAGTCGAGCAGCACCAACGCGTTCAAGCAATCCGGAATTGTTGAGAAAAAATGCCGAAAAAAGAAATGTGCCTAATTTGATGAAGAGCAAATCGTTTGGCCATAAAAATGCGCCAAATACAATTGGGACGACAAGACAAGCAGCACCGGCCCAAAGTGATTCTGAGGACGATGTTCGTCTTTTGTCCACCGGCGTGAGGGATTTGGCCGGGAACTTTGATTTATTGGTTGAAGATAATTCTTCAAAAAATAAGAAATATAATAATTTAAACAAAACTAAATAATTGGGTAGAAATTTTTTTTTAGAAAATTGGCGCAAAATTAAGCCCAATTTTTTTTTTTGGGAATGTACACTATTTTTTGCAGAAAATTTTAATATAAAAAAAATAATTTTAAACGGGAGAAAAAATACTTTTTATGATTTATTACTTTTTAGACAAAAATTTTTGAATTTCAAACCAAGACCCATTAAAAGTAACATTTTGTCACATGTTTACAGAACCAAGGGAATATTACGAACAATACAATGAACCACAACCATGATGTACAACTTCGTCCAATTGTCTCCAGAAATGGGCGAAAGTCGAGCCGTGCCAGAGTTAGTCCACGAAAACTTCCTACACGACCTCCACCACCCCCACCAGCGCCAAGAAAGGTTTTTAAGGATAAAACAAAATAAAAATTGGACAAAATAATTGAAAATAAATATTGATCGATCACCTTATGGGTTCGGGGGTCAGTTTGGCGCCGACAAGTGTGAAACGTCATAACTTTTTTGCCCAAATCAAACCATCTTAGTGTTATTTGAATGAAAGCACTATGTCTGTAGATGCAAGTGTTGCACGAGACCCAGAATTCCCCGATACTCGAGACCGAGACTTGGCCCCAGACTTGATACCGAGACCGAGATTTGGCCCCGAGAGTCGGTACCGATACCCAAAAAACCACAGACTTTTCTCAGGTCAATACTCGATGCCGAGACTCTTGTGCATCACTAGTAGATGCTGTAACAGAAAATAGCTAGTCGATATGGTTTAAACCAGGGATGCCAAACGAAAATAAGCTATAACTTTTTTTGTGAAAAAAAGATAAGCTATAACTTTTTTGTGAAAAACGAATTGGTTAGCTTCGCTTGATTAAAGGTTCAACAAACGAAGAGCTTACAAATGATATAAATTTTGTTTGTTGAGTTATGACTGATCGCGCCAAACTGTCCGGATCCGTCGTTCGCGATGATCAAAATCCCGGGTCTTTTCATCTTATTTGTGCTTTTAAATTTTTAGGTTTACAAAAGCATTGGTTTTATCATTAACAAATAAAAAAATTTCAGTGAAGTCAACTAAGTGAAGTCGGTACTAATTGATTGGCCACAAACGTAGTGAGAAATAGATTTGTTGCATTTTGGAACGGGGCTAATAGAAATACCAAATTTGATCATTTATTACAATTACCTATGCCCATTTACATTCAAGAATGAACATTTTAATTGTTTAAAAGAGTTTTTTGAGCATATAAATCCGTTTATGTTTTTGTTACTAAATATGTTCAAAATTTATGACCGATTTTAAATTTATATGAAATTCGAAACCCATTAAAAAAATATTGAGGCTTCAAATTTGTGTGTAATTTTAAGTGCACAAATTTTAAAAATATTTATTAATAAGCATTACATTTAAATGATAAACGAAAATTGAACATAATAAAGGTCACATACAAATTATGTACGTAACACCAAATGAGGTGAATATGGGTGAAAAAAATGAGTGGAATTTACATAAAATGTAAAAAGTATATTCAAAATTAATCATTGAAATAAAATGAGAGATAAATCGGTAATTTAACAGTTTCACCATTTTTCAAATTTTTTAAAGAAAAATAAAATAATTAAATTTATTATTTATTAAATATACGAAAACAAATGCAACAGGTAAACTGTAAAATCACTGATGAGATCAAGCCCCTGAGAAGAAGCAGATAAGGACGGACGACAAAACATAAAATGCAAAGTCAATTAATGAAATCATATTTTTAATTTTTATTTATTAAAGTAGAGAGAGACTGACCAAAATGTTTTTCGGGGAGATTTGGCTAAGTCCTGATCCCGGCCTAATCACAAAAATCCTCCAAGTGATCGTCAAGATGCCGACAACTACCGATCTCAATCAATCCTGAACTATTCAAAAATGCCCGGTCGTGATCCCAAGATCCCAAATTCAATCCCGTAGAAGCATCCCCCCCCCCCGACGGGATCCCGATCCCGTCCGGTCTTTAATTAAAAGTTTTGATTTTGCATCAATAAAAGCGTTAAAATAAAAAAAAAAATGAGTTGGAAGGCACACCGGGATGAGTAAAATAATGTGAGGAAAATAACAAATTTACTAAGGTTACTGTTGTCCAAATTTTCCAAAATTTTTGAATTTCGGATTTAAGGAAATATTAAATTTTTAGACCAATTTTTAAATAGGAAAATGCAAAATTTGGTGAAAATTTTCCATAAAATTCAGCAACCTCAGAAAAAAATATTACAAAAAAAATCTACTAAATGAGCTTTTCGTGCTTCACAGGTACACTTTTTTGACCCTGTAATCCCGGGGCAACGTTGCGCCAACACTGGTCTGGAATCGAGCTTCATGCCGAGGTGTCACGAAGCCGGAACCGGCACGGGAGGCGCCAGTGGAGATCGACGTTAACGGCACTAATTGTTGTATACCGTTTCGTTGACTCATCACCAGGCTCACTGTATCGCCGCCGCCTGTACTCCTTGGGCCGACCTGCTTGAAATATTCGCATAAATTCAAAAAAAATTTTTTGAAATTTCCAATACAATTTTAATTTAAAAAATGTTTACCGAGTACACGTTGGCCGGCTCGAACACCATCATTTTGTTAGCCGAGTCCTGGCTGGCCAGGCGTGCACGAACGCCAGCTGATCCACCACCGCCGCCCAGCGGGCCCAGACCGTCGGCGTAGTCAGAGCTGTGTGAAGATGTGCTGCTGCCTGAAAAAAAAGCAAAAAAAGGCAATTTTAATGTTTAAAATATTTTAAAATGTTTGGCACTATTTTGTGTGTGCCAAGAGCACGACACTTGCCTGAAGATGCGTTTCGTGTCAGCTCGCTGAGCACTCGCCACTTTGAAATTCGCCAGCCGATCTGACAAATATATTTTTTAAAAAAAAGTTAAATGCCAAAACCGTCAATTATTTTGAATTGCCAAAAATCTTACTACTAATTGGTAAAAAAAATAATTAGTAATTCACCAAAAATCCGAACAGCGTTCCAACCAGCACGACAAGTGCTAACACAGAAAGTCCACCGGCTGCGGAATAAACCGAATCCAGTCCACTTTGCATGGGCTCATCGGTCATTGAATTTCCCCTCGGGTCATCATCAATTGCGTTGAACAGACCTTACAAATTAGGGTTAGTTTTTAGATTAATTTTATTAAAATAATGTTTTAAAAATATTATAAAAATCCTTGTTGTTTTCTTTCTGATCACGGACCATGCAATTCTGGTGTTCTGCTAATGCAATAATGTTGCTGATCATTGTTATGATCAGTTGGCACCAAAAGCATCTTTACCTCCACCCAAAGGGACTGCCGCTCTTCCATCAGAATTGCCCCCGCCGGCGACGTCCGACGACACATCCTCGTCAATCACATACGCGGCACCCCCCTCGGCGCCGAGCAGTTTGGTCGAGCCGGGACACTGCTCGGAGACGCCGAACAGCACATTCTGCACAAAGGAGCCGCTGCTCCAATCTCTGAACATTGATAATTGGACAATTATAGTGAGAAAGTTTTTTAAATTAAAAAATATATATTTTAAAAAAATAATATTTATATAAATTATTTTGCAAAATAAATAGTTTCTTCACCTTTTGCTGACGCATTTTCTAAGCTCAATGTCCCATGCGCAGTGCTAAATGTCAATTAATTGAATTAAACTAAATTTTGAACAAAAAATAAAATTTAAAATTAGAGACTTTTTTTGAAAAACAATATCAAAGGTTTTTATAATAAGAACGGAAACTTGGACCCAAAATCCAAAACCCAAAAATTTTTTGGTCATTTTTTTTGGTTTTTTTGGGTTTTACTCCAAGTTGACCCAAAACCCAAAACCAAAAAACTTTTGGTCCAATAAATTGGCAAGACAACAAAAGAAACGGCAGGCTTTTTTTAACTGGGCTTTTTGAAATTTCCCCGGAAGAAAAAAAACAAAATTGTTTTTTTAAAGTTTTGAAATTATTTTTTTTTAAAGAATTTTTGTGGTTGACGGGAGATCGGACCCTTTTGTACAAATTCAAAAAATTTTTTGGTTTTGGGTCCGGTCTATATTATATATAATAAAAAATTAAAAATGGTAATGCGTGCCGGGTCGCGCAATGCCACACAGCGTGCGCAGCTGTCCGCCTGCGAGCAGTGGTGCAGTGGCACGCGCGCAAGCTGTGCAAGTGTTGCAACCACAAGCGCCGGCGGTTCCGATCCATGAAGAACATGAACACCAACAATTGCGTGCTGAGCAAAACCGGAATTGCCGGTGGTGGTGGCGGCAAAAACGCGGACAGTTTCAACCAGAACGGCACTCCCATTCAGTGACGTCTCGACCAACTGGAAATAAAAAATATAATAATTTTTTAATTTTAAAGTTTTTAATTCGGTTTTATAACATTCTAAGTTTGTAATCAGAAAGTGCATGTTTTAAAGATGTTTGTTATTTAAGTTTTCTGACAAATAATGATTAATAATAATAATATAAAAAAAACACATTATTTTCCACCTTTAAAATAGTTCCGTCTGTTTTGCCCACAAAAATGACATTGTACTGCTGTTTTCGGACAGATTCAATTTGTGAAGCGACTGTAAGCGAAGTCATCTCCGCACGATTTGGTCCTTAAAGACAAATATTTCAAAATATACAATATTAAAATAAAAAATAAATTAAATCATCGGCATAGTAAAAAATATAAAAATATGCCAATTTTATTATATTGTGTAAAATGGAAATGATTTAGACATAAATTTCTTAACTAAAAAAAAATTTAAATAATTTATTTTATTTTACTAATTTAATATTTAAATTATAGAAAATTTAAAAACCTTCAATAAGAAGTGGTCGGTTGCCCACCGACGGGATCGGATCGTACATAAATGGATATTTGCTGATCATCACCAAATCCGACAGTCGTTTTGAGTCGTCCACACAGCGTCCAGGCCGTTCGTCCGGATTCTGGTAGAACTTTTGGAACGGTGTCCACAACGAACTGGCCGTTCGCTGTGTCTGTGCCAAAATTGGAATTTTAAATTTTGGCGTTTCGTTTAATTCAATTATAAATAATATAATTGCTACGGGAATTTTTAATTTAATAATGAATTAATGCATTTGCCACCTTAAATCTGCCATGGTCAAAAACGGCATCAATCTGGCTCATTCGAAAGGAACAAATTGCAGACATTGGCAGTGCCCGTGAAGTTTGAAAGACGGCATAAACAACCGCATCCAAACCGCCTTCAACCGGCACTGGTGCCGAAATGGCTTCTTAATGAGTGAACAATGGCATTTTTTGATTAATTTGATCAAATTGAAAGGTCAATAAAATCAAATTAATAACAAAAAATTTAGACTTTGTATAAAATAAATAGAAATATATTTACGTATTTCGTTGAAATAAAACGGCGCCATTTCGCCCGGAATGGAGCAGTTCAGCCGCGCCTTCAGAAAGCTTGACCACCGATCTTGTGCGGGCGACGGGCCGCCCGGGTCGTCCGCGCACACGCGTCCCACTCGCGCATAGTATTGTGCCTCGCGGTTGTTGTCCTGCGCGTCCGCCGCCCGCTCGCGGTACCAGAAGTAAACAAATGTACGGTAGACGAACGAGCCCACAAAATGTGGATCTGGGAATGATTTTGGTAAATTATGTAATTATTCTGAAAATAAAATTCACTTAAAAAATAAATTCATTTGACAAATTTTAATTGTCTCGTTACAGTTGTCCAATTTTTTTAGGTTGTGTTATATTTGCTTTAGCTAATTTGTCAAATTTTTGATTTTGTTTATTAAAATTTTCAAATTTTCAACCGTCTAAAACTCGATCGTCCTTTTGCGTTCGCATAGTTTCCCCCTTTGAAAGCTTTCTTCGATAAATCAACGGATCAGTGGCACTGAAATCCGAGATGGCACCAATAAAAATGGCATTCATTTCGTCCGAATATGCAAATGTGGCATTTTGTCGTGGGTCGTACGGTGAAATTCCCTGCAAATGTTTTTATTTAATTTTATTAGAAATGATTTCCACTTTTTAAGTAAAATCAATCAAATGGGCCACATTAAATTAAAATTTATTCATTTATCATTTTAAAGCTTAAACGATTTAAACTTACTTGGCCATTGAACTGGGACCTCTCCACGAAACGACTTTCTGTTTGGCTGAATTCATATTCCCGACATTGTGGTGAGAAGGCGTGCGTTCCGCAGACCAAAACTTGCCCGTTGCTAAGCTGGGCAGCCACCCTAAAAATATTTTTTTGAATTTAAAAATGGAAATCAAATTTTTTTAAGTGTTTCAAATTGACTCAAACTTTAATTAGAAATAATTTTATTATTTATATTGCATATGTTCCAGTTTTAAACTTGCCTGATGAAGTTGTGGCATTCACTCTTTTTGGAAAAGAAAAAATATTAATAATTTAAAAAATTTAAGAATTTACCTCCGATTTGCCTTTCATATGGCATTCCTCGATGGTCTGACCCGGTGCCTTCCAATGTATACTCTTAAAAATGTGATTTTTTGTTAAAATAAATTTAAAAATATTATTGGGTAGTTAGTTGATTTGTAAATAATATCACTCACATGACGTGATTCAAGCTTTGTCGAGCTGAGATTGAAGAGAGCATCTCTTAAGAGCAATACAATTAATTAATTTTGAAAATATTTGTAATCTAATAAACAATTTAAATTTTAAAATTTATTGAGTTTTTTATAATATTTTATTTGCAAAATTACAACCTGGCCCCAACCAGAATAGAATTTGCATTAGCATCGATCAACAAAAATTGGTCCTGGCTTCTGCTTGGGCTTTGGAATCGTGGCGTACTCCCGACTGAATATGTAGTGTTGCTTTTATACATTAAACAAATTAATTTAATTAATTATCAGTTTGGGTCCCATATTTGGGTCAAATTTTCAAAGATTTTTAAAACTATTTTAGAAAGTCATAAGAATGCGTTTTTAGAGGATGTCGGGGGGGGGGGGGATCCGAATCTGTCCCAATTTTGACCATTCCTAAGCCTGGACCGAATTCGAACATTTTTTGAAAAATTAAAATTATCCAAAAAGACCGCATTGTTCAAAAAGCACAAAATTACAAGCAAATAATGACCGAATTCATGATTTTTGAAAAATTTTGAGGCCAACAGTGATTTTGAAATTTTTAATTTTTGAACAAATGTTCGAATTCTGGAAACAAAGGTCAGCTTCGGGTTCTACGCCCACGACATAGAAATGCTTTCCTAAAGACTTTTTAAACAATTTAAAAAAAATTGGATAATTTGACCCAAATATGGGAAATACAAACTACCTACACTAGTAGCAAATTGTCATAACTTTGAGGAGGCTGAATCTATTTTTTTGTGTTAAAAATATTAAGAGTAAAAAGAATTAATTATTATTCGCCTTGAATTATTATCAAAACAGATAAAAGAAGAACAAGAAGAGAAAAAAAAGTTTAAATGTTTGCGCAAGCTAAGAATAATCAATCTAGGCTTTTCTTTAGAATGGGTTTCATAGAAATTGTTGGAGGTAAAAATAATCAAAAATAGTTATGGGTAAAGGAGACCCTAAAAACAAAAACACAAAAAAATGTATATTTTTTATTGTCAAAACATTAATATTACCTTCATTCACAATTTGTCGAGGTCTTGGATTAAGGTTATCAACCGCAATCGAAGGAGCGTGAAGAGTTGAGATCATTAACAGCAAAAAGAAATGTGCAAGAAATTTGGCGGCGGCGGCGGCAAAAAATGTTGGCATTCTGTCGCTTTGTTTTTTGTTGTTACTTGGCGTTTTGTGTCAACTTTAAAAAAAAAGAAACTTTTATAATAATTTTCATTTCATCTTATAAAATTTGATTTTTTAAATAATCAATATGCTAATGCGCGGACCCCATTTTGTGCCCCAAGCAAAGTTTTCACTAGGACTCAGCTGGTCGGAGTCATTTGTGTAAAATTAAAGCGATCAATTTTCGTCAGGACTCAGCGAGTCGCGGGACTCATTTTGTCGCTCCCTTACCCTTCACAGAAGCGGCACGGCACAGTTTGGAATTCGAATTTGAATTGATGAATAAAGTGCCGTTGTTGTCGTTGTCCTCGCTGAAGATGGGGCCAATTTCATTTGTCTGTCGCTTAAATTGAGCAAAAGCGATAAATTGAATGCAATGAAATAAGCCCAAATGCAATTAAAGGGTGGGATGGACTCAAAATTGCAGAATTAAAAAGAGGGGGGGGGGGGGGGGCTCAACACGCGCAGGGCAATTTATTAGGGGGTTAGGGGGTTAGGGGGGGGGGACGAGGAAAGGCCAACATTGCGGCATAAATGGGCAAATGAGTAAAATGGATTGAGTATAAATAAATTTAAATTTAAGAGGAAAATATTTTTTTACATTTTTAAATTAAAAAAATAACTAAAATATTAAAAATTAAACAAACAAATCAATAAGACTAAGGAAGCTTCATTAACAGAGTTTTATTGTTATTAAAAGATTAAAAACATGTAAATTTAATTAAAAATGTTGGAAAAAAGGTAATAAAACAATATTTTTTTATAATTTCAAAATCATATGTATGGGAGTATAAAAATTAAGAAACTTAAGAAAATGAATTTTATACTTTGGACTAGAGAAAGGATGGATCGAGATTCTCGAACGAAATCTTGGTAAATCTCGGTCGAGATAACAATTTTAATTTTTTTTAAATAGACTTATTATCCAGATATTTAAAGTTAATTAAATATGCTAAAATTAGCGATAAAAAATTAAAATTATATTGATGTGTTTAAATTGTAAAATAAAAATTGAAGTCTTATTAGAATGTAAAAAGCGAATGAATGTTTCGAATGGACAACATTTACATATTCAGCTCCGATCAAAAGAATGAATGTAAATGGAGGGTGAAATTTGAATTTTCGATGGGCATTAAACGGGAAAAGGACATTTTTTCATATTTTTTTTGCAGCGGTCCGAGGACCTTCCGATGGAATCGTTTGGCTCACTCTGACCATTGCCCCGTTACAATGGACAGACGGATCGCCAAATAATCAATTTTAAAGCTTCCATTTAAAAATTGAATGTCGGCTTTTCAATTTTTAGTTAATTTTAAAACTAAAGATTTTTAATTCCAATAGTTCCATAAGTTTAAAATTTGTCATATTTTTAAGGTGTGTAAAACTGTGTTTAAAAAGGCCCAGAAATTTTACTATTCACTTTTTTATGTCCTATAAAACTATGCAATTTTTCAAAAAAAAAACAAAATTTTCAAACGGAATTTCCATAAATTGGAAGGGTGGGGGAGTGGGTGGGGGTGACCTTTACCTCCGTACACATCGATGGTTTGTTCGTCCTCCTGCTGCTAGTGGTGGACAACACAGAACGGCAAAAAAGAGGGGTGGTTTTGGGGCGGAGGATGTGATGGACATACTTCCCATTCCCCCCCCCCCCCCCCCATTCCGTTGATGATGAATGATGGGGAAGGAATATAAAATATATAAATCGATGTTCTTCAGGGCGAACAGAAAGCAGAAAAAAGCCAGCCAGCCAGCAGATTTTGGATTTATTGGAGCGTTCAGAGCCGAAAATCGCCCCCATATGGTAAAATTGGCAAAAAAAAAACGATGCAAATTTTTTTGTTGCTGAAAAAAGTGCGAGCGATTTATCGAACGGAAAAATTGGCGTAGGCAGGCAAAATGATTTTTGAAAATAAACAGCAGGGGAAATAACATTGAAAAAAGGAAATAATTAATTGTAAAGAAAAAACAACAGTGAATTAATTTAAATATTGTTAAATTGCATATTTTGAATACAAATTTATTAAATTAAATATGTTTAGTTCATTCAAATTAGTAAATTTATTTCTAAATTATTTTTTGTTATTTTATCTTCTTATTTATTAAAGACACTTTTATTTCCCTCTCTCATTTTTCATTTTATTTTCCCAAAATGCCACAAGTTTTTGTGTGCGGCGCATCTTCTCCCCTGCCATTCTCACGCTCAATTAATTGTGGGTTGGCTGTCGTCGGTTCCATTGTCCGAATGCGTCGTCGAACAACGGACGGCGGGCGGACGGACGGACGGACGGAATACAACTTTTGTGCCCTATAATTTGGCAGCACTTTTGTTCATCGGGCGTATGATAATTTGGGGACGGACAAATGCCACAGTAAAAATGTGCGGCCGCCGCTTTGCTCTGACCGCCATCGCTGGCGGGGATTATTGGACGGATTAACGGGATTTGTCGGGTGGGGGTGTGGTGGGGTGCAAAATTCGGATTGGATTTTTGTAAAAATATGAACAACAAAAATAGCAACACAATCAATAACTCTTGGAACATTGACAATTTTTTAAAACAAAATTATCGGAAGTGGTAGTTTTGAGCATTCACAAATTAAAGATGGGCCAACTCGATTTTTCGAGATCAGAATTTTGGTTAAATAAATCCCGACCAATCCCAAAAATCACTTAAATGGTCGGTCGGGATCCCGGAAAAGTTTGGAATGAATGCATAAACACCTAAAACAAAAAATCATCGATTAAAGTGTGGGCCAAAAAATCAAAATAATCAAAAATAAATCAAAAGGGTTGGTACAAAAGTTCAAAATTAAATATAACATATAATGTTGGACGATGAAAAGATTGGAAAATAAATGAGAAAACCTTAATACTAAAAACCTCGAGAACCCATTCCAGAAAAAAAAGCCCAGAAAAACCCACTTAAGAAGTCGTAATTAATTACAAAAAGTATCAAAAAACAATTCTTGGCCTCCAAAAAATTGTTCTTCTAATCGGTTGACTTTATGATAGAAATAAATCACGTCTCGGGTAAACATTGATCAGATCAATCACTTCTTCCATCGTGTCGGGATGAAAAAAATGGTCGGAAGGTGACAGCGAAAAAAAAAACTCAGGGGCAAACTTGTACAGATGGATCCGCGATGTTATCGCAAAAAATCATTTCAGGATTGGCTAACAGAGGTTGTGTGTAGCAAATCCAACACATTAAATTCCAGGCAAAAAAATATTAAATTAAACAAATTATTTTAAATTGGAACAAAAAGCTTCTAAATTATACTGAGGACAATTTTAATGTTCTCATAAAGCATTCTAATAAAAGATAAAATTTAAAAATTCTAAAATTACAAAGGCTTTTTTAGACCTAATAAAAGATTAAAATTAAAATACAAAAATAAAAGCTTTAGACCTAGTAAAAGATTAAAAATACAAAAAATTCTGTATATTATTATAAAAAGGCTTTAAACCTAATAAAAGATTACAATTAAAATACAAAAAATTCTGTATATTAAAAAGGCTTTAGAATTTCAAATTAAGGAAAGCAAATTTTTGCCCCTAAATAATCGATTTGAGGCTGCAAATATTTCTTACATTTTTATGACACGACAATAAACAGAACAGCAGAGATGAAAGTGTGGTTGGGGGAAGCAACAAGTTTTGCCCCAATTGATTGTGGATTTTAGTCAAGTTTTTTTTGTTTCATAGATTGTGTGTTTGTATATATTTGCACAAATCGCGCGAATGGCCAAGCCGGTTCTGTCCCGCTGCTCTGCTGATGGTTTTCTATTCTCTCTAAGCCTTTGCTTTCAGCTGCTGGCCATTCTTCGTGGCCCAATGTGGGTGGGCAAAAGATGCTGGGGGGGGATTAGTGTTAGGGATAATCTGTGGTAGTTTAGTTGTTTAATTTTGAACATTTGCCCCGTTTAATATTCTTAAATAATAGAAGTTACGGTAATTTCCTTTATTAAAGCGCCCCGGGGGGCTCTATTGTTTAACACCTCTCAAAATGATTATATAGAGGGGGGGGGGGATTTATTAAAGCCCCGTGGGGCTCTATTGTTTAACACCTCTCAAAATGATTAGGTATATAGACGTGGGGGGGGGGGGCTCTAGAGAGGGTATACGGTAATGACATCTTTTAAATTGCGTTCACGTTTTTTATCTCGATTTTAACAATTCTGGTTTAGAGTAAAGAAGTCTAAAAAATATGGAACACGTGAAGAAACAAGAAGACAAATTGACATTTCAATAAAATTGATTTTTTAAAAAATAAAAATAAATCAAAAAAACCCCAATCCAGTATAAAAAAAACACAAAAAAGAGGTTTCTCCGATCAATGTGATTCAACTCCGGGGAGAAATGCGAAGGTGTAGAAAATGGTGTTGTTGGTGTTGGTCTTGGGGTGAAAGAGATGGATTTCTTTCTTCTCCCCCTAATTCGAATTGAAAGGAGGGGGGGGGCAAATTGTTTTCGCATCGGAGGAGCAATTTTAATTCGATCGATCTATTCATCACACATTTTATCTGAAAATTATGGCGTACTACATATAAAACTACAGAAATAATTTAAAAAAATAAATAATAATTTTTCAAAATTCCTAGAAAAAAAAACAATAACCCCACACATTCCTCTCACATCTTCAGACCAAAGAAACATAAATAAATACGAAGCCAAAGCAATTCATGGCCAACAATAAGAGCCGACATTTAAAATGACTAAAAACATTAAATATCATTTAAAATATGGACTAAAAATTCCCAAAATATGGGCCAACACACCAAAAAGTAGCACATATTGATTAAAAATGTGCTGAAACTGACCAAATCCAGTAATTTATGCGTAAAATATCGATCTTTAGGGGTGCATTTTGGTCCAAGAAAAAGTCATTTTTTAAAATTTTCGAAATAATCCAATTTTTGGGCTTCTCTCGTCCAATTCGCAAAAAACATGTAAAACGTAAAAACAGGAAAGTCTCGGCTCTAATCATATCAGCAAGCATCCTCAAATAACACTAAAAAGTGTTTACTAAATCCGGGGGGTCGGCACAAAATCGAAAAGTACAAAAAGTCACAATATTTTTTTTAATTAAGAAATTTACCGACTTAAAACGTTATACATTTAATTGAATAAATCAGCAGCAACTCCGGTCACCGCTCATTGCAAAAGCTTTTGCAAAGAAAGTGATGGAATAAAGGAAAGAAATCCACCGAAAATGGCGGGATTTTGCAACCCATCAAATTCCGCTAGGGACGTCGCGTAATAAACCCAACTATTGGCGGGGGGGGATGAAAGGTCGTAAAAGTGAATTTTTAGTCGGAGCGGAGCGCTGTTGGAAGCAATCTTTGAATTTTGTACTACATATTTATTTGCAGACTTTGAAGACTATTTTAAATGAAAAAAGCCGTTCTGGATGAATATAAAATTTTGACAAAGATTTATGGGAGTTTCAAAAGATCAGAGCATAAAACATTTTTATATAATGTTTTAATTTATATAATTAAACAATCTAATTTTGAACTTGAAAAATTCTAAGAAAACATTCGAATCCCGGTAATTTTCAATCCCGACCCAATCCCAAAATCGCCCAAAAATAGTTGGTTGGGACCACGACAAATCCTGGTTCCGATCAATCCCGAAAAATTCAAAAACAGGCTCGGTCGGGATCACAATGTCGAATCCCGAATTCAATCCCATTGGATCCCGACAACAATGAGTCCGATTCCGGCCCCTTCCTGAAATTCCCCAAAAATGGTCGTTCGGAATCCCTGCTCGGGATTTTCACTGCCATTTGATTTTTACATTTTCAGAATTATTTTGCAAAATGGGCATTTTATGTATTCCGAAAATCTTTAGCTAACTATAAGTAATTTGTCTTCTCAATTCTTATTTTACTACTATTTGCTCAATGCCATTTTTTGTGCCCGATTCCTTCAACAAAGAAGACACACAAAAATAGGTCACAAATGTTTGATGTATTTGAATTTGCACAATGATTAATTGACTTACTAAATGTACTAACGTTTTGTATGGAGGCGGGAGAACGGACAACGGCAAATGAATTATGCTTATCTTTTTGTCGGATCTTTGCAAAAATGGAGGAACAAAATTGTTAATGGGAATATGGGGGTACAAAGTCGAACAGTGAAGCAAAAATTAGAAATTATTGGATAAAAAGATATAGGATAAATTTATTTACCTATATATTTCCTTATTTTTTAAGAGACGAATATTAAACTAATAACTTAAAATTGAAATTTATTCAGGGGAATTAAAAAATTAATAAAATCGGTTTTATTCACCAAAGGATCTTTACAACTCATGACAAAAGACCAATGAAATGAGTAAAATACGTTAAAGAGCAAAAGCATTAAATATCGCTTAAACAAGAACAAGACTGGTACTAAAAATTCTATTTTGGGACCCAAATTGTCAGTTTTTTTTTCAAAACTTTTTATATGGGTCCCAATTTTTGTTACAAAAACCCTTATTTTGATCTATTAATTCCGACATTTTTGAGCATGGTTTATTGCTCAACATTGTTCGGGTTTTGTTCCCAAATCCCGGTCTCACTCTGCTCCAAATAAAAGTAGGAAAATGCACAGATTTTAGACGTTTGGGAATGGGTGTAAACAAACAAATGCAAATTGGCGGACAATGATGGACAAAAGAGCCGTATTTAAGAAGACGGGAAGGACGGGGCGTACTTCTCGCGCTGGACTCCGTAGAAAAAGGGGCACTTGACTTATTATACATACCACAAAGCCCCCCCCCCCCCGGGGGTATCCATTCGGCGGCCAACTCGCGAATTGATTACATTAGCGGGAGGGTCCAGGCCACTTCGCTATGCAAATAGGAGGGCGCGGGGTGCTCAGATGTGACCGAAACTGAACTGATGAACGACAGGGGCACAAAATGCCGTTCTGTGCTGGGCCCACATGGCCCATCCACATGCCCAAATTGTGCCCCCGAATCTTGAAGCACAACGCTAATTAATATGACCTTCGCTATAAATAGCGGCGGGTTGAGTTATAAGCAAAAAAAACAACAACAACAGCAGAATTGGAAATTAGGCTTAATCTTTAATTTGGCATCATGTCAGGGGTAATTGAGCCAATTAAACAAAGAATGTTATGGCTAAATTGGCACTTTTTTTTTGTGCGCGATCCGCGACACGGCAAATTTTAAACAGCAATCCGGAAGAGAACACGGGTTTGAGGAGCGCGTGCCGGCTCAAGTCTATGTGGGCGAAAAAAAAATTTCTAATTCCAATAAAAATATTTTTGGACTCGATGTCCAAGCTAAAGCACCAATTAACTACAAAAATGCATAAAAAAAATAAAATGGAAAAAATGTATGGCACGAGAAAAGCATAGGCCGACCATTTTGTTCATTGTCTTTTTTCTGGCTGTGCCCAATTATCCAACCAAATGGCCACAGAGTCCGCCCGGCACGTTTATCTTTATAACAATTTGACCATTGCCATTGTTTTAAAGTAATCGGCACATTTTTATGCCGAAAGCCACAATTGTTGCATTGAAAATCGCCAACAGAGTTTTAAATTGGCGATTTTAGGAGAATGTTGCAAAATTTGAAACAGAAAATTAAAATTAATCCAAAAATATTTGCAATCAAGTTTTAAAATGCATTCTTGCTAAATGTAATTTTAAATTCCGAGCTTTGGTTCTGGCATTCTGTCCACTGAGTAAGATTAATACCTTTTTTTGGGTAAAAAGCAATTCGATTAGATGCTTTTTTTTTTTGAAAATTTGCCTCTGGCATCCTGTGAATCAATCAACCGGAATAAATTGCGCTTTCCAACAGGGCAAAATTCGATGGGGTGGGGGGGGCAGTGGGCACAACAACGGACAATAAATCAGTCAGATCGAATTAGCCATCAAGCAAGCCCACATTACTCACAGCAGGTGGCAGCATAAATTTTTTGCCTGTTTGGCGATTGGCAAAGTGAAAAATGCTCAACAAAATCGCATAAGAAGAATAAATTAAAGTGAAAAAATATTCAGGCGAAACATTTTTTTTCAATTGCTTATCGCAAAATAAGAATATATAAATCAAAAGGGAATCAAAAAATGGAGTTCTTCGGGGCGGCATGTTGGGGGTCGTGATTCTTTGTGAAGTCGGGGTTCTTCAAAGGGTTGGGGGGCGGGGGTTGAGGTGCTTCGGGGGGGGGGGGGGGGAAGGCGTTGGCGTTGGGGATCTTCGGGGGGTCGGGGTTCTTCGGTCAGTTGGGGTTTTTTTCGGGCTCGAGGTTCATCGTGGGTTAGGGTTCTTCGGGGGGGGGGATGTGTCGGGGTCGGAGAGCAACCCTAGTTTGAAGCATTTTTCTGCTTTTTTTTTTAAATAAGAATCTTTCAAAATTCACTAAAAGTCCCTTGGATGTGGCATTTCTTATCAATATCAAAAAAAGCAATTCATAAAATCAGGTAGTTAAAGCCATATTTGTACAGTGTTTTAGTTCATTGATAAAGTGACGGGGTGAGGCATTTCTGAACAAATCCGCGGAGTGGGGCATTATTTGTGAACAAATCCGCGGGGTGGGGCATTATTTGTGAACAAATCCGCAGAATTTGATTAACGCGCCTAAACGTTCAAAAAATAAAGCATCGGAGCTTCAATAGAATTGAATTAAATTTAAAAATTTTATTTTTTTGAACGAAAACAAATCGATTGGTTAGTAGTGCAGCTTAGTATTTTGGATGAATATTTTTTGTAAGGTTGTGAGTTATAATTACTAATTAATTACGACTTCCTTCTCATAATGAAGAACGGGGAAAATTTTGGAGATTACACATTTAATTGAGTTGGATAACTAACCATTTTGTCTTATTATTGATAATGAGGACAAATATTGTGGGGAGCCACAAACATTTGCATTTTAATAATTGCAGAATATTTTTTGATTTTTAAAAAAATCATAATTTTTGTTACAAATAAAATTTTAAATAATAAAAAAAATCGAGGAGACAGCAACAACAAAAAAAGGTGCGCGTGTGCTGCTGCTAAATGGTGTGGTGGATTTTAGAAGGATTTATGGGGCTTCTCACTTTCCGGCTGACCGATTTGAGTGGGGGGAGGGCGAAATGATCATTTGTGGAATTTGTGGAACCATTATTGCCCATCTCACAATATGGGGAGAAGGAATTTGTGTTGGTGAGGGGAGGAAAGGTTGTTGTAAGTGGTTGGTTGGAATATATGTATAATATGTAAATTGACGTGATTTCTTCTCTTTTTTATATTGGGGGGGGGAACATTTTGAACAGGCTCCGGTAAATATATATTGAATGAGAATATTATGCTTAATAAAAATTAAAAAAAAATTCAGAAAATAAAAAAAAGATATGTTTTAAATGTGAACAATTCCTTTTTGACCTAGAGGGCAGATAAGTTTAATTCAAAAAAGATAAATAACGAAGCTTTTAATATTAAAATGCAGGAATAAAGAAAAAAATTTTTAAATTTTAATTTTAAAAATGAAAACATTTTTAAATGTTTAAAATAGTTGATTTGCAAAAAAAAATGTTTTTTTTTTTTTATTTTAAAGTAAACAAAAGATCGGAAAATTTTTATGTAAAAATTTTTTTTTGCCGATTTTTCTTATATTTGAAGGGTTAAACTTCCTCCACCCCACCCACCACCACACACAAAACAATAAAAATGTTGAGTGAGAAGTGTGGCGAGGGGGGGGGGCAAAATTGTTGTACAAATAAATGTACAATTTATTAATGTGTGCAATAATCTCCGATCGATCGGCCCCTCTCACCCGCCGCCTCCCATTCATTCATTTATTTGTTCAAATAAGCAAAATGTTTGCCGAACTGCTGATCAGTCGGAGGGCAGAGGGAATGAAAAGATGATCAGAGCAGATCATATGGGGGGCAAATCAAAAAAGGATTTATGCCAAAAAAGCAACGAAAAAATTGTCCTTTTTTAAAGAAAACTTATTTTGTGTTAAAAGGTTAAATAAACAACGTTAAGCTATGGAAGAAAAGAAAAAACCTCTTTTTTGAAATTTTAATTTTTTTCCTTTTTAAGAAAATTTTTGCTTATTTTGTGGCTTAGAGGCTAAACAAACAACAAAAAAAAATATGTTTAAGCTATGGAAGAAAAGGAAACCACACGTATTTTCTTGAAATTTGAATTTTTTGTCTTCTATTTTTAAGTTTTTTACCGCAAATTATTAAAATGATAACTTTTACTAATATTCAAAATAATTATATATTTGCAAAAAGCACTCAAATTGTATTTCCAAAAACAATATTCAAATGGGCACAAAAATAAGTTTTTTTACGAATGGCATCAAAAGCGTTGGAGGAATTAAGCGTGTGCCGTGTAAGAACAAAAGGGCGGAAAACCTCGGAATGGGCAAAATGAGCTTTTTGAGAAAATTCTGAATAGGGAATTAGCTACTCAAACGAGAAAATAACGACACGGGAAAAATATTAATTATTGTAAGTCCATTTCAGTGTACAATTTCTTTACAAAATTCTAAAAACATACAAATTGAAATTTTTTAAAAATAAGTGCTAAATTTAAAAAAATTTAAGTAATGCAAAAAAATTTGAAAATTTTTTTTTTTAAATTTTTATTTAGATGAATTTGGGAGGTTGTTAATTGGAAAAGAATAAAATACAGAAAACAGAAAAGATTTACATATTCCGTATTGATTTTTTCAAAAAATAAAAATATTCTGAGTGCGTAATTAAAAATGCGTTGAAATTTCAGAAAAAACTCTTATTCAAACAGAGATTATATTTTTTAAAAAGCAGTTACACTTTTGCTTAATTTGAAATGTTTTTAGAATTTTTAAATGCAAACTTTGAAATTTGCTTATTTTGCTGCTGCCGCTTAGATAAAAAAGCTGGAGTGTTGTGGAAATGGAAATGCTGCTTGCTGCCTGCCCCTTTTTTTCGGCCGTCGGATGGATGATGATAATGGCCTGTGATGAAGAAGCGCTGCTGGGCGGGCTATGGAATTCAGATTTAGGACAATGGCGCCTCGGGGGAGATTAAGTCACAGAAAGGACGAAGCACACAAAGGCTTAAGGCTTCTTCTTCTTCATTTCTTTTCTCTTTTCGTCGACAAAGGAGGGAGCAGAAAAGCGGGGGGGGGGGGGGGGGGGGGGGGGGATAAGTGCTTTCGGAGAGTGCAGGAATTATATGGAATGCAAAAAATGAAGATCGCTGGGTTGTGAGGGTGGAAGGTCGATGATTTCTGCAAAAAAAATTACAATAAAAAATTATGTAATATAAAAAAATTAGCACAAAAAAACGGATCAATTTAAGATCTCAATGTAGTGGGTCGCACAAATAAAGGACGATTTGCTTCAAGTCCAATTGTCTCACAAATTTGGTTATTAAAACTGTACGACGTAACGTGTACATCTTGCTGTTCAGTCCTCGTGCCATGTTTTGCTCAGGTATTTCTGTGCCGTCAGGACTGGAAACTTTGAGGTCATGCTAAACTAGAGTTAATATAAGGATTCAGAAATTTTACAAAAAAAAATTAAATTAATAAAATGAATATGTTTTTCTAAAATTTTTCTTTAAAGCATTAAAAAAAGATACTAAATAAAATTACTAAAAATAGTAAATATATTCATCAAATTTTAAAGGTTGTTGCTGAACGTGGCCAACTTCGTAACAAGTTTTCTTCACCGGTCATCAATTACGCAGCCGCATTCATTTATTGTGGAGCAATTTGATTGACAGCACGGTGCCTGGCATTTGCATTTGTGCCATAATTGTGGGTTCCAGCAAGTTCCGACGGCACGGTAATGCACGGGAACACCACGGCCAGATGGCGGACAAGCAAGATGTACACGTCACGTCGTACAGTTTTGTTCAACATCAAATAGATGACGGGCGGAATACCTTTTGTTCGCATTTAAAATCAATTTATTATGCACAAATTTTGCCTTAGTATTAATATAATAAATATCTTGAGAATGGGCGCAAAAAAAAACTCAGAAAAAAGAGGGGCCGGGCCTCTCTCACCATGGGCCAAAATCCAGAAAAACTGAGCGACAAACAACACAAATTCGCTGAGTGGCACAAATTGCATTGTCACATAAATTCCTGATGTAATGGCATTTACGGAACTGATCAGCAAAACTTGGATGAAAATCTAAAAATTTAAAATAAAAATAAAAATAAGAAAGCAAAATTTCAATTCCCTATACCTTTTTCTGGGACTGTATTGAGGTCGCTTGATTTGTTTCGTCCTTTATAACGCGACTTTTGAAGTAGAGAATCAATGCTAATAATAAATAGATGCCAGGAAGCACCGTAACCACGATGACATCATGCACTGATTGGCAATCGTTGCGATACTAAATGCACAGAAGTATTGTAAGTGCATGGCAAATAAAAATTCTATTTTTTTGAATTTTTATAATTAAAAATAATTTTATTAGTTGGTTTATTCGCACTATAGTCCCGTCATTGATGTAGCCGATGTGTGGGTTTATGAACCAGGTGCTATGCAAACTGCTGAATATGATTGGCTTGGTATATGTCAAGACGTACATGCCGTACACGGTGGGGAACACCTGTTTTGAATAAGTTTCTTATATCTTGACGTTCTGCATTCAAAATTTTGACCCAACTCTTTAACCATCTTTTTACATGTTTTTGAGCAAGCAGGG
Organism: Globodera rostochiensis; assembly: GCA_018350325.1. Lineage (NCBI taxonomy): Eukaryota > Metazoa > Nematoda > Chromadorea > Rhabditida > Heteroderidae > Globodera > Globodera rostochiensis. The sequence goes on from JAEVLN010000010.1 coordinate 2,673,171, forward strand.
TTTGACGAAAGAAGCGCCCAAAAATATCGAAAAATTTTTTGAATTAGAGCGACTTTTTAGTCGATGTAAATCCATATTTTGGCGTTTTTGAGAATAAATCCATATTTTTGGATCCGTTCCCTAAACATAAGAACTGTGATCAGATCGATTTAAATATGTTTACCAGCCATAGGTAAATTCGTTTGCCATGGAACAAGAGTTGAGCCAGCCAACTGGAGGACAATTCCACACAACGATTAAATGCCAAAAATATCTCAGCAGTGGTCTCTGTTATCCATAAAGCTAAAAATTATTGTAAAATTTTAAAAAATCGTCACGATCTGAAAAACTGATCAGTTGATGCAAATGTCATAAAAGTTCACCAAGTCCATATGCTCCTGCAATGTAAATGAAGGTTGGTGCCGTACAGAACACGGCGCCAATAATGGCCAAATAGCCAGTTATAATGCCACACATGGGCAAGCACATCATGTCAGTTATGGCAATATAAAACATGAACTAAAATTAAATTTATGGGGCTGAGCTATTAAATTTAGAATAAATCAACTTTTATTAAAATTTAATTCATTAGCATTGTAGGACATAAAAGGATACGCGCCCGGTGGGACTCGAACCCGCATCTTCCACCAGTGTGAGGACATCTAAAAGCGAACGCCCGTAGCTCAATGGGTTGCTGCCCACGGAAGGGCAAGATGTGGGTTCGAGTCCCACCGGGCGCGTATGCTTTTATGTCCTACAGTATTTCTTATTCACTTTATAACAGGTGCTGTCCATGTGCTTTTGGATGGCGATAAGGCAAGGTATGTACAGTACCTAAAATTACTGTAAATTAAGTGTTAAATTTATATTATTTATGTACAGTTTATTAATTTAAAAAACGTCCAATTACAGTATTTCTTCTATTAGTAACCAGCCCTGGATACTATGGGGGGGACGTGTACTATTTTTCAACTCTTTTACCTCAAAAATAATTGAACAAGCAATGAAAATTGCTCCGATCAACAAATGTTGGCGCTCATTCAACGGAATTTGATCGATGTGATAGGCGCTGCAATTGTACAACCGCTCGTACTCTTTCGAATCAAAGAATAATACGTCCATTTTGTCTGTTTTTGTATGTTTAAAATATAATTATTATTTAAATTACATTTTTTAGTTTGTATCATTAAATATGAATGAGATTTAGCCATTTTTGCTGATTTTTAACTCCAAAAATTTGAAGCATAAACAGAATTACACAATTATTTATTGTCTGTCTGTCTATTACATTGCGATACATAATTAAATCTCATGGGAGATAATTAATTGTTAAATTTTTTGGTAGCATTTAAATGTTTACCATTCCAATTTTGAAAAAATATTATTACTTTAACCCCAAGAGACAAACTTTAACGTTCTCGTTATGTAAATGAAATGTTCGCTTGCGTCACAAAGTTAGTTATTTAATAAAAGTGCGAATAATAATTGTTGGGAAGAGACAGAAATTCCGTTTTTTTCTGAGGTAACGGAATTTTGTTGTTCAATACAATTGAATAAATTGAATTAATGTGTTCATTGCTTTTCATTAAATGGCAGACAAGCAAAATTTGTCTTTAAATTAATTTCCAAAATTAAATTAATGGTTGTCACATTTTGTGGCCGTGACAAGACGTATTCTTAATTTTGTTTTCTTTTTTTCGTAAAATAAAATTTGTGTTTTTGTGTAAAACAGAATTTGTTGAACAAATAAAACGGATGCCAACTTTCATTTCGTTCTCACTTATAAATTACGATTTTATATTATATTAAAATGGAAAACACTTTTATTTAGAGCCGGTAAATTATTTCCAACGTTTGAATCATTAAAAGAAATATAAAATAAAATTACTAAAAATAGTGAATATATTCATTAAATTTTAAAGGTTGCTGAACGTGCTCAACTTTGTAACAAGTTTTTTTCTTTCACCGGTCATCAATTAAGCAGCCGTATTCGTTGATTGTAGGGCAATTTGATTGACAGCACGGTGCCTGGCATTTGTATTTGTGCCATAATTGTGGGTTCCAGCAAGTTCCGACGGCACGGTAATGCACGGAAAAAACATGGCAAGAGGACGGAACAGCAAGATGTACACGTCACATCGTACAGTTTTGTTCAGCATCAAATAAATGACGGGCGGAATACCTTTTGTTGGCATTTAAATCAAAATGCAAACAAAAAGTTCTTCAGAAAATTACTAAGCAAATTTTTGCTTTAGTATAAATAATTAATATTAATAAATATGTTGAGAATGGCTCAAAAAAACTCAAAAAAGAGGGGCATCTCTCATTTTCGAAAAATTAACATTTTTGTTTTAAGATTACGGAAAAATTTTTACTAACAAATCTTTGTTAAAAATTGTCCAAAACATGCAATGCATTTTTTTCAAAAATTCCAAAATCTTATTTTTGCACATTTTAATTACTTATAATATTCTAAAAATCTATTAGAGGTGCTCTTTCTCTCAAAAAATGCCAAATATGCCCAAAATGTGCCAAAATACGAATTCTAACATATCCAAAAAAGCTAAGCTCAAACCAACGCGAAATAGCCTGAGAATGGCTTATAAAAACTGAAAAAAGAAGGGTTTTCTCACCATGGGTCATAACCCAGAAAAACTGAGCAGCAACCAACACAAATTCGCTGAGTGGCACAAATTGCATTGTCACATAAATTCCTGATGTGATGGCATTTACGAAACTGATCAGCAAAACTTGGATGAAAATCTAAAAAAATAAAAATAAGAAAGCAAAATTTTAATTCCCTATACCTTTTTCTGGGACTGTGTTGAGGTCGCTTGATTTGTTTCGTCCTTTATAACGCGGCTTTTGAAGTAGAGAATCAGTGCAAATAATAAATAGATGCCAGGAAGCACCGTAACCACGATAGCATCATGCACTAATTGGTAATCGTTGCGATACTAAATGTACAAAATTGAATTCCTTTTGTTGTTTATTCTTACTGTAGTCCTGTCATTGATATAGCCGATGTGTGGGTTTGTGAACCAAGTAATGTGCAAACCGCTGAATAGGAACGGCTTCGTAAATGTGAAGATGTACAGGCCGTACACGGTGGGGAACACCTGTTTTGAATAAAGTTCTTATATCTTGGCGTTCTGCATTCAAAATTTTGACCCAATTCTTTAACCATCTTTTTAGATGTTTTTGGGCCAACATGACGAGAGAAGCGCTCAAAAATATCGAAAACATTTTGAATTAGAGTGACTTTTTAGTCGATGTTGGAATTTTATGGAAAATTCTTGAAGAAATTCAGTTAGTCTATATAAATTCGTTCCCTAACAAATAAGCATATGATACTTTGATCACATTGATTTAAATATGTTTACCAGCCATAGGTAAATTCGTTTGCCATGGAACAAGAGTTGAGCCAGCCAACTGGAGGACAATTCCACACAACGATTAAATGCCAAAAACATCTCAGCAGTGGTCTCTGATACCCATAAAGCTAAAAATTCAAACATTGAATATATTTTGTATTAAGTTTAAAAATTGTTATGATCTGAAACACTGATCAGTTGATTGCAATGCCCAAAAACTCACCATATCCATATGCTCCTGCAATGTAAATGAAGGTTGGTGCCGTACAGAACACGGCGCCAATAATGGCCAAATAGCCAGTTATGATGCCACACATGAGCAAGCACATCATGTCAGTTATGCCAATATAAAACATGAACTAAAATTAAATTTTCTTTTTTTAATTGTCTACAAATAACAACATACTGTTGACATCAGAGCTATTCAATTTAAATTAACGTTTCATCAAGATTTATTAATAAAATTTAATTCGTCAGCATTTCTTATCACTTTATAGCAGGTGCTGTCCATGTTCTTTTGGATGACGATAAGGCAGGGTATATACAGTACCTAAATTAATGTAGATTAAGTGTAAAATTTACATTACATACCTAATTCAAATACCGTATTTTCGCAATTAGTAACTACCCGGGGTTACTATATTTATTAGAGGGGTGGGGGTGGGGGTGCACAATTAGAGGGAATTACAAAATTAAAAATAATTTTCAAATTCGCCAAAAGGAACATTATGATTTTTGATTATTTATTTAGAGAGTTGGTTAGGATTTAAATTTAAAATATTTTTCAACATTTTCACCTCAAAAATAATTGAACAAGCAATGAAAATTGCTCCGATCAACAAATGTTGGCGCTCATTCAACGGAATTTGATCGATGTGATAGGCGCTGCAATTGTACAACCGCTCGTACTCTTTCGAATCAAAGAATAATACGTCCATTTTGACTGTTTTTGTATGTTTAAAATATAATTATTATTTAAATTACATTTTTTAGTTTGTATCATTAAATATGAATGAGATTTAGCCATTTTTGCTGATTTTTAACTCCAAAAATTTGAAGCATAAACAGAATTACACAATCATTTATTGCCTGTCCGTCTATTACATTGCGATACATAATTAAATCTCATGGGAGATAATTAATTGTTAAATTTTTTGGTAGCATTTAAATGTTTACCATTCCAATTTTGAAAAAATATTATTACTTTAACCCCAAGAGACAAACTTTAACGTTCTCGTTATGTAAATGAAATGTTCGCTTGCGTCACAAAGTTAGTTATTTAATAAAAGTGCGAATAATAATTGTTGGGAAGAGACAGAAATTCCGTTTTTTTCTGAGGTTACGGAATTTTGTTGTTCAATACAATTTTTGAATAAATTGAATTAACGTGTTCATTACCTACGTTTCATTCAGACAAGCAAAATTTGTTTTAAATTAATTTCCAAAATTAAATTAATGGTGTCAATTTTTGCGGCCGTTACAAGACGTATTATTAATTAGTGTTAGGCAAATGGGATTTTTCGGTATTCGGGTTCGGTATTTTTCTAAAATACCGAAAACCCAAAAAATTTTCGGTATCGGTATTTCGGTAAAATACCGAAAAAATACCGAAATCTTAAAATTTTTTCTCGGTCGGTATACCGAATCGGTAATACCGAAAAACCGCGGTAATACCGAAAAATACATATCGCGGTAATACCGAAAAATACATATCGCGGTAATACCGAAAAATACATATCGCGGTAATATTGAAAAATACATACCGCGGTAATACCGAAAAATACATATCGCGGTAATACCGAAAAATACATATCGCGGTAGTACCGAAAAATACATATCGCGGTAATATTGAAAAATACATATCGCTGTAATACCGAAAAATACATATCGCGGTAATACCGAAAAATACATATCGCGGTAATACCGAAAAATACATATCGCGGTAATACCGAAAAATACATATCGCTGTAATACCGAAAAATACATATCGCGGTAATACCGAAAAATACATATCGCTGTAATACCGAAAAATACATATCGCGGTAATACCGAAAAATACCGAATCGGTAATACCGAAAAATATATATCGCGGTAATATTGAAAAATACATATCGCGGTAATACCGAAAAATACATATCGCTGTAATACCGAAAAATACATATCGCGGTAATACCGAAAAATACATATCGCGGTAATACCGAAAAATACATATCGCTGTAATACCGAAAAATACATATCGCGGTAATACCGAAAAATACCGAATCGGTAATACCGAAAAATACATATCGCGGTAATATTGAAAAATACATATCGCGGTAATACCGAAAAATACATATCGCGGTAATACCGAAAAATACATATCGCGGTAATACCGAAAAATACATATCGCGGTAATACCGAAAAATACCGCGGTAATACCGTACCGTGCCTAACAGTATTATTAATCTTGTTTTTTTTTCATAAAATAAAATTGGTGTTTTTGGCTAAACAGAGCGGCAACAAACAACACTTGCTGACTTTGGTTTGGTTCCAAGATATTTGTTGCCAATTCAAATATTTATGCGAAATTGATAAAAAAAATTTGTTCACAAGAATATATTTGGATTCATTCTGACAATTTAATAATATTTTATCATGAAAAAATGAATATAAAAGCAACACATCGATCAAACGACAATAAAATTTAGGCGAAGTGGTATAATAAAATATAAATTTAAAAGAATCTTTTTTATTGCACTAAAAGCATTTTCAATTTTCGATCCATGTACAAAAATAATTTTTTAACTTAATTGTCACATATTATGCCTGTAATTTCCTCAATCCAAGAACCATCCAACTGAGCGTATTCATTAATGAGACCTTTGGATAAAAATTTATTAAATTATTGTTGTTTCCGGCATTAATATTTTAAAATTTGGTATAAAAAAAAAAAAAAGAATTTTGGCCATAAAAAGAAGAAAACAATTTTTTTGCAACTTTTTATATCAAATTTGCCCATTTAAACACTTTTGTTTGTTTGTTTATCGCATTCAGTGCCCGAGAGTACGCCAATATGAACAAAATGTGTGCCATTGTTGGCCAACAATGCTCCACCACTGTCACCCTAAAAAAGTAAATAAATTTATGTGAATTTTCATAAAAAAGGGGAGCCAGCCAGCCACCTGCTCAACCGAACTAGCTTCAATGCAAATTTTTTTAAAGTTATTTGATTCTTCGCATTCAGTCAATTGAGCATATCGGCCCATGAGCTTATTTGAACTATCTGTACTTCCGATACAAGTGTCTAAATTTCAATATTTAAAAAAAAACTTTCAAAACATTTATTTATTTAATTAAAGATTATTTTAAAACATTTTACCAGTCATTTGTCCCCATCCCGCAACAATGGCAGGCCCGCTTTGAAAATTTTTCGCCGAGCCACAATACAAACAAATGGGATTAATTGCGCCTTCAATTGGGCCATTTAGCTAAAAAATATTTTAATCATAAATAAATTTTTTATAAAGATTTTAAATATTTTACACTTTGATTAATTTTAGTTAAAAAGGTTTCAAACTAGAGCCCGGACTCGAGGACCGATCGAGAATCTTGAAAAAATTTAAATGATCGAGATTCGTTCAAGATCACTGATTTGAAAAACTCCAAAAGTCTCATCTCAGTAAATTTCGTTGATTGAGTCGAGAATCTCGATTGTTCGTGCCTATGTACTTAAAACATTAAAATTGTCAGTTAAAATTAAAAAATCAATAAATGCGACCTTTATTAATGCCAAATCGTATGCTACAATTCCTTTTTGTGGCTCAAATTCTGGATGAATGAACACATTGAAATTGTATTGTCGCTTATACTTTTTAATAATGCCATTGTAATCATCCCCAGAAATATCCTGAGACGAATTAAAACCTGAAAAAAAATTTTTATATAATTGCAGGTTCTTTTTGGTTATGAGGCAACAACATAAAATCTTTTTTAAAGTCCAAGCAACCAAAAGCACTAGTTAATTTGTATTCATCCCAAACAAAAATGTGTTTTTAGCTGTTTCTAAGGTAATCGGGGTCGTAGAATCCGGATCCAGCCCCCATTTCGACCTATTTCGAACCCCGGACCTGAATTCAAAAAATTTTCAGAAATTTTTTTTTCGCATTTTTCCATTTTAAACGTCGAAACGTCACTGATGCAAAACATCGTTGAATTTATGCCACTAAGCTGATATTCTTTAATCTGCGCGATGCAAATCAAAAATAAAATGTAATGGAAAATGCAAAAAAAAAATGGTTAGAAAATTGTTAGAGTACAGGTTAGGGGTTCGACCGTCGAAATTGAAGTAAAATTTGGGTTCTACGACCCCGAAAACCCCTAGAAACACCTATTTACCAACTTTAAAAAAAACTTTTTATTTGTTGCCTCATAACCGAAAAGAACCTAATTTTCATTAAAGCATTTATGGTATTTAAATTTAACCTAAGATAAAAATGTTTCCTTCAGGTTGGTCGGTAAAACAATGGGCAGCCAACAAAACAAATTCTGGCGAAATCAGTGAACCGGAACATGCATAATACATTTCTGTTGTCTCATTTATAATTGAAATGCTCAAAAAGTACACCGTCCATGGCATTATTGCTATGTCAATTTGGTGTCCACCAGAAATCTAATTAGTAAACCGATTAATTCTCAAAATGCCTTCCTCCATCAATGACGGCTGAACGGCTTCGGTAAGCAAAAACAAATCCTGGGGCATGTTTAATTAGCCGTAACCGTCTGTGTTTTTAGCTTGAACTATCCGATGTCGGCGTATTATAATTTAAAATATTCAAATAATACGAGAAGTTAGTATTATAATAATTTGAATCCTAACAAAATTGAATTTTAGTAAAATTTGAGTTTTACTAGTAAAATTTTGAAATCCTCTTTTTTCAAGAAAAAAAACTAAAGAAATAATAAGAAAACGGTATTTTCAAATTTTACTAGTAAAATTCGGCTCTTACTGAGTTTACTAACCTTTTATTTTTAATATTTTCAACTATGAAAATTCGAATATTTCTAATATTCAAATGTAAATACGTCTACATAAATGTTAATAACAAATCAAAACAAAAAATTCCAAAGAAGCATTAGGAATACGATCAAGGATTTTTTATTTTCAAATTTATTTTTAAATTTTTTACCAGTGCCTTGATTGGTCCACCACCAGGAAGCCGATGCTTTTTGTCGTCAAATGTGACGCAATTTGTTTGTTGCTGTTTAACCACACTCAATTCACCACATTCAACCGGCGCCCGCAGCGTTATTTCGGTTGGCTTTTGGCCCAAACGCGAAACCAAGTCCACCCCCAACAGCCAAAGTCCGGCATAATCATTCAAAAATGGGCCAAATTTTAATTGCCCAAAAATTTCTTGGCCAAATTCCAATGGCTTCTTTTCCGCTAAATTTTTGCTTATAATTTATACAAAAACAAGGAATAATTAATTACCTCCATCAATCTTTAAAATTTTGTCGGAAATTTGGTGGAAATCAAATTTTAAATGCCATCCATCTCTGCCATATCTTTTATAAATTGTTGGAATATTTATAAATTTGTTAAAACTAACTTTATGTTAAAGCTTTCATTGCCAACGATAACTTTCTGTTCGGTAAACAAAAATTGAATTTCCTTGGCATTTTTTGCGCATTCATTGCTTTGCCCACTGAACATATTTTTGAAATGAAATCTTCCCGCCACTTTCCAAGGCAACTTTTCATCATTTTCGCCAAATAATACGCTGGTGTAGCACAAAATAAGCCTAAAGTTTGAAATTTTATTAATTTTTAGGCAATTTAAACATTATTGCCTTGAGCAATTTTTGCTGGCGCTGATTTTAACTCTTGGCAAATAAGAATTTGGCAATTTTAATTCATTCATTTTCCTTAATTTTCAAATGAAAATATTTTATTTAATGAAATATTATTATGTACTGTTGTGCTCCATTGGCTCCATTAGACAGGTGAACACCGAATGCAAAAGTGAGAAGAAAACAATTAAACAAGCACATAATTAATTGATCAAATCGAAAAAAACTTTTGACGAAAAATTGTGATGTGATTTTTATTTTTTGTTTTAGTTAATGGAGACAGATGAAAATGCTGTGAATCATTCGACACATCGGCTGATTTTACTGACATTTTTATTCACTCATTTGTCGGTGCTCATTTATTGCTTATGAAGAATTTATGAAAATTTATATTAAAATTTAAAAAAAACAAATACTTCAGTAGAAAAAAAATCCCGGCCATCTTCCTTTTTTGTTGAAATGCTAACGAGTTTTGTTGAAAAAATTTATCTAAAATTTTGAATTTTTAAACAATATAAATGTTTTAATCGAAGAAAAGCGATTTTCAATTTTGAATATCGCTGAATTTTAATCGTCTTTCATCGGTTCATTGATTGACGTCATTCCTTCCTTCACTGCTCTAATTTTTTTAAATGCTAAAGAAATTCTCATTAATAAATTATTAACAGTAAATTGGTTGCAAATAGAGTGCGGCGCGGGATTGATCCCGCGCGGGATTTTGCGGGATCCCGCGCCGCAATCCCGCATTTTTTGCGATTTGCGGGATTTGCGGGATTAATCCCGCAAATCCGATCCCGCACGAGATTTTGATTTGTAATCCCGCAGCGGGATCCGCAAATTTGTATGCGGATCCCGCAATTGGAAATTTTGTTAGTGAATAATACTAGTTTATTCAAAATTAGCATTGACGTTTTGCCAAATCTTTAAATTTAAAAAGACTCGATGCTTACAAATTACACAACTGTAGTATCATAAGAATAGAATTTTTAGTAAAAAATGCTAATATCGTCTGGTGTAGTGGTGAGTGGTGTAGGTCGGAAGTGTTGGGGGTGGATGTTCAACCCCCGACTGTTCAAATTGCATTTTATGTCTTTTGGTGAGGATTTGTGTTGAGGAAACAATTTCTTAAATTTTTATGATTTTTAAAAAGTTTTTAGGCCGCTTTTTACAACTTTTTGGAATTTCCATTTTTTGGTTGGACGAACTTACTAAACCATAGGGGACCTTTATTTTACGTATAAATTGGTAAATAAATGGAGTCAAAATTTCAAAAATAGCCGTATTTGTTGCCGAAGCTGAAGACAAGAGTAAGATATTTTTGGAATAAAAAAAAAATTTGGTTCACCCTTGACCATTACAAAAAAAAATCCCCTAATTATCAATCTCGGTTAATCCCAATCCCGGTTTTCCCCAAAAATTCCTGTCCCGGCCCTAGTTGCAAGTAGTCTTGGATAAATAAGAGCTTCAAATGATACAAATAGGACAATTCGGTCCAGTTTGAAACGTGTATTGATTTTTTTGGTAAAATTAAAAAATCCCGCAATCCCGCGCGGGATCCCGCAAATTTAAAATGCGGGATTCCCGCACGAGATTTTTGATTTGTAATCCCGCAGCGGGATCCGCAAATCCGATTTTGCCGCACTCTAGTTGTAAATATCAAATATTTTGTTTTATTAATTTAATTAATGTTTTTACCTATCAAAAATTCATTTTGTATCTTTTTTGCATCGGAAGCATTAATCAATTTGGTCATATTTTGTTCCGGAAATACTGGTGAAATGATCGGCATTTGCAGCGAAAATTGTTGGCCAATATTATTTTCTTGTCTTTTGTCAAACCATTCGCGCCCCGTTGACCAGCTCAAAAATTCGTCTTCCTTTTTGTACTCAATTTCTGATAATTGTAATGGAAGTGGCCAATCCCTAAATGCTTTCTTGTTTAACTTTAACATGGAAGATACGATCCCAGATCAGGCATGATCATGGATATCCGGATATCCGCGGATTATCCGGATATGGATGGATACGGATGCAAAAGGCACGGATAACCGGACACGAATTTAAAAATTTGTATCCATGACCATGCCTGTCCCAGATATCAATGGTATTGGTCTCCAACCAAGGGTATATCAAGCGGATTAACTAGGGTTACTCCCCAACCCTTCGAGGGGGGGGGGGAAGTCGGCGGTTGGGGGTTTTCGGGGAAGTCGTATTGAGGCGAAGCTGTTTCGTTAATGTCAATTTCACGAAAAAAATACGAAATAAATTCTTTGAAAATTAAACAAAATTATCTAACCAAATTCAAATTCAAAAATTTTGCCTGGCGGCGCCTATCGGCATCGCCAGACTTTTTCATTCTTGGTCAGGGCGTCGGGGTGCAACCCAATAGCGTCGGGGGTGTCAGAAAGCCATGGGTCCGAGTTTTTCGAGGGCGGCTTGTCAAGGGTCGAGGTCCAAGGGGTGAGGCCCAAAATTTCAAGGGTTGGAGAACAATCTTGGTTCAATATTTGTTAAAATATTAAAATTAACTCAAAGAATTCAAAAATATGCATTTCAAATAATTATTTTTGACATTTGTTATTTAAATTAATTTTTATTACAGTAATATTTAACAGAGTATATTTTATTCATATTTATTTAAATAGCATTAAGAAATAAAACATACCACGTCGAAAATATAAAGAAAAATTTTTCCAACAAAAATGGCACTGACACATTGCCGGGGAACAACAAAAACACTTTTGTCAGCAAAATAATTATCACTTGGGAATTATAATGGCCAAAATTTGCATTAAAAATATTCCTTTCTAAAATTATTAAAATTTAAAAACTAAAAATGACTAAAATTTACTTTTTGCCCACAACTCTATGTAGCCGTATGCTGCTCTAAAATTTCTCAAAGTGCTTCCGTTCATCACATTTTCGTCAAAATGGTGATTTATTCGGAATAATTCATTTCGCATCAATAAAAATTCAAGGATTTTCAAATGAAAAGCATGGCCTAAATTTATTTAAGAAATTTAGAATGAATTGGCTGAGTTAAAATTTAAGATTTATTGATGAAATTTTTTTGAAATTTGGACTTTTATTTTTGTTTACAGAATTATTTATATTACTCGATAAAATTGTCAAATTTGCTTTAATTTCCTCCATTTTTTGCCGATTTTGCTTGTCATTCTCGTGATTCATTGTTGCAAGTCCGCTCGGATTTACCGATTCAATTTTGTTCGATGCTTTTAAATTATTGATTTTTTCAAGTGCATCCAAAATTCTGGCTACGTCATCATCATTGTCTAAAAATCAAATTGATTCTTAGTTTAGATTATTAACAATTTGACTAATTTTTAAAAATTTTAGCGTTTTTTTTTTTTGAAAATTACCAGTCAAGAAGACCTCTTCTTCCAACTGTCGTTTCAACTGATCATTTTTGTTCTGATCAAATGCATATGTTCCATCATCAATAAAACTTTTGGTGATCAATTTATGCAAATGTTTTCCAAATGTATGCAAAAATATTTGGATTTGACGCGCATCAAAGTTTACTTTTGGAACTTGCGGCACGGGCACAACAACAAAATTGACCACAAAGTGCACATTCAAAAAAATAATTTCAAATTTTGGCACGGGTGACAATTTATCCATTGAATGTCTTAGCAAAAATTGTACTCTTGAATCCTGAAAATAAACTTCAAAAAGTAAAAATTGACTTAAATTTATTTTGCCTTGCAAAGTTTGCAGTAAAGTGAATTGTCAACGCATTTGTGTCGTCCATTCATATTGCAATGAAAAATGCCAAAAACATTTCTTTTTAAATCAAACCATTCCGGCAGCATGCAAATTGTATTCAATGCTTCATTGTTTGGCTTTAAATAGTGCGAAACTGGCCTTTGAAATCGGGCTTCATTTGACTAAAAGTTTCAATTATTTGAAATTCGAATTTTATTCAAAAATCTCAAAAAAAACAAATCCTTTATGCACAAAAACATACAAAATTTTCAAATTTTTTGTTTTAATAAAAAAATAAATCTCTCATTAAATTTTTAAATATATTAACTAACCCAGTATTCAAAAATGTTTTTTAATTGATTTATTGCCAACAATTTTACAGTTTGTTCTTCTTTATTTTCAACCTAAAGTTAAATTACAGACAAATAATCCAATTATTTATTTTATACCGCTCCAACATTTTCAAAATTCTTTGACGTAATTTCGTCAAAGTCAATTTGTTGCCAAGCATCAGAAATTTGATACAAATTAATGTTTGCTTCTTTCAATTTTGCATCATAATTTTGCATTAGAAATTCATCCGATTTATACAATTCTAAGCAATTTTTGTCTTAAATATAAAATTAAGATTTTTTAAACTAACATTTATATACCCAATTTTCGTTGAAAATCCATTTTTTTGTATTTTATCAAAAAGTTATTAAAACTTTCAAGCATCTGTTCCTCAATCTCTGCATCTGCAATATTTTTCGTCTCAAAAAGTGCTTTGATTATGCCAATTTTTTTTGTTTGGCTTAATTCGTAGGTCCACCAATCATTTCTGTCATTTTCAACAAAAAATTTTGTACATTTTTGCATTATTAATTGATTTCTGACAATATTTTCTTCGTATTCGTTTGAATTTTGCACCTTTTTCACCTCAAACTTGTCCATTTTGGCAACAATTTGTTTGAGCAATAAAAAGAGAACAGAAATAAATTGTTCAACATTTTTAATTTTTGACAATTCGATAGATTTTATCTGATTCCATTCATTTTCAAATTTTTCAATTGGATCAATGCCATTTTCTGGCAACATTTTTTTTATATGCTTTACCAATTCAATTCGATGGAAAATTTCGTTGGCATAAATGCCAAAATGTAACAGTTGAACATTCGAATTAATTGATGGATCAACTACAATAATAGTTAGCATTATTTTATTTTAAAGCTTAATTACCTATTTTTGCAAAAATATTTATTTAAAATGTAAAAGTATTTTTTTTATATCAAACCTGAATCATTTTGCATTGTTTCAACCAATTTTTCAAAATGTTTTGCCAAAAAATTGTTGTCTTCAAAGCTGCTCAATTTGACACCGACAAAATCCGGATGGCAATTTTCGGAGGCATCCATACAAAAAATTTCGTTTAAATTTGAATCTTGAACATTTTCAGATTCATTGCTGCAATTAGTGTCTTTATTTTTGCCAATTCCATCAATTTCTGCAGAATTTTTCTCATCAATTTTATTTTCACTTTCAGTTTTATCGTTTTTAGCCGTATTTTCAGCCGATTTTTCATTATTTTCCGTTTTTTTGTTATTTTTTTTCTTCTTCGCTTTTTTATTTTTTTTTTTAACCTTTTCTTCGGTCAAATTGCCAAGCGTTTTTGGGGAAGTATTATCAAGCAAATTTAAATTGGCAAATTTATTTTCTGTAACAATTTCGTCCTCCAATTTATCAACAACATATAAAGAGTTTAGAATTTTGTCAGAACTTTCTGCAGTGTCAACCAAATTAGACAAGTCTTGTTTAAAAAGTGCTTTTTCTGATTCATATACTAAATTTCAAAATAAAAATCTAATTTTTGATTAACTAAATTATAAAAACATAACATCGGTTAATTGCAATTATAAAGTAAAATAAAAATAAATTAGAATTCTACAATTTGTGAAAAGGTAATTCGATCATTTAGGCATTTCAAAAATAATAATTAATAAATAATAATTTTTAATATTTATATAAGGCAGATGAACCACACCGGACTTTAATCGTACAACAAACGCTTCATCTTCTTTGATCAGTTTGAATATGACGTCTTTATGCTGGCTGCCCATCCATTTTTTGTATTGCCTAATTTTTTCTATATTAATCCGATGCCGTTGATTGAAAATGTCGGAAAATAATCCATTTTTTTCAAAATTGGGCAAAGTTTTATGTGACTCCATGTACAGCTTCGCGTCGAGCATGCATTCGGAAAAATGGAAACGTATCAACATAATGGCGCTGTCCTCTTCGTCATAAATTTGATCGTAAATGTTCTCAAGTTGTTTTTTGTCCTTCTCCCAATTGTTTGCCATACGTTTGTTGGCAATTGTGTGCCGTGCCGTCCCAATTCGGTTCTCGACCCATCGAACAAATAAAATCAATTCGGCAAGCAACAATGTGCCCATTTTGCTTGTTGATGCACAGCTCAATTCTCCAAATAAAAAGCAATTGTAATGTGCATACAAAATTTTGTTATCGTTGAAGACTGAAAAATTTAACATTTATAAAATCCTAAACACCCTTTTGCAAACAACATATGCTCGTGTGTTTTTTTTGGATTATGTTTAATGAAATTTGAGAAAACAGGGGGGGGGGGGGAGACCCTTTTGTTTTGTAATTTTAAAAACCATTGGCCAATTTTTTTAACAAATCCATCAAAATCTTCAAAAAAAAGCTCTGCCGGACCCCTCCCATTTATTAAAAGCTTCAAAAAATGGTTACAATGAGTCGAAAATTCTAAATTTTCCCGGCGGCGCCTATCGGCACCGCCCATCCACTCACACCCCAGAAGTCAAGCAGAATTCTCAATAAATTATTAATTTTGGAATAGGGTTGCTTGCTCCCGACCCTGATTTCCAAAATTGGGTCGTCCCCGAGTCCCGACTTTCACGCCCCCAAGGGGTCGGGGAGCAACCCTATTTTGAAACTAAATTAAAAATTTTCGTAAAAGTCTCTGATTTTTTGGGGTCCCGTTCTCGGGTCAAGTCTCAAGTCTCGTTAAATTAGGACCCAACTTTTGAGCACGACTACACACTTTGTCCAATGCATCATCAATAAAATTTCAGACTGAATTTCACTTGGGAAATTTTTGATTTAGAACAGTCTAAGCACATTTTATATTGTTCTGTTCCTGTTCTGTTCTAGAGCTCGAAACAGAACAGATCCAAAATTCTTGGAACAGCAAAACACTGGTTATGTCTAATAGTTGGCTGATCGCCAAACCCATTAACATTTTTGATCTGACTTCAGTTGGGGAGCGAGCTCAGATCAAATGGCGCTGAGGTCCATCAAATGCTACTATACTATACTGTTTCAACATTTAACATCACAACGCACCGTCTGTGGTCATGACAGATTGGTCCCATAACTTCAAAAATTCATTGTCCTGCCTGAAATTATTGGTTAAATGCGGTTGTTGATCACTTGTCATTTTCCATATTCGGGTTTTGGCCCCGGGTATGGCCATAAGTTGGTCCCGAAACGATCCATCCAACATTAATCTGGCCAAATAGCCAAAATGAAACACATTGAGAAGCTGACGCTGATCCTCGAAGGCATCATTGATGTCCTTTTCGCTATGGCATTCTAAAATATTAAAAATTTGTTCAAAAAGCAAAACGATTTTCGCGTTTATGAATTTTGATTATTTGTAAAACATATTCCATTATGACAAAACCACAAAAGCGTTTTAGAAAATTGCTTTTTTGAGTAATTTTGATGAAATTTATAAAAAAGGTTCTGATCATTGATGTCCTTTTCTATCGCATTCTAAAATATTAAAATTTGTTCAAAAAATTTTGCAAAACAATTTTCCCGTTTTTGAATTTTGATTACCTATCAAAAAGCATTCTAGAAAATTGCTTTTTTTAGTAATTTTGATGAACTTTATAAAAAAGGTTCCGATTTTTCCCCAAATGTTTATGAGAAATGTAATAAAAAGTCAAACAAATTATAGGGACAATTCATTCCTGGTTTCCATGCGTTGATTAAACTGGTTGAAAGTGTTTTAGAATTTAACGCTTTATAGAAAAAGTCGTAAAATTTCATTAGCTGGCACAAATTTTTAAAGCAAGCCGACATTTCTGCATTTCTAAGTCCATCATAAAATGTTGCCGTTCTTTCAACAATTTTTGTCAAGAGTAATTGCCGAACTGAACTGTTTTCTATGTATGAGCCTTTTCGAAATGCTGCTTCATAGAGTTTGATTTGATTTAACATGAAATGGTTGGCAATCCGTGCCTCGTAAAACTTGGCAAAATTGGTGCCACTCTTGAATAACAATCTGTACACTAAGAGCGAGATGTACTGCGAATCGAGAAGTGAATCTGTGCAAAAAAAAACACTGATTTGAATGCTTGTAATAGGGCCCAGATTTTTTGCTTTTTTACTTTTTTTTGTCCTGAAACTTTGCCAAGTCTTTAGGAGTATTAATGTAAAATTGAATCTTTTTTATTAATTTTAAATTTTTTTTAACCAGAAATGCGTTAGCGTTTGTTTTAAAAAATAGAAATGATCAAATATTGTTCGTTAGTGTGACCATCGATTTTATTCTCCGGACTTTTTCTAGGACAAAATTTCGAGGCTTTCTCAAATTTTTGTTGGACTTTTTCTGGGACAAAATTTCGGGGTTTTCTCAAAATTTTGTCGGACTTTTTCTGGGACAAATTTATTATTCCAAAAATTTTATATTAAACTGTGACAAATTTTGGGTTCTCATTGTTCACCATTTAGTATTCAAAAAAAGTTATTTCATACCGTATTTCATTATTTCAGGAAATGTTGCTTCAACAGTTTCAAACACAACGTTTG
Organism: Globodera rostochiensis; assembly: GCA_018350325.1. Lineage (NCBI taxonomy): Eukaryota > Metazoa > Nematoda > Chromadorea > Rhabditida > Heteroderidae > Globodera > Globodera rostochiensis. Next base: position 2,690,913 of record JAEVLN010000010.1, read on the forward strand.
GCACAATCCAACTGAATTTTTCTTTCATCTGTATTCTGTTAGTTGTTTCGAAACCAAAACAAAAAATGCATTGGAATGTGACAAATTTGTTAATCAATTTTGAAAATGCATAATAATGAATTCCTTCAATCCAATTTATCACTTTTTGGATTTTTTGTACAAATTTGGATGCCAATTTGCCGTCCGAGCAATCAATTTTGGCCAAATCATTGTCCTTTTCGGTCGGAAGAAGAATCAATTTCTACAATTAAAATAGTTTTTATAATTTATTTTGATATAAATCTCGTTTTCAACAAGGGTTTTTTGTGGAGTTTTTTGAAATTCAATAGGGATTTGGGCTTGAACAAGATCCTGACATCAAAATCTCGCCCAAACATTTTTGGTATTATTTTGGAATTAAATATGCCACCGAAACATTTCTGGAGTTTTTTTCAAAAAATATTTAAAATTAAATTAAAACACATATTTTAATTAATATGACCGTATCGTAGAAGCTCGTAGGCGTTTCCAACAAACTTTTCACATGCAAATTCCAGCCAACATTCTGCATCAAAATGGTGTTCTCCACAATTGTTTGGGCAAATTGATGTATTGAACACAACGCATTGTAGACACTTTGTCCCCCAGTTGTCGACACTTCGTACCACTCAAATGTGTACTGTTCGATAATAGCATCAAATTCGTCAGTTCGGACATCAAGAAATGTGGCAAATTCAAACAATTCCTGTTGAATCAAATCTTTATAGACCCAAACGGCCGCATCCATCTCCAATTTTTGTAAAAGTTTTTTGATTTGTTTGGTTTGCTGCGAATTTCCCACTTTTCCCATTAGATAGTAGTAGGATTGCATAAGTGTATAGGCCCCAACGTCTCAAAAAAATTGTTTTAAATTTTGATTCTTTTTTAATGATTTAAAATTTTAAATATCACATTTTAATTATCTAATTACCTTCAGCCATTTCATTTTGATCAATTTTGTCCAAATGGTAAACAACCTGATCATTTGGGCATTCCATATACAAATTTGTTTTGTAAGTTTCATTCTCATCATAAACATTGGGATTTATGTTAACCAAAACTAAATTAAATTATATATTTAAATAAATAATTTATTTTAGTTAATTTATGCATGTGAATATTATTTTTTCACCAACCCTCAAAAATGTCCCAAATTTTGCTGGTCATTATTTTTTGGTGCTCGTCGACCATTTCAAAAATTTGCTTCAACTTTTCTCTTTTGATTTTTTTTTCAGCAAATGCTTTGCGGAATTGTTCATTTTCAGTGTAAAGAATTGTCAAATAATTTTCATACGATTTGATCAAACTTTTATAATTTTCTGCCATTTCGAAAGTGCCAAAAGCACTCTTCAATTCATTCAAAATTTGGTGCAATTCGATGAAAAAAATTTTTATGTTCGTACCTCTTTTATGTATCACGATTTTGACGAATGATTTCCACAAATTTTCGAGTTTATTTTTATTATTTTCATCATGTTTAAATTGCCGAAAAATGGAAAGAATTTTGCCAAAAACAAATAAAAATTCCAGCCATTCTTCAGCCTCGGTACTCTGTTCAGGAATAACGTCAAACAATCCAAGCAGTAATGTAACAAACGATTCTTCAAATAATACATCTAAATAAATAAAAATTAACAAAAATAAAATAAAAGTATGATTTACTATGATCAGATGATTCCATAAAAATTAGTTACAATTAATCTTTGAATTTATTTTTCTCATAACCCGATCATTTATAATAGGTGATCATTATCAGATTTAGGAATCAAATCAATTATTGTTTGATAGAGCGTTTTGAATTGAATCACAATCTGATGTCAATTCATTTATCAGACACTGACCAAGTCAATTATATGGATTTGATTAGACCACATACTGATCGGGATCAGGCATGAACATGGATACAAATTTTCAAGTTCCGGATATATCCGTGCTTTTTATCCGGCCTCATTTTTCGAAATTCACATCCGTTATTATCCGTTATCCGTCCTATCTCCGTGACGGTTCCGAAAATTTTATATCCGTGTCCATCCATCCATATCCGGATATATCCGCGGATATCCGAACATCCGTGATTTGGATTGGGGTATTATTATCAAACTGTTAAACTGACCAGCAGCTATCTCGAGTGGATAAAACATATCCAGCAAGGAAACCTCTTGATTGCTCAACAAAAACTTTGTCAGCACACTTTTGACCCGTTTTGTTTGTTCAAAATCGCCTCCGGCGCTAATGATTCGAAATCGGTACAACAATTCGCATTCATTTGCGAATCTTTCGGTACTAAACCAACGGGGAAAGTCCATGTTGATAAAATCCGAAGACAATTTGGAGGAAATAAATGTGAAATGTTTTAGCGTTATGTTTTTCTTGAAATCTGTTGCCCAAATCGGAAGAATGCCTTCAATATTTTTCAATTCATTGCAGTCATAACTAAATTAAATAGTTAATTTACTAAATAAATACATTTTAAATTGTTAAGCATTTTTAAATGAATAAGTACATTTTTATCATCTTTTAATGTACAAATGAATGACTACTATTGTAAATAAAATTGCTTTTTTATTTTTCTTAAATGAAGCAAAAAACGAATGTATTCTACGTTTGTTATATGCTAGCACTTTTAATCTTTATCTTCAATTAACTCTTTTTTAACCAAAAATTGAGTACTTAACAAACAAAATTTAAAAAAATTCGTAAACATAAAATGAAATTTAATATATTTATATTTTAAACAATTGTCAAATATTTTACTCACATTTTATTCACTGCTTTAACTTTCTTTATGAAGATGCCGTTTTGATTTAAGGCCTGATTTACATCATTTAAAAGTAGCTGAAACTCCCACAAACGGCACACATCAACCGGACTCAAAATTTGATTTTGTGAAATGTTTGAGCTTAACTGATCAAATTCCGTTCGCAAGTCCAGTTTGACATTTTTCTTTTTGTTTTTTTTTTCCAAATTGGCCAATTTCGTAATACGCGAATCATTCAGAGCCCTGCATGGGTGGTTAATAATTTGACAAAATGGCATTTAATTTGAATTTTATTAGTCATACATTATTAAATTTTCTTTAGATATAATCGAATTAAATTTTAAATGTTTTAAATTCTTATTTTAATTCGTTAAATTTAAAAACAACAAATTTGTTTTATGTTTTCAAGAATTTAATAAGACAAATTTCCAAAATACTTTTCTAATTTGAACATAATCTTTGATTATTAAATATTTAATTTATTTGAAAATTGAGTAATTATAAATATACCTGTCAATGTCTATGCAAAGTTGTACTGCAGATAACCGAATACTGAGCATTTGTCGCGAAGATAGGTCCAAACTTTGATCAAATAACAGACGCACGTATTCATCTTCCAGACTGCGCAATTTTATCCCTAAAAAAATTTAAAAAATCACCAATTAGGTAATTCAATTTAATGTATTTAAAAAATTACCAAACAAAGTTTCCGGTAGTTTTGCATAAAGTAACAAAAAATTGAATGATATGAAATAAAAAATTTTAATCAATTTTTGTTTATTCATAGCTTAAATTTATGTAAAGAAAAAAACTAATAAATAAATAAATTAAATAAAATTTTATAAATTAATAAAATTTTCCAATCATCGATAAAATATTATGTGTAATCACATAATATTATTTTATATGCTGACTATGACGGAAATGAATATGCCATGAATTAAGTTGAATATGCTAGGTCGATAATCAATATTCTTTTTTATTTTTAAATAGTAATAATAAATTATAAAAATTGTTTATTTATGAAGGGCTCGTATATGTAATTGCATGGCAACTATAGTGCTTGAAAATGGACTCTCTATACTTAAAAAATAATAAAGTACTTATTTTCAAGAATTTGTTGAAATTTAAAAAAATTATCGGTCGGAATCCCGAATTCAATCCAGCAGAATCGCGAGATCCCGACGGGCGATCCCGTCAAATACGAAAAGAATTTTCAACATTAATGGAAAAAAGGAATAATAAATAATATAAAAAATAAAATAAACTCAAAAATCTTAATTCATTTCCTTACAACAACATAATGATTATTTTTTTACATTTACTTTCAATATTATTTTTTCAATAACAAAAGTGTGCGTGGTGTTTGTTTTTTGTTGTAATAATAATAATAAACTGTGTCCGGTACCGATAGACACTTCCAAGCACTAAGTTTTGAAAACAATTATCAATTTTTTTGAATGATTTGCGCGCGCATCTTTTTGTTTATAAAAGCCAAAAAGGTGGAGCACTTTTAAATTGATAATTTTGAAAAATATACCAAAATCAAAAATAATTGTTGCCTGGTCCTATTTTTATTTTTGAAAAATTTGTGCCAATAAAAATGGATGTGTTTGTTAGCTGTTGGATGAGATTTGGGTTAATTAATACAATAATAAAAAAAATTTGTGTACTTTTTCCATTGTTCGCCGAGCTTTTTGGACTTTTTATGAATTTATGGAAATAAAATTTGAAGAATTTTTGGGTGCTCGTTAAGTAAACAAAAAGAGCGATTTAATTAAAAAATTGACACTAAAAGCAAATTGTTTTTGTTCTAAATTTGCTGGCTTTTTTCATTCACTAAGCGTTTAAAATTTTATCAATTTTACGAACCATAAAATAATTTTTTTTACAAAAAAATTTAATGAAAATTTAAATTCTAAAATCCTATAAATTATTTCTAAAAAAACTTTAATTTCATTTAATTGTAATTCAAACTTATTTTTTATTGATTGCATAGTTTTTTGCAGTCAATGTGACACCGGTGACAGCCAACCCAAAAATGTGATCGGTGGGTACTTGTTAGGTGTGATTTTTGTGACAAAAAGGGTAATTTGGCTGATCATTTAGTCACATGTGACCGAACGTATATTATACCTAATATAAATGTTGAAATTGGAGTTTTTAAAAGAATTAATTTCAAGTAAATAGACTTTGGATTTTTACGCTTTTTTCATAATTAATCTAATTATTTGTATATTTAGATTTAACCCCAAATTTTCCAAACAAATTTAAATGTGTTAAAATGAGTTTTATAACAAAATATTTCACTAAAAATAAATGGTTTAATCATATTTTTACAATTTGATTTATTATTTTACGAAGCATTTCCTTTATTCCCTTCAGACAGTGTTGGAGCAATTGGCCATCAAATCAATATATGTAATTAATCCCAAACGTTCAGTCCTCTAAAAGATAATGACGGTTCATCGTCAATTAATTTAAATCAAACAGTCTGGTCCATAATTATATTAAACGTTCGTTTTTTGTTAATTCTTTTTTTGAAGTTTTAAAAAATATTATTTTTTGTTTTAAAAAACAATCCCTGATTAATTCAGCTTAATCGACTGAATGTTCTTTGATGTTTTGCTTTTTGTTTGTTATGTATAGAGTATTTAAATCTTTCCAATTTCGATGATTTTTGGCTATCAATCTTGAAAGAGACAAAAATAGCAACATTTTTCCGCTCCCAGCATCTGCCATTTTTAATATTAAAAAATGTTAGAGCACCATAAAGACTGAAGCATAACATTTACCGATGTTTAAAAAAAATAAGAAATTTATCTTTCAAATAAAAAATAAAAATGTATTTCAAATTAAATTTATAAAAAAGTGTTTGTGCGCATGGATTATTTTAATCTGAAAATCCGAACATTTCCACACTTTTTGTGTGTGAATTGAATGCGCCTCGTCCAATATAAATCCTGTTTTTATTTTTGTCTATTGGGACGGACTTTGATCGGAACGCTCCGCCAATTTTTTGGGGTTTTTTAGCATATAAATGCACAGAAAATCCTTCCAACGTTCGTGATCTTTCGTCAAATAAACTTTGGATCATTTTTTTAGCTCGGTTCTACTTTAGTGCTCATTGAGTTTGTCGGATATTTGTGCACAAATCTAAATATTTATAAACATTTTGAAAATCAATAATTTTCAATAATTTACTATATTATTAATATTACGACGGACAAAATAGATAAGTTAAATTTTGAAAAAAAAAAACTGGGATTATTTGGGTAAATTTCACTCAATCCCGATCCGGCTCTACTCTTCTACATTCACTTAGTTAATAATATTTTATTTATGTAGAAAATTAACTTTTTCTTATAATTTTTAAATATTAATCTTTATAATTTTAATGTATTTTTTGACACTCGGTAGACAAATACAATTCAAAATGATTACAACACAAAATTTTTGTTTTTTAACGCATAATTCCGGTTTAATTGTCTGATGCATTTTGTTGGTGTAGGCCCTATTAAGTTGAAACCCTTTTAAATTGTTGAAAACTCAAAAGTCATAAGGCTCATCAATCAAAATTTGTGGGCGATTCGGAACAAACTCCAATGAATCTTGAGCCACAAAATCGTCTGGCCAAAGTATCTCTTTAAAAAAAACGTGATTTTGTGCGTCAAGGCCCAAAATTTTCTTTAAAATTTAATTTATTGAAAATATAAAGGCATTATATCACTCTAATGTATGTTTATTCTCACAAAAAATGTAATTATTATTCTTTTTTATTAAAATTTTGTGATATTTTTATTAGTGTAGCCATTTTTTATTTTTCTTGTAGCTTTTCTTCGATTTTCTCACAATGTTATTTTTATAATACAATAAATAATTGTCTTTTTATGTCGTCGCATTTTATTGCGTCCCATTCGCCCGACACTCACACTCTTTTTTGTATGAATATGCAATGGAATGCTTGAGTATTTAAAGCACTCCACGAAAGACATTTAAGCCTCTTTGGGGTTCACCAAAAATATCTAATAACTTTATTATTATTAATAATTTAATAAAAAATTAAAACATATTTTTATTTAGTTTCAAATGGATAAACTTTCGAATTTAATTTATTATTTTGTCTTCCTGTTCATTTTCGTTGTTGCCAGGTAAATAAATAATTGAATGAAATAATATTATGTATTAAAAGTTTTTTTATTTAAATTTACATTAAAATTAATTTTTTCCCAGCGGTGCCACGTCAATGTTTGACTGTGCCGAACGGCGCTTTCCCGGCTCCGAGTCGTTTGTTTGCGTTTGCAACCGAACATTTTGCGACCTGCCGATTGGTCCCCATCGGCTGAGCAAGAACGACGACACGGCCATTGTGTACATGTCGGACCCGGCCAAGTATCGGCTGCACCAACGAAAAGTGCCAATCACGTTGGAAGCCATAGACGTGGAGGAAAATCGTAGAAAGGAAAAGCGGCGAATTGTTGCAGCAAATGACGAAGGTTCGTCAACCGTTCAACCCAATGGAAATGGGATTTATTTACATTTTTGGCACTTTTTTATTCCAGATGGCTTGCTGGAAATTCGCGTTGACGCTACAAAAAAGTTCCAAACAGTGCTTGGCTTCGGCGGTGCGTTCACCGACGCGGCCGGCTACAACTTGAACACGTTGAGCAGCTCAACGCGTGCAACGCTTTTGCGTGCCTATTTCGACAAGCATATCGGTCAGTGTATACTAATATATATTATACATATATATAGGTCGGCGTATTGTTTCTATTAGGATTATGAATTTCAAATTTGAATATCTTTACAATTTGAATTTAAGTAAAATTTGAATTATATTTAGTATTCAAGAAAAATATATAAAGTGATTAAAATTATTTGTTATTTAAATTACACTAACTCCTCGTTTTATTTGAATTTTTAAAATTATTCTCAAGAAATTATTAAAATAATTTAAATAATTAAGAAATATTCAAAAAAATTTATTAAGGCATTCGATACACGCTTGGCCGTGTTGTGATGGGTGCTTGCGACTTTTCCGTGCGCGAATATTCGTATTGTGACACACCGGATGACTTTGAACTGAAAACTTTTGCATTGCCCAAGGAAGACTTGGAATGGAAGGTCCTCAGAAGTTTTGAAATTTAACAAATTGAAATTGGTTTGAAAAAACTTTAAATTCAAAAACAGACTTTTTGCTATGTTAAAATGATTAAAATTAAATTTTTCAACAAAAATGTTCCTTAAAGATTCCGCACATTTTGGCCGCAAACTCGCTCAGTGATGGCAAATTGCGCCTGTTTTCTAGTCCATGGTCGGCACCCGGTTGGATGAAAACCAACGGACGAATGGTCGGCGCTAGCCCAATAAAGTTGGTTAAAAACCATAAAATTTTTGTTTGATTGTTATTAATTTATTACAAAATTTTATAAATATAATTTTAATTTTGCCAAAATGTCAAAGTAATGTAAAAACTATTACAGGGGGGCGTTGGACGGGCCATTCTACCGCGCATTTGCAAATTATTTCCGACGGTACTTAACAAAAATTAACCATTAATTTACTAATGATTATTGTGACAAAATTGAAGGATTTAACTTTTACAATTTTTTTCAGCTTTTTCGAGGAGTATAAATCACGTGGCATCAACTTTTGGGGACTGACTTTGACCAACGAGCCTCTGCACGGTGCGAATCCGGGCATGGACCTGAACTCGACCATTCAACGGTGACAATTAATTACTTATATTAAAGGTTTTAAATAAAAATGATTAAACAAATTTTGGTTTAATTTTAAATATTTTTCAATTAATTTGTAGGCGGTGGGCAAATGAAGTGTTGGCACCCGTTTTAAAACATTCGGAGGCCTCAAAAAATTTAACAATTATGGCGCATGACGACAATAGACATTTGGTGTTGGACGCAGCCAAAGAAGTAATCAAATTAAAATGTTTTTATTAATAATAAATAAAATAAAAAATTTAAGATTTTCTCCGACTATCGCACACCAAATGCAATTGATGGTCTTGCTTTTCACTGGTATTCACCACCTGAATTTTCGTACGATATGTTGTCGGAATTCCATCGTCAGTACCCGAACAAATTTTTGTTGTCCACTGAGGTATATTGAATTTAATAAAATGTAAAAAATTTAAATGAATTATTATTATTATTATATAATAACATAAGGCTTGCACTGGAGCCGCCGAACGCGCCGAAGAAAAGGGCCCATCAATGGGAAATTGGACGCGTGCACTAATGTACGGCCATGACATCATTGAAGACATGCGCAGTTGGTCTGTCGGATGGGTCGACTGGAACATTTGTGCGTTTTTAATGAATATTTTATGTAATTAAATATTAGAAATTAAAATTTAAAATTGTTAGATATTTAAAAATATTTTTTATTACAAAATTGGAGCAGTAATAATGCCCTTATAATGTTTGTTAGAGCTCTGGGTAAAGATTATTAATTTAAGGCTTGGACATGCAAGGTGGACCAAATTGGGTGAACAATTTTGTCGATGCTCCGGTAAGATTTTAAGATTGAAAGTTATAAAGTTTTAAATTTTAAAACTCATTAAAATTTAAGAATTTTTTCAAAAAATCTTTTTTCAATTAAACAGATTATTATCAACGCAACGGCGGACGAGTTTTACAAGCAGCCGATGTTCTATGCATTGGCACATTTCAGGCAATTTTTTACAATGCATCCATCACATTGATTAATTAAATTAAAATTCTAATTAATTTTTTAGTCGTTTTATTCCTCCAAACTCTGTGCGCATTGATGCCGAACTCGAATATGGCCAATCGTCAAACCCAAAATCCGTTGAATTTGTCGCATTCCGAACTCCCGACAACAATCGCACGGTGCTGGTGCTGATTTCAACGGCGAACCGGACTTCCAAAGTTAAAATTCGTGACGGGAAACGGACAATTCCGGTGACGATACCGCCGCTTGGCATAGCCACCGTGTTGTGGAGTCAATGATACTGGTTCAAATTGTGCCTAAGCAATTTTAAATTTGCTAATTCTGGTGTTATTGTATAATGTTTTTTTCTGTCTTTGCATTTATGGGTAAATGCTTTAATAAAATTCATTTTAAATGTGGGCCAAATGTGGAACTCAATTTAATTGTTGATTTTTATAATTTAAATTTTAACTAACCTTAAAACAACTTTATTTTTGATTTTGGACATTATGAGAATATGAGAGAGCGCACCAAAGACGCATTTTCCACTGACGCATTTTCCGGTCACCATTTATTGATGCCATTTTCAAAAATTACAATTAATATGGGCGCGAATAAAATTCCAAAAAAACAAATTATGAACCAAAATCAATAAACGTAAAATGGTTAAATATTTCCATAGCATATTTTCCTAATCTTAATTCTAAATTCAACTGAATAATCAGAAATGAGCTGGATTTGTGGGAATTCCAAACTGAGCATTAATCAAAAGATTTAGGGCAAAAATATTCCAATTTAAGGGAACTGAAAATGAAGATTTTTTCACATTTATATTTTTATTTATTTTTTCATTATAATCCATTATTTAAATTTTTTTCAAAAATATTCTTGAAAATTTTAGTCAAAAAAAGTAATAGTGATATTTTTAATCCCGCAGAAAATAACCAAAAGACTTATAATATATACATAATCCATTTATTTTTTAGAAAATATGATAGGAGCTGCACCATTTTTCTCTTTAATTTTTATTTTGATTTCTACAAATTATTTGGTTTGTTCGATACCCTACGAATGGGATTTGACAAATTCTGCCAATAATATCCAAATATTTGGTCAATTTCTTTATGACATTTTCAACTATAACAGTGAATTTTATGGCACATTTGTGAAATGTGTGTCGGAAATTGCCTATGTTCGGGTGGTCAACAACAGTCCAGAAGCATGCGCAAATTTGAACCCAGGCTTTGACTACTTCAAATCAGTGGGGAAACATATCGCCAATGAAATTAACAAAAATTTTTTGTGCCCTGAAGAGCCGTTGCCCCGGGCAGTGGTGGACCAACTTTTGATGTTGTCCTTCACATTTGCCATGCGCATTATCATTTCTAATAAGTCAGTGCTTTTTTTCTAAACTAGAAAATTATTATTTTTAGTTATAATATTTATTATTGGCAAATAGAAACACTTTTGTCGGCTTATAAAATTTTGTCCACTAGCAATGATGACACCAATGGGTACAGTCATTAATTTTGGCAACTTAAATTTTATTTGAAATTAATTGAGAATTTAAGAGTATTTCCATTTCAAATTTCTCAAAGTGCTCCTTTCGAAACGTTACAAGCGAGCGAATTTACCACTCAACAAATTACAAGACATACATCGGAGCCCAACCAATACACTGGTAATCAATAATGTATTATCTCTAATTATTACCCGTCTCTAATTACTGCCCACTCTCTAATAATTACCCACCCTAGAGGAAGGCTGAAAATTAATTACCCAGGGTAATAATTAGAAATAATACGGTACCCCCCCCCCGCCTGTAAATCATTTTCCGTCAATTGCAGAAAACTTCAAATTTTTGTTGAAGCTCTCCGATCATTCGTTGACAACATTTGAAGTGTACAAATTGCTTGAAACAATTTTAATTGAAGTAAAGGGAATGGACAACGAAAGCAATGTTCGTGCACTTGGAGAACAACCGCGTGCACTTTACACATTTGTGAAGCAGTATTTTGTTGAAAATATTGACAATAAAAAGTCAAAATTCTCTTTGTTGAAGCCGAACTTCTGTAAGAAAGGGCACCATTTTTTGCTGATTCAGATCGAGATTAGCTTTTTTTTAGCTTTTAAGCATTCTAAAACCATAAAACTTTCTATTTTTAACCAGTTTTTTATACTTTTTTTTTTGGCGGCGCCTTTTGGTACCGCCATACCAATCTAAAAACAAGGCTTACAAGACAAATAGTTTGGACGCAATTAATTAACACACTAATTAATTTTTATTTAAATTTTCAAGAAAAGGGCCATCAATTTGCCTAATTGGCAATGGAACGGACTTTATCCAAACAATGCGAATGCTCGCGTCAACGGAGCAACTCGAAATTGTTAGAAAACAGAAAATTTCGTATTCTGCAAATGCGAAACTTTTCAAATTGCTTTTTTCCTTGGCATTTCGTCTATCGTTGCAAATTGAACGATCAGAATTGACGAGAAAATATTTGAAGGCATTTGAATTCGCTTATAATTGCGTGAATAATGATCGTACAGAGAAACATAGGTATTTTAAAAATGACTCTTTTTGCGGGTGCATTTAACTTTAAAAAAATCGGGCTTTTTTTGTTGTTGCAATTTTTTAAGAATTTTTTCAATATGCAAATTCTCAATTGGTTATTATTAGCTTCTTCCAATTTAAAACAAACATTTCGCACAAAATGGTGGAAATTAATTTGCCAAATTGGAAGGTGCCCAATTATATGCAAAATAGAATTATAAATGAATTACGACGACAGGCATTGGTCCAAGGTAAAATTTTGACATTTTAATTTCCGTTTAATTGAATATTTTTAACAGAAAACTTCAACTTTCTGAGTTTCATTGTCGACTATCCGCTAACTTTATACGAACTTTTAAAGATTGCTAAAAAAATTGGCGAAATTGAACTTCTTGAAAAAGATGACAAGAAACTTGGCGAAATTGAACTTCTTAAAAAAGATGACAATAAACTTGGCGAAATGAAAAAAAATCATGAAATGTTGCTGAATTCATCGGAATCCAAAATGTTTTTTGAAATGCTGAAATATTTAAAACAATCGCAAGAACCAATTCAAAAAATAAAAATTAATTCGAATGAATTTTGCGTATTGGCATTTTTTGTTGAAGATTTATTGGCCGAATTAACAACGGAGAACAAAATTCCAAACGTTGAATCAATTGAAGTTGCAATTGGGCAGTTCATTTTGACAAAACAACAATTTTGCACCGAGAATTCGTAAGTAACTATTAATTTAAATAATATTAGCTAAATAAATATAGCAATTTTTAAATTACGCTTAAAAGGAAAAGTTTTTTTAATATTTTGCTTGTTCTGATCTTATTTTTATAAATGAGAATTCTTTTAGAATAGAAAACGATGGCAATTTTGATGAAAATTTGGTAAACTTAAGCAAGGCCATAAACATCGACGTCAGTCTACGTGACGGTAAGACTAAAATACGAATAATTTAATGTTTTAAAAAAAATTTATTTTTAATAATAAATAAATTGACATTTATAAATTCTGTCCAGAATTGCAACAAATTGTTCCCGAAATTGTCGAAGAAATTAAACAAATGTTGCAAAATGACAATTGGAATTATTACCATTTAAATTATATAAAAATTGTCGAATGGGACCTTTTGGAATTCAACCTTCACAAAATTGGCAAAGATCAGAAATGGCTGGAAATTAAGCAATTGCGCGACGAATCTCAGAAGGCGTTTAGCGATTGGTATTCCAACAACAATGCCGAAAATAAACTCAATTTTGAAGAAACGATGAAAAATCTGATCCAAATTTTGGAAGAAATTTGATTATTTAAAAAGAGTGATTGAACCCCAGGCATTTTGGGTGGAGGAAAAAGGGGTTTTTACTTCAAATTTCGGCATTTTCGTTTCCAATTTCATGCCATAGCTAGAAAAATAAATTTATATAAAAATCTTAAACATTTTATAAACTTTTACCAAATGTCAGCACGACAAGCAAAAGGTTGATGAACACACTATCAACTAAAAACTCTTTTATAGCGTCTCCGGTACGATAAGTCAAATTTAATATAAATCAACCAAAAATTTCGACAAATGGCAATTAGCTCATGCTTTTCTGATAGTAATTAAATCTTCAAAAAAGGAAAATAAAGATTTTTAAACTCATAATTTAGCATTTCTTTTAATGAATGAATTATTTTAGTTTTACCTCCATTTTTTGTGGCTATCATTGTTGAAGACAATTCATCTGTCATTAAAAACGAGTTTGAGCTTTTTTTTGAAACTAATCATTTTAATCAATCGCATACATTTTTATGAATTAAGCATTATATATAATAATATTTCCTATTTTTTGAACCCCCTTTTCCGGTAGTTGTCGTCGGACGCGGCTCTTCGGTGGTCGTCGGCGGCGGCGGCGGTTCACGGCCCGCAAGTTTATATTCACGAGCGGTTGGGAAAACTAAAAAGAATTGCTTTACATAAATCTAATTAATTTAAAATTGATAAAAAAATTATTTTATTTGTTTACCTCCGGTATAGTTAATGTTGGCCAAGTCGACATCTTTCTCACCAATAAAGCGTGGCTCATCGCACACCATGTCGATATCCGCAATATCTGCAGACATTCCGTAACGTAAGTCATCATCCTCGGCACAGTCCCATTTTGTAACGTTATAAACGGCCTTCACTACTAAAATTGCAATAATTTTAAATTAATAATAAGACTAAACCAATTACATAGTAAAAAAATTTTAATTACCTTCCGGCAGAGACCAAAAGCCAGAGTTCACTTCAAAAATATAAAAAATTGGTTTAAATATTCAATGTAAATTCTGAGATCCTTGCAATAAATGCAACTTGCGGCAATACAAAAATGATCACGTTCACGACATTCAACAATGCCGCTATGGTTCGATAGCCCGCCTTCTTCTCCATGTTTGCATTTTAGCCCTTTAAAATTGGTAAATATTTATGCTTAAAGACCCAAACTTTGTTTCGTGATTTGGCCCGGCATAAAAAAATCAAAAAATACCCGCCCGGGTCCATAAAATTTATTTATTTTAAAAATCATAAAAAATTATGTATACTTTTCGAAACATTGCCGGCGCCAAAGTCGACATCCTTTCCCCCGATAAAGCAAGGCTTGCATGTGAAGTTTCGACCATAATAAGATTTTGGGGTGAATAATTCGCTACACTTTTGCGAATCCGTGGAATGGAAACAGCCGAAGTTTGTAAAGTCAAAACTTCTGGGAGCCGTAAAATCATTAACTAAAAATTATATTTTTTTGCTGCAAACATGTCATTGGTGTTCAAATTAGTTATCTATATTATAATATAAAATTTTTTCTCGGCATATTTAGTTATAACCAGGGTTGCCAAATCTGAGATTTTATTTTGTGGGTTTTTAGAGTTTTATGTGGTTTTTTGGGGTTTTTTGAGATTTTTGATTTTTTGAGTTAATTTTCTTAACCGTTTTTTTCATAAACAGAGCACCAAAAAGAGAAAAAAAGAAATTGCAAAAATGAGCGCTTTTTTTAAATTATAATTGAAATCAAACGACGGCACCTAGCGGCACCGTCGACTCTACCCCCCCCCCCCCCGCGCGCTCCTCCAAAAATATTTCATTAAAGTTTACCAAATTTCGAACAAAAAAAAAAGTTGCTTTCGTCGATCATGGCTTATTTTTTATCGGTTAAATAAAGATTTTGCAAAATGAACCTATTTTAATTTGGCATCCCTGATTATAACACTAAAATAAATAAAATTTTAATTTACTAGGTCGTTTCATAAAAAAGGGCGCTTTTTTGACTTCTCGATAAAAAAGTCATATAAATATGGTTGAAGCGCCCTCATTTTTTTATATGCAATTCCCCTATCTAATTAGGACACTTTGTTTCGTAAACGGTTTCTGTAGCTTTTCATACCGTCGAGATAAAAATTTGCGAAACCGTTTTGGCCGAAAATCGGTTTTTCCGGGTTTAAACCGGTTTGCATGGAGTAGCTCCGGTTTCATGCCTACATCTAATAGCCTAGCTGATTCTGCGTCGGCTGCAAAAAATTGCGCCCAGAACCACAAACTTTCGATTTTTTATGTATTTTTAACTGTTCAAAAAAAGACAAACAACATTTTTGCGTTTGCAACCAAATTTCAAAAATTCATAAAAAGACGAAGAGTTGTCGGATCTGGAAGCGGTTTTTTGTATTCGATGCAGTACCAGCTAGCCTAAAAACACACCGCTGGTAACGCGAAGCTATCTCCACGCCAAACCGGTTTAAAACCGGAAAAACTGTTTTTGGCCTTTTTGACCAAACCGTTTCAGGAATTTTTATCTCGCCGGTATGCAAAGCTAAGGGAATGGCCCCAGCAGCAATTTGCTCTGATCAGATAGGGGAATTGCATATAAAAAAAATGAGAACGCTCAACCAATATTTATATGACTTTTTTATCGAAAAGTCAAAAAGCGCCCTTTTTTATGAAACGACCTAGTAAATCGCTGTTTACATCCTGTGCAGTTGGCTGAAGCACAATAATGCTCATCAGTTTGACATTCGACAATTTTGGAATCTCGAAACTCCGATTCTTTTCCGTTATATTTGCACTTGAGTCCTTCAAATTTAGAATGTTTAAATTTATAATATATTTTAAATTTTAATTTACCAAAGCAAAACCACGGAGCAACACAAAAAATTGTAAGAACAATAATTTTCATGTTTATATGATTGTGTCTTAAAATAAATAATTTATCTAAAAATATATTTTTTTTTAATTTTTGTTCGATCATTGGCAGTTAAAAATCATCAAAATAAAATAGAGTAAACATTTTGGAATCTGTTTGGGCAATCTTTTTTACAATGATTAATCATCGTCAGCCCGAAAAACTGTTCATCATTTTCGACGCCCCCATATGACCGACGCCTCCGGGGATGACGTGGAAAGCCACCGATATACAGGCTTCGTTTTGGTCGGGGACGCAGTTGACTGGGACGCAGTTGAGACGAGACGCAGGTGGCTGGGACGCAGTTGGTCGGGACGCAGTTGGTCGGGACGCAGTTGGGACGGGATGCAGTTGGCTAAGACGCAGTTGTCGGGACGCAGTTGACCACGCCCCGTGCAGCACTAGTAGCAATCTTGCCCGCAGCTGAGGGTAACCTAACCCGTTACCCAATTCTTTGAATGCGATTATAAAGTAGAGATCAGCGGGAACGGAATTCCCGCGGGAAATGTAGGGATTCCCGGTCCCGTTCCCGTTTTTTTGCCGGACGGGATTTTAAAAAGACGGGACTCCCGTCTCGTACTTTTTGATATTCCCGTTCCCGGTCATTTTATTTTAGTCTTTTTCCCGTCCCCGTAAATAATGCCTTGGCTAACAAATAAGTGTTTCAATTAGTGTCGCAGACGGGGGGGGGGGAAGGGGACGGGGAAAACCGGGGATCCCCGGCCATTCTCATCCCCGTCCCCGTTCCCCGGGTTGTCCATCCCCGAAAACGGGGATCCCCGGTGCTCATCCCCGGCGGGGGCGGGGATGAAAATGCACCCCCTAAAGATGGCCATCAGGGATGGGCGGAAATTTATTTTCAAAAAACGGAAACGGAAAAACGGAAATATTTTTTTTAACGGAAAACGTAAAACGGAAAAAAAGGGCCAAAAAAACGGAAAAACGGAAAACGGAAAATTTCAAACAAAATAAAAATTATTTTTTTTTAAAAATAATTTATTTAATAAATATTTTTTGAAATATTAACAGTAATTTTAAAAATTTTGAAGGATGTCTTTTTTTCAGCGGCCTTCTAAATCTATTTTAGGCTTTTGGGTGGGGGGGGGGGGGGGGGGTCGGCAGTGCCGATAGGCGCCGCCGGAGAAAATTTTGATATTTTGACTTAAATTGCTAAGAGATTTTCAACAAAAATTTAAAAAATCGGCACTTTTTTTGAAGTTTTTAAAAATGGTAAGCGGCGGCGCCGATAGGCGCCGCCGCTTACCATTTTTAAAAAAACTTAAAAAGATTTGTTAAGAAAATCGCTCCAAAAATGAAAATGCAAAACAAAATCCCCCAAATGTTTTTTGATTTCGTCCAACAAAAATGAATGAAAAGCTTGTGAATTGTCATCTAAAATGTTTGTTTGTAATTGGAAAAAGTTAAAAGAATTTTTAAAAATTATTTAACCACCGTAACTGTACAGAAAACAAGAAATAATCACTGACACAGTCGGGGGATCTGAACCCCCACCCACACTTATCTCCCCACACCAACCACTCACCGTTACACCACAACCAAACCGCATTCCAATCCTCCAAAAATCCCATTCTTAGGGATGTATATTTTTTCCGTTTTTTCCCGTTAAAAAGGGCATTTTAACGGAAAACGGAAAACGGAAAAAAAGGCCCAAAAACAACGGAAAAACGGAAAACGGAATTCCGCCCATCCCTGATGGCCATCACATCAGGAATTTTATGATTATATTGATTTAATGTTTGAATTTCGGTTGAGATGTGCTTTTTGATGAAAGATTTCAAGCCCTTTTAGGTGAATCCTCACAAATCAGTCTTATTGGTTTGTCTTCCCTCAATTCTTATGTTGCTGTCTGGGTTCTGACCCGCTTGAGTGCTATCAATTTTTAAATTTATTTTGATTCTATCGCGTGTGCCCTCCCCCCCCCCCCCTAAAAGAATATTTTAGGGTAAATTTTCAAATATTTTTTAATTAAAATGCAAAAATGAATTTTTTGAAATTAGAAAATTCAAGTTGCCCTTATCCTTTACGCTCTTTTACAAAAAAATCTTGACAATTTTCTTTAGTTAATATCTTTAAATCTTCAAAAAAATTTCCCCACCTCGCCCATTCCTAAAAAGCATCATAAAATTTTTCTCGGCGGCGCCTAACGGCACCGCCGAACATCCTCCACTCTTACATAAGCATTTTTTTCTAAATTTCGACGCAAAATTCTTAATTTTGCCAAATTTTGGTGAAATTTCTTAACTAAAATCCAAAAAATTTTTCCCGACGGCGCCTGTCGGCACCGTCGCGCTCTCCTCCCCAAAAAATTAAATCTTTGTGGTGCATTTTGCCATAAGAAAAGCCTTTTCTTAGGGGTGCACTTTAATTTGAAGAAATTTCGATTTTTTAAAAAAAGTCCCCCAAAAAAATGCATTTTTTCAAAAATGCACGCCTAAAAATGGATTTTGCTCATCCCCGTACGGGGATCCCCGTTCCCCGGTTTGCCATCCCCGAAAACGGGGATCCCCGGTTTGTCCGTCCCCGGTATCCCCGTCCCCGGTTTGACCGGGGATCCCCCCCCCCCCCGGCTGCGACCCTAGTTTCAATGACCACTAAACCACGGGTATGCATTTGATTGATGTAGGAAAACCAAATTTAAAAACCGCGACAATGCCTTTGGTCGGAACTTGTGGTCTGAGGCACAGGTGAAACAAAATCATGCACAAATAACTTTTTTCATCGTAACGCACAAATTAACAATACTTTCATACAAACAAAGAGCCTAATTATGCATCAGAATATTCAATTTTATGCTTAGCTTCTCAGATTCGAGGGGCGAGACGTCCACTTGTACAATCTCTTCCTGATCGCATTGTATCCACAGAAGATGATGTAGTAATGACAGCCGATCAAAGCCGTAGACAAGCTCCAGTGAATAAAAGTGACGACACAGGGCGGACGCATCGCTGAAAAGATGGTTTTATAGTAACAAATATTATTTAAGAATCTTAATTCCCGATTGTCAGGTAGGTTCCAAACGTGGGAATATTTTTTTAAATATAATAATAATTTTTAGAAATTCAGATGCCAGCCAAATGTTTCTTGGGTTGATTTCTATTCCCTCGCCCAATCCATGAGCTCCGATTCCCACTGTAACTGTACGTACATTCAATTGTATAATGATGCTCTCTCCAAAAGAATATTTCGTCAATACATTCCTGGCGTGGCCAAATTGCACAGAATAAAAGCGGAATGCAGAATATCACGGAAAGGATCAGTCGAATGCCCTTAAATAAAAACATCAATTTTTTAAAATAAAAATAGAACTATGTTATAATCTTGTTTGTTTGATTTAGTGGCTAAAATATCGTTTACGGGAGTAATTTTTCCGATTTAGTTGAGTTTAAAAAAAGTTATAGACTTTTCTATTGCTGGTATTTCAAATTTGTCTGAGGAGCCGTCGAGAAAATAACTTTTTAGGAGTGGGAGGATGCAAATTTTATTAAAATTAAGGTCAATTTTGTTAAGAAAGAAACGATCAAAGATCAATCCCTCGGGACCCGATCTCGCGGGTCGGAATCTTGACCACCATCACCCGATCGCGATCAATCCCGAATGTTGGATCTCGTATCCTAATCCCGCGGAATCTTTAAAAAATCCCAACGGGATGCTAATCCCGTCCGGTCTCTAATGCATACCATAAATTTTTGATCCGGATGAAACTGCTAGGCCATCCTCAACATTCCAATCGATCGACCCAATTAGCTGCCCGATTCTGTGCCTCTCTTTAAATTGTGCACTATTTCATCAACAGCTCCCATTGCCCCAGGGGCGTGCATCAACTCGCTGCTGTTCCCTCCGGGGGCATATGGCGAGACAGCGGGCGGATATACGAGCAAAAGAAAAAGAGAGAGAACTGAAGGCTTTTATTTTGCGGCTTCAATCCCCGCAGAGTATAAGATCATTTCGACTTTAGCTTGGCCGTTCATCGCTTCAGGGCATTGAACAAATATCGCTGAAGGCAATTGCCTCAGGACATTCAACGAATTTAACCGGAGGCAAATTTGTTGTCCTGAAGGGCAGCAAAGAAATTTAACTTTATTACTTTTTTCTGAACAATCAAGAAACTCTAATTTGTAAGGTCCATCTCGTGCAAAAATGTTCGTTTTAATATATGTAGGGTTGACATCACGACATTTTTGGTCGGTTTTTTCGTTCCCAAACTTTGAAATTTTAAATTTCGGGATTTTTTAGTCTAAAAAATGTCCGGCATTTTGTCTCCAACCGCGAAAAAATTGACCACGATTTCAAGGGTGCGAAACCATTTTTATTTTTCCCCACTTTTTCAAAAAAAAAAAATTCCGATCAAGATCTCGATCAGAAAACTGGATCAGATCATTTTGATTTATGTTTTTTTGTTTGCAAAAAATAGCATGTGTTTTAAGCACATTTAGAGTGATCAAATTTCATTCTTGCTTTCTCATGAAGGCAATTGTCAATCATTTTAATTCATTTTTTATTGTATTTTTTATTTTGTTTATTCTATTTCGGCAAAGTGTTTAAAATATCTGAGTCTCAATTTCTGTACGCCTAATGGCCAGTGCTAAAGTGGAAGCAGCGATGGCCGTTGCCAAGCCTTCAATTGGAGCTTCTCAGTCGCCCCAACAGAAAACGATGCCGACGACGATGGGTTCATCAACGACAACGACACTGTCCACAATAGCCGTCAGGGCCGAGCCCCATTCGACCATTGTTGTGGCGATAGTCAAGGTAGGGCGCGGACGGGCGAGTCCCATTTCGGGAATGATTTGAGCGGGACGGAAATTTTTTTTCAAGGAATTTTCCGGCCGGGAATTTTCCAGTCCCGAAAAGCCCTCGCAAGTTAAAAAGTAAATTAAATTCGAACGGGATCCCGCTCGACTTTTTGACAATCTCCCAAAAAATTCCCGCCCGGACTCGGGCCCATTTCCGCACCCAAAATGTAAGGTAACAAAAAATGCTAAGCAATTTCAAATCCAATTATGAAATATTTGCGATATATTAGTTGTTTAAAAAAAGAAATCATAATGCAAAATTGGTTATTAAAAAAATATATAAAATGTAATTTTATTATTTAAAATGCCAACAGAGTGTCGGTTTTGTGGAATTGCGCATCGACGAAATGCAACCGGGTCTTCTGCAAATTGGCACAACTCCCAGCGAGAATGCACAATTGTTGCTGATCCACGAAGATTTGTACGAGAGACTGCTCAGCAAACAAGAACAGGCAAATTTAAAGCAATTAATAAACAAAAACATATATGTAATGCAAACAAATCTAAAAAATTGTAAACTAATCAATAAAATAAATGTTAAAAGAAATAACTATTCAAAAATGAAATATATAATAGTTGAGTTATTGCAATTTGCAGGTCGAAGAGCTTTTGGGACGTGCTGAAAAATTGGTAACAGAACAAACTGAACCTGACGACATTCGCATCTATGAAGCGATGGCGGATGGGTTGGCCACCGCTTGGAAGAGCTTGAGCAGGTACTCTTTAAATATTCATATTAAATGATTAAACAGTGATTAAGGTGGTTTCAAATTCATTTTGAAAATATTATTTGTCCTGAGCCTCTAATGAAATCTTAGAGGCCACCCTTAACTATAAGGGCTGTTTTGAGCGTTTCGGTCTCGACTCGAGAAATTTTTTGGTTTGTTTAGGTCTCGGTCTTGAGTCTCGGTAAATTTTGAGTCTCGAACAAACAAATTATTACGCATCGGTACATTGTTGTTTATAAGTTAGTTAATTTTATGAGAAAATTCTCTGCAAAATTTTTTATTTTGAAAAATTCGGTGGAACTTAACTCATCATTACTTCTATGTACCTATAAAATGTTTGATTATATTTTTCTCATTTATTTTTGTCCCTATCTTCATTAATCAATGTGTCACATTCATTTTAGTTTTTCTTGTGTCCGTCAGTGTTGTTTGCTTAAATAATTTTACAAAAAAAAAAATAAGAAACAAAAAAATTGGGTCGAATGTTAGCTCCGATCGAAGTGCGGGAACACGTTTTCGGCGGGTTCGCGAAATGAGCCAAGTAGCCAGCCATGTAATATTCAATGGCATCAGGATCGGTGCTTGTTCCGCTGGGCACGCGAAGTCATGCTCCGATCGGCTACATGTCCGAGCCAGAACGCCAAAGAAACGTTCCGACTGCGAAAGCCACATCCACGCATTTACTTGCGTCGCCGCGCTTGCCCAAGCGCAGAAGCAGCTTTCCGTGCGGTGATCGGGACGCCGTGACTCATCGTCCGCCCGTGCACGCACCGCAGAGCCAAACAATCGACGACGAAAAAAACGATGAAAAAAGGACTTTATATAATGAAAGAAAATGATTTGAGAAAATTGGTTGATGGGTTGTAGAAAAAGAGAGGATCAGTGGGACTGTTTTGATTTGTCTCTCGCATTTCTCTGTCTTCTCTTCCGTGTCTCTCATTTTGTCATATTGTTTAATCGTCAATTTATCAATATCTGCGAGCGAATCGGACAAAGTAAATTGGAAGTTGATTTTTAAACAAATTAACCTATGGATTTATTTAAAATGGCCCTTAATTTTTGAGTTTAGACTTTTTTGCAAATTTTGTTTAGATGTGCAATTTTAAAGGAATTACGTATTTGGTGAAGTAAAAACATTTGAACAAAGTGATTTAAAATTTCGAGGGCGTAGAGTCCGCATCTGACCTCCATTTTGACCAATTTCGAACCCCTGACCCGAATTCGAACAATTTTTGAAAATTCAAAAATTTCCAAAAATCATTTTAGCCACATAATCATCCAAAAAGATGAATTCGATCATTACTTGCCTATTTGTTGTAATTTTGTGCATTTTAATGATTTTGTGGCAAAAATTGATTTTTAAAATTTTTGAATTTTTAAAAAGTGCTCGAATTCGGATCCGGGGTTCTAAATTGGTCGAAATGGAGGTCAATTCGGACTCTATGCCCTCGAAAATTCGAATCGCAAAAATAGAATATAATTTTTTTTAAATAAAAATAATGAATTAATTTGAAGGCAATTGGCTTTGCGTGGTTATATTCTCGCCGACACCCAACAACTTTATGAGATTGCTCTGAAACATGAAGAAGCAATTTTTTAAATATTATTATATTTAAAAGCCATTATTTTAACTATTTGTATAATTTTTATTTTAAAATAATAAAATATTTAAACATTTTAGCTGGCGAAATTAACAAACTCTCGACTAAACAAAAGTGAAAAAGCTGCAGAAATGCTGGATGAACTCCAACGAATTATTGACGGTAGAGAGAATAAATTCAAGCAAAAAATCACTTGAAATTTTGCGATTCTTTTTTTTTGGGTTTGAAAAAAATTGTTATTTAGTTTAAATGAAAATTCAAAAAAAAAGCGCGAACTCAGATAGGGGCGAAATTTTGTCTTCAAGAAACATTCGGTTGAACTATTCCAAACACATCACAGTCCACGCACAAAGGAATCGAACCATCACAAAAAGTGGGGTTGTGAGCAAAAGTGTTAACCATTGAGCCATGGATGCACAGGGGCAAACCGAAATATTTGTCTCTCTAAAACTCGATTAAAAAACTATTTAATTTATTTTAAGCAATTCCTTTTAAGATATAAAATTTAACAAAAAAAAAATCTCCAATTTTTTTGTTTTGTTTTTTAACATATAAAATAACAAATAATAGTTTTTAATTTTTACTATATTTCATTTAATTTATTTATTTTAAGGATAAGCATTCTTAATTGCCATTTTATATTCGATTAGCCTTTTATATTTTTGTGATTAAATTTTAACATTTTTGGCACCAATTTTTATTGATTAACAATTATTTTTATGAAATATATTTTAGAATTGGCTGAATTGACGCGCGAAGGCCTTGAAATCGGTTCAACGGTAATTGCGCAGATTCGAATTTTGGGAGCACTCACTGACAATGAGGAAAGACCTCGCGAAGCGCTCAATTCATGTTTGGCCATCGAGAAAATTATGCTGCGGTAGAAATTTCCTTATTTTTTTATTTATTTAAATTAATTTATAATGTTATTGTCAGAATTGCACAAAGTTGGGAGTTTATCGAGAACAGCTGGCGTTTTCAGCGAAATGGACAACAAATGCAAGCATTAGACGAAAAAATTGTGATTATCAGTGAACATCATCAACAACAGCAGCAAAATGCCATGCAAAATGTCAAAAAAGACAAATCAGCAGCAACATCAGCTTTGGACATGTCTGAAGCCAACTTGACGGCAGCCGAACAATGGTTATTGACAGCTGCACAACGCTTTGAACGTGTTCGCAATGATGATGACGAGGAGGAGGAATTGGAACTGCAGATTCTGGTCAACGAGATCAAGGTGTACAATGGAGAATAAATTTAAAAAGAAAATTAGAGCAAATGCATAAAAAAACCCAGAAAATCCAATTTTTTAGGCAAACTATGCCAGTTTAAAGTGCATTTCTGAACAAATTGACCCCGTGTTGAAGCCGACAAGCGCAACACGTTGTGACCAATTGCTTGAGCATTACAACCGTTTGTTGAAGGAAGTCCAAATGAGAGGCGATTTATTGGAACGGACGCAAACAATGATGCAAAAAACGGACATGGTAAAAAACCCGATTAAAAATAAAACTATAGTTTTGATTTAATTTATCAAAATATGTTTTCTGAATTACAAAACCTTTTAAAAATATTTAATTCAAATTTAACTTTCCTATATAATATATTTTAAACGTAAACCCCTTTGCTTCAGCTGCTTGTACAGCTTGAAAAAATGGGGGACGACCTGCGGCATGCAAGCGCTGCAATGGCAGGCGAACTGGGTCCACTTGCTCAACAGAAGGGTGTGATTTGTTTATTTAATTATAACAATGAAAGAATGATTGGAATGAAATGTTACGAAAAATTATTTGTTTTTATTAATTTTTCCAAGGCGTCGCGCTGATTGAAGACGGCGTTCAGTTGTGCGCTCAGTGGGAGCGAGAGCCTGCTGACGGCGCTGCATGGCGTGCAGCGGTTGACAAGCGTGTGGAACGCCTGAAGGAAGCGGTCATCGATGTCGTGCGCATGGCACGCGACCGAATTGCATCCGGCAAATCGGATAAGCTTCGAGAAACGGTGTGTGGGGGAACTGTCTTGATTAAAAGTTCAACAAACGAAGAGCTTCTGAATGATATCAATTTTTTCTGATTTACTTTACTAAAGACTAAGTTATTGTATATCGCGTGCCAAAACGACCGGATCCGTGGAGGCCCAAAGCGTTTGGATTCTTAGAAAGAATTCTATTTTTGGTCGAAATGCGATTTGTTTTTGATAAAGTTTGGTATTTTTTTGTTCAAAAATATATTTGGCCATTTTTAAACATTAGTTAGCCTCACTTGAACATTGGCTTCATTCTGTGGCGGGCCATGTAATGTCCGAACCGATCACATTGAGTCCAACTGCAGCTGAAACTATTGAATTTTTGAATCGGCTTCGAAGATTTTCTAGCGATTTAACGGTAAAAATTTGGAAATTTTTTGTGTTTATAACCGTGCCTTTAGTACAAGGAACAGCAGTTGCGCTCGTTGTTGGCCAGCCAGCAAAAATTGCAACATTTTGTGCTAGCGGAGGAGCAGCGGCTGGACGCAATGCACGCCGGCATATGCCAAATTCGTCAGATGGTGGAAAGCCGAATGAAATTAGGACAAACTTTGGAACAGGTTAGATCAATTTAATCAAAAAATCGGAATTTTCAAGGTGCGCCTATTTGCAGAATAAAGAGTCTCAATATTTTTTGATTTGTAAGTAGTAGAGACTGGACTTGAGGAAATTTCGATCGAGAATCTACAAGCAGATCTCGTGATATCTCGAGGATGAGAATCTCGAGAGCGAAATTTCGATCGAGAATCTCGAAAAACAGAACTAAATTGATCGAGAATCTCGAAAAATCTTACCGAGAGTTCAATCGAAATCTCCATTGGTCCGATCTCTAGTAAGTAATACATCACTGAGGACATAAATTCGATTTTTTGATATTTATTCCAATTCCAGTTGCACAAATTGAGCCGTGAATTGGACACGTCTCTTCACTTTTTTGGCACTTTGCTCAAAAATGAAGGTGCCAAAAATGCTGACAATGAAACTGCGGTCGAGCAACATCAGAAACAATTGCAACAAATGCGCAATTTGCTGCAACAGGCTAACGAACACATTTATCGAGAACGGCACCAAAGTAATATTTTGGTTTGAAAGAATCATAAATTTATCGTTTTTTGAATTTCAAAAATTTATAAATTCTTAGCGGAAAAATTTGCTTCATTGGCAAAGTCGTTGAATGACACTGATCCTGGCCTGAACATTTATCCGGCACTGGATTGGTCTCGTTCAACACTAAGCAGTCACGAAAAGGAATTGAGCCGGCTTACCAAGCTGAGCAAACAATGGGAAACTGAACGCCAAAATCGGCAAAATTTGAAAACATCAACCAATGGCACTTTTAAACCACGGATTACTGTACATTTGCCATTGGAGCACTTCGTGTTGGCGGGCAGTCGTTTGGAGCTGAGCGCCAGAGCAGAGGTATTTCTGGCCCGATATTGTGGTTTAATTAAAAAAAGTATACTTTCAGGGCAACCCGGAACCTGAAATTGTTTGGTTGAAGGACGGGTGTTCAATTGGTGAACTGACTGGACATCGCCGGATGGGTTGGCTGAACAGCTTGGCAACGTTGGTCATTGAAGAGTTGCTTGATGAAGACATTGGTGAATACGTGTTGATTGCTCGCAATGCTTTGGGAGAAGCGGAAAGCAAATGCAAATTAATTGTTGTACAGCCGCATGGTAAAATATTAAAATTGCATTATAAAAAAAGAGCTCTGCAAATTTTAGTACCGACGAAATTTGCAAACAATGTGAAAACCGATGGCGAAGTCAAACAGAAACATGAACAACAAGCAACTGTTGTGACTACTACAACTACCGTAACACGGCTTGAATCTGCAGAACAAAAGCTGATGCATGAAGAAGATGTTCATGAAGTACATGCTCGTCTTGTTGACGAGCAACAACAGCACGACAAACCTCGCTTTGTACGTCAACTTGAAAATGTCAGCGCGCGCGAGGGCGACCCATTCACGTTGGACTGCGTGGTGGTGGGCAACCCGGAGCCGAAGGTAAAACTACCTGTCACTTTCTATGGGTGCGGGTGTCGACGACCCGCTCTGAGACAAGCCTTTGGGGTCGGCATGTCAGGGTTTTGGGATCTCTACCCCGATTGGGGGTAAACGGTTGGGTACGGCATGTTTGCCCTACCCTGTTGGCAGGTTGTCGGTGACAGCATGTTACGAATCGGATCCTTTGCCCCGATCGGGGGTAAATGGTCGGGCACGACATGTTAGGTATTGGACCCCTATGAGGCGGTATGTCAGCAGGAATCGAGACGCCAACCCCGATTGGGTGTCGGTGGCATGTCAGGAATCCGGACCCCGACCCGATTGGGCCAACAAACAAACTGTACAGCCGGACCCGAACATCGAACGGGTCCAGATCAAATTTAATCAACACATCAAAGATCATATGGTATCGTGAGGAGCAAACTGTTCTCGAATCGGACCGATTCCGGTTGGCATTCCGTGGCGACCACTGCGCGCTGTCCTGCAGTGAGGCACGCACTGAAGATGCAGGCCTCTACAAGGTGTTGGCCGTGAACATGCATGGCGAAACAATGTAATAAAAATAATAAATAATTGTTAGATTTTGTCTGTCCCTAAACTCCCCCAATTGAACAGGAATTTCTGTCGCGTTTGCATTGTTCCGCCATCACCAAAACGTAACAACAGAGTTGCTCCACCGACAGCGCCGAAGCCTGTCACTCCAATTCTGTACTATAAATGTTTTTTTGAAATATATTTATAGTTATTTTAAATTTAGCGCTCGTCGAGTTGAGCCAGGTGAACCGGTCCCAGAAATTGTTACTGTACTAAATGATACGGTAATTGTTTAATTTTTAAATTTGTTAACTATTTCTTTAGGTTTTGCCAAACGCTGACGTTCCGCCATTGATTGAGCCTCAACTTTCAAGCCAGGTTGTCCGAGAAGGACAGCCCGTGAACTTTCAGGTGTTAAATTTAATTTTAAATTATTGAAATTTGTCATTTAAATGTTTAGGTCCGGATTAAAGGAGTTCCGAAGCCTGGCGTACGATGGTTCTACAACGGAAGCCCAATTGATGGCGATCGACAAGATTTGGTCCTTTCAAAGGATTCGGAAAACTGTCATGTGCTGAACATCCCAAGGTGGCCGGCCACCTCTTTTTAACTTTAAACAAATTTTTTTCAATCAGAGTTGGTCTCGGACATGCTGGTCAGTACACGGTGGAGGCACAAAACAAAGCTGGCCGCGAACGCTCATCGGCAACACTGAATGTACTGCTAGGGTTTGAAGGCGAGTAACAGTTTTATATTTTGTAGTATTATTTCCATGTAGGAGGGAAATTTATTCTAAAGCTGTTAAAAATTAATTTTTTCCGAATTTTTTACGAAGTCTGAAAATGAAATCTGGGAGGTAACGAGTTGCTTTTTTTGAAATTCAAATAAAATGACCAAGAATCCCGTTTACATTTTATAATACTGTACAATCAACAGAAACAAATACAAAAACGACAGCGACGACGACAACGGCAACAACGAGTCCGACTAGCGGTTTCGATTCTCCACAATTTGGCTCACATGTAAATTAAAGCAGCACGAGGAATTTAATTAGCATACTCAAAAATTAAAAAACAATTGGGTTAATTCGGTTAAACCCTTATTTTTAGTGGTTTCAACAGCATTCTCGTCAGAACGTTTTGTTCGATCAATCAACAAAAGTCGAGATCAACAATGATCATCGGCAAATGTTTGATCAACGCAGTTGGAGCTGCCAAAGTTTTGGATCATCGCCGCGAGGCATTGTGTACGCGGTCAGCAAGTCGGACCGGGCCGAGTCGAGGCGAAGCAGTGATTTTGAGGATCCAGGCTTAGGTGTTCTGGCAAAATTTTAAATTTTTTAGGAGCATCGAGGCTCTCATTGCTTAGCTTGCTTTTTTCATAAATTTTTTGAAATTTTTTAAGGCTATAGCAGCTTAGCTAATGCGCCAGAGTTCATCCGGACATTCCAAGCCGAAGTTACCATCAATGAGGGGGAACGTTTCGAGGTCGATTGTCTGATGGTGGGCAACCCGAGGCCGAAAATCCATTGGTTTTTCAATGATCGCCCCGTGAAATCCAGCCCTGGATTTTTTGAGGTAAAAAAATTTAAAAGTTTTGAAAAGATGATGCGTAATTAATTTTTTTAATAAAAAATCCATAATTTGTAATATAAATTTAATTATAAAAAACAATCAGCTCTCCAACGTGGGCGACACGTACACCATCCGGTTGACGCCTGCGCGTTTAGAATGCGCAGGTTATTACCGCCTTTGTGCCGAAAACATCCGTGGACGTGCGGAAGCGCAGACGCTCATTCATGTGCGTCCCAAGGTACTGGACGGCAAACAAAAAATTGGGCAAATTTTATCGAATTTTTTGTTTATTAAATCTTTTTTTTTTCCGGATTCTACATAATATTTTTTTATAAATCTGGCTGACTTTGAAATGACTTTTTGTTTTCTTTTCCAAGTCCATGATTCCGAAGCCGCTGCAGCAACGGCGTTCGCTTGGCGATGCGCGAGTTGGCGGCATGCACGCATTGGTTCGCATCCAGCGCGAACGGCAGTGGGGGGTACGTGTAGAGGGAATGGTATTTACCCAACTCGTTCTCTTTTTTTCAAAAGTTTTTTTGGTTATAACTTCTTTCAAATCTACCAGGTCAACCATTTCGATACTATTCGAAAGCGTGCAATGATTAGAACCAAAATTTAAACTATTTATTGCACAATCTCAAAAAAGTTATAGCAAATTGTCGCCAAAAAAAACGTTTTCTGCGCATAACTTTTTTTGGGGATTGTCCAATAGCTTAGCTTTTACGTTTGAAGGCTTCTCTTTCTACTCATTGCATGCTTTCGAATGGCATCAAAAATGGGTTTGCTTTGGTTAGATTTGAAGAAATTTTAAATTGAACGAGTTGGTCGGGAACGAGTTGGGATCCGTCCTAGAGGAAGGAGCAAAACTCAGAAAATCTAATTTATATACACTATAGGTAATTTTCAATTGCAAAATTTAAACAGGCACAACAACAGAAGCGTGCGTTGAGTACGCCACCGCAACCATTGTTCATTGACGGGCGGCGTTCAGCAACAACGGCAGCAGACAGTCCGCTGTATCAACAACAACAACAACAACAAATTTTTGTTTACAGACAACATCAACAACAACAGCAGCAACAACAATTTCCGGCAACAATTCCGTCATTTGTTCATCTGCCTAATACGAATGGAAAACAACAGGTTGAGAGGGGAATGAAAATTGCCCTTCTTGGGAAAAATGCCAAAACAGAGCGCTAATCAAACTAAAAATGGACGGAAAAGTTATTTCTTGATCAGACATTGTTCGAAACTTACAAATACGATATCATTAGCCCAGTGCTGTTGTGGCTTAAGGCAATTAAATTATTCAAATGCCGGACCGAGGCGTTTGAAATTTAATCCGAATTTTGAAAGTCTTAATAGGAAAATTTATTGAAGAAAATCGATGCTTTGGGCTTTTTAAGTGTGATTTTCAAAACTATAATTTGTGCCCAATTAGCTACATTTTATTAAAAATAAGAATTTTTATAAGTATTGTATATTATTATTAATTATTTTTACAAACTAATATGTTATATTTGGACACTAATTGAGGAGCTTTAATCCCCGGGAAATGTTCAATAAATAAATCAATGAAAGCTGTGCAAATTTTCTGCGACACTTTATAATTTTTTTGTTTCACAATTCTCTTAAAAGAAAATTCATTAAATTCTTTTACAAACTAACGAAAAATAGAAAATTATTCACATTTTAATATTAATCATAATAATGTTCAAAAAACAACAAATTCTGGTACAGGTGAAATCAGCAGCTTCTTCTCTCCATAAACTGATGGATGCCGAACAAATTCGGCATCTTACACCCCCACAGCCGAAGGGTTCAGCACCGCACTTCATTCAAACACTTGTGTCTGTTGTGGCGCCCGAAGGGCAAAATGCCAGATTTGAAGCTGTCGTAACTGGTGTCTCATTTTTGCATACCTAATTTAAATTTCCCAAACAACAAAAAAAAAAATTCTGAAGGTCTTCCTCAGCCTCGCATTGAATGGTCAAAAAATGGTGAGCCGTTGGTGGAGAATGAAAATGTGTACTTTTGGGCTGAGGCCGGCCGGGACTATTTGGTTGTTGAAAAGACAGGGCCCAACGATGTGGGCAAGTACTGCTGCACAGCCGAGAACTCGTTCGGCATGGCCAGCTCCAGTGCTCAACTGCTGCTACGCGGTAAATAATGGTGGAATATTCAAAATTAAAAATCTTAAATAGTGCGAAAACTAGGGTTGTTCACGATCGGTTGTTAACCGAACGAAACCGAAAACCGGCTTTTTGTCCAAAATTGAAACCAAAAACCGGCTTTTTGTCCAAAATTGAAACCGAAAACCGACTTTTTGTCCAAAATTGAAACCGAAAACCGACTTTTTGTCCAAAATTGAAACCGAAAACCGGCTTTTTGCCCAAAATCGAAACCGAAAACCGACTTTTTGTCCAAAATTGAAACCGAAAACCGGCTTTTTGCCCAAAATCGAAACCGAAAACCGACTTTTTGTCCAAAAACCGAAACCCGGCTTTTTGTCTAAAATTGAAACCGAGAACTGCTTTTTTTTGTCTAAAATTGAAACCGAGAACTGCTTTTTTTGTCTAAAAACCGAGGGTCAAAAAACCGGTACCCTCCAATTTAAAACCGCTTTTTGATCATCAACCCTAGCGAAAACGATCGCGCCTGACTTTGTGCAACGGCTGGTCAGCGAGGAAGTGGAGGAGGGCATGCCATTGAAATGGACTGTGCAAGTTAGTGGAGATCCCGAGCCCACCGTCAAATGGCTGCTCGACGGACACCAAATTGAAGACGCACATGACGGGGTCCGATTCGTTCAGCAGGTATGTAGCAATGGGAATTTTTTGTATCACACCAAAATGGCTGGCTCTTTTGGCTGATTTTTAAATTTAAAAATTTAAAATTTAAATAAATTTTCAGGATTTATGCGTTCATCATCTGTTTATTGACGATATCAATTTGTCGGATGCGGGCCAGTACACTTGTGTGCTGGAGAACGGTGCTGGAGAAGCACGTAGCACAGCAGATTTGGTTGTGCGACGGAAGGGCACTGTTCCAGGAAAGGTGCCACGGAATTTTATTTGATTTTTTACAACATTTTTACAATGCTGATCAGGATTTAAGGCGAAAGTCTGATCAATTTTAAATTCTTTTTTCGTTACAGTATGTGCACGTAACCAAGGTCACACAAGAGCGCCACCAGCGTGGCGAGGAAGTTGCACAGCAGGAAACCATCGTCGTTGCGGACGAGATTGAGAAGGAAAATGGCATCGATAAAAATGAGAAATAAATGACATCATCGGCACACATTCATGCTTTTAATAAATTGATAGATAAGATAAAAATGTAAAAAACGGTTTTTGTTAATAATATTTTGAATTTGCCTTTTGACTAATAATTAGAGATCGGACGGTACGGGAAAGTACCGAGGCTTTTTCGGTACTTTTCGGTACTCAGGCTTCCGAAAAGTACCGACCGAAAAAATCTGAGAACCGAAGGTACCGACCGAACAAAATTTGAGTACCGAAAAAAGTACCGAATGGAAAAAAATGGTAATATAGTTGAATTGTTCAACGTTTATCACTAATATCACGTGCCTCAGTGGTTAAACTGTAAACCAAAAGACTTTATTGACTAAGTTTCGAGTTCTCGAGTCAAATTTCTTTTTATTATTTTTATTGAATGCCCTGCTGGTGAGTGATGTGTAGGGTGTCCAAAAATATGCACATAAAATCTTGAAATATGCGCATAAAATATGCACCAAAAATTGCAAAATATGCACATAAAATGAAAAAATATGCACATAAATTTTTCAAATTCAATATAAAATTTCTTCAAATCACAAAAAAGTCAATTTTTAGGGGTGCATTTTTGAAAATTTTTAAAAAGTCAAATTTAGGGGTGCATTTTTTGAAAATTTTTAAAAAGTCAAATTTAGGGGTGCATTTTTTGAAAATTTTTAAAAAGTCAAATTTAGGGGTGCATTTTTTGAAAATTTTTAAAAAGTCAAATTTAGGGGTGCATTTTTTGAAAATTTCAAAAAGTCGATCTTTAGGAGTATATTTTTCGTTTTTATTGCATTTTTGTTAAGGAATTTTTGAAAAATGGCGAAATATGGATAAAAATGGCGAAAATGCCAAAATATGCACATAAAATATGCACATAAATGGCGAAATATGCACAAATATGCAAATATGCACATAAATCGCGAAATATGCAAAAATATGCAAAATATGCACATGGAAATGCGTTCTAAACGCTTCAAACCAAGTTGAAAACACGTTTTTCGTGCGTTTCAGACCGTTCCCAGTTCAGGAAAAAAACATGCATATGCATATTTTTGGACACCCTAGTGATGTGGTTGCCTGGCGTTCAAACCCCGACTGTGTAAATAGTTTTTTGTGTCTTTTAATTAACTTCATGGCAAAGAAAAACAATATTTTTTCTTTAAAATATATATTTAAGATTTTTAAAATTGAAGGTAATTTAGGAATTTCTCAATTTTTTTGAAGAAAGTTACTAGCAAATTAATTTTCAAAAATTTTAGCCGATTCAAAACTTCTAAGATTTACACAAAGAATTACTTTTTTCACCATTTTAGTTATCGAAATTGGACAAGTTTTCTTTAAAAAAATCGTAAGAATTTATTTTTTCCTCTCGGCGACGACTATCGGCATCGTCGATCACCTACAAAAACCCCTAATAAAACGGCTAAAATTTCATTTTCTGAACCTAAAATTAAATTTTTTGGAAAAAGTCTCAAGGCAAGACTTAAAAAAATTTTGGTCCCGAAACCCGAAAAAGTACCGACAATTTTTTTCGGTACTTTTCGGTACCGGTACTTTTTCGGTACTTTACCGAAAAGTACCGACCGAACCTTTTTGAACTTTTTCGGTACTTTTCGATACCGGTACTTTTTCGGTACTTTACCGAAAAGTACCGACCGGACCTTCTGGCCGATCTCAACTAATAATAACAAATTTTCCCAAATTAACATTTGATTTTGTCAATTTGATGCAAAAAAGTTATAAGTTGAGCTCGGATTTATATGGACTAAAAACACGTGAAAATTAAAAATCTCTCCCAAAATATAGACCAAAAACCCCAAAAAATGCCAAATGGACTAAAAATGTGCTAAAACTAACCAGCAGTCAATTTATGCGTAAAAACCTTAAAATTCGTCAATCTTTGAGAGTTTTCTTCTCGCAATTGTAAATTTAATATTTTTTCACACAAAATTTATAAAAAAATAAAAATTAATCAAAATCACAAAAAACATATAAAAATATGAACATCCGAGCTATAGTTATAAGTAATAAAAGAATTTTTTTCATAAAAATTAAAAAACTTTTACTGACGATGAATAAATTAAAATAAGGATCAGTGACGATGAATCAATCAGCAGCACTATACCGCTGGTTAAAACTTTTTTTACACATAAAATAAATTTCTCCATTGGTCCATTTCTGATTCATCATTTGCACACATTTTCTTCACCATTTATTTATTTTATGTTAGCCACTGTTTGATTAAAATAAAATATTTTATGAGTAGGTATTTAACAAAAATTTATTAATATTATCAAAATAAATTTGTTTAAGATCAAATGAATAATGGTTTAATTTGTTTCATTCTGATCATAATCTATGGAAATTTTGATGCAGTTTCTAAGTAAGGAAAGCATCATTTTTATTTTAAGATATTAAATATTTAATTATAAATAGTTTATTTTTTCATTTTTATTTTAGGACATTGCTAACCGATAGGAAGAATGGTTTGCATGTGTTCAACAAGATTCATCTCTATTGTTCCGAAGGTTACCAAAACAGTTCAGAAACTGAGCCGAATGGACATCAATTGCACTTTCGAATTGACGAAGGCTTCTGTGGAGGGGCCCAGGAGTTTGGAAATCATTAATTTTCATTAAAAAACCGAACTACAAGCTTTATAGAAATTAAAAAAAACACATTCTGTCAAAAAATAATGCAATTTTTTAAAAATAAAATTTTACAATGGCTCTTTGGAACTTGTACAAATTTTTTTCTTGTTTCTTGTGCTGTAAATTTTTGAATTTAATTAATTATAAAATTTTTGCTGGCCAATTTTTTACCTTTTTTTTTGCTTTTACGCAGATTGCTGATATGCTACCCAAGTCAGTGGAGTGCGACTAACAACAGAAAAGTTGGAAAACGATTAAACCTGAGAACGAAGGACAAATATAAAAAAGTAAAGTTTTTTAGTGTCATTGTTTTTGAAATTTTAATTTGTTAAATTTTTTATTCGGGTAGGCACCCGTGACGTACGGGAGCCCCAAAAATGACGTGGTTTGGGGGAATTCGGGGAGGAGTCGGGGGGGGGGGGAGAGGAGTCGGGGAGGAGTTTGGGAAGGAGTCGGGAAGTTTGGGGAGGAGTTCGGGGAGGCGTCGAGTAGGAGTTTGGGGAAGAGTTCGGGGGAGGAGTCGGGGAGGAGTTGGGGAGGAGTTTGGGAAGGAGTTTGGGGAGGAGTTCGGGGAGTAGGAGGAGTTTGGGGAGGAGTTCGGGGAGGAGTTTGGGGAAGAGTTCGGGGAGGAGTCGGGGAGGAGTTGGGAAGGAGTTTGGGAAGGAGTTTGGGGAGGAGTTCGGGGAGTAGGAGGAGTTTGGGGAGGAGTTCGGGGAGGAGTTTGGGGAAGAGTTCGGGGAGGCGTCGAGTAGGAGTTTGGGGAAGAGTTCGGGGGAGGAGTCGGGGAGGAGTTGGGGAGGAGTTTGGGAAGGAGTTTGGGGAGGAGTTCGGGGAGTAGGAGGAGTTTGGGGAGGAGTTCGGGGAGGAGTTTGGGGAAGAGTTCGGGGAGGCGTCGAGTAGGAGTTTGGGGAAGAGTTCGGGGGAGGAGTCGGGGAGGAGTTGGGGAGGAGTTTGGGAAGGAGTTTGGGGAGGAGTTCGGGGAGTAGGAGGAGTCGGGGAGGAGTTGGGAAGGAGTTTGGGAAGGAGTTTGGGGAGGAGTTCGGGGAGTAGGAGGAGTTTGGGGAGGAGTTCGGGGAGGAGTTTGGGGAAGAGTTCGGGGAGGAGTCGGGGAGGAGTTGGGAAGGAGTTTGGGAAGGAGTTTGGGGAGGCGTTCGGGGAGGAGTTCGGGGAGGAGTTCGGGGAGGAGTTTGGGGAAGAGTTCGGGGAGGAGTTCGGGGAGTAGGAGGAGTTTGGGGAGGAGTTCGGGGAGGAGTTTGGGGAAGAGTTCGGGGAGGAGTCGGGGAGGAGTTGGGAAGGAGTTTGGGAAGGAGTTTGGGGAGGCGTTCGGGGAGGAGTTCGGGGAGGAGTTCGGGGAGGAGTTTGGGGAAGAGTTCGGGGAGGAGTCGGGGAGGAGTTGGGAAGGAGTTTGGGAAGGAGTTTGGGGAGGAGTTTGGGGAAGAGTTCGGGGAGGAGTCGGGGAGGAGTTGGGAAGGAGTTTGGGAAGGAGTTGGGAAGGAGTTTGGGAAGGAGTTGGGAAGGAGTTTGGGAAGGAGTTTGGGGATGAGTTCGGGGAGTAGGAGGAGTTTGGTGAGGAGTTCGGGGAGGAGCCGGGGAGGAGTTTGGGGAAGAGTTCGGGGAGGAGTCGGGGAGGAGTTGGGAAGGAGTTTGGGGAAGAGTTCGGGGAGGAGTCGGGGAGGAGTTGGGTAGTTTGGGAAGGAGTTTGGGGAGGAGTTTTGGGAGGAGTTCGGGGAGGAGTTTGGGGAAGAGTTCGGGGAGGCGTCGAGTAGGAGTTTGGGGAAGAGTTCGGGGGAGGAGTCGGGGAGGAGTTGGGGAGGAGTTTGGGAAGGAGTTTGGGGAGGAGTTCGGGGAGTAGGAGGAGTTTGGGGAGGAGTTCGGGGAGGAGTTTGGGGAAGAGTTCGGGGAGGAGTCGGGGAGGAGTGGGGAAGGAGTTTGGGAAGGAGTTTGGGGAGGAGTTTGGGGAATTCGGGGAGGAGTCGGGGAGGAGTTGGGAAGGAGTTTGGGAAGGAGTTGGGAAGGAGTTTGGGAAGGAGTTGGGAAGGAGTTTGGGAAGGAGTTTGGGGATGAGTTCGGGGAGTAGGAGGAGTTTGGTGAGGAGTTCGGGGAGGAGCCGGGGAGGAGTTTGGGGAAGAGTTCGGGGAGGAGTCGGGGAGGAGTTGGGTAGTTTGGGAAGGAGTTTGGGGAGGAGTTCGGGGAGTAGGAGGAGTTTGGGGAGGAGTTCGGGGAGGAGTTTGGGGAAAAGTTCGGGGAGGCGTCGAGTAGGAGTTTGGGGAAGAGTTCGGGGGAGGAGTTCGGGGAGGAGCCGGGGAGGAGTTTGGGGAAGAGTTCGGGGAGGAGTCGGGGAGGAGTTGGGAAGGAGTTTGGGAAGGAGTTTGGGGAAGAGTTCGGGGAGGAGTCGGGGAGGAGTTGGGTAGTTTGGGAAGGAGTTTGGGGAGGAGTTCGGGGAGTAGGAGGAGTTTGGGGAGGAGTCGGGGAGGAGTTGGGAAGGAGTTTGGGAAGGAGTTGGGAAGGAGTTTGGGAAGGAGTTGGGAAGGAGTTTGGGAAGGAGTTTGGGGATGAGTTCGGGGAGTAGGAGGAGTTTGGTGAGGAGTTCGGGGAGGAGCCGGGGAGGAGCTTGGGGAAGAGTTCGGGGAGGTGTCGGGGAGGAGTTGGGAAGGAGTTTGGGGAAGAGTTCGGGGAGGAGTCGGGGAGGAGTTGGGTAGTTTGGGAAGGAGTTTGGGGAGGAGTTTTGGGAGGAGTTCGGGGAGGAGTTTGGGGAAGAGTTCGGGGAGGCGTCGAGTAGGAGTTTGGGGAAGAGTTCGGGGGAGGAGTCGGGGAGGAGTTGGGGAGGAGTTTGGGAAGGAGTTTGGGAGGAGTTCGGGGAGTAGGAGGAGTTTGGGGAGGAGTTCGGGGAGGAGTTTGGGGAAGAGTTCGGGGAGGAGTCGGGGAGGAGTGGGGAAGGAGTTTGGGAAGGAGTTGGGAAGGAGTTTGGGAGGAGTTCGGGGAGTAGGAGGAGTTTGGGGAGGAGTTCGGGGAGGAGTTTGGGGAAGAGTTCGGGGAGGAGTCGGGGAGGAGTGGGGAAGGAGTTTGGGAAGGAGTTGGGAAGGAGTTTGGGAAGGAGTTGGGAAGGAGTTTGGGAAGGAGTTGGGAAGGAGTTTGGGAAGGAGTTTGGGGAAGAGTTCGGGGAGGAGTCGGGGAGGAGTTGGGAAGGAGTTTGGGAAGGAGTTGGGAAGGAGTTTGGGAAGGAGTTGGGAAGGAGTTTGGGAAGGAGTTTGGGGATGAGTTCGGGGAGTAGGAGGAGTTTGGGGAGGAGTTCGGGGAGGAGTTTGGGGAAGGAGTTGGGGGAGGAGTCGGGGAGGAGTTGGGAAGGGTTTGGGAAGGAGTTTGGGGAAAAGTTCGGGGAGGAGTCGGGGAGGAGTTGAGGAGTTTGGAAGGAGTTTGGGGAGGAGTTCGGGGAGTAGGAGGAGTTTGGGGAGGAGTCGGGGAGGGTTGGGAAGAGTTTGGGAGGAGTGGGGAAGGAGTTTGGGAAGGAGTTGGGAGGAGTTTGGAAGAGTTGGGGAGGAGTCGGGGAGTGGGAGGAGTTTGGGAAGGAGTTGGGAAGGAGTTGGAAGGAGTTGGGAAGAGTTTGGGAAGGAGTGGTGAGGAGTTGGGAAAGTTTGGGAAGGAGTTTGGGGAAGAGTTCGGGGAGGAGTCGGGGAGGAGTTGGGAAGGAGTTTGGGAAGGAGTTTGGGGAGGAGTTCGGGGAGTAGGAGGAGTTTGGGGAGGAGCCGGGGAGGAGTTTGGGAAAGAGTTCGGGGATTAGTTCGGGGAGGAATCGGGGAAGAATTCGGGGAGGAGTCGGGGAGGAGTTGGGAAGGAGTTTGGGGAAGAGTTCGGGGAGGCGTCGAGTAGGAGTTTGGGGAAGAGTTCGGGGGAGGAGTTCGGGGAGGAGTTTGGGGAAGAGTTCGGGGAGGCGTCGAGTAGGAGTTTGGGGAAGAGTTCGGGGGAGGAGTCGGGGAGGAGTTGGGGAGGAGTTCGGGGAGTAGGAGGAGTTTGGGGAGGAGTTCGGGGAGGAGTTTGGGGAGGAGTTCGGGGAGGAGTCGGGGAGGAGTTGGGAAGGAGTTTGGGAAGGAGTTTGGGGATGAGTTTGGGGAAGAGTTCGGGGAGGAGTCGGGGAGGAGTTGGGAAGGAGTTTGGGAAGGAGTTGGGAAGGAGTTTGGGAAGGAGTTGGGAAGGAGTTTGGGAAGGAGTTTGGGGAGGAGTCGGGGAGGAGTTGGGAAGGAGTTTGGGAAGGAGTTTGGGGAGGAGTTCGGGGAGTAGGAGGAGTTTGGTGAGTAGTTCGGGGAGGAGCCGGGGAGGAGTTTGGGGAAGAGTTCGGGGAGGAGTCGGGGAGGAGTTGGGAAGGAGTTTGGGAAGGAGTTTGGGGAAGAGTTCGGGGAGGAGTCGGGGAGGAGTTGGGTAGTTTGGGAAGGAGTTTGGGGAGGAGTTCGGGGAGTAGGAGGAGTTTGGGGAGGAGTTCGGGGAGGAGTCGGGGAGGAGTTGGGAAGGAGTTTGGGAAGGAGTTTGGGGATGAGTTTGGGGAAGAGTTCGGGGAGGAGTCGGGGAGGAGTTGGGAAGGAGTTTGGGAAGGAGTTGGGAAGGAGTTTGGGAAGGAGTTGGGAAGGAGTTTGGGAAGGAGTTTGGGGATGAGTTCGGGGAGTAGGAGGAGTTTGGGAAAGAATTCGGGGATTAGTTCGGGGAGGAGTCGGGGAAGAGTTCGGGGAGGCGTCGAGTAGGAGTTTGGGGAAGAGTTCGGGGAGGTGTCGGGGAGGAGTTGGGAAGGAGTTTGGGGATGAGTTTGGGGAAGAGTTCGGGGAGGAGTCGGGGAGGAGTTGGGAAGGAGTTTGGGAAGGAGTTGGGAAGGAGTTTGGGAAGGAGTTGGGAAGGAGTTTGGGAAGGAGTTGGGAAGGAGTTTGGGAAGGAGTTGGGAAGGAGTTTGGGAAGGAGTTTGGGGATGAGTTCGGGGAGTAGGAGGAGTTTGGTGAGGAGTTCGGGGAGGAGCCGGGGAGGAGTTTGGGGAAGAGTTCGGGGAGGAGTCGGGGAGGAGTTGGGAAGGAGTTTGGGAAGGAGTTTGGGGAAGAGTTCGGGGAGGAGTCGGGGAGGAGTTGGGTAGTTTGGGAAGGAGTTTGGGGAGGAGTTCGGGGAGTAGGAGGAGTTTGGGGAGGAGTTCGGGGAGGAGTCGGGGAGGAGTTGGGAAGGAGTTTGGGAAGGAGTTTGGGGATGAGTTTGGGGAAGAGTTCGGGGAGGAGTCGGGGAGGAGTTGGGAAGGAGTTTGGGAAGGAGTTGGGAAGGAGTTTGGGAAGGAGTTGGGAAGGAGTTTGGGAAGGAGTTTGGGGATGAGTTCGGGGAGTAGGAGGAGTTTGGGAAAGAATTCGGGGATTAGTTCGGGGAGGAGTCGGGGAAGAGTTCGGGGAGGCGTCGAGTAGGAGTTTGGGGAAGAGTTCGGGGAGGTGTCGGGGAGGAGTTGGGAAGGAGTTTGGGGAAGAGTTCGGGGAGGAGTCGGGGAGGAGTCGGGGAGGGAGTTGGGGAAAAAGTTTGGGAAGGATTTGGGGAAGAGTTCGGGGAGGAGTCGGGGAGGAGTTGGGAAGGAGTTTGGGAAGGAGTTTGGGGAGGAGTTCGGGGAGTAGGAGGAGTTTGGGGAGGAGTTCGGGGAGGAGTTTGGGGAAGAGTTCGGGGAGGAGTCGGGGAGGAGTTGGGAAGGAGTTTGGGAAGGAGTTGGGAAGGAGTTTGGGAAGGAGTTGGGAAGGAGTTTGGGAAGGAGTTTGGGGATGAGTTCGGGGAGTAGGAGGAGTTTGGTGAGGAGTTCGGGGAGGAGCCGGGGAGGAGTTTGGGGAAGAGTTCGGGGAGGAGTCGGGGAGGAGTTGGGAAGGAGTTTGGGAAGGAGTTTGGGGAAGAGTTCGGGGAGGAGTCGGGGAGGAGTTGGGTAGTTTGGGAAGGAGTTTGGGGAGGAGTTCGGGGAGTAGGAGGAGTTTGGGGAGGAGCCGGGTAGGAGTTGGGAAGGAGTTTGGGAAGGAGTTGGGAAGGAGTTTGGGAAGGAGTTGGGAAGGAGTTTGGGAAGGAGTTTGGGGATGAGTTCGGGGAGTAGGAGGAGTTTGGGAAAGAATTCGGGGATTAGTTCGGGGAGGAGTCGGGGAAGAGTTCGGGGAGGCGTCGAGTAGGAGTTTGGGGAAGAGTTCGGGGAGGTGTCGGGGAGGAGTTGGGAAGGAGTTTGGGGAAGAGTTCGGGGAGGAGTCGGGGAGGAGTCGGGGAGGAGTTGGGAAAGAGTTTGGGAAGGAGTTTGGGGAAGAGTTCGGGGAGGAGTCGGGGAGGAGTTGGGAAGGAGTTTGGGAAGGAGTTTGGGGAGGAGTTCGGGGAGTAGGAGGAGTTTGGGGAGGAGTTCGGGGAGGAGTTTGGGGAA
This sequence comes from Globodera rostochiensis, assembly GCA_018350325.1. Lineage (NCBI taxonomy): Eukaryota > Metazoa > Nematoda > Chromadorea > Rhabditida > Heteroderidae > Globodera > Globodera rostochiensis. The sequence goes on from JAEVLN010000010.1 coordinate 2,732,736, forward strand.
GAGTTCGGGGAGGAGTCGGGGAGGAGTTGGGAAGGAGTTTGGGAAGGAGTTTGGGGAGGAGTTTGGGGAAGAGTTCGGGGAGGAGTCGGGGAGGAGTTGGGAAGGAGTTTGGGAAGGAGTTGGGAAGGAGTTTGGGAAGGAGTTGGGAAGGAGTTTGGGAAGGAGTTTGGGGATGAGTTCGGGGAGTAGGAGGAGTTTGGTGAGGAGTTCGGGGAGGAGCCGGGGAGGAGTTTGGGGAAGAGTTCGGGGAGGAGTTTGGGGAAGAGTTCGGGGAGGCGTCGAGTAGGAGTTTGGGGAAGAGTTCGGGGGAGGAGTCGGGGAGGAGTTGGGAAGGAGTTTGGGAAGGAGTTTGGGGAAGAGTTCGGGGAGGAGTCGGGGAGGAGTTGGGAAAGAGTTTGGGAAGGAGTTTGGGGAAGAGTTCGGGGAGGAGTCGGGGAGGAGTTGGGAAGGAGTTTGGGAAGGAGTTTGGGGAGGAGTTCGGGGAGTAGGAGGAGTTTGGGGAGGAGCCGGGGAGGAGTTTGGGAAAGAGTTCGGGGATTAGTTCGGGGAGGAATCGGGGAAGAATTCGGGGAGGAGTCGGGGAGGAGTTGGGAAGGAGTTTGGGAAGGAGTTTGGGGAAGAGTTCGGGGAGGAGTCGGGGAGGAGTTGGGAAGGAGTTTGGGAAGGAGTTTGGGGAGGAGTTCGGGGAGTAGGAGGAGTTTGGGGAGGAGCCGGGGAGGAGTTTGGGGAGGAGTTTGGGGAGGAGTTCGGGGAGGAGCCGGGGAGGAGTTTGGGGAAGAGTTCGGGGAGGAGTCGGGGAGGAGTTGGGAAGGAGTTTGGGAAGGAGTTTGGGGAGGAGTTCGGGGAGTAGGAGGAGTTTGGGGAGGAGCCGGGGATGAGTTTGGGGAAGAGTTCGGGGAGTAGTTCAGGGAGGAGTCGGGGAAGAGTTCGGGGACGAGTTGATGAATTAAATTTTTGGAAACTTTTTATTTTAAACATTTAACCAAATTTAGCTCAAGGAAAGATGTGAACAACACAGGCGAAAATGCACCGATAATTGTGGTTCATCAGCAAAAGTGGCATGGCATGGCATTTCGATTCGTACCAAAGGGGTTACGGATGCCACTGCCACAAATTTGACTTTGGAATCGTCATTTTTGGGTCGAAAGTTTATTCTTGGAGAAAGAAGTGAAGAAACTTTGACGGTGGACCTTGCACATGCTGAACGTGATAATGACCATCAATTTGCCGACGAATTTCATGAACAAATAAAAGAGGGCGCTTACCTGAACGAGTACAAAGGCTTGTGGCTGCTCGGTCTGGACATGTTGTCACAACGCCATGGCCAAAATCAGATAGAATTGTTCGTCTACCGGTCGTGCGGTTGCAACATGAAAGCTTGGGTGAGCGTGTTTAATGAATTCATTTTAATAATGGTTTAATTAGAGTAACACAAGACCGCTTTTAAAAGACTCAAAATTTATGAAAAATTTGATTAAAACTTTGAACACCCGGTTACCCGAATTGTGGAGGAGATTAAAAAATAAAAGGAATTGCAATAGGGTTCAGCCCCGTCCCCAAACCCCGACTTTTTTAGTCCGGGGTTTTCGTCCCCGACCCCGACTTTTTTGAATTTTTCAGGGTCTTTGCTGAGAAAAACCCCGAACCCCGACTTTTTTGGTTGAGGACGAAAACCCCGACCACAACTTTCCGCCCGAGGGGTCGGGGTTGAACCCTAATTTGCTGCATTAGCTTCGCCCCTTCCTCCCCCCCCCCCCACACCAAAACTTGGACGACACCCAACTCGCTACCCCGTGAGTTAAATAGAGAAATGCAAAAAAGCGAGATTGTGTTACTCTATAAGAGACCGGCCGGCTCTCGAAATCCGTTGGGAAATTCTTAAAAAACGGATCCAGAAAATAATTTTTTGTTTTTAAATAGTTTTAGAAACAAATTTAAGTTCACAAATCCAACCGACCCACTGCACGATATCAGCTGGGGCAAATTGGACCATGGCAGCACAGAATGCGACAAAGACGCGCCCAAGTTGAAAATCAAATACCCAATTGAAGCGCTTCGACCATTCAATGAAAAGTCCGAAATTGTTATTGAAGGCCTTGTGGGCGCGGGCAACGTTACTGTCTCAATCACCAAGGAATGGACCCAATCGGCGTGGGCCCGTTTCAGTAAGAATCATTTTGTTTGGTTTGCATATTCATCAAAATTTTGTTGGCATTACTACCTTCAGCGTTTAGATTGTAGTATACAGCAGGGCTGGGCAAAATTCGGATCCGAAATTTCGGATTCCGGAAAATTTCGGGTTTTTTGGCCGTTTCGGATTTTATTTTCCGATTTTGCCCAGCCCTGGTATACAGTAGTTAAATTTTGTTGGTTGGCGTTTTGTGAAAATTTAGCAGATTTTACTGGCGTTGTGTATATTAAAGTTCAATTTAATTTTAAAATAATTATTTGGGGTGTCGCTCAAATTTCTAATTGTTTCTGCTCCAAATAAATTTAGTTTTGACTAGCTTTAATGAGTGTAATTTAAATTTTTTGTTATTAGCAAAACAAAAATCCTGAATTTAATATTTTTAGTTGCCTTAATTGCTAATGACATTATCAGAAATGAGAAGACGAAGGATGTGGGGAAATGGAGCAGATTGAGTAAGCACTTTAAACCTTTTAAAATAGAATTTTTTTTATTTTTTAGAAAATGAATCGTCGATTTTGCAAATAGTTATGGGAACGAGTTTCACCACACTTCAGACGGTACTTTCTTGCAAAAATTACAATTTATATTTTTGTTACAATTAAAATTGGTTAAGAAACCATATTTGAAGACATTTCCTTTTAAAAACGTTAAATAATCAAAATTTTATGTAAAAAACAAAAAAAGATTAATTAATTATTTTCAATAAAAAATAGCAATTGTTTTGTTTTAAAGGAAACCCATTCTGCTCGACCAAAGCGAACAAGTTTTCTAAGGAAAGGCAACAAAATTAAAATCCAAATTTATATGAAACAATTTACCTACGTGGTGAATATCACTATACAGGAAAAAAAGCTAAAAAAGAACTCGCGGTTCGACAACTTTAAGGATGAATACCAGTCCCCCACATGGTTTCAGGGCCTTCCCTACGAACACATGGACAAAATTCAGGTCACAAATTGTTTTTTTATTGTTGAAAATTTTAAAAATTTCCCATTTTTTTTGTTTGTTTTTGTTTAGATCTTAGGCGACATGACACTTTTGGGTCAAATCCGAAAAAAGACGCATTCTAAGGCGAGTGTAAAATTAAACAATCAATCAATCAATCAATTAATTGGTGATCCAAATAATTTGATACAAATTTTGACAAAAAATTTGGCCTCTCATTTAATGCAAATTGTTTTTTTGTAGCATGACAAAATGATTACGCTTCATCCTTATTACAAAAAGCTGGACAAGGCTTTTCGAGCTGGTGCAACATTTAAAGTTTCTGGTGTATTGCTATCGCATGCCACTTGGTTTCGGATTGCCTTTTTGCACAACGCGCGCGACCGAAGCTTGCTCGGTAAAATAAACATTTTGTTTATTATATTTACGTAACAATAAATTATTGGAAAAATTTTACATTTATTGGGAAAATTAAATTCTTGTCAACAAATTGTTGATTATTTTAAAAATTCTAAAGATATTGGTTGTTTTGAAACATTTTAGGAGTTTTTACCAAAATTTGCATTTTTCCGTATGCTGCCTGCATGCTGATGTGTCCCCCAGACCTTCCCGAATATTTAAATATGTTTTGTAAATAAATACAAAAACTATTAAATTTCCACTTTTTTAATATGTTTAAAAGATGCCAAAGGTTATTGTTTGAAAAATTGATTTAAAGCAACGAAAAATCGTCAATTTTATGAAAATTTTCGTATAATTTTTGGATTTTTTTTGCCAAAAAAAAAATGTCTGGGATCCGGAATTCCGGCTCCAAAAATGTTCGTAAAATTTCGAAATCTCAAAATTTTGATTTTTTTTTTCTTTGCCCTTTCGCGATGGAGTTTTTGGACTATTTTTCTTAACAAATTCCATCAAAAATTCAAAATTTTCATTTGGCATAGGATAACATTGAGAGAGGTTGGCTTGCCATGTTGGCCAGATTTTTTTGGGGGGATGATTTTGCAGTTGGCGTGCTTTTGACCCAAAAAAGGTCATTTACATTTTAAATTCGCAATGAATATACAAAAGTAGCTCAAATTCGCTTTCTTGACAAACCGTCACATTTAATTCAACCAATGCAAATTTAGTTGGGGAAAGCGTGTTCGAAATTTGTGCAAACCTTTCAACTGGGAAAGTGGCTTTGCAATCGTTTCCGGTAATTTCTTAATTATTCTTTATACAATAATATACTTATAGTAATTTTAAAAATCTGCCGAAAGATTGCCTCCGCCCTTTTGATAAAATAAAATGTTTAAGCAAGAGCAGAGGGTTTTTTTTGTCGGAAATTATAATTAAATTAGATTAAATCAATTCACAATTTTTTAAAATTTTAAATCAATATTTTCAGTACGATTGGACCGTGTACAATAGCCGATTACACAACAGTGATGTTCCTGTCGTTGAAACTACCGAATTTTTGTCTCTGGAAAAAGGCGGCGGTTTTGAAGTGTTTATAACATTTAAGGAGGACAAGATTGAAACGACGCTGAACAATAAAAAAATGACGTATGTCCGCAACATATTCCTTCAAAAGAGTTTGCCGCTGTGGAAAATTACGCATTTTGCCGTAAAAAATTTTTTTTGTTAATCAAACAAAATTTATCATTATTTTTAATTCTTTTAATGTGATGAAATTAATTATGATTTATTTTGTAATATAATAATTTTATTTTTTATATGTTATGTTACTAAAATAACATTTTTTAAGGTGTCAGGGGATGTCAATATATTCGAGAAAAAAGCGCCAAAATGCGACATTCCCGATTTTAACGTAATATTATGCTAAAAATTGGATGATTAAATTCATAATTTCAAAAAAATTTGCGTTAACAAATTCAAAAGATTTTAAAATACAATTTTTTTAATCCTTTTTAATTAAAGGAACCTCCTCGCGGTTCATTCAGCAACTTCGGAACAAAATTGATTGAAACATTGATGCCTGATGATGAAATACAAATCCGGGGAAAATACTCGCGAATGTTGGAGTCAGGCAAAATTAATATAACTTTGCTCAGCGAGACAGACGACCCGGATTTTATGACTAATTACAAATGCGAGAAAAAATGTCCAGGTAATGTTGACAAAATGTCTGGTTAAAATTAAACGGAAACAGGAATTCCCGATCTAAACCAGGGCCGGGATTACAAATAATTTAAGGATTTTTATAAAGCGAAAAACATCGAATTTCAAAACCCGAAATTTAGGTCCCTGAAAAAACACCGGTTCTGGGATTTCTAAACCTTAAATGGTAAATACTAAATACAGTCAAAAAAAATATTCAAGAATAAACTGACTTTATTACTAATAAAAATTTTCCTGTTAAAAAATTTGTAAAAATCATTAAAACCTTGTTTATTTTGAAAATTATTAAAACACATAAACGCTAAAATTGTTGAGTAATTTTACATTTTATAAAAATTTTCTCCCCGTATAGGCTTTGTTGTCTTACAAATCAAACTGTTATGGGACGCTGTCAAAAGAAAAGCAAATGCGACAATGAGTTCTTATAACGGAGAATCGACTGAACTTGATATAATTGATAATGCAATTAACGCTAAAGAGGCAGAAAAAGCGATTAACTCAACGAGTGGTGGCCCATTCTTCATGCAGATCATGACTAACTATTCAGGTAAACATTTGTGCCCGAATTAAAATGGATCTGAATTTTAGAAGCAAAAAAAAAAAATGTGAGAAATTTGAATTTATTTAAATTTCATATCAGGGTTAAATCTTTTACAAAGTTCGTATTTTTTTGTTTGGGTTTGTTTCTTACCCCAATTTGATCAATTCAAAAACTTTTTGGATTCATAAAATTAAAGGGTATATATTGGCAAATAATTTTCATTTAAATTTAAAAATATTGTCCTAATTTAGAGTACAACATTAAATTAAACAATAGATTAATTGGGAAAATTTCTGTCGGAGCGGAGAAAATGGCATTGCCCGCTTGGCTCATCGAACACATCCATGTAAAACATTTTATAATTAATAAATATTTGTCACATGCGAGTTTGTGCAAATACTAAAAAACTTTCGTTTTTTGGAGATAAGTGATTAAAAAAAATAACAGTAAAATTTTTATATTATGATTTGACATTTCATCTCGCAAAGCAGAAGCATAAAAAAATTGAATTTCTTTTTATTGAATTTTTATAAATGCACTCAAAAGTGTGAAGCCGACTAGAAAGATTTAAGTTATCAATAGGGCCGCGATTTATATGGATAAAAAATCTCCAAATATGGCCATAAAATATGGATGAAAAATTGTAAATAAAATTTAATATGTAAAGCATTTCAAAGAAAATTTTTGAAAATAAACAGAATTTTTAAATTTTCATTTTTTAGTGGCAGAATTTTTAATTGCGAAAATGTCAATTTTTAGGGGTGCATTTTTTGAAAATTTTAGAAAATCGATCCTTAGGGGGTTTTTCGTTTTTATTGCATTTTTATTAAGGAATTTTTGAAAAATGGCGAAATATAGATACAAATCGCGAAATATGGAAAATATGGATTATAAAATGGGCTCTAGAAGCTCCAAACAAAGCTAGAAACATCATTTATGCCATTTATACGCTGTTCCGAGTGCTCAAAAAAAAATATGGATTTCCATATAAATCGCGGCCCTAGTTATCAACATTTAAATCGTATTAATTTTTTATGCAAAATTATTACTAATCTAATATTTAAAATTGAAGATTTATGGTGGCCTCGAAATCGACGAAGGATATCCAAAAGTCAATCGTAAAATCCAGGAAAAAGTGTCGAAGCGTGGTGAGGGGTTCGATCTTCCGTACGTACGGAAGCTGAACGCGCCGCTTCGTGTGGGCGATGTGATCAAAATTAAGACGACAGTCGACAGAGCACAGAAATATTCAAAATACGAAATTGGCTTATACAACAGAGGGTGGAGCTACATAAGGCCATGTGAGCACATTTAATATATCTTTTGGAGAAATAACATAATTTCGAATCAATTATTGGAACAACCACTTTTTGTCACCCTTTAATCGCAAAAAGTGAAAGTCCTGGACCTTTTCGGTTATGTGTCAACCAAACAAAAAAAAATTATGTAGACAGTCTATTCTTTAGTCTGAACAATGCAAATCAAAAATAAAATTTAATGAAAAAATGCGAAAAAATTGTTCGAATTCGGGTTCGGGGTTCGAAATCAACCGAAAAGAACGAAAAGTGGTCCTTTTCAAATGTTTGAAAATCAATTTTGCAAGACTCAATAGTTTTAAAAATTTACTCAACTTCTTTTCATTGCTTTTTTGCATTTGTTTACACAAAAAACCAAAATTAGTTAAAAACATTTTGTTTTTGTTCAATGGCTTTATTTAAAAAGCCTTACATATTTTAAGGTTTTTAACAAATGACAACATAACACCCGTAAATATATTGGTTTTAAATTTAAATTTAAGTTTCACGCATCCAATTCAACATCAGATTTGCCATCGATGGGGAGCCAACGAAATATGACATGTACTCAGACTTTAAGAAGCCGGTTTGTTTGGTTTTGATTGTTCGCATATTTATAAAATTATATGAAAAAAAACAATTTTGCAGGTACTCAATGGATTGTACAGACATTGGCTTAAAGCTGATTGGCATAATTTTACTCGTAAAAATGACAAAGGAATCATCATGGATTTTGAGATGCATTTGGAAGTGGCAAGTGACCTGCATTATCAAATTGTTGTGAACTCAAAGAGACTGCAATTTGTATTTGCCCTTTTTGAAAGTTGCGAGCAGTGCAAGGGCAGCAATGACTCGGACTTGACCGACGACGAAAATTGGTCAATGCCACTCTGGTCCGCCGACTACATTGTGGTAAATAAATTACAACAAATTTTTGGTTTAAAAAAACACAAAATATTTTCTGACGTAGCGTCAAATCCAAATAAGATTGGTGGTATCAATCATTTGAAAGAACACATTTTTTGAGAAATGGGTTTAACTAGGGTTGGGCCCCCAATCCCGACCTCGCAAATTTAGGCCATTTTTCGAGGGTTTTCCCCGACCCTGTTCCCGAAACTTCCAACCCCGCAAACCCCGACCCCCGAACCCTAACCCCGAGCGGGGTCGGGGTTAACATACACCCCTAAAGATGACATCATCGAGCGACAAAATTCATTTTTTGCGAGGACAGGGCTGTGGTCTTGCATGTTGAAATCATAGATTAGATGAAATCATATGAATGAAATAGTGGCATATTCGTAATCAGCGACCTCGATAACCCCCGGGTACCTCTCAATTGCTTAAACACCTTCAAATTTGAATCTGTGGGCGCATAACCGGAAAGTACCGAAATTTGATTTAAACCCCGGGTTTATTAATAAAGCCTTGCACCCGATTAAATCTAAAACCGGTTTGCCATATCTTATTAATACGAAAAAGCTCTTAGCTTTCATTTTACCCAATACCAGTCTGTCTTATATGGATTGGTTGGCTAACAAAAATGTTGTGAACTTCAAACTAAAACCCCTGCGGTGCTAAATTAATTACTTCCGATTTAAGCGCGGGATTTTCTTCATTTTCTTTTATGATTTTTATTGGACCAATTAACAAAATATTAAAAAAAAATTTTCTTATAGTTAAAAGACTCTTCTTTCCGTGTGATGGAAGCCAGCCAGGTTATGGTCTATCAACAGCAGAAGGACAATGTTTAAATTCAACAATGCTTTATTTTTTAGCATTCAGAATATATTTTGTAGATTATTTACCCGCATGTGATTTTTTAATTGTTTTTTTAATGTAAAAGTTTTTATGCAAATTAATTTTGTAACATTTAAACCATTTGCATTCATCTCATCAATTCCATCGCATTCATCGGAAAAAGCAATACCAAAGCGCATGCAAAACGGCTGGAAGCCACAGCAAAAAGCTAGACGATTTAAAATTTGTTTTCTAATTTTAAAATGTTTATTATTCGACAAATTTTGCATTTTTGTTAAATTATTTGTATCAATTATTATTCGACAAAATTATTGCATTTTTGTTAAATTTATTTGTTTAAATAATAAAGAAGAAAACTTACCACAGAATGACTGAAATAAGTGCGTGATTGTTGCAATCGCCTGCATGAACCAGAATTGCAATTGGCTAAATTTTATTTCTAATTATAAAACAAATTTATAATTTGGGGGCTAAAAAATATTTTATTTTATTAATTATTTGCATTATTTATATTAAACCGGTAGAATAAAGCACAAAATCGCTTCAATTATTATTGTCATAACGCCACTCAAGTCACTCATCGTTAATATTGTTGATAAAAAAGTTGAAAAACTGAAAATGAAATAATTAAACCGATTCGTAGAGAAAAATTTGAAATATAAATTATTTAAATTTAATTTATGTGGTGCAATATAACATCTTTTGAACATGCATTTAAAATTGTGTAGCATTTTTAATTAAAGATTATTTAAATTTAAAATTTTGAGATTTTTAAACGTAATCGCTTATTTGTGGCATTTTTGTTAATTTCGATAAATTCTCAAAAGGCGACAAATTTTTATTACGTTTGAAATATAAAAATGAAAATGTTGTGAAAATTGGCAAATAAATATGGCGCCTGAAGACTCTTCAACAGACAATAACGGAAATTTTAGCCACATTTCTGTGCCTCTCATAATATAATATAGGCACTTCAAATGCTCACTCACTTGACTTTTGAAATGATTTTTCTTTTTGTCATACAAACAAAATTGGTATTTTATTTAATAATTCTTAAATAAAATCTTTAAATATTTGATGATTCATAAAAATATTTTTTGATGAAAATTAACTCACAAATCAGTGAAAATTATAATATGCTGTTGTTCGGTGAGTTGGAGAGAATGTTTGCAGAAGGTTGGTTGATTTTTTGCCACTTTTATTAAGAAAATTCGACAAAATTTAAAACAACTTAGTATAAATTAAACAAAATAAAATTTTTTTATTAAGTTTTGCACAAGTTTCTTTTCCATTTAGTTTTATTTTTAGTTCTTTGGCTAGATTCCAAAAAAAAGGTCCGAAAACCGGAATTCCGACAACATGGAAACCGGAAAAAATTTCAAAAAAATTTTAAATAATTAAATTTCCATTTTTCTTTAGCATGTTTAAAAAGATTTCAAAGGATGTGTAGCCTCATCGGCATCTCAAAAATCTACAAAATGAGAAGGCCAAAGTAAATCTGCAAACCTTTTGTTTAGACACAACATTTTTATCGCTAATCAAAAGTTTACACAAAACTTTAAAAAAAACACATATTTTACCCAACATATTTAAATAATTCAATTATTTTTAGGTTCCGTCCATTGATTTCTCAGCATTTTAAAATGGTCTTCACGCTCTGATCGGTCAAGCAAAGTTTGGCCATAAATGTTTTTCAGCTGATTATATTGTCGCTTCGATGCAACAACGTTGTCTTCAACGCGTATTTGCCCTGCGGGGCCTCTTTGAAATTGGAAAATGTACAACAGCCAATGCTTAGCTTTTTTCTTCAGCAATGGATGATGCCTTAAAGGGGTTAAGAGATTAATTAATAATAATTAAAACACGATTATTATATTTAATTTAATTGGATTTGTGTGTTACGTGATATGTTATTAATTAAAACGGGATTAGAATTTGGTTTGAAATAGTTAAGAATTATTTTATTTATATAATCATTTAAATTGTATATGTCAATTTTGGCCCTTTTTAAATATACATATTTTGATTTTTGAATTTTCAGAGCTAAATGCGCTTTGTTTAATTGAAATTTAAATTCCTAAAATTAAAAGTCTTAATTTAAAACTTTTTTAATTTTTAAAATTAAACAATGACAAAATAACAAAAGTAAAACTCACATAATCACGATTAAATCAACCAATGCGCCGGAGAACCCGTTGAACAACGAAGAAATTATAAAGCCCAAACTGATGGAATATGTGTGCTGGATAACGTCAAAAAAAATCAAAAAGCTCATGCCGTTGTTAACGCATGCATTGAGAAAATGAAGAACAAATGTTGGCGCTAATTGGCGTGCCGTTCGAATATTCTCGGAAATCTTTAAAAAAAAATTGAAAAAATATTTTTTTATTAATTACAATCAAACCGAATTGGTAAGGTAAACAAATTATAAAAAGTTTACTTGGTATTTGTCATTGAGACTCAGGTTAACGCCCGTCCGAGAGCTTCGATACTTGCGCAAATTATAGACTTGCAAAAAAATCAAGGTCTTAAATATATAAATCATTTTTTGATTAAATTAAAATATGGTAAATTACGGTAATTTCGATCAGGCCCGTTCCGAATACAACACAAATGCTGATCATTGCTATTGGGCTTACAGACCACGGGGAACCTTCTTGCGAGAAAGTGATCCAGCTAGAAATTCCAATCTGAATTTTTGTTTTTTATATATCTTATTTGTTTTTAATTAAAAATAATTAAAAATATTTAAAAACAAGTTTAAATTAATTAAACAAATTTGTAACCGAAGCGGTAAGCCATAAAGTAGTGAATCCGACCCAATTGAATTGGCCATATGTACGAAATTTGATAGTTGCTATCGTGCGTTCAGCGATCAACACATGACTAACCTGTAATGGGCAAAAAATTTTGTACGATCTCTATTTTATCTGGCCCTTTAATTGGAAAAACTATCTGATCTGGAGAGATTTGTATAAGAAATCGTTTTTTAATAAATTTTTGAATGTTTAATCACTCGATTAGATATGTTGAACTGATCAATTTGGTGTCAGGATATCTGATCATGATTACCAGGTCTGTTTCAAATTTGGTGTTCTCAGTGATTACCAGGCCTGATCCAAATTTGGTGTCAGGATATCTGATCATGATTACCAGGCCTGATCCAAATTTGGTGTCAGGATATCTGATCATGATTACCAGGCCTGATCCAAATTTGGTGTCAGGATATCTGATCATGATTACCAGGCCTGATCCAAATTTGGTGTCAGGATATCTGATCATGATTACCAGGCCTGATCCAAATTTGGTGTCAGGATATAGATTATGATTACCACGTTCCGGAGTGTGTAGCCGAAGAGCCCAAGCATTTGTATCGCAATAGGACCTTGAAAGAACACGTTGCCGGCCACAAATTTGATCACAACATAAACAGTTCGAGCAATTTCAAACTTAAAATTTTAAACCAAATAAATTTTGCATTATAATGAAAATATTAAAATTATTTATTTAAATTATTACCATCACAATGCCAGCACTTTGGCCCAACAAAATGCACTTTAAATTGGAGTGCAACACTGAAGTGTTGATAATCAGTGCCACAGTGAAGAATGACGTCATCAGCGAAATTGGGTGGACAACCAATTCGGCATATGACAGCACATTGCCATAAAGCATTACTGCTTTAGATGGCGATGAATCGGAGGTAATATTTACCATTTTAATCAATTTGTTTATCTTAATTATTTAAAAAAATTCACTAAAAAGCACTTGTTCAAAGCGATTGCTGTACACTTTCTCAGGGTTTCCGTTATTTTTTCCAAAATTAATTTGAAAAAAGACATAATTCTTATTTGGTCTAAAGTAAAAGAATTCAAAATTGTTTTAGACTAATGCATTTGGTTCCACATGAAATTTGAGAAGGCAAATTTCGATGCAAAGAAACCGTAAATTACGTAAATATAGACAAACAAATAATAATCGAATTTTCAAATTTACGTAATTTTGTTACAATTTAATAAAAAATATATATATTTCTGGTATAAAAAGTTTTATTTGACAGCACATTTTGATTAATTATTACAATAAAGAGCAATTTTGAAAGTAATTTTCTCTAAAAATTAACAAATCAATTAAATGTCAAAAATTATGTTCCGTCTATGTAAAAATGCCAAAAACGAAAGCCAAGATTTTGAATATGTTACCATTAAACTATTCTCATAACGGTTGATTAGTTCTGAGAATTCAAATGATTCTCTCTTTACTACTTTTTAATTGGACCAAAACGAGAAAATGTAAATCCAAGTCAATTAATGCAAAAGCTTTGTACAAAATGAAAAGTATTGCCAATTAATTGTTGCACGCACGCAATCCACCAAAATGTAGCGTATTTGAGTCTATTTAAACATTTTAATTAAGAAATGACATATTTTCAATAAGTAAAAAAAAAAATCGATTTTTATAAGACTAGGAAATTTGTTAAAAAAAAATTTTTCGAATTTACAAAACAAGTCGACGAACTATCACGTCGACGAAATGTCGGATTGGCTCAGAAATACGAAATGTCTAATTTGGCTTAATCGATCCGGTGTCTTCATTAAGATTCTGAGATAAATACTGATTTTTTTATGCTTCAAATAAAATTGGTGGACAATAATTATGAAGCAAAATGCCAAAAAGAATAAAATTGAACGCCCAAATTGTTGCAATTTTTCAACGCATTCGCACTGGCTGATGCTCTCGGTTGGTGACGTAGTCAAAAATTTGCGGCTGAGTTTGCACCTTGCGTATGAATTTGGTGATTGCCGGATATTTGTCCAGAATTTGGGGCTCAAAATGGCGCACGGTTGTCATATATTCTACAAAATAATAAAACATTATATTATTTATTGTATTGGTCATAAAATGCAAATTTTATTAATGTTTGTAAACTATAATTTATATATTATATAAAATAAGATCCAATATTTGATATTTATTTTGTTTAAATTATACAGGAAGTATAATTATTAAATTCAAAAAATTTAATTAATTTTTACCCGAAATGACAAAGTCAACCCAAGTGATCCCGTTGGAAGTCAAAAAGCCACTGCCGGATTGCTTCAACAAGCTTACGTATACCGGAAAATGCTTCTCCACATTTGGCAGAAAAATGGAGTTGCGCAACGATTGCTTAGAAATTTAGATGAAAATCATTTAAATTAACAAAAAATCATTTAGAATAATTAATTTTTAAAACATTATTTTAAAGCAATAAAAATAAGTAAAAAAAATATTATAAATTTTTTACTTTGTCTCCCTGATGGAAGCCGGCAATCACATACATATATGGCTAAAATTACAATTTACAATTTAATAAATAAAAAACATTTTACAAATTACCTGAAGATCGAGTGCCACGTCGGCGTGGAAGTCGGAAATTTCGTCAACTTTTGCCTAAATAATTGTTTCCTATTTTTGGATTTTATTTTTTGACCTGTTCCCAATCGTTTCGTCCAGCCAAACCTAATAAAAAAAATATAAATAAACATAAAACAAAAATTTTTTTAACCGAAACTTCGCGCCAAATAGCGCGCAATTGTGTGGCAATATGTCAATGGCTTCCCATCAACCTCAAATTTTTAAAAATTATTAATTTAATTAAAGTTTTATTTCAAATATTAAATTTATATTTTTTGGTATTGACAATTTACCTCCAAAATTGGCACTTTGCCGTACACAGTGCTGTCCTTTCTAAAGATTGTTTTTCAAAAATTGAGTTAAATTATAAAAATAGTGATTTAACATACAGTGCCAACCATTGCTTTCGTGAAATTCGAACATCATCAAATGGCACTTTTGCGTAATGGAAAATGAGTCGGATTGGCTCGCAGATGCCACGTGCATCAAAATAGATCAGCTTGAAGTTGGGCAATTTGCCGCCAACACCGATGGGCATCGGCAGTGCCATGCCCGAGGATTGGGTGCCGCCAGCAGGCTTTGGTGGTACCACCTGTTTTTTAATTGAAACAAAAAAACAAATAATTTGTACTCCTACAACAACAGGCTGTTGAGGCTGTGAAGGAGACGACGGCGGTGACGGTGGCGGCGGTGGTGGAGCAGATTTTGGTGGTGGCATTGGTGGCCCTTGGGGTACAGTCTTTGCCTGCGATTTTGCCTCAGTAGTTCCTTAATTCAAAATTAAAAAATAAATTATATTTTTCAAATTTAAGAATGTTTGCTTTAGGTGCCGTTAAATTAAATTTTAAACAAAAATAAAGTGCACCTGCTGATGGTCCAGATACTGCTCCATCTTTGCCACTGTCTTTTGGTTTTGTTACAGCAGTGGCGGTTGTTGCTGCTGTCGTTGTTGGAGGCGATTCCGTGCTGCCTTTGGCATCCGGCTTTGGACTTTTGGCATCTTTAAAAAAAAATTTTTTTAAATTGAAACAAAAGCGTCATCACCTTTTTTGTCTTTGTTGGATCCCATTTTGGCAAATGCTTTCCGCTCCTTTCGCACGCCTTCGCCTTCGTCAACGATAAGAATTTTGTGAAGTTCATCTACAACTTTCTGTTCAGCAACATGGTCATTCTGTTCCCGCTCCAGCAACGGATTTGCTTCCTATAAATTTGGCATTTTTTAAATAATTATACATATTTAATTAAAATTTTAAATTAGTAATATCGCTAACCCTCTTGACCAGGGTGATTTTGCGAATTTGGGCACCAATTTGAACATTTGCATCGGGTAGCTGTTCAATCTCGCGTACAGTGCCGACTCCAGTTTGGCTACGGTTGTTTAACGGTAACAGCTGAATGCATTTTTTGTTCAATTTCAAACAAAAAATATAAAGACGGAATGCCAATGCCAAACCCATTTGTTCAAAGTGATTTGGTGAATTTTGGCGCCAATTCGAACATGCGTGTCGGACGGCTGTTGTTGAATTTCTTGGACAGTACCAGTCGCAGGATGGCTTTGATTTGTTTCCAGCAAGTCGTTGGGGGACACATCAATTCGAAGCAGTTTTGCGTTGGTCAAAAGGATTATTGATGAGAAGAGCAGAAAAATGTTTACCAAATTCATACTGCAAAGTTTTTTTTACATTTTTTGGTTTTTTTTAAACTAAGATTTCATTAGAATGTATCTGTCGGCGTATTATTTAAATATTATTATTATTTGAATAAGCATAATTTGATTTTCTTATTAAATTTGAAAATTCTTTTTCTTTATTGTTTCTATTTTTTTCGAAAAAAGAGAATTTCAAATTTTACTACTAACATTCGAATTTTACTAAAACAAAATTTTGTGATAAAATTAAAATAAAACTAGCTTCTCGTATTATTTGAATAGTTTACTAATCCTAATATTCAAATAATACGCCGGCATATCCAAATTTATAAACTAGCTTTATTTAAATATAAGTAACTGTGAAAAATAATTTTTTCATTGACCAAAAATGAAAGGATTTTGGCCGTGGAATGATTGGTCCGTCAAAAAATCCGTCCTTTTTGGCCCAAAAAATGGCCTTCAACATTTGCTCAGCTGGCCAATATCCACTTTAAAAATTTTCTTGTAAAATCGGTGGTCAGACAATTTTCGGACAACATTTTACCGGTTTTGACATTAGTCAGGTGCGCAAACAGCACCAATGTTTTTCGTAAAAATTCTAAGTTTACCAAACAAATGATTATTTTTAAAATCAATTTCAGAAGAATTAGTCTATTAATACAAATTATGTTATGTCACGTACAAAAGAGCAACGTTTTAGGCTTCTAAATATAATGTTTAAATGGAGCAAACCTTAACTATGTATTTAAAATGGAAATAAATAAATGAATTTTAATAGATTCGAATAGACGAAGAAATTAGTTTAGGTATTTAATTTATTAATGAAAAATTAAATTAAAATTTTAAAATTTTTGATTAGTAAAACACCCAAATTAATATCACATTTTATACTTTTTTAGCATTAACGTTTTTTTATATTAAGCTTATCTCGGGCTCACCAACCACTTCTTTTCATTACGTCAAAATGTACTATCAAACCTCTCACTACAAAATTACTTTTTCTCCAAGCGGCGGATTTGGCACAACATTTGCTATTGCCGATCTTTGCCCATTAAAAACGATACCCAAACAAATTGTCAAAATTTATGCAAATGTACAAATTGGCCACCAATTTACCGTAATGAGAAGCAACAAAAAACAAAATTTCAACTTTTGTTGAGCTCCCAATTAGTTCAGAAAGCGGTTGTTTCGATATAATGCAGAAAATTTCGTCAAAATTCCAATTTTATGTTTCTTCAGAACTTGAAGGCTGAAGAATCCCGATCCCGGGTTTTCCTTATTATAGGCCTTATTTGTTAGACTAGAATTTGTTTTGTATTTTTCGCTTGGTTTTTTCCTAAATTTGAAGATATTTTATTTTTCCAAATAAATTTAAATTTATGATCAATTTATAATTTTGACAATCTTGGAAACTCAAAATATTTATTATAAATAATATTGTCAAACTTTTTAATTTAAACAAAATATGATAAAAAAGCGTAATGTTGGCAATCCGACGCGTCGTCGACATCGTCGTTTGCTCTCGGATCCGTGTGCCGTTTGTGCCGACTCAATACAATGTTACAATTTTGGAGCGCCTTCTTGCCAAGCGTGCACAGGCTTTTTCAGGTAATAAAATGAATTTTTGTTTAAAAATTGAATTTTTGTTTTTACATTTAATCGCTAATTTTTTTAAGAAATTCTGTTCGTCAAAAAAAAATTTACAAATGTCGTTTCCAACAACAATGCTACATTGAAAAGGGTTTGTATAATTTTTTTATTTTTTATTGATTATTCGTTTTATCCCAAGGATAAAAAAAATTGTTTCTACTTTTTATAGTGAGAAATTATCATAATTTTAGAAAAATAAAATTAATATAATAATTGTAAATAAAATAGCGACATTTGATTGAATGAATTGCATTTGTATCTTTGGCCTTTCTCATTTTGATTGAGCATTCTAGACTCCAACTCCTAATTTTTCATATACTAAGTAAAAAATTATCATCATACCACCAAGTTATTTTTGCTATTTAAGCTCTTCATTAACTCAATTATTGACAGAATTCATTTATTTTAATAATTTTATTTTATACACCAAATATTTATTAATTTTATTTTTATTTTATTAAAACACTTTTAATTTTTTTAAAAAGGATCGCGAACTTCGTGCAGATCGTGTCGTTTTAAAAAGTGTATGAAAGTCGGCATGAAAAAAGAACGTAGGTTAATCAAAATGTAATTTATTTAACAACAATATAAATATTTATTATTTAGGTGTAAAGAAAACAAAGAAATCGCCCGTAAGTTTTGTCTGTCTGTATGAAGTTTAAACAAATTTAGCATTTTTATAATAAAAATTGAATATATATTTTTTAAATTTAGCAACATTTTCCAAACCAAGAAATTGTCGACTTTAATCAAATCCGTTTTCTTCTACGCATCGAAGAAATATTGTCAAAAATTCGGAGTTCACGCACAGAATTGTCTGACGAATACATCGACCAATTTGCTTCATTGAAACATTTAATTAATTCAAACGAAAATCTGCTGACAAGAGCGTCCGAATTTTCGGTTTTAAAATTCTTTACCTTTTTATTTTTTTAAAATTTTACTACCTAATTTATAAACAATTTTAAAGTATTTTCCTTTACATAATTATTAAATATTATTTTTAAAAAAGATTTAAAAATTAGAAACTTTCACCGTCACCATGGGAAGGCGAAAAAGCCATGGAATTGACAGAAAAATTTGGCTTTTTTGTTACGAGACCAAAGCATCGCATTTTGGACCATTTGTTGTGTGCTGGCCTCATCAAGTCAATGCCCGTCACAGCTGCATTGTCGTCAGACGATAAAGTGAAAACAAATAAATTTATTATAAAAAAAAAAGTTACATTTAATTAAAAGCACAAATAAATAAAGTCATTATTCATAATAAAAGACTTCCTTTTTAGTAATAAAAATTTTCAACCCGGAAAAAGTCCGTCCCCGTAATATTCATAAAACTAACATGAAAACTTTATTTTCGTTACCAAAATTGTAATTCATTTTTTTATTACAAACATTATTCATTTCCCCTAACAAATAGACAAGATTTTTCCATGGAATTGCGATCATGATCTGCTGCTTCACGTCGGCTTACTATTCCGTCCAGCAGCGCTCAGACACCGTGATTAAGCCAAATGGGCTGATGCCAATCTGGTTCTTTCGCGTGCCGCGCTATGCTCAGGACAAGAAAGTGACCGTGTTTACTGAACGCCTGTACTGGCACGCGTTGAAGCCGTTCACACAGCTGGGCTTAGACCGTGAGGAGTTTGTGCTGTTGCTGGCCATTCTGCTTTCACATCCATGTGGGAAATTTGCGAATTTTTTTAAGTTTTTAAAATTATTTTACGGAAATTTTGTTTTTTTCTTAAGGAATTTTGGATTTTTTTGATCATTAATTTTATGATTTTAAAATTATCTGGTTATGTAAATTAACATGTATATCTATGTTATAATAATTTTTTTATTTTTCTTTTATATAAATATTCAGATTTTGTTTAAATGTTCAAATATTTCTAATTCCAAAATGTTCGATTATTTTTAAACCATTAAATTTTCAGATTTTTACGGTTCAGGTTTTGCCACACTTTCGCCGTCCAGTCAAGAGCAGCTCTACGAGGAGTGCACCAAGTTTTCTGGCATTCTGTTCCGGCTTCTTCAACGTCGGCACGATACATTTTCAGGCGTCCGTCGTTTTGTTGAACTGTTTCGTTTGGTTGGCCATGCAATTTGGATGGCCAATTACTACTACAAATTTGCCACTTACATGGATGTTTTCCATTTTAAGCGTGAACGTGAAGAAGCGATGCCGAAGGCCATTTACACAATTTATTCAAACAAATAATTTTTTTCATCCATTTTTGTGACATAGTCAAAAGTCGTTAAGTTAGCTATTGTTTTAAATAAATTGCTATTAGTTTGATTTAAAAGCCTGTTGTTAAATTCAATTTTATGTCATAACTTTTGGAATAAAATTATAATATTTTTTGGTTTCAATAAATTGCTCACCATTTATTTCTCCATTTTATTAAAATAATTTAGTAAATCACACAATGTTTGGGTAAGGATTTTAGGGTTGCGATTTATATGCACCAAAAATGGCAAAATTGCTCCGAATTTCTTAATTAATGTAAAATTTCATAAAAAAGTTAGTCAAAAATGGGCCAAAATATGCATAAAATGGTTAAAAATTAGGGCTGTTCGAGAGTCTCGGTCTCGAACCGAGAAATTTCTCGGTTTTTTTGGGTCTCGGTCTCGACTCTCGGGTTTTTAATCTCGGAAAACGAGACTTTTTTGCACTGGTAAAGATGGAATTTTGGGTGAGAAATCATTAAAGAATTATGTGCTTGAAAGATTTGAAAATATAATTTAATTTAATCAACTTTTGAAAACGGTGCTCGTATGGCGCAGTGGTTAAATTCTGTGTCGCTGACTCTATATTGTCGTAAGAGTTCTAGTCCCACCAGTAAAATGAATTTTTCTTTTTTTAAATTGTAATTAGATACTCCTTTTTACTGATTCTTAAAAAACTAAACCTTATAAAATGGAGATTTATTTTTTTGCAATTAAGCATATTTTCCTAATTCTTCACTAAAGCTTCCATTTTTTACCGCCATGAAAGCTTCAAAAAATTACCGCATTTTAAATTTGGTAGCAAATCTCTTCACAAATCGAGTCAAAAATTCAAAATTTTCTCGGCGGCGCTTATCGGCACCGCCGGCCCCCCACTATAAGCAGAATTCGAAAAAAAATTTATTTTTGAAAATTTTAACAAAAAATGCATTAAAACCCCCCGAAAATACACTCCTAAATTGAATTTTTTTAAATTCTTTCCCCGGCGGTTCCGATGGGCTGGACCATCTGACAAAAATCGTTCCAGAAATAAAAATGGGAATTTAAATTTGTCGCGAAGTGTAAAAATTTTATTTAAAATTTTTGAGCTTAAAATAAAAAATTTTCAGTGAATTTAAAAAAAGTTTTCAAAAAAGTCTCGATCTCGGGTCTCGAACCGAGAAATTTGTCGGTTTTTTTGGGTCTCGATCTCGGTCTCGAGTCTCGGGGTCATTTCTCGGTCTCGGTCTCGACTTTCGAGTCTCGGTAAATTTCAAGTCTCGAACAGCCCTAGTAACTAATACCCTTTTTGAGCTAATAATCATCGAAACTTACTTAGACTAAAAATATGCAAATGCAATCGCAGCCCTAAAGATTATAAATTTTATTTTTATTTGTATGTTTTAGAAAAAATGATTTTGATTTTTTGCGGGGATTAATTGGAACATTTTACGCCAGTAATTTGTTCTATCCATTTCCCATCCAATGGCACGTATAAGCTCATGAGATCTATGAAAGAAAATTGATTTAGCTTTTTTGATAAAGCAGGATTTTGATCAGACCAATTTATGAATCAGTTTCAACAAAATATTGTAAACTAACTCATTTGAGTCCACAGTGTGCACTGTCCGCCCGAGAGTACGCCAACTTGGACAAAATGTGTGCCATTGCTGGCTAACAGTGCCCCACCGCTGTCGCCCTGGGCAATAAATGTTTTGAAATTTAATTTTAAATAACAATTTAATTTTTTAACGATTTTGATTACACTTTGAGCCGAATCTGGTTCAATGCAAATTAGATCATCAAAATAAGCTGGGCAATCAATTAATTGAACAAACCGGCCCAGAAGCTCTGTTGAGCCTTTGGTTTTCAATTTACAGTCATCTTAATTTTTATTTTTTTATTTTATTTATATTTTTATTTTTATTTATTTACCCGCTGTTTGTCCCCATCCCGAAATATAGCCAATTCCGCTTCGGAATTTTTCCACATTTCCACAATGAATACAGACGGGAAATGTTGGTCCTTTGAGCGCGCAGTTTAGCTAAATTTGCAAAAATGTAAATAAAAATTATAATTTTAAATATTTATTTTAAATGAACACCTTAATAAGGGCCAAATCGAATGCCATCAGTGGCTTATAATTTGGATGAATGAAAACATTTGATTTGTATCTTCGATGTTCAGTCATAAAACCATTATTTACACGACGTAAAATGTCACCTGAGCTTGAATTAAATCCTAAAAAAACAATTATAATAAATGTTTTGATCAAAGGCTGGAGAACTGATCAAAGTTAGTTGACCTTAGGATGAGAATGGGTTTGGTTTGATTTGATTATGATTAATGGTCCCAATTTTTTATTAATCGTTTTTTGTCCTTTGTCCCTTATAGTTAATTAGTCCCGGTCCCGTCCCAAAAGTCCCGGTTCAGAACTAATCAACGGGGAAATTGTCTAATAAATGATCAGATCAAATTTGCCATTCATGATAGAAAATTTCTGACCTAAATGGTCTGCCTGATCATTATGATCAACATTGTCAAAGATCATATTGATTATTCAATTTGAAAGTTCGATCAACAACAAATAAAATATTTCAAAATGTCTTAACGATAACGCCAAATAAAAGTTGATAAATTTATATTAATTATTATTTTATTGAAACCGATGAAAAATGTTTGTCCTTCTGTGAGATCGGTAAAACAGTGAGCAGCCAACAAAACAAATTCTGGCGAAATCAGAGAACCTCCGCACATTATATAGGTAATGGACCCATTATCGTGCCTTATCTTGCCAACGAATCGCACATGCCATGGCATTATCTTTATGTCAATTGCGGTACCATCAGAAATCTGTTAAAAAATTTTAAATCACTTAAATAGCACTTTTTCAACACAATTTTTATTATAAAATTAAATATTATACCTTTAGCAGTATTATTTTCAAATAATTAATTAATTAAAACTGTTATTATCTTTAACATAATTAATTTAAATATTTTTATTATTTTATTACATTTTTAATGTAATTAATTAAAAAACAAAATAATTCAAATTTCAATTTATAAATGTCAGTTTATTTTATAAATATTACATATATTTAAATTAACAATATATTTTTATTTTTTATTTACGAGTGGATTGATTTGCCGAGCGTCACGACGTTTTTTGTGTTCGGAATCAAACGTGTAACATTTGTGCTGTTCATCTTTTTTTATCAGCGTGAATTCACATTTTTCGGATGTTATGGCCGTTATTTTCGTCGTTTTTTGTCCCAATTTTGGAAGAATGTCGACTCCCATCAACCAAAATCCGGCATATTCTTTCAAAAAAGCGCCATGCATTACTTGATTAGAAAATTCTTTGCCAAATATTGATGTTTTTTTTTCATCTAAAAAAATGCAATTTCTAAAAGATAATAAACAAAAATGTGTTAATTACCTTCATTTACAATTATTTTTGAATATAAAGTTGTCAACGAACTGATTTGTACTTTAATTTTTGACAAATTTCGATCAATTCTAAACAAAACAAAAAGAATATTTAAAAATTCTATTAAATGATTAAATAAAATTTATGAAAATGCCAACCTGAAAATTTCGTTGCCAATGGAAAAGTTGCCTCCTTTCATCGAAATTTGAATTGCTCTTTCATTTTTGTGACAAATTTTATTTTGTCCAATAAACAATTTGTCAAAACGAAATCTCCCCGCGATTTTCCAAGCAAAATTTCCATTTCCACCAAATAAAGCACTTTTGTAGCACAACGTCACACTTAATGATGGTTAAATGTAGGGTTGGACGGGACCGGGACTTTTGGAAAAACCGGGACCGGGACTACTGGACAAAAACAAGAACAAAATGCTTGGTAAAAAACCGGGACCATTATAAGAGCAATTTAAAGGAATTTTGAAAACCGGGACTAAAATTTCAGTACCAAAATGGAAAAAATAAACCATTTCAGTCCTGGTCCCGGTCCCGTCCAACACTAGTTAAATGTTATTGAAAATTTTTATTGAAATACCTTTGGCAATCGCCATTGAATTCAAAGTGAATGGACGGCGGGTCAGAGCTTGCAAATTCAAATTTTCTAAATTTGAAATATTTTTTCGGTTTTTTCCATTTTAAAAACTTTATTTGATCGCCTCGAATTAACACTTGAACAGTGAAGAAAAAAATTAATATATATTTGTAAAAGAACATTTACTAAATTATAGAAAATTATTCATTTATTTTTGTTCCATTACTTTTTGAAATGGAAAAACTGATTTATTTTATTATAACTCTGGAAAGTGAACAAAATGTATGAATCATTCGGAAAATTTTGGAGTTTTTATAATTTTTGTTAACATATATTTTGATTTAACTGCATTAATAATTATGTTTTGCTTAAAATAAATCGAAAATTTTAAAATCATTAAAATATTCTAAAAACCAGGCGAAACCCCCGGAAAATTTTTAAATTCTCAATAAATTTTGCTTAAAAATTATTTAATTGGCCAAATCCTCTGAAAATTTGCATGATGATAGTATGGCCTTAGAAGTATTTTTGGCCAACCTAAGAATTTCAAAAAAGCAAAACCACACGGCATAAATAGCATGTTTAATGCTCAAGTTTTTCTTAACTAAAAATCCGCACCCTACTAATCAATTTTGTCTGTTTTTAGTTTGGCACAGTATTCAACAAAATGCCAAAAACCGGGCCGGCACGGACCCCTAAAAGCGGCAAATAGCCGCTTTCTATGGCAAAATGGCACTTATGCTAACAGCTTGGCGCCGGCCGTTTTGGCGCATTCAGTTATACCGAACTTAGTCATTAGGAATGCAATTAAACATATCGAAATTGTTTAAAAGCTCACTGCTGATTAATTATGTGACCAAATGAAAGTTAGTCAATTCGACTCTTCTAAAAAGTTAGGGCTTAAAAGTCTGAAATCGCCAACTTTTCGTACCGTCTTGGCGTCTTGTGCCATACTAAGGCGGCGATTTATATGGATAAAAAATCTCGAAATATGGCCATAAAATATGGATGAAAAATCGCAATATGGACGAAATACTATTTATGGCATTTAGAAGCCGTTTCAAGTGCGCAAAAAAAATATGGATTTCCATATAAATCGCCGCCCTAGCCATAACTTTGTGATATGTTGAAGCCTTCTACAGACACAATGCCAATTAGCGCTAATTACATTTGCTCAACTAACCAAAAAATTTATAAAGTTTCAAACTCTAACTTGTATTGCTCATCACGATATTAACACTTAGAAAGTTTTAATTGTTCAACAAGGTTTAAGCGGTTCAAAGCATTTACGAGTAAGTGATTGTTGCGAAATTGCCAAATTTAAACATCAACCAACATCGTTTCTTAAACATTTGTTTTTGTCAATATTTCTCACCATTATTCCCCCCCCCCGCACCTCCCACCCATTTTGTTTACACCACTGGAATAAAAAGGTAACATTTTTTTTTTAATTTAAAGCTTAAACTTATTTTATACGATGGTTTATGATTGTCCTGGCTTTCTTTTGCCTAACTTTTTTTGAAGTCTTAATTTATTTTAACAATAAATAGTTGTGAACTCCCTATGCCAATGGCAACCCGAGTTGATGAGTCTCATCTAGCCTACGAGTCGGGGTTCAATGTTTATTCGGGATTGGCATGTCGCTTTTGAAAGGAGGAAGGGCACGGGTGAGGCCTGTCCAGGACCCGAGATCAGTGGGTCGGGGACGGATCGTTGTCGATGGCGGTGGGTCGGGGCCCTAAATGCTAGCCCAGAAAGCCATCAATCAACACAGTTGTTCCTTTATTTTGCGCCAAATTATTTACTTCCTTTTTGAGTTGGAAAGTGAAATCATTGCGCTTTATTGTTTTTCACATTAATCATTTTAACTAGGGTTGAGCCCCGACCCCGACCCCCGACCCCCGACCCCCGAACCCCGACCCCGAGCCCCAAAAGAGTGATGTTTAAAGAAAATGTAGGTTAAAGATTTATTTCTTTACTAAGAAAAAATGTGAATAGAATAAGCTAAACTGTCTAGTTCTGATCTAACCGTACGTGAGCCCCAAAATGTTTGAAAGGAAAATATTTTTTCATTTAAAAGCATGTGCTTCAACAAATTTAAAATGTCCACAGCTTATTCACTTTGCTTGATGTGTTATAAAGTCAAATTTAGCAATGTTTCTGATGATGTTTGGCTGGGCGTATTTGCGTTTGTTGGACGTGCCGAACTCGGACTAAAATTGGCAATTGTCTCTGATCGATTTGATGTGCTTGTCGATTTGTATTTGAAGACGAGGAAATGGACAATTGGAACGTTGGAAATTCAACAAGCACAAGATGGCAACAGCGCAGAAATTTTAAAACTTTCCAAAAGCTTCACTTACGAAAGTGTCCCAATTCCACAACAGCCGGTGCCCACTAATGTGATTGGATTTGAACGCATTTGCATACGGTAATTGGTTAAAAGGGTAGGGTTGATCCCCTAATCCTTATCACCGACATTTTTGGTCGGCATTTTTTGCCCCCAAACCCCAAACTTTCAGCAATTTTGGGGTTTTAGTGAAAAAAACCCCTCGGTATTTTTTGGTCGGAGAAAGCTAAGCGGTTTGGTCGACAATTGTTATAATGGACAATAGGACCATGAACGAAAGGTCAACAAATGGGTAATTGTCGTTATAAACGGTCTTAAACAACAACAACAACAACAACACAAATTGTTTTGAATTGAAATCATAGATGTACATAATGTACGTGCATATCAATGAAATGATCAGATCACGACTTTTAGTATCAATGAAATGATCAGATCACAACTTTTAGTTTCATTGACCAAAATGTCATCGCTTTTCTGCACCGCAGTCAGCGCCTTTTTGACGCCCACTTTGTGTTGACTTTGGAGTACTACAGCAACAACGAAGCGTTCTGGGATACAGCAATTGCTGAGATTTGGCCATTGTTGATGGCCAAACTCGGTGCGTTGTCATTGGGCAATGCTGGTCTCGCATATTTGCGTTCTTTCATCTCACCAACCATTCTGCGCGACTGCACTGGTCTCCGGTCGATCAATTCCACTTTCTGTTTCCTGAAGAGCCAGTGATGATCGCAGTGAAGCTACTGCTGATCAAGCGTTGTCCAAATGGCTTCATACTCCACGCGAACATGGACAATCAAAGTTGTTGAAATGTTGTACTTGGGCGGCCTATCCAATGATGGTGGAAAAATTGAAGATGGTTGTTATTTTTTGCCGTTTTTTGTCTAAAACAATGAAAGCTTTATTGCTGAATTATTCTTTTTGAACAATTAAAATGCGCTCCAATCCTTACATTCTTTTATTTAAGGCATTTCTTTGTGCTTTGACTCCAGTTAGCTACCTACATCATCACTTTATGTTGTGGTGAGCAACCATTTGAGATCGAAAATGTTCAAACTCGAGAACGATTAGCACTTCGGCATAACGAAAACAATGGATTGTGGCTGTTGATGCGGTGTCCAATCGGCGAATGTGATAACAATGGGTTGAATTAAAGCAAGAGAGTGAGATCAGTCTCGAAATTGGTGATGATGAATACCTCGAGTGAGTCGCATCGGTTCTCATAATTTGTCAACATTTTAGGCCAGCATCGCCATTCGGATCAAGCAGTGATTTCACCTGATCGCGTTCTTGAAGACGAGATCAACGTTCTTGAATGTGGGCGCATCCTGCGCTTTATTCATTTTACTTACTTACTGTTCGTGACGTACTTTTGGCTATTCATCATAATGATGAATCTAATAAATGTAAGGATTTGAGTGTTCCGCTGGTTGGAAGCGAACGGTTAAAACGCCTATGGCGGGGGCAAAAGATCAACCATAAAGAAGAAGACAAATGGGACGCCCCGGTAGCTCAGTTGGAAGAGCTGCCCGCGGATTGGGTGGAGGACGTGGGTTCGAGTCCCACCCGGGTCTAACATTTTGCCTATTCTTTACTTAACCAAAGATCTGCTATATATTTGTAGCTTTTCAAACATTTTGATTAAATTTTTGGGGACATGAATTTTTCCTAATGTGTTCTTTGGCAAAATGTGGCACAAAAATGCCGTTTGACACGAAATTCCACTGAACTATGGTGTGTTAAAGTCGTCGGCGCCGAACACAGGCTGAATCGACCGACAGACACTCTTTTGTTAGCATTTCGTTTTAGTTTTAAAATTTGTGTAACGTTTAGTATTCGGCGTTTTGTTGTATTTGTGTTTCTTTATTCCTTTCGCTTACCACACGACAAATGATAAATGTTTCTGCATCAAACAAAGTACATGAAGAACGGATCTTCGATCAAAAAAAGCCTTCCTTTCGTTTCCCTATAGAATCAAATTAGCTAAATGCTTTTTATGACCAAATTTATTGCGTTGGTAATGTTTGGTCGGTTATGTAAATTGTTTATTTTGTCAGCTTGTCTATTGAGTTAAATTAGTAACTGCAATTTTTTTTATAAAATTAATTTGATTTAAGAATGTTATTGTAAATGTTTTAAGAAAAAAGAGATCTTTGCGCGAAGAAAACGGTCATCAGCTGAATTAAATTAAATGTCCTTACAAATTAGCTATTTGTTCCAAATTTATAAATATATAAGGAGTGCCATAGCTTTAAGGTTCATTACAGAACATTTGTTTTCAAAAAGAGTGAAAATTTAAAAATTTATTTTTAATGTTTATTCCTTCCACCTTAATGTTTATTAATTTTAGAGTTGAATTTAGGCAAAATTTAATTCGGGGTTCAAAGTTTAAGGCCGTTGTTTATGAAATTTTACTACGGAATTACAATACCCCATTTTTAATGATCTTTTAATGATCACATAATTTTTGAAAAAATTGCCTGAGGGTTTGGAAACATAATTTTGTGAGTTAGTAAATAGCCCACTAAATTCTCTACAAAACCTAAAACATCGCTAGGCTTTGCACAAGGGGAGCTACATCGACTTTCACAATGCAAGTCGCATGTTTTCTTCAGAAATATTGTAATTGTGCGTGCATTAATTGACTTTTACTAATTAATGAATAAAATTAACATGTTTCGGTACATATTTTATGAATATTCCGACATTTTTTTGGCTTTTTTTGCACGCATATATACGCGTCATATCTTGTGCATAATTATGAGGATCGTTTCTCATTAAGCTTATACGGCATAATTATGAGGATCGTTTCTCATTAAGCTTATATTAATTGGACACGGCACGTTTCTTTTGCCGTTTTCAATGCGTACATTGTGTGTTATGTTTAGCTATATGGCAAAATTTCAATTTATTGCTGCTGTGCTGTTAATACTTCATTTTATTGTGATGACCAGCGGCAGAGTAATACGGAATGATCAACGGTAAAATGACTTAAATTAAAATATATATATTTTTAATAAATATATAAATTTAAATTTTAGAAACGCGAGTAGATCCCGTTCGCCAATGTTCGGCTGGTCAGCAATGTTCTCACCAATGACAGACGTACAAAATCAAAAATTCGAAATGGACAAGCCCAAGCAAATTGGTGCCAATGCAAATTCGTTGACAAAAATGGCATCAAATGGTAAGAATTGTTTTAAATTTCAAAAACTAAAAAAAGATATTTTTTTATTATCGTGGACAACATTCAAATTGCAAAACTTTTGTTATATTATTAAATATTTTTTTATAGAAGTTGAGGAGGAGGAGGAGCCGTTGGTGTTCAGCAGTTACAATCGTGACTGCTTTTTCACTCCGGTCAACTGTTTTGTGGGTCGAGCTGGTCAACAGGCGAGCAAAATCATCGGGACAGCGTACAATTCAAAACGCCAAATTCTGTTCATACGCCGAATGCCCAAAATCATGAATTGACATTTTAAAGAACATGTCATGCTTTTTAAAATGTGCAAAATGAATAAAATAAACAATTTTTATTTCCATCATTTCTTTATTCTTGAAAATTCAAAAATTTTCATCCGACTTTATCAGCAGCAGCACCACGCACAGACATTAATTTTGTTGTTTTGATTCATTGATATCAATCTGTCCAGAAGAATGGAGGTTGAGGACGCCAGAACAGTTGTTGTACTTCATCAACATCTGGCACTGGCGGAGACCTTTTGCCTATCGCGTTCAGACGTTCCATCGTCAGAAGACCGTTGATGAACTAAATCAAAATTTTTTTTAAAATTAAACTATTTAATATAACTTTAAAAAAAATAATTTATATTATGCCTAGGGTGCTCCCAGGTTTATTTATTTAATTTTAAACATTTTACTTCTGCATTTCGACGCTTTTCAACTGCTTGAAACGCATGAGGCTCATCAACTAAATGTTTTTTCAATTAAATTTCCAAATTTACATCGAATTTACCCTCGTCCATATCTCTGACTGCAATTGGGTTGCCCAACGCATTGGGTGTTGAGATGGCAAGAAGTACGAGCAGTATAAGTAGGAGTGCCATTGGCAGACGAATTGTTTGCAGTTGAAAAGCCGATGTTGACATTATCTTCGCCAAATTGTCGCTTAAAATTATATAAAATAAATAAAAAATTAAATATTTTAATGTAACGAATTGCTTTTTTTTTATACTTTAAATTTATCGTTAATCCAAACCTGATCAATTTTGATTAAAAAAACTGTTCTTAAACCCGACCTAATTCTAATCAAAAATGTTTAAACAATTAAAAAAAGTTCGAATGCAGATAATTCGATTTAATTAAGTTTGAAATAATGGCGCATTTTTTACTCATTTTCCTAAAAGCCAAAAAACCATTAGACAAAAAGAATTATGGAGTGGAAAGCTACTGAGAAAAATGTTCATCTTCATATGCTAAAGGTGGAATTTTCCAAAATTGGAAAAAACGTCCATTTCAACGCCCCTAAAAATTGTTATCATTTTTTGAAATTAAAAGCATTTTTTGAATATATTTTAAAATAAATGATTAAACAGGAAAGCAAAAACACTAATTTAAGCTCCAAATGAATTTGAAATTTAAAAAATTTTAACATGACGCTTTTGTTTAGCCCAAATTGGCAAAAGCCTAAAAAATGTCAAAAAATATCCACAAAATGGTGGCACTTTTCCGGGAGATGTGCCAACTGCCAAACTGCGAGTAAATGTGCCCAAAAATCACCACTATTTTTTGACAGAACACATTTGAGACGGAAACGTCATTAGCAATGTTACACAAATTGGATTTATGAAAAGAGACACAAATTTTTGGTGGCATTTGCTTTTTCTCCCGATCTTGGCTCCTGGCACTATAAAAAAAAAATCCGTCCAAATTGTATCAGTAAAATTTTTCAAATTCCACGCTAAATAATTGCAAAAAAAAAAATTAAAAACTCTTAAAAATTTAAATAACATTATTTTACGTGTATGTTTTAGTTTGGCTTTGTAAAATTTTTTGAATTTTTATATGCTAAATTTCATTAATAAAAGCAAATATCCGCTTTTATTGTGTTTATATTACAAAAATAAAATTTTTTTAAAAAAAGATAAAAATTTCAATGAAAAATTTATAAACATAGGCATTTTTTTGCTAGCATTGTTCGGCCCAGATTTGCTCACGAGTGTATGTTTTCAACGCACTTAATTGGGTCTGAATCCGGTTGAGCGAGGACGGCGGAATGCCACGAGTAATTGACACGAAATGCCAAAAATCAGAAAATGGGATGGCACCGGCGATAAGCCGGAAGACATTAGGGGCCAAGGTTTTCTGTCGCCTGTGAAAATTCCATTATCTTTAGAGGATGGGCCAAGAAAGAAAATGGAATGAGGCGCCGCCGGGTACACAAATACAGACAAGAAATGATGCGTTGGCATTGTTTTCAACAAATTCTTGAATTTTTAGTAAACATTTGACTTTTGCCAATAATTATAATTTTAAATTAAAAGTTTTCAAAATTTTGCTTTTTGCAAGAAAATTTTGATAACAAAATTTTCTACTGAAATCTTTTAAAATTTGTTCAAGAAATTAAAAAAACATTTAAAATTCAAACTAAGTTCATACTATTATATTATTGTAATTCAATATTTCGAATTTAATGGAGGAGCAAAAACTTTTGCAAAATATTGCCCAAAAAGTGATGTGAGTCTGGCAAAACGCTTGACTTAGATTGATGAGCAAGGATATGCGAGGCAAAAAAGGTCACACACATCTTTTTATCCCCCGGAGGCACAAATTTGGTCGCACGTTTGACTGGCCAAATCTGTGGGCCCCATGAACGCAATATGCCCCCAAGGGAAAATGGCATAAAGCGATAATTGCTGAGAGTTTTTGTAAGGGTCAGCTTTACGCAACAGATTACGCATAATAACGGAAATGATGTTTAGAATTTAAATGGTAATTTTGTTTCTATATTTGGCAATTGTCCAAAATAAAAATAGCTCGAAGGCACCAGTTTAAAAAAAAAGCGCCTTTGGCATTTAAAAAAGAAAAACAATTAACGGCATAGCATCTGTGAAATTTTTGTTGGACAATGTGGGATTCCGAAGATTCAAGCTGTGAGAGCAAATTTCGAAATTTCTCTTCCACGAGAACGGCGACAAATTTCTCTCTCTAACAAGATTTGAAGAAATTAATTGGAAAATAAGCCTTAATTTGAGACTAAATAAATTTTTAATAAATAAATTATTAAAAAAACCAGGGCTTTTTTGTCAAACAATAAATTTTAATTACCTAAGCAAATTTATAATTGCAGACTTTTTGGATTATTAAATGATTTTATGAAGGCTTTCATTTCAGCATTTTTTTTAATTAATTTTCAATTTCCATTTATATGTTTTTAAAAATGCCTAAAATATTGAATTTCTTCATGAATTTACGGGAAATGCCAATTTATTATGAAATAATGGCAAAATATTGATTTAGCCAAAATATTGATTTATATGTATGGACTAAAAAGTCGCTCTAATTCAAATTTTTCCAAATGAATGCTATTTTTGGGCTTTTCTCATGATAAACCTAGTCGCAAAAAAAAAATAATAAAAATTTCGTTTAATGATAAGATGATGGATCTTTATCAAAATAGGGGCTCTATTTATGCAATATGACTGCCTATATTTGGAATGTTGACATGTGATGATACAACAAATATACAAACCATCCAACAGCTTCTTTAAAAGTCGATTTTAACGGTGTATTTTGGGGAAAAGGCGTATGTATATTTTAAGTTCCCGACCTTTTTCAAGAAAATCTTTGATTTTTGAGCCCGACGGTGCCGACAGGAGCAGCCTTGGAAAATTTTTATTTTCATTGGGAAGCCGGATGGGTTTTTTCCAATTTTCAATCCGTATTCGGGTAACTATTTCTGGATATCCGGATGCCCGTGACCATACCTGTCCAAGCAAAAGTTGCTATCCATTTCTACCCAAATTCATCAGCAGATGTTTTAATAAAACCGCACACGAAAAAAAAGGTGTTCCCAACCGAACGAACAACAAAACGGCAAGGAAATGTGAACGGTTAAGCAAAATTAATCAATGAAAGAAGATCGTGGCGATAAAAAATATTTGGGCGGAAGTCAAAGGTTTGCTTGGCGCTCGCACCGCACAGCTGATTCAAATACTGTCTTTCGCCACGAATACTGTTATATTGAGTGTCCCATTTTGGTGGACTCAACTGCTTTTTCATATCGCTTACCGCCGATCCTCTCTTCCCCCCAGCAGAAGTAAAGCAAAATTCTCAAAAAAACCTTGTATTTTGAAAATCAAAAATTTGACGAATTCTTGCATAATTTTTTTTTAACAAACTGTTACCAAAAATTGAAAACATTGCTTCTTGGACTCCCAGCCCACTCTAGTTTGGTTAAAAGTTGAATAAGATTGGATTCTCCCATTAACGAGTTGTTTAGCATTAAAAAAAGTGAATATTTTTGCGATGAAATAAACATTTTTGAAAAAAAATCCAGGTCCACGCCTGGATCCAGGTATTTACGACTTGGATTTTTCCTGGATTTTTGCCCAGGAAATCAGGTCCAGGCACCTCCCTAAAATCCAGGATCCAGGATTTTTCAAAATGTCGGGCTCTAATATATTTGTTTTTCCTCTTTTTATATTTTGTCTTCAAGTCTTTTGAACATTCCGTCGACGGAGTCCCGCTCATATTATTTTTTTTTGTGAAATTTAACGTTGAAATAAACCCCAAAATGTCGCTTTTTTTTGCCAAAAGAATATTTTACAACAATATGTTGTGACATGTACATATCTATTATCTATCTCCACTTTTGCGGGTTGTTTTTTGTTTAAATTGATAAGACATAATGATGGTGACATAAATATAAGTTCAAAGATTACATAAAAAAGTATAATGTGTAAAATCAGAATTCAAATGTTTTTCACGCAATATGTACGGTTGACTGGCGCATTTTGATAGAATATTTTATTGGACTTCCGCACGGTTTGGGTCGAATCTTAATTAAAATAGTAAAAATCCCTCTTATTTTTAATGGTTTTGTAGCTTTAATTGGACTAAATTTTTGGGTTTAAAAATCCTCCCCTAGTGAGAAACAATCAATGAAATTTCCAATAAATTTTTTTGAGAAAAACATTGTCGGCTGGCAACTGGCCTGGCACCAACCGGTACGTTTTTCATCCAGCCGTTGCCCATAATTTTTTGATGTGAATTTTTTTTTGTATCAATTTTGGCGCTAATAATTCTTCTGGCTGAGTTCTTATCATTTTTGTTGTTGATTGATTTACCCATACAGCCGTCGTACAAAGTCCTATTTA
The DNA here is from genome assembly GCA_018350325.1 of Globodera rostochiensis. NCBI lineage: Eukaryota > Metazoa > Nematoda > Chromadorea > Rhabditida > Heteroderidae > Globodera > Globodera rostochiensis. The sequence goes on from JAEVLN010000010.1 coordinate 2,767,198, forward strand.
CCATTCTTCATTTAGAATAAAAATAAATAAGCTCCTCTATAAGTGGGTTTAGGAAAAAATCTTTGAAGCTTTAGTAAAATTTATAGAAAATTAGGAGGCTTTATTTTATAAATTCAAAATTTTGAGTGTAATTTTCAATTCATAAGTGTATATTAGATGATGGATTATTTGCATTGTTTTTTTCTATGCAATTATTTTAATTGCCCACTTTCGTGCCAACAATCATTCCCGGACGATTTCAATGTGACACCAAATTATGGCAACAATGCCAGTGACGAACAGCAACAACGGCCATTTCAAGTAGACAAAATTTAAAATTTAAATAATAATTTTTTTTAATTTAATTTTCATTAGATGAAATAATAAATTAAAAATATTTTTATTAAAAAAATTAAAATATTCTTTATTTAAAAAATCCCATCCTTTTTTAGCTCTTATCCTTCGATTGGAGTGGTGTTGAGGTTCCTTATATTATTGCTGCTTGGCTGATGCTGGCCAGCGTTGCCAAAATTTGTAAGTAATTTATTTAATAAAATTAAACTTACCTTTTAAAATAATTATTTTATTATTTTTTCTGTCCGTTGGTAATTGAAAATTTGAAACTAATAATTTAAATAATTAAATTTACACAAACAAAAACTAATATTAAATTGCCTTAATAAATTAACGCATTAAACCTTCTAATATTTAGTAAAAAATTGATTTTTATTGATTCATGCTTATTTATATTTGTTGTAAAAAACAGGCATCTACGCATTTTAATTTAGTATTCCACGCCTACAAAAGAGTGGCGGAAACGGTGCCCGACTCGGCGCTGCTTATCGTGCTCGGCTTCGGCCTGGGCCAAGTGCTTCGACTGTGCCGAGTTGAACGCCAAATTTATATGTTCGAACCGAGCACTTTCTTCCTCTACCTTTTGCCACCGATCATTTTTGAAGCGGGTAAAAATTTGATGGCATTTGCTTTATGCACATTATTTTTTTTTTGTCGTTTTTTAAAGGAATGAAGAATTTTTAAAATATTAAACATTTTTTAGCATTCTTTAAGCTAAATTAAAAAAAAATTATTTTTCCTGTTTTAATTTTGTAATTAGGCTTTTATATGCCGACAAAGCTGTTGTTGGAAAATTACGACTCAATTCTATTGTTTGCGTTTGTTGGCACCATTTGGAACACAGTCGCAGTTGGTAAAATTTAAAAAAATAATATTTTTATTTTAATTTCTTTTCCCGAAAACTAAAAAAGTTAAATAATTTATTCACTTTTTTGGTATCTCTCTGTATTGGTTGGAAAGCACATTTTCCGTGCCATTTACACTATTCCAAGCGCTGTCGTTTGCCGCATGCATTAGTTCAGTGGATCCAGTTGCGGTGATTGGCATTTTTGAACAGATCAATTTGAACAAATTTTTGTTCATCAACGTCTTCGGCGAAGCATTGTTCAACGATGCGGCATCTGTGGTAAAAAAACATTGCATAATTAAAATATTTGAGCTTATCGATTCTGAAAATTATAATTTGTTTAAAAATTTCTGGATGTGAAATATTTTTATTTTAAAAAAATTATAATTGCCTAATTAATAGCATTTTTAGACACTTTATCAAATGTTTATCAAATTCTCGCTAATTGGCACAAAAAATTTGAATATTGTACATTACTGTGTTGGCATTATGTCATTTGCTATTATTGCTATTGGTGGCGTTATAATCGGCCTGTTTTTTGCTGTGCTTTCTTGCATTGCTACAAAGTAAAATAAAATAAATAAATTAAAAGTTTGTTATATTGAAAGAAAAATTCTCCTTTAAAAACAAAAGTAAAAAAAGTTCAAAAATTAGTAATCCATTAAAATTGATTTTTGAAAATTTAAATTTATTCATTTTAATGCATTTTTTTCTGTATAAATTTAGATACACAACACAATTTCGCATATTCGCTCCAGTTTTTGTTTTTGTACTGCCGTACATGTCTTACCTTACGGCACAAATGTTCGGGACATCTGCAATTTTATCGTGTGTTAAAATGATTTAATTTTTAATGAAAATAATACATTCAATTTTGAAATAAAAATGTTTAATAGCTTTTTAATATTAAAAATGCTTTTTAACATTTTAGCCTAATCGCTTGTTCAATTTCAATGAAGAAGGTCGTGAAAGCGAATTTGTGCTCTGATTCTTATATGGCCATCAAATATTTTGTCAAATTGTTGGCCCAAAGCAGTGAAGCGGTGATTTTCCTCTTTCTTGGCCTCTCGCTCGTGCCACAAACGCAAAATTGGGATTTTAAATTTGTCAGCTGCACAATTGCATTCTGTCTACTCTATAGAGCAATTGGTATCACTGTCATAAAATTTTTAAAATGCAAAAAAAAAAATATTATAAAACAAAAATTGACATAAATAATAAATTCTCTCTTCTCTTATTTGAATAAAAAAATAATTTTTAAACTCAGCGAATTTCGAATTTTACGCGTTTTGTAAATTTTTTTTTCTTTATTTTTTTAAAACAAAATTGACAAAAAAAAATTAATTTAATTTAAAAAGGCGTGATTGTCCAATGTGCATTGTTGAACCGATTCCGGAGCAAAAAATTTTCATTTGCTGACCAATTTGTGTTATCATATAGCGGCCTACGGGGCGCAATCTCTTTTGGACTTGTCATATCACTTCAACAATTCCAGGTAAAAATTCAAAAAAATAAATTTTCAAGCTTAAAATTAATATAATTGAAGTTTTTTCAAGATAATTGATTAAATTGATAAATGCTACTTAAGGCTTAAAAAATGTTTTTATTAATACATTTTTGGAAATTTGAAAAGTTCAATTTAAGGCACGGCAAATGTTTATCACGACAACATTGGCTGTGATTTTCTTCACCGTTTTTGTCCAAGGCATTTCCATTCGGCCATTATTATTCTGGCTAAAGGTTGAACGTGAAGAAACATCGTCGACGAAAGAAGAAAAAAAGGATGAAAATTCAGAAGAAAAATTGGACAGGGTTCGTCAAAATTTTCAAAAAAAATATTTTTTTTTAAATTTCAGTATACCGATTATGCAATGGTCGGCTTGGAGACAATGATGAGTGGCGCGGGCAAACACTTTTTGAAAAAAGCGTAATGCGTTTTTTAATTAAAAAATGTTTTGTTGGCATTTTGTTCATTTTGAAAATAAAATTAGCGTTTATTACAAATTTAAATTTTTTAATATAACTTTAATTTGAATATTTAGCTTGGAGTGGCGGCGCCTACAAATGCAATCGCGTAGCAGAAGAGAAAGTGAAGAGGGCGAACCGTTACTGAATGTGCGGCAAGATCATGTCTATGCTTAAAAGCTGTTTTTGACCGATCACGAAATTTGCTTAATTTTTTTTTGCCATTTTTGGCTAAATGCTAAATTATTTTTTCACAATTTGATTGAGTTGCATCAATTCGTTCGTTTCTGAAAAGCGTTTTTTTTTTGGTTTGCTGGTAATTTTTAATGCAAAAAATGAATGTGAATTGTTCCCAAAATGTTTAATTTTAGCATTTTTTTTTTGTCGTTTGCCCATAGGTGATGGAAACGATGTCCGGAAAATCGCCAAAAATTGGGAACAAAAATTGTTCGAAAAATTGGATCTAAAAATATCGGAATTGAGCACTTTTAATTTTATTATTCTGTTAGTCAATAAGGATAAATAATATACACAATTTTATTTACATGAATAAATCATTTAATTTTAATCTATGTACAGCCTTTTGCCTGCAAAATGCTTTTGAAAAGGCCCCATTTTATGGAAATTTATCGTAATCGTGGTGAACGGAGTCCGTTAGGATTATCTTAATGCTCATCAGCTTTTATAATATCTAATCCAGCGTGGCTGTTTTATTGTTAGAATCGATTAAATTCATTAAATCACATTTTAGAAGCCAAACAACAATAAATAAAGCACATAATATTTGAGCTATTTCTTCTTTTTTACAATAAAAGTGATAGGTAAGTTTAAAATTTCTGCGCCCAATTCCCCCCTTTTTAATTGCCAAAATCCAATTTAGAAAAATGGGTAAAAGTAAAGAATACTACCACCTGAGGGTTTGTGCCATTTTATAATCATTTCACTACAAAACCATGGGGGGGGGGGGGAACCTTTTGATTTTCATCACAAAATTTTTCCTCTCAAATTATGTTAGGAACCCTACAAATACAGATTTTTTGTGATGAGAACCCAAAACAACGTTTTTTGAATCGGTTGAAATTTTTAGAAAAAAAAAATTATTTTGTAAAGTAACGGGTCCCATCTATGGGTTTCCCCCTCGGCGTCCCCAATTTTTCGATATTTTGTCGCCTCCTTCATCAAAATTCTTAGATCTCGTTTAAGCACCGGGCGCTGACTCCAAACTCGGGACCACCAAACTCGGGACCAGTAGAACTAGAAAATTTTTTGTATTAGTTATTTTTGATGTAGTCATCAAAAATTTATAATTTTATTTATTTCTCTATAGATAAAATTGCTTGAAACCAATCCGCCTCTTCATAATTTCTGAATTTTATAGGATTTTTGATTTTTATTAACTGAATTATTTCGTAATAAAGCTTTATCAAACTGTATCGGGAACATGACGAGATTTGAAATTGTTTGATAAGGAAAATAGTAAACCCGTGATGATTGACAGAAATTGGGAGCGGTCGAAGGAAGCCTATTTTTATTCACAACTTATTACCCATTTTCTTATGATCGTATTTGCCGATCACCAAAATAGCACTTTAAATTTTTAGCCTTAAAGAATAGGGTTTTATTTTTGAGAATTTAGTTTTTAATTTAGTTTACAAGAAAAAGTATATATTATGTTTTGAAAAAATAATCTTTCCTATTTTCTCATGAATAATGTTTTTATCTCAAATTCATTTGTGCTATTTTTAATTTTAAAAAATGAATTTTCCAAAATTTTAAAAGTTATGGCAATAATTTGTACTTTTACTGTAGTTTGTACAATCTGATTCATTTATCCTATTTCTTGTGAAACATACATTGGACTCATCGCTAATTGCGTCATACACTTTCGATAACATTTTATGAGAGAATTTATTTCGCTATTTATCACAAATATTTAAAATTTTATTATTTCTATTAATTTGAGAAAATGGCAAAATTTTATGCATTGTTCGCAATTTTTCTTTGCATTGTTTTGTTCACAAAATTTTCTGATCAATTTCCGACAACAAAACATGATGATCGACGAACACTAATCAGTTACAGTGCAATCCAATCAAAATACAATGATACAGGCCAAATACCAAAACGACATTTTCAGGTAGACAATTTTTTAAATTTAAATATTAAAATAAAAAAAATAAAAAATAAAATTAGTAACTATCAATTTAAGCTGTTGATTTTTGACTGGGATGAGGTCTCGACGCCTTATTACATTAGTGCATGGCTGCTGTTAGCTAGCACGTCCAAAATTTGTGGGTTAAATTAATATTATTTTGATTAAATTATTTGTGTTATTCTAAAAAGGCAAATAATTTTTATTTTCAAATTTTAAAACATTAAAAGTTATAAAATTTTATGAATTTTTAAAAAAATGTTTATGAGTCATTTTCGAAAGCTGGGCTTCTTTTAAATCAATGTTTCTGTCGGCGTTTTACATCAAGAATTATTTGAATTTAAGAAACAATAATTTATTAGTAAAAATTCGAATTTTTGTTAGTTTAAAAATACTTTTATTCAAATAATACTAACTCCCTGTATTATATTTTCATAATCGAATAATCCTAATATTCAAAAAATTAATATAGTGCTGACATATTTTAATAATTTAAATTTAACTTTTCATCAGTATTTCACGTGAACAAACGCATGGCAGAAGCATTGCCGGATTCGGCACTGCTTATTGTACTGGGTTTTGTGCTCGGATTCATTTTGCGTTTGTGCCAAATTGATCATCGCATTTATATGTTCCAATCGCCCACTTTTTTCCTTTACCTTCTCCCGCCAATCATTTTTGATGCCGGTAAAATTAAATTTAAAATTTTTAATGTTATTTAAATTCCTAATTAAGGCTTCTTCATGCCAAACAGACAACTTTTTGATAATTTCGATTCAATTCTTCTGTTTGCATTCGTCGGCACAATTTGGAATACAATAGCAATTGGTAATAAATTAATGAAGGAAATATAATTTTTTAAAATTTTTTTTGGAAACAATGCAAAATTAAAAAATTATTAATAGGCTACTCACTGAATTGGATGGGCCAGGCCGGCTTTTTCTCCGTGCCGTTCAGCTCCTTCCAAATTTTGCTGTTTGCTTCACTGATTTCTTCGGTCGATCCGGTGGCGGTTATTGGCATTTTTGAAGAAATTAATGTCAACGAATTTTTGTTCATTAATGTTTTTGGCGAGGCGTTGTTCAATGATGGAGCGGCTGTGGTCAGCAAATTTTTTTGTCTTTTTTTTTTGAAAAAAATAATATTGTTGGGTGTTCGTGCATTTTCGGTAGGGGGTTAGTTCTGTCCGCCAGTCCCGTCCCCGTTTAAAAAGGCCAATCTGTCGACAACTTTTTTTTTTGGGTTTGTATTGTTTTTTCGAAAGACTTAATTAGGGCTGCGCTAATTACATCCAACAGGGGTGGACGTAATTGCGGATTTTTTGAATTTTACGCAATTTTAATCCGCAAACTAACCGGATGTCAAAACAGGTTAACCGAATATCTCCGGGGGGTCGGTAATATAAATTATTGCATGTTTACTTAAAATGAATTAACATTTTTAAACAAAAAAAGTTAATTCGATAAATTAAATAATAATAACAAAATTATTAAATTCTATTTTCAGACTTTGTACAAAATGTTCCAAGAATTTGCCGTTATTGGTCCGTACAATTTGGAAGCAATGGATTATTTTGAGGGATTTTTGTCATTTTTTGTCATTTCTATTGGCGGAATCATTCTCGGACTTTTTTTTGCAGCGATTACATGCATAGCAACAAAGTTTACCAATTTAATTTGAATAGTATTAGTCTAATTAAAATTAAATTCTAAATTATTAAAAATTAAATAATTTTATTTAAGATACACCGAAATGCGACTAATTACTCCCATTTTTGTGTTTGTTGTGCCATATATGTCATATTTGACGGCAGAAATGCTTGGCATTTCTTCAATTTTGGCGTAATTTTTTTTTGTTTACTTAAAATTTTACTCAGTACGCAAATTTAATAATTTATTATTTGTATTAAATTGAAAATTAAAAACAAACCGTTGGGGCATTCTTTAATTCTCTTCTTTTTGAGCATGAGTCATGGGCATGTAAAATTAGTTTTTGTTTCATAAAAAAGGGTATTGTTTTTGGGAAGTGATTGAAAGAAATGAAAAAAATGCTGGGTGAAAAGATAAAGAATATATAACAGTTTTGATTAATCCTTAAATTCATTTAAATCTAGAAATTTTGTTTATTTAATTTTTAAATAAAAAATCACTTCGCAATATTTTGTTTAGAATCATTGCCTGCGCAATTGGGATGAAGCAATATGTGAAGGGCAATTTGAGCCACGATGCATACAGTTCCGTCAAATATTTCACCAAAATGTTGGCACAATGCAGTGAAACAGTGATTTTCTTGTTCCTCGGATTTTCTACGGTGTCACGGGAATACAAATGGGACTGGACATTTGTGTGCAGCACAATTGCATTCTGCCTGATACATCGGACTGTTGGTAAATTGAAAACAATAAATTTTAAATATTAATATTGATGACCGGCGGATTTTTCCAAACCGGGTTTGGAATCTGTTTTTTGGTCACACTCCGGTTTTTTTGGATTGTTTTGCCAAAAAATTTTAAGACAAAATAATTTTTAAAAAATCTCATAATAATAAATTTCCTAAATTCTGTTTTTATTTTTTTTTAAAGGTGTCGCTGTACAATGTGCTGTGTTAAATGCATTTCGACACAAGAAGTTTTCGTTTACTGATCAATTTGTGCTTTCTTACGGCGGCCTTCGTGGCGCAATTGCATTTGGCCTAGTGATGTCAATGCATCAATCGGCCGACCAATTCCCAGTAATTTTTTGGTTTTAACGTTTCAATATTTGCAATTATTAGCAAATAAAATGATTCAAAATATATTTATTTTCGGATTTTTAAACAAAATTATATTTTCTAAAAAGTACTGCCTTTTAACTGGAGAAATGTTACATTAAATTTCAATTTAAGAATTTGATTTTATGAAATTTTAAATCTAGAAATCTACCTAATTTCATTTAAAAAAATGAAAATTTGGACTATTTTTTTATTGCAATTTTTGGATTTTTCTTAAATAACATTTTAGGCCCGTTCAATGTTCATCTCCACGACATTGGCTGTGATTTTCTTCACCGTTTTTGTCCAAGGCATTTCCATTCGGCCATTATTATTCTGGCTAAAGGTGAAAAAGTCGGATTTTGCTGGTGTGGAGACAATGATGAGCAACAAAATTTTCCAAAGGGTACTAAAAACAGAAAAAATATTTTTTAAAAGAAAATTAATTTCATAAAATTCATTTTTAATGTCAAATTCTAAATTAATGATGTTAATTTAACTTTTATCCATCAAAAATAAATAATTATTTGAATTGGTACATTAAGTATACTGATCACACAATGAGTGGCTTAGAAGCAATTCTGGGGCATAGGGGCAGCAATTCATTGCGAGATACGTGAGTTTAGTTGCATAAAGTGAAAATGTGTTAAAATTTTGAATTTGCACAAAAATTTTTAAATTTATTTTTAGGTTTGAACGGTTCAACGACAACGTATTGACGCCATTGCTGATGCGTGCCGAGCAGCGCAAAACGTACGATGCCTCTCCAATAATGCGGGCATATCGCAAAATTACGCTGCATGAGGCTCTGCAGCTTACACAGAGCGGTTCCAAAATTTCAAAGTTGGGCATTTTTGCAACATAAAATTTAATTTAAATCAAACAAAAATATGCTAAAAATTAGCATATAAAAAATGAAAAATCATCGATTAAATAAATCATTTATTATTTATTAAAAATTAATACCCGCAGAAAAACTGCACGAATTGGACGGTATCGAAGCCAAACTGAAAGTTTGCCACCTGCAACCATTTTGCACAGTGTTAGTCGAGTTGGAGAGCAAAAAATGATTGACATTGATCAGGTAAACATAGAAAATTGGTTTTAATTTTTAAAAAGAATTTTTTAGAAATTTGTTAAAAAATTCCCCATATTTGTATATTTGAATAACCTTACTTTGTTAGAAAGAAAATAGAAGTTATTCATTTATTGATGAAAATTTTTAATTATTTTAATCATTTTACAAATATTTTAAAATAAATAAATTTTCAGTTTCTTTCAAACCGTGAAAATGTGGAGCTGTTGTATTTGATGTTTTCGAGAATGTTGGACAGGAAAATTGAGGAGATGCAAAAAGCGCGACTCGACGCCGGTTGGGAGGATGACGTCAAGGACGACTACATGGGCATAATTGGAGCACAAATACAACAGGTTTGACCATATTTTAATATAGCCTCGTGGCTTCTATTTCCCTAAACAATTAAAAAAAATTCGGATTTAATTTTAAATTTCATTAAATTTTGTCAAATTTAGTTGTTTTCTCATTAAACAAATATTTAGGTTGAGAATGGCAGCATTTGCACGCAAAGGCTCAGAAAACCGACCAAATTTCTACTTAGAGTAAGTTACCGATGATGTCAACAAGAACCAGAAAACCTATTTATACAAAAAGAAATATTTATTCTTTCTAATCATTTTCTTTAATAAACCCATAATTTTTATTTCCTTTTAATTATATTAATTCAAAATTTTTTGTGCTCAGCGCGAGTCTTCGCTTCCGAATAGGACAACCAGACTGATGATGAATGGCACAATGGTAGATGGCACAAAGGATGCCACACTAGCTGCAAGGAATGGGATCGAGGTAAGAAACTTTGATAGGATTTAATAATTTTAAAAAGATACTTAGTTTTGCCAAATGTTTATGAAATCAATGAATTTGCTATCTTTGAAAATAAAATAATTTTTCTTTTGTCTATGAAAAAAACGAGTTTTCAATTAAGCAAAAATTTAAATTAGTGTAAAACAATACACTATGGCATTATAATTTTAAAATAAAAAAATTTATATAAAATTATTTACAGCCAACCAATCGAAGTCGGCCTCAACGCAAACTGTCGTTACCTTTACCAACACGACACCTCCAATGGCGGGTGGCCCGACAAGAAAGTGAAAGGGTAAACGCATGGGAAACAAACGGGCCAAAGATTGATGGAAATAAAAGCGGACAATAAACGTAAAATTTGTTATGCCTTTAATTTTTATATTGTTCATTTTGTTATTAAAGCAAGTTACAAAAGGGTACAAAATTGTTAAATGTCAAGGTAAAAAAATAAAAGTTGCGGGAATAAAATTTTCTCCGGTAAAAAAAGTATTAGAAACGAAAACTGGGCAAAATTCTGCAGTTTTGGAGCAATTTCTTAATTCCGCCCAAAATTCAAAATTTGCGACCCGCCCTAAAGCTAAATAAACTAAGGGCCGCTAAAGTGTAATTTAACGTGCATTTCTGCAAATTCTTCACGGAGCTTGTATTATGATCACAGTTGTCCTTATTTTTATAAATTCCTTATCCAAACTCAACTATCCAATTTCTCAGAAATTATTTGCTTATTGAGGTGCTTTTATTTGTAATATTTATTAATCATATTTTTAATGTCACTAAAATTATCCGTTTGTGATCGGTCGCCGCATTTCTTTTAGTTTGGATCACACCGGCTAATGTGCATTAGTAGCCAAAAATATTTAATTATTTTGTAGTTTTTACAATTTTTTCAATTAAGATTTTACGCATTAGTAATATCATTCCTTTACATTTGTTTTGCCTTGTGCGACATTTATTCTACCGCCGGTCCACCATTTTATCAAGGATTTAAGTGAGTGTATATTTTTTATTTTTTTCTATCAAATAAATAAGAAAAAATTTGAGATTGGCAGGTTTAAGCGTCCAGCCAGATGGAACTCTTACATAAAAATATATTCAATTTTTAACTAACAATAAGCCTTATTTCATTTCCGGAAAATTTGTGTAAATACAATTTTTCTTTAGACTTCGCCAACCATCATTTGGACACGCTTGAGCTGGAGATGCGGCTTTCACAAAACAATCAAGACTTAGGAAAATTAAAAAAATAAGTGTAAATCATAGATAAATTGAAATTATATATTTTCATCTATTTTATCGGTAACTTTTAGAGACAGCTGACGACTATAATGGCAAAGATTTATTTCGAGATGACGACAGTTTGTGGGCATCTCTATGACGGCACAGATGCTGCGATCCAAACGGTGGGATTTAATTTTTGAGTTAATCGTTTTTTTATAGGGAAGGATCGATCGGTCACTTCCGTGCTAAAATTCTTTCTTCGGACGCCGTCAACTTATTTTTTGATGTTTTTATTTGATGAATAGACACGTTTTTCGTAGTCGGCCAGCACTTTTTGATTCTTGAACAGTTCACCTGTTTTAGATTTCCTGAGTATGTTGATCGATGGCCGCAAATCGTACACTTACCTAATTTTAAAGGTAATTAAAAACAATTATTTCCCTTACTTTGAATGACCCCGTGTGGGTGCGCATGTGTTGTTTTAAATTTGAAGCCTGTACTGCTCGATAGCCGCAAATCGTACACTTAATTTTAAAGGTAATTAAAAAACATAATTAATTTCCCTTACTGCACTAAATTGTTGATCACTTTTTTGATTAAAAAAAACCATAAATACTCCCTGAAATCCTTTTGGGGAAAAATTCTTTACGAAAATGTAAAAACCAAAAATTTACCTTTTAAATCGAACATTTTTTCGAAAAATAGTTTACAAAAATGCAATAAAGCAAAAAATGCACCCCTAAAAATCGAAAGACGGAGTTGGCCCCTGCTCACTTTGTAGGGCTTGTTGCCCGTGTGGGTGCGCATGTGCACTTTCAAATTTACATGGCTTGCAGATCGATAAGCACATCCAGTGCACTAAATAAAAGTATTTACAAATGTTTTATTTATTTATTTTCTTTTTTTAACTTACTTTGAATTTCTTCCCCTGGGTGCGCAAATTCTTTTCCATCAGTTCTTCCTCCTCCTCTTCTTCATCCGTCGATTCTTCCTTCTCTTCATCGGTTGATTCTTCGTCTTTCTTTTTTTCTTGAACGCCGTGCCCTTCATTACTATTTATCTATTTTGGGGTTTTTCAATTAAGAAAAATGCAATAAACCCGAAAAATGCACCCCTAAAAACAGGGGTCGCATCAAAATTGCATTTTTGAAAATCGAAAATTGGCAAAATTTTCGAAAATCCATGGGAGAGGCTGCAATTTCCAACCCCCAAATGTTGAGAAAAATTGTTGGTGGAGAGAAATATGATTAAAAAGTACATTTCATGCCAAAAATAAAGATTTTACTGCATTTTTGAACATTTTGTAAAGTGTCCTTATTTTGCCACCAAAACCTAAAAATGGGGTAAAAAGATGTAGACGCGAAGGATTTTGATTTTTTAAAATCGGGGATCGGATTTCATCTTTTCCAAAACGGGGTTCGGTGAAAACAATAAGTCAAAATTTAAAAATTTTTCATTGGCGCCTTTCGGCACAGCCGACCCCTCTCCCCAGAAAAGAAGAATTCCCAAACAAAATGTGTTTGAAAAGGTTCTTTTCGGTTATGAGGCAACAAAAAAATCTTTAAGCAACAAAAATGTCTTTATGTGTTTCTTGGGGTAATCGGGAGTATGGGTTAGGGGTTCGAACCTGGCCCCGAGGGGTTCGGCCTAGAGTGCGGCGCGGGATTGATCTCGCGCGGGATTTTGCGGAATCCCGCGCCGCATTTTTTGCGATTTGCGGGATTAATCCCGCAAATCCGATCCCGCACGAGATTTTGATTTGTAATCCCGCAGCGGGATCCGCAAATTTGTATGCGGATCCCGCATTTGGAAAATTTGTTAGTGAATAATGTCAGCGACATTTGCGGACGGATATTTGCGGACGGACATTTGCGGACGGACATTTGCGGACGGATATTTGCGGACGGACATTTGCGGACCGGTTTGATTTGAAAAAAAAAAATTGAAAATTAAATTAAAATTGTTGAATAAGTTATAATTAGGTGCGAATAAATGTTACAACCATAATTTGTTGCGCAAATGTATGTCAGAAAGCCATAATACTCTATTTATCAGGAATTTCCTGATCTTCCATTGTTGCCTGATTTTTAAAACTTAGAAATTTTCAGGAAAATGGCCAATTTTTATAACATATATCGTTAAAATCTTCAAAAAAGCCCGGCTGGCGGACCCCTGCCACAGCAGAATGGCTAGCCACTCAGCTGGAGGGGAGGGGCGGCTGGCGGACCCCTGCCCCGATAACGGCCGCCACTCCGCTGGAGGGAAGGGGGTGCTGGCGAAACCCCTGCCCCCACAGAATGCTAGCCCCCGCTGGAGGGGAGGGGGCGCTGCGGATGACCCCCTGCCCCCAGCATAAATGGCTAGCCACTCCGCTGGAGGGGAGGGGCGCTGGCGGACCCCTGCCCTCGCCACAGAACGGCCACCCACTCCGCTGGAGGGGAAGGGCGCTGATTGACATTGATCAGGTAAACATAGAAAATTGGTTTTAATTTTTAAAAAGAATTTTTAGAAATTTGTTAAAAAATTCCCCATATTTGTATATTTGATAACCTTACTTTGTTAGAAAGAAAATAGAAGTTATTCATTTATTGATGAAAATTTTTAATTATTTTAATCATTTTACAAATATTTTAAAATAAATAAATTTTCAGTTTCTTTCAAACCGTGAAAATGTGGAGCTGTTGTATTTGATGTTTTCGAGAATGTTGGACAGGAAAATTGAGGAGATGCAAAAAGCGCGACTCGACGCCGGTTGGGAGGATGACGTCAAGGACGACTACATGGGCATAATTGGAAGCACAAATAAACAGGTTTGACCATATTTTAATATAGCCTCGTGGCTTCTATTTCCCTAAACAATTAAAAAATTCGGATTTAATTTTAATTTCATTAAATTTGTCAAATTTAGTTGTTTTCTCATTAAACAAATATTTTAGGTTGAGAATGGCAGCATTTGCACGCAAAGGCTCAGAAAACCGACCAAATTTCTACTTAGAGTAAGTTACCGATGATGTCAACAAGAACCAGAAAACCTATTTATACAAAAAGAAATATTTATTCTTTCTAATCATTTTCTTTAATAAACCCATAATTTTTATTTCCTTTTAATTATATTAATTCAAAATTTTTTGTGCTCAGCGCGAGTCTTCGCTTCCGAATAGGACAACCAGACTGATGATGAATGGCACAATGGTAGATGGCACAAAGGATGCCACACTAGCTGCAAGGAATGGGATCGAGGTAAGAAACTTTGATAGGATTTAATAATTTTAAAAAGATACTTAGTTTTGCCAAATGTTTATGAAATCAATGAATTTGCTATCTTTGAAAATAAAATAATTTTTCTTTTGTCTATGAAAAAAACGAGTTTTCAATTAAGCAAAAATTTAAATTAGTGTAAAACAATACACTATGGCATTATAATTTTAAAATAAAAAAATTTATATAAAATTATTTACAGCCAACCAATCGAAGTCGGCCTCAACGCAAACTGTCGTTACCTTTACCAACACGACACCTCCAATGGCGGGTGGCCCGACAAGAAAGTGAAAGGGTAAACGCATGGGAAACAAACGGGCCAAAGATTGATGGAAATAAAAGCGGACAATAAACGTAAAATTTGTTATGCCTTTAATTTTTATATTGTTCATTTTGTTATTAAAGCAAGTTACAAAAGGGTACAAAATTGTTAAATGTCAAGGTAAAAAAATAAAAGTTGCGGGAATAAAATTTTCTCCGGTAAAAAAAGTATTAGAAACGAAAACTGGGCAAAATTCTGCAGTTTTGGAGCAATTTCTTAATTCCGCCCAAAATTCAAAATTTGCGACCCGCCCTAAAGCTAAATAAACTAAGGGCCGCTAAAGTGTAATTTAACGTGCATTTCTGCAAATTCTTCACGGAGCTTGTATTATGATCACAGTTGTCCTTATTTTTATAAATTCCTTATCCAAACTCAACTATCCAATTTCTCAGAAATTATTTGCTTATTGAGGTGCTTTTATTTGTAATATTTATTAATCATATTTTTAATGTCACTAAAATTATCCGTTTGTGATCGGTCGCCGCATTTCTTTTAGTTTGGATCACACCGGCTAATGTGCATTAGTAGCCAAAAATATTTAATTATTTTGTAGTTTTTACAATTTTTTCAATTAAGATTTTACGCATTAGTAATATCATTCCTTTACATTTGTTTTGCCTTGTGCGACATTTATTCTACCGCCGGTCCACCATTTTATCAAGGATTTAAGTGAGTGTATATTTTTTATTTTTTTCTATCAAATAAATAAGAAAAAATTTGAGATTGGCAGGTTTAAGCGTCCAGCCAGATGGAACTCTTACATAAAAATATATTCAATTTTTAACTAACAATAAGCCTTATTTCATTTCCGGAAAATTTGTGTAAATACAATTTTTCTTTAGACTTCGCCAACCATCATTTGGACACGCTTGAGCTGGAGATGCGGCTTTCACAAAACAATCAAGACTTAGGAAAATTAAAAAAATAAGTGTAAATCATAGATAAATTGAAATTATATATTTTCATCTATTTTATCGGTAACTTTTAGAGACAGCTGACGACTATAATGGCAAAGATTTATTTCGAGATGACGACAGTTTGTGGGCATCTCTATGACGGCACAGATGCTGCGATCCAAACGGTGGGATTTAATTTTTGAGTTAATCGTTTTTTTATAGGGAAGGATCGATCGGTCACTTCCGTGCTAAAATTCTTTCTTCGGACGCCGTCAACTTATTTTTTGATGTTTTTATTTGATGAATAGACACGTTTTTCGTAGTCGGCCAGCACTTTTTGATTCTTGAACAGTTCACCTGTTTTAGATTTCCTGAGTATGTTGATCGATGGCCGCAAATCGTACACTTACCTAATTTTAAAGGTAATTAAAAACAATTATTTCCCTTACTTTGAATGACCCCGTGTGGGTGCGCATGTGTTGTTTTAAATTTGAAGCCTGTACTGCTCGATAGCCGCAAATCGTACACTTAATTTTAAAGGTAATTAAAAAACATAATTATTTCCCTTACTGCACTAAATTGTTGATCACTTTTTTGAATTAAAAAAACCATAAATACTCCCTGAAATCCTTTTGGGGAAAAATTCTTTACGAAAAATGTAAAAACCAAAAATTTACCTTTTAAATCGAACATTTTTTCGAAAAATAGTTTACAAAAATGCAATAAAGCAAAAAATGCACCCCTAAAAATCGAAAGACGGAGTTGGCCCCTGCTCACTTTGTAGGGCTTGTTGCCCGTGTGGGTGCGCATGTGCACTTTCAAATTTACATGGCTTGCAGATCGATAAGCACATCCAGTGCACTAAATAAAAGTATTTACAAATGTTTTATTTATTTATTTTCTTTTTTTAACTTACTTTGAATTTCTTCCCCTGGGTGCGCAAATTCTTTTCCATCAGTTCTTCCTCCTCCTCTTCTTCATCCGTCGATTCTTCCTTCTCTTCATCGGTTGATTCTTCGTCTTTCTTTTTTTCTTGAACGCCGTGCCCTTCATTACTATTTATCTATTTTGGGGTTTTTCAATTAAGAAAAATGCAATAAACCCGAAAAATGCACCCCTAAAAACAGGGGTCGCATCAAAATTGCATTTTTGAAAATCGAAAATTGGCAAAATTTTCGAAAATCCATGGGAGAGGCTGCAATTTCCAACCCCCAAATGTTGAGAAAAATTGTTGGTGGAGAGAAATATGATTAAAAAGTACATTTCATGCCAAAAATAAAGATTTTACTGCATTTTTGAACATTTTGTAAAGTGTCCTTATTTTGCCACCAAAACCTAAAAATGGGGTAAAAAGATGTAGACGCGAAGGATTTTGATTTTTTAAAATCGGGGATCGGATTTCATCTTTTCCAAAACGGGGTTCGGTGAAAACAATAAGTCAAAATTTAAAAATTTTTCATTGGCGCCTTTCGGCACAGCCGACCCCTCTCCCCAGAAAAGAAGAATTCCCAAACAAAATGTGTTTGAAAAGGTTCTTTTCGGTTATGAGGCAACAAAAAAATCTTTAAGCAACAAAAATGTCTTTATGTGTTTCTTGGGGTAATCGGGAGTATGGGTTAGGGGTTCGAACCTGGCCCCGAGGGGTTCGGCCTAGAGTGCGGCGCGGGATTGATCTCGCGCGGGATTTTGCGGAATCCCGCGCCGCATTTTTTGCGATTTGCGGGATTAATCCCGCAAATCCGATCCCGCACGAGATTTTGATTTGTAATCCCGCAGCGGGATCCGCAAATTTGTATGCGGATCCCGCATTTGGAAAATTTGTTAGTGAATAATGTCAGCGACATTTGCGGACGGATATTTGCGGACGGACATTTGCGGACGGACATTTGCGGACGGATATTTGCGGACGGACATTTGCGGACGGTTTGATTTGAAAAAAAAAATTGAAAATTAAATTAAAATTGTTGAATAAGTTAATAATTAGGTGCGAATAAATGTTACAACCATAATTTGTTGCGCAAATGTATGTCAGAAAGGCCATAATACTCTATTTATCAGGAATTTCCTGATCTTCCATTGTTGCCTGATTTTTAAAAACTTAGAAATTTTCAGGAAAATGGCCAATTTTTATAACATATATCGTTAAAATCTTCAAAAAAAGCCGCGGCTGGCGGACCCCTGCCCCCAGCAGAATGGCTAGCCACTCCGCTGGAGGGGAGGGGGCGGCTGGCGGACCCCTGCCCCCAGCAGAACGGCCAGCCACTCCGCTGGAGGGGAGGGGGCGGCTGGCGGACCCCTGCCCCCAGCAGAACGGCCAGCCACACCGCTGGAGGGGAGGGGGCGGCTGGCGGACCCCTGCCCCCAGCAGAATGGCTAGCCACTCCGCTGGAGGGGAGGGGCGGCTGGCGGACCCCTGCCCCCAGCAGAACGGCCAGCCACTCCGCTGGAGGGGAGGGGGCGGCTGGCGGACCCCTGCCCCCAGCAGAACGGCCAGCCACACCGCTGGAGGGGAGGGGGCGGCTGGCGGACCCCTGCCCCCAGCAGAATGGCTAGCCACTCCGCTGGAGGGGAGGGGGCGGCTGGTGGCCCCCTGCCCCCAGCAGAATGGCTAGCCATTCCGCTGGAGAGGAGGGAGCAGCTGGCGGACCCCAACCCCCAGCAGAATGGCTAGCCATTCTGCTGGAGGGGAGGGGGCAGCAAGCAAAGGAAAGTCAGCAGAAACACAGGCCGACAAACCAGCAGAAAACTTCTGCCGGCAAATTGTTCATCAGATTTTGGGCTGTCATCAGTCCACTTTCCCACGATTTTTTAAAAATCATTTCTCATAGGTTTTTCACTCATCAGCAAAAGAATTTCACCGACAATTTGAAAATTCCAGCAGCCTAGACCAATCCATCACAATTTGACGGTAAAGTGCCGCAGTACAACAATCACTCATTCGCAACATTACTCCAACGACCTTGATCACACCCCCCCCTTCTTCGGTATCCTGACCAATTGCAACAAATCTCACTCTTCCAACTCCGACCCTCACATTCCATGCCAAAATATACCTTCCCCAAAAACCAAAACTTGCAAAAGTCGACCCTAGGGTTGACCAAAATAAAAATAAGGCTTTGAGGCCATCCACGAATCTCGCTCGCAAATCTGGCTACCCATCACAATGCTCATCCTCGGCTTCTCGGCCTCCCTATCACCAGAGCAAACGAATGGAGCAACATTTGACTGCTTTGAAACGGCGCCGCCGTCATCAAACCGAACTGGAGGCGCTTTTAGTCATTATGTGAATTGATCCAAAAACTGTGAAGAAGAGTGCCATCCAATGTGCATAATAAATGGCACAGAGGAGGGACCAGATCAAAATCAAGCACAAGTCAATGATCGAAAAGACGTTTTCACTGCTATCAGACTACTCAGTGACCCTAATCTGGCTGCCAGGCATAGCTGTACTGATAGAGCTCTGCGCCCTATGGGTCAGACACTGTGCAAAAGAGCCTCGGCACGTGACTGTCGAAATGCAAATGCCCCACTTACAAGCCCTATGCGCCTAACCCAAATACCCTCGCTTTCCGTCTCACCATTTCAAGCCCTCACTCAACATGCTCTGACAGACATAGGTCCATTTTACGAACGCGATGTGGCGTCTTTATAAAATTAATCAGTGTATTGAACTTAACAAGTGATTTTTATCAGATTTTGTCAATGAATAAAATTTTTAAATTTTTAATCTCTTTCTAACACTTTCATGATTAAAATCTAACAAAGCGCGTTCGATCAGAGTAATTTTTTTCCGTTTTATTGCGCATTAGTTTTATTTTTAAGAGAGGGGGTGGGGGTTCAGCGGTGCCGACAGGCGCCGCCGAGGAAAAAAAATCGAATATTTAACGCCTTTATGCTGAGAAAAATCGTCCGAATTTTAGGTAATAGAGTACTAAAATAAACTAATTTTTTATGTAAACACTTAGAATTTTATTTTTTATAGCTAAAATTTTTGCAACAAATGTAAGAATACTAAAAAGGAGGGATATTAAAATATACAAAGAAATATAAAGGCAAATCGTCTCAAACCTCCGCAAAAAAAAACAACGGATGCAACGGTTAACCGCAGTTTTAGTGGTCATAACCGTTAACCGACCGTAACCGTCCATCCTCGAAATCTCATAACCGTTAACCGCCCGTAACCGCGGCCTTTTAAAATTCCATAACCGTTAACCGCGGGTATCCGCGGATAACCGCGGTTACGGGTAACCGTGCACAGGCCTGGGAAATACTAAGGTGGCAATGTTTAGATAAACCAAATATTCATCAAAAACGGTTCAGCTTTGCACAGCGGCTCAAAAAACGAGATGTGTGCCAATAAATAGAGAGTGCGAGAGAATTAAACAAATTTCCTTTCTTTCTCTAACTTTCTCTCATTTGGCGTTCTATCTCACCTTTTTCAACAATAAAAAAAAGCATCCCGAACTTCGATACGCTTAACTTCATTTGTATACGGCGAATCCGTCTCAAACTTTCACCATCTCTTGAGAACAAAATAACTTAACGTTTTTCAGTATTATGGTTAATGAATGCGGCCCAGGATTTTTGGAAAAAATTATTTTCCAAACATTTATTTTTTTATGAATTAGATGGAAAAAAGAAAAGTTTGGGCCGAGAAAGGGACAGCAAAACGACGAAAGAGGAAGTTCTTGGTCCCTAGAAGCTATTTGTAAACAAGAGCTAAGCGATTGGATAGCTCTCGAGAAGGTTATGCCCAGAAATGCTAAATCGACGAAATAGTGTGCAAAAGTGAGAGGGACGGTTAGACACACTAGAGTAACGAGAGAGAACGTGTAACACTGGGTTGCATCCCAGCAGTTGTATGCAACCCATAGAATGATTATATTACCTTTTTGGGGAACTGATGAATCAATTCAGCGAAAAATAGTAATTGAATGGAGGGGATTCGAACCCATGCCCCTTTTTTTGTTGAAAAGCTTACAGACCACTAAGCCAAAATTCAAATCTTTTCCGAACTAGAGCCCCAAAATCGAGCCGCTGTGTTTGATAAAAATTCAAAATTTATAAGAGGATCGGACGGGATAAAATTCTCATGTAAATTTAAACTATTGCCCCATGCCCAGGTTTCTGAAACAAAAGGAATCCGGTCGGTTTACCCTAATTAGTGTTGGACCATCGCACCGGTCGTAAGATGCTCTAATCGGTCGCGTTTTGATAAATTTTAATCAACGTGATCGAAAAAAACACTTATGTTTTTTGTTGTCATGGAAAGTGAATCGGCTGTCAGCAATCGCCCGGGGGGAGGGGGGGTGATCGGACTAAAATTCCGGGGCGGGGTGATCGGACGAATAACAATTAAAAGCCATTCGCACTCTCAACAGCAGCACCCGTTCATCCCATCAACACATTTGCTCTCAATTTTTTGCGGCAATTGGCGATGGGCAAACAAACAAGAGCAGCAGCTGCACATTTTGATTAAATAGACTATGAGTGTGCAAGAACATTTTTCAAAAGTACAAATACATAAATAAACTTAGTTCGAGATTTTTTGGAATCCCGTGGATGAATTTGGGATCCTGACACCGGGATTACGACCGACAATTTTTTGAGGATTTTCGGGATTGGCCGAGATTTCAATCGCGAAAAATCGGGTTGGCCAGTCTCTTTGATTGTGCTTGGTCTTATCAATGCATATTAATAATTCAAATCAAAATCACAAGAATGAGAAAGATAGTTGTTGTTGTTGTGTTGTTGTTGTTATTGCTCGATGTTGTGCCGTTGGGGAGTGCAGCAGTGGGACTAAAAATCTTAAAAAATTCTCCACAAAATTTTGTAAAAATGCTCGATAATTTTCAGAAAAATTGTCTCAACCATAGTCCAATACAAATTTCTTTATTTGAGAAATTTTTTGATCAATATTTTTGATCAGCTTTGATACTACCATAATTTGGAAAATTTTCACAAAAAAAACACCTGGTGAACCGGCACTTTCAACGGTCAGAGAGAACATTTGGATGTGCATTAAAGCCAATATTTCACAAGAAAATTTAAATTTAAACAATTTTTTCAACATTGACATTTTGATGGAGAATAATTCCGACCTCGTATTGACCCGTTCGCCAATGTTCATAACACAGCCGAGCACGTCGAGCTCCGGCTCTCTTTTCTGACTAATTTTGCCCATTGACGGATTGTCCGGGCGCCGTTCCAAACCAAAAAAAAATTGTTTTTGACGTTCAATCGCGAGTTGAAATTTGAAAAATATTTATCAATCGAAAGATTCGAAAATTAAGCCAGATTTTTATGAAATTGTCTGAATTAGAGTCCGGACCAAAACCCAAAACCAAAACATTTTTGTTTTTTTTGTACAAAATTTTTTACCAATATTATTGATCAAATTTTGTTTGGGTCCAACTTTCCGGTGAAAACTTCTAAAATTTGTGAAATGTTGACCAAATTTTCGTTAATTTTAAGCAATTCAATTTATCGAAATGGTCAATTTTCGTTATTTTGAAGCAATTTTTCTTAACAAACATTGAAATGTTGAAATTTTAATGATATTCTTGAACCCCGACCCCCGATCCCGACCCCGACAATTGGGTCGTCCTCGACCCCGACCCCCGACTTTCCCGCCCCCGAGGGGTCGGGGCTCAACCCTAATCTAAAACATGAAAAAAAATTATCTAAAATGTTAAAATATTTAGAGTTTTGCAATTTTGACTTTTTCCAAAAATTCGCAACCTTAAAGCAATTAATAAAAATTCAAAAATCCCAAAATCCCAAATTTAATGCTTTCCTTCGTTCAATCCTACACTACTAAAATCCCGAAAACGCGTCGGGTTTCCCGTAAAAAAAGTATTTTGGAAATTAAATTTTCTGAACCGGTTTCAAAATCCGTTAGCTTTGAAATCGTCATTTTTCCGTAATAAATCAATATTTTTGGCATTTTTCTTGAGAAAAATGCAATTTCGCAACTTTTGTATTATTTAAATTTTTTTACCATTATTTAAATACTTTGTACAGTATGTGCCTGCCTACTCATTGTTCTGCTAAATAGGTAGGAACATTAATTATTTTATTTGCCCAAGTCAATTCAATTTAACGGTTCCTGGGTGTGTGGGCTGCACAGCAGGGATGTGTATCGTATCCTATCATAATCGTAAATATCGTAATTTAGAGCCATATGGTATCGTATTTTCGCTAAAAAGCACCCGTATCGTAATTTTTGAGGTCCAAGATTCGAGAGGGGGGTCGGCGGTGCCGATAGGCGCCGCCGAGAAATTTTTGAATTTTTTACTCAATTTGTTAACAGATTTTCATCCAAAAGTTAACAACGGGACTCCGCGCTACGCGACAAAATTGGTCGATCTCGGCCAAATTATTTAATTAATTGTTACCACTCTTTAATGATTTCAAATTGATATTTTTAAATTAATTTTAATATATTTTTAATCTTTTTAAATGGTTTTGTTAATTTTCAGCCTCCTATCGGATTCGTTGCAGAACTTCAAATTCGAACTTTATTCATTCGCTATAACTGTTACAAGTCGTTGAGAACTGCAAATATATGATTTATCGGATTGATGATGCCAGTGATAACCAGTAATGGATCCCGCTCAGTACCACTCAGCAGATTTCGACGCGTTTTTCGTAGAAGTCCAAAATCATCTAAATTGAAAACGGAGAAAAGAAAGCATTGAAAAACGCAGGCATTTTGGGCTTACAAACCGAGTCAGAGGTGAAAGTTTTACCTTGGCCGTTGACTCTTTCTTCCGCAAAAGTTTCGTCGGCACAAATTCCGTTGCCTCCTGATTGTCCGTGTACGTTAGCAAAACCATCATGTTCCCGGACTCTTCGTGCTTCATTAGTCCAATGATCCCTTTAAATTGTTTTTTGTACTTAGGTCAGCAAGAAAATTGGTTTAGATTCATGAATAAGAACCCCCAATACTTACGATCAGGTACTGCTCCGTGCTCTTCGATGTGGTAGCGCTCCTTAGTCACTGAAATCGATCAGTTAATTGCGGTTGGCACCTCGACAATTTTGGATCAATCCCCTCCCCCGACGATCGTTCTAACTAGATGATTTTTCTTGCTGTCAAGCCATACAGCCCTCCCCAGTGTACTCAATATTTTTTTAGGTTATTAATAAATCCAAATAAAAAATGTTTTTTTTCTAAAATTTTATAGGCTGTAGAAAAAAAATGATTTCAGAAAACAATAATGATGTCACTGCCCCAATCTTACCAAATGTCGGTGTCGCATCGGTTGCCCCTTGTTTTTTAGCACCCTTGTCGGCACCCTTGTCGGTTGCCCCTCGTTTTTTAGCACCCTTGTCGGTTGCCCCTCGTTTTTTAGCACCCTTTTTTTGGTTCATTCGGCCCGCCTTTTTGCTGCTTTTTGTCTCAACATAACCGTGCGTTGCCTCAAATTCCGAGAGCAATTCTGGGCAATGCAAACTTTCAATCTAAAAATATCAATTAATTATTTTACCTTATCGATCTCGACTGTATTCAAATGTTAAAACTAGAGACCAGGCTTGAGCTTTTCGAGACGAGATTCTCAAAAAAATCTCGAATTCGAATCTTACTCGAAAAATATCAGGCCGGAACAGTCGAGATTCGAGATTTTTGATGAAATATAAATTTTTTTTCGATTTTCCCAACTCCATCAAATTTTGGTAAGGGTAAGCAGGGAGCGCACTAGAAGCATGTTTGCAAAATTTGGGCACGAAATATAATCTTACGTGTGTTACAAGAGGTAAATACCCAACGCGCTACCTGCCAACTCGCTAGTACTCAACTCGCTACTTTATCCCGACTCGCTACTTTTGCCCCAACTCGCTACTTTTGTCCCAACTCGCTACTTTTGTCCCAACTCGCTACTTTTGTCCCAACTCGCTACTTTTGTCCCGACTCGCTACCATTTTTTATTTTCAAAAACCATTTAAAACAGAAAAACTAATAAATCATTGGCTAAAAACCATTACTTATTGTTTATAAATATTAAGTAAATATTAAGAAATCATAATGGCACACTACAGCCTACGTATTGGCTCCAAAAGTCGCATCGAGCGGAATTGAATGGTATATCATTTATAAGGAAATAGCGAGTTGGGACAAAAGTAGCGAGTCGGGATAAAGGTAGCGAGTCGGGATAAAAGTAGCGAGTTGGAACAAAGGTAGCGAGTCGGGATAAAATTAGCGAGTCGGGTCAAAGTAGCGAGTTGGGTACTAGCGAGTTGGCAGGTAGCGAGTTGGGTGTTCCGTTACAAGGTCTTGAAAACCAAAAAAATTCAAACAAACGCAAATTCTTACTTTTTTTGTGGAATTGGGTAAAAGTTAGATTAGAGTCCGAATCTAATCTCTATTTTGACCAATTTCGAGCCCCGGGCCCGAAATCGAACAATTTTTGAAAATTCAAAAATTTTCAAAAAAGGCAAGTAATGTTCGAATTCGGACCCGGGGTTAGAAATTGGTTGAAATGGAGATCAGATTAGGACTCTACGCCCTTGAATACCCCTATAAATCTTTTAATCGACTTTGAAAACTATTTTATTTTTTTTCTGAAAATGGGGGGCACCATCTTAACTATTACCTGAAATAGAATTCAAGAGAGTCGTCAAATGATGCTTTGCTGCGAGTCTACTTTTGGTCAGCCATTCCGCTGGAGGGAGGGGGCGGCTGGCGGACACCTGCCCCAGCAGAATGGTCAGCCATTTCGCTGGAGGGAGGGGACGGCTGGCGGACACCTGCCCCAGCAGAATGGCCAGCCATTCCACTCGAGTGGAGGGGGCTGGCGGACACCTGCCCCAGCAGAATGGTCAGCCATTCCGCTGGAGGGAGGGGACGGCTGGCGGACACCTGCCCCAGCAGAATGGTCAGCCGGAGGGGACGGCTGGCGGACCCCTGCCCCAGCAGAATGGTCAGCCATTCCGCTGGAGCGAGGGGGCGGCTGGCGGACACCTGCCCCAGCAGAATGGTCAGCCGGAGGGGACGGCTGGCGGACCCCTGCCCCAGCAGAATGGTCAGCCATTCCGCTGGAGGGAGGGGGCGGCTGGCGGACACCTGCCCCAGCAGAATGGTCAGCCATTCCGCTGGAGGGGGGGGGCGGCTGGGGACACCTGCCCCAGCAGAATGGTCAGCCGGAGGGGACGGCTGGCGGACCCCTGCCCCAGCAGAATGGTCAGCCATTCCGCTGGAGGGAGGGGGCGGCTGGCGGACACCTGCCCCAGCAGAATGGTCAGCCATTCCGCTGGAGGGGAGGGAGCAATAGGCGGACCCTTGCCTCCAGCAGAATGGCCAGCCATTTCGCTGGAGGGAGGGGGCTGCTGGCGGACACCTGCCCCCAGCAGAATGGTCAGCCATTCCGCTGGAGGGGAGGGAGCAATAGGCGGACCCTTGCCTCCAGCAGAATGGCCAGCCATTTCGCTGGAGGGAGGGGGCGGCTGGCGGACCCCTGCCCCCAGCAGAATGGCCAGTCGAAAACATACAATATTCAGTTTTGTTGGACGAGTCGATACCTCTAATTTAAGCATTTAAACTTTCAAAAGAAACGTGTCTCATTTATGCAGCGTTTTGATTGAAACCAATGCCCGCCTACGGTAGTCGAAAACATACAATATTCAGTTTTGTTGGACTAGTCTATACCTATGATTTAAGAATTTGAACTTTCGAACGAAACTGACTCATTTATGAAGGGTTTTGATCAGAAACCAATGCCCGCCATGTAGAGGGAGGGGTTCAAAACTATTTTGTTAAAAATAATGGGGAAAAATGAAAATATGAAACTTGATGAAGATTTTTCTTATCACTATCTCGCTCTGTTGGTCTCTATTTTAAATCTGTATTTCCCACGGGGCAAAGGAGTTAAAGTAATGAATAGGCAAAATGTTAGCCCCGGGTGGGACTCGAACCCACGCCCTCCACCCAATCCGTGGGCAGCTCTTCCAACTGAGCTACCGGGGCGTCCCATTAGCCTGCTTCTTTATGGATGATCTTTTGCCCCCGCCATAGGCGTTTTAACCGTCTCGTCCAACCAGCGGAATTCTCTCTCATCCTTACATTAATTAAAAACCCCAGTTACGGTTTAGCCCGGCTGGAAAACCCCCGGGATCCCGTACACATCTCGGCGGGAAACTCCGTCCAAATTGACCGAGCAGAGAGCAAAAAATGCATCAAAAAATACCCATTTATAAGCCGCTGCTTCTGATTTGAACATTTAATTTAACTAATTGGGAAAAGCATAAATAATTGTCTGATTTTTGAAATTTTAAAAATTTAAGAAGTCCAAAAATGTTCACCTTTTTGCCAATGAAAACGAAAAGATGTTTTATTGTAAATTTGTCTATGACTTTTCAATTAAAATACCCTAACTCTATGAAACTCCCCAATCATAGCCTTAATTCGTTTTTTGTCGAAATCGCACAAAATTTGTCTAAAATATTTTTTAATATAACCGAAAAAAGAGTTGCGCATAACTTTCCGCTCGATTTTGTTTGCACGTTTACTCAGACAATTTCCCGTTCAAGCGTTCGAAATATGCTAAAATATTTATTGTTTTAAAAACATTAATTTTATTTACGAAGTAACAAAATTTCTTTTGTTCTGTATAAGCGCAGAGGTCGTATCTGTACTTTTTTTAGTTAAGGATCGCGCCCGGGGGGTGCCCGTCTTCGTCCCTGAAGCAGAATGCCATTTGGCGCATTTTTACGTTGGGCAATTGCATTTGAATAACGCAGTCCCAAATCTGTTGTTTTTGGTGGCGGTGATGAGTTGATGTTTGATTCGTTCAAAGCCAAGCAAATGCCAACGAAGAGATGCAACAGAAAGTGGGGGAACATCGTATTTATTCCCTGAGGCATGAAGAAGACGCAAATTTAAATATTTGAACATTTTTTTGAAAGTTTTTAAAACTTTTTTCTTTTTTAACGTTTTTCATTTAATGAATAAAATTAAGCATAACAATAAATTGGCTATTTGCGCATCTTTCGTCGTTATTCACAGCTCCGCCCAATCCAATGAGTTTATCGATGGATCTTTTTTTGCCTCCTTTATCAGTTCCGTTGTATCGAGAAATTTGTTATAGCCAACCGCAGAAAAGAAAGAAGAACAAGTCAAACGACGTCGACGACGACAACGACGATGAACAGGATGTCCATGATCATGACTGAACGCCGCCGAGATCATTGATCAAACCAACTTTGACTCCGATCACCCACCCGCCCATCTTCTCGAAGGTCAGTTGAAACTGAGATGGCCTTGACAAACTTTCAGTCGTGAGGCGGGTGGGCGGGTGGGAGAACCTGATAGTGAATGAATGATGGAACAAATCCAACCTGAAAATGAATCAATGCAAAAACATCGATCCGACCCGCGCCCGCTCACTCAAATCCCCCGGGGGGGGGGGGAGAACGGAAGATGCGAGATGGATGGCATACAACTTCCGATTTTTGGAAATTTTGTTTTGAATATCCAAGGTATAAAGGTGTTGGTGACGACTATAATTGCATTTATATAATTTGATTTTTTATTCTTTTTTTAAATTATATTCGCTTAAATTGAATGAATTTTATTCATTTGTAGCAAATATTATTTTAAATGATTAAATTCTCTTTTATTTTAATCCCTGCCCTTTAGAAATGATTAAATTTTCTCTTATTTTAATTTCCGTTCTAATTAAAGTTATTGGCAATGCAAATGGACAACCAACGCGGGAGGGGGGGGGACAAAGAAGTTAAATAAATTAAATAGTTCTTAAGTAATTATATAAAAACTCGACTTTTATTACATTAAAACGACCTTCCTCATAATGAAGCCAAAGTGAAGATTGGCCACGAAAAAGCAATTGAATTTTTTTAAATGTTTGCAGAATTTAGTTGTTAGCTCAATTCTCAAATTCCCACATTTTATTAAGGTATGAAGTGACCAAATAATAATCAATTTAACATCAATATTAGTCGGGCATTAGCCCGCAAATTTGTTTTATGACAAGTGAAATTAGAAACTTAAAGAAAATCGCCAGAAAATTGGTTAATCTTTGTTCGAAATTGTCACTGATTTTTCGAATAAGTGCGAACTGTTGTAGTTGTTGGCGAAGCAAATGCCCAAAGGGTCGAAACAGTGAGTGTTTATTTGATTTATGCACTTGTCCACACAACCGTGTGCTTACAAATTAGGTCCAAACAAAAATTTGAAAAATTTCCCGCCGGAAATGCTTGAATCTAAACTAATTTTTTGCAATAAAATTGAACAATTTTCAAAATCCTTGAAAAATACCCCGCAACCAATCCACCATTTGAAACCCGATTTTTCAATCAAATTCTTTGGATTTGCATTCAAACAAATTGGGTCTTACCAAAAAAACCCGGTCCCAAAATTCCGGGTTTAAATCCGGGCTTCTCCTAACCTCGTTTTCAAAATTCAATCGGGAATCTCGATTGACGGCACCGCGATTGCTCTTAACAAGAAGATTTTGATGGCCTAATAAATTGAAAAGAAACGCAAAGAAGCGCATTTGTGAAGTCTAAAGACAAAGAATTTGAAATACCCCAAGATCGAGACAGTCGGGATTGGATTGGATGGATTTGCATTTTCTGGACTAACTAATTTTGAAAAAATTTGTATTCCTGATTCCAAAAGCGCTTTTGGGCAGAACATAATCAAACAGCTTTTTTATTTGTTAAAAATGAAAAATTGAATTTTTTTTTTTGAACGATTTTCTTGAAACATTAAACACGATTTTAATTTTTTTTTTTAAATTCTTAAGTTTTGTTAAAGACCAAAGAATGCGCCGTTGTTTAACTTATTGAAAAACCCAACTTAGTATTTTAAATCCCCTGGTTTTTTAAATTCCGTGTTTTAATAATCATTTCCACATTCTACCGCCCATCTTTCTTGAAATTTATATGCTTGTTCATAAAAAAAATATTGTTTTTGCATTGAAAAAAATTGATTGATGTTTGATCACTTCCGATTTCTGATTGGCTCATTTGTGCCAAAGTGTTTGAGGATAAAATCGGTGCTGACGGGCACTAGGACCGGCACGGGCATTGGAATCGGCACAAAGCAAAGGCGACACTTCGCCTCATTCTGCGACTGGCAATTCTGCGTTTGAAGCCCAGTAATTTGTCTCTAAAATATTTAATAGCAATTTTATTAAAAATTTTGTGACAATTTTTTGATTTTAAATGCCATTATACAAAAAAAAATGGAATTTTTATAATTGCATATGTAAAATAAGCAATTCTTTACGTTGCCTACGTATTTTTGTGCGATCTGATCCATTAGTTCATCAATTTGCGCGTCGCTTTCCGAACTTCTTGACAAAGAGGCCGGTCTCTCAGCATCACAACCAGTTGTGGACTGTGGAGCACTATTAAATGTTGAGTAATTATTATTTTGACCAAAATTGTTGTGGTTTATCCAGGGCTCCCATAAGTCTTAAAGTAAAACAAGATTATAAAAAATAAAGATTTTGTTGGTCAAATAAAGTACAAATCTTTAAAAACCCCTGCTGGTTTAAACTAGGGTTCCTCCCCGACCCCCGACCCCGACATGGTCAACCCAGGCCTCCCCGATCCCCGACTTTCCCGCCCCCGAGGGGTCGGGGAGGAACCCTAGTTTAAACTCCGATATCGACATTCAAACGCACATAATTTTTGAAGCATTTTTGACCGTCTCTGGTGGAGTATTCTGTGCAGCAAATATTAGGGACTGTTGAGGAGCGTCGTGCCGCTACTGTTGGCCATTTGACGTGCCTTTGGCCAACATTTTGAACAATGTCCACGTGGAATTTGCCGTCGACTCGGCACTGTTTCTGAACTGTTTCTGCTGATGCTGTTGCTGCAGCATCATCAACCTGGAGATATTATTGTCCATGTTGTTGGGTGGAAGAGCAGCTGTAATATACCTACGTTTTCAATTTAAGTTCAAAATTTTTAATTCTTACATCCGAACGATACAATTCCAACATTCTGGTGGTGGTGAAAATTCGATAGATTTGGAGAAGAGTAAGTGACGGAAGTGGGAATGTTTGGCATAATTGGTGTACAGTTTTGAATTTTGGCGTTGTTTTAGCAAAAAGTTTAAAACAACTCGTTTTTTGATTGCACAATTGATTCTACCGTTTGCTGTTAATTAGCCCTTTTAAACCGTTACCCAAATGGGTAAAAATTAGGTTATTTTCAGCCGGTATTCTTGATTTTTTGGTTTGAAAGTGACTACCCTAATATTAATTATTCGTAGCTTTTGTGATGACTGGTCAGAAAAACGCGTTGGATAAAACTTTTA
This sequence comes from Globodera rostochiensis, assembly GCA_018350325.1. Classification (NCBI taxonomy): domain Eukaryota; kingdom Metazoa; phylum Nematoda; class Chromadorea; order Rhabditida; family Heteroderidae; genus Globodera; species Globodera rostochiensis. The sequence continues at coordinate 2,798,111 of JAEVLN010000010.1, forward strand.
TTAAAAAATCAAAAAAAAAATCGGAAATTTAGGCATTTTGTTCTGTTTTCTAAATTTTTTTGGTTTTGTACAAAATTTTGGTTTTTTTCAACCCAAAAAATACAAAACCAAAAAATTCCAAAAAATGTTTTGGTTTTGGTTTACGGTGGCCTTCGTGGCGCAATTGCATTTGGCCTAGTGATGTCAATGCATCAATCGGCCGACCAATTCCCAGTAATTTTTTGGTTTTAACGTTTCAATATTTGCAATTATTAGCAAATAAAATGATTCAAAATATATTTATTTTCGGATTTTTAAACAAAATTATATTTTCTAAAAAGTACTGCCTTTTAACTGGAGAAATGTTACATTAAATTTCAATTTAAGAATTTGATTTTATGAAATTTTAAATCTAGAAATCTACCTAATTTCATTTTAAAAAATGAAATTTTGGGCTATTTTTTTATTGCAATTTTTGGCTTTTTCTTAAATAACATTTTAGGCCCGTTCAATGTTCATCTCCACGACATTGGCTGTGATTTTCTTCACCGTTTTTGTCCAAGGCATTTCCATTCGGCCATTATTATTCTGGCTAAAGGTGAAAAAGTCGGATTTTGCTGGTGTGGAGACAATGATGAGCAACAAAATTTTCCAAAGGGTACTAAAAACAGAAAAAATATTTTTTAAATGAAAATTAATTCATAAAATTCATTTTTAATGTCAAATTCTAAATTAATGATGTTAATTTAACTTTTACCATCAAAAATAAATAATTATTTGAATTGGCACATTAAGTATACTGATCACACAATGAGTGGCTTAGAAGCAATTCTGGGGCATAGGGGCAGCAATTCATTGCGAGATACGTGAGTTTAGTTGCATAAAGTGAAAATGTGTTAAAATTTTGAATTTGCACAAAAATTTTTAAATTTATTTTTAGGTTTGAACGGTTCAACGACAACGTATTGACGCCATTGCTGATGCGTGCCGAGCAGCGCAAAACGTACGATGCCTCTCCAATAATGCGGGCATATCGCAAAATTACGCTGCATGAGGCTCTGCAGCTTACACAGAGCGGTTCCAAAATTTCAAAGTTGGGCATTTTTGCAACATAAAATTTAATTTAAATCAAACAAAAATATGCTAAAAATTAGCATATAAAAAATGAAAAATCATCGATTAAATAAATCATTTATTATTTATTAAAAATTAATACCCGCAGAAAAACTGCACGAATTGGACGGTATCGAAGCCAAACTGAAAGTTTGCCACCTGCAACCATTTTGCACAGTGTTAGTCGAGTTGGAGAGCAAAAAATGATTGACATTGATCAGGTAAACATAGAAAATTGGTTTTAATTTTTAAAAAGAATTTTTTAGAAATTTGTTAAAAAATTCCCCATATTTGTATATTTGAATAACCTTACTTTGTTAGAAAGAAAATAGAAGTTATTCATTTATTGATGAAAATTTTTAATTATTTTAATCATTTTACAAATATTTTAAAATAAATAAATTTTCAGTTTCTTTCAAACCGTGAAAATGTGGAGCTGTTGTATTTGATGTTTTCGAGAATGTTGGACAGGAAAATTGAGGAGATGCAAAAAGCGCGACTCGACGCCGGTTGGGAGGATGACGTCAAGGACGACTACATGGGCATAATTGGAGCACAAATACAACAGGTTTGACCATATTTTAATATAGCCTCGTGGCTTCTATTTCCCTAAACAATTAAAAAAAATTCGGATTTAATTTTAATTTCATTAAATTTTGTCAAATTTAGTTGTTTTCTCATTAAACAAATATTTTAGGTTGAGAATGGCAGCATTTGCACGCAAAGGCTCAGAAAACCGACCAAATTTCTACTTAGAGTAAGTTACCGATGATGTCAACAAGAACCAGAAAACCTATTTATACAAAAAGAAATATTTATTCTTTCTAATCATTTTCTTTAATAAACCCATAATTTTTATTTCCTTTTAATTATATTAATTCAAAATTTTTTGTGCTCAGCGCGAGTCTTCGCTTCCGAATAGGACAACCAGACTGATGATGAATGGCACAATGGTAGATGGCACAAAGGATGCCACACTAGCTGCAAGGAATGGGATCGAGGTAAGAAACTTTGATAGGATTTAATAATTTTAAAAAGATACTTAGTTTTGCCAAATGTTTATGAAATCAATGAATTTGCCAGGCATGCTCACGGTTACCCGTAACCGCGGTTAACCGCAGATACCTGCGGCTAACCGCGGTTAACGGTTATGGAATTTTAAAAGGTCGCGGTTACGGACGGTTAACGGTTATGAGATTTTGAGGCCGGGCGGTTACGGTCGGTTAACGGTTATGACCACTAAAACCGCGGTTAACCGTAGCATCCGTTGTTTTATTGATTGCTGAGGGTTGAACGATTTGTCTTTATAATTTCTTTGACTTTTTATTCACGTTTCACCAGCTGAAACTATCTTTCCTATGGCTAAGTGGTGAAACTCTTAGACTGATTTTATTTGGTCTAGGTTCTAGCCCCTTCCGCTATTCATTTTTTTATTTATATTTTAATATCCCTCCTTTTTAGTTTTCTTACAATTTTTTGCAAAAATAAAAAATTAACTAAGTATTTACATACATATTAGTTCATTTTAGTACTCAATTACCTAAAATTCGGACGCTTTTACTCAGCATAAGGAGTTAAATTATTTGATTTTTTTCCTCGGCGGCGCCTATCGGCACCGCCGAACCCCCACCCCCTTTCTTGAAAATATTTTAGGCAACTAATGCGCAAAAACAGAAAAAAAATTCTCTGATCGGGCGCGCTTTGTTAGATTTTAATCATGAAAGTGTTAGAAAGAAAATTTAAAATTTTATTCATTGACAAAATCTGATAAAAATCACTTATTAAGTTCAATACACATCAATTTTGATTAATTTTAGAAAGACGCCACATCACGACCTGAAAAATTACTTTTAATTTTTCGAAATCTGGAAAACTTTATTGATTTTTAAATAATGCGGTTAACCGCGGGCGGTTAACGGTTATGAGATTTTTAGGACGTGCGGTTACGGGCGGTTAACGGTTATGGAATTTTAGAGCCCCGCGGTTACGGGCGGTTAACGGTTATGAGTGTTTGAGGACGGGCGGTTACGGTTAAGGAAATTGGTAACCGTGAGCATGCCTGGAATTTGCTATCTCTGAAAATAAAATAATTTTTCTTTTGTCTATGAAAAAAAACGACGAGTTTTCAATTATGCAAAAATTTAAATTAGTGTAAAACAATACACTATGGCATTATAATTGCTTATAATTTTAAAATAAAAAAAATTTATATAAAATTATTTACAGCCAACCAATCGAAGTCGGCCTCACCGCAAACTGTCGTTACCTTTACCAACACGACACCTCCAATGGCGGGTGGCCCGACAAGAAAGTGAAAGGGTAAACGCATGGGAAACAAATGGGCCAAAGATTGATGGAAATAAAAGCGGACAATAAACGTAAAATTTGTTATGCCTTTAATTTTTTATTTGTTCATTTTGTTATTAAAGCAAGTTACAAAAGGGTACAAATTGTAAATGTCAAGGTAAAAAAATAAAAGTTGCGGGAATAAAATTTTCTCCGGTAAAAAAAGATTAGAAACGAAAACTGGGCAAAATTCTGCAGTTTTGGAGCAATTTCTTAATTCCGCCCAAATTCAAAATTTGCGACCCGCCCTAAAGCTAAATAAACTAAGGGCCGCTAAAGTGTAATTAACGTGCATTTCTGCAAATTCTTCACGGAGCTTGTATTATGATCACAGTTGTCCTTATTTTTAAATTCCTTATCCAAACTCAACTATCCAATTTCTCAGAAATTATTTGCTTATTGGGTGCTTTTATTTGTAATATTTATTAATCATATTTTTAATGTCACTAAAATTATCCGTTGTGATCGGTCGCCACATTTCTTTTAGTTTGGATCACACCGGCTAATGTGCATTAGTAGCAAAAATATTTAATTATTTTGTAGTTTTTACAATTTTTTCAATTAGATTTTATGCATTAGTAATATCATTCCTTTACATTTGTTTTGCCTTGTGCGACATTTATTCTACCGCCGGTCCACCATTTTATCAAGGATTTAAGTGAGTGTATATTTTTTATTTTTTTCTATCAAATAAATAAGAAAAAATTTGAGATTGGCAGGTTTAAGCGTCCAGCCAGATGGAACTCTTACTTAAAAATATATTCAATTTTTAACTAACAATAAGCCTTATTTCATTTCCGGAAAATTTGTGTAAATACAATTTTTCTTTAGACTTCACCAACCATCATTTGGACACGCTTGGCTGGAGATGCGGCTTGTACAAAACAATCAAGACTTAGGAAAATTAAAAAAATAAGTGTAAATCATAGATAAATTGAAATTATATATTTTCATCTATTTTATCGGTAACTTTTAGGAGACAGCTGACGACTATAATGGCAAAGATTTATTTCGAGATGACGACAGTTTGTGGGCATCTCTATGACGGCACAGATGCTGCGATCCAAAGGTGGGATTTAATTTTTGAGTTAATCGTTTTTTTATAGGGAAGGATCGATCGGTCACTTCCGTGCTAAAATTCTTTCTTCGGACGCCGTCAACTTATTTTTTGATGTTTTTATTTGATGAATAGAGACGTTTTTCGTAGTCGGCCAGCACTTTTTGATTCTTGAACAGTTCGCCTGTTTTACATTTCCTGAGTATGTTGATCGATGGCCGCAAATCGTACACTTACCTAATTTTAAAGGTAATTAAAAACAATTATTTCCCTTACTTGAATGGCCTCGTGTGGGTGCGCATGTGTCGTTTTAAATTTGAAGCCTGTCCTGCTCGATAGCCGCAAAGTACACTTAATTTTAAAGGTAATTCAAAAACATAATTATTTCCCTTACTGCACTAAATTGTTGATCACTTTTTTGAATTAAAAAAACCATAAATACTCCCTGAAATCCTTTTGGGGAAAAATTCTTTACGAAAAATGTAAAAACCAAAAATTTACCTTTTAAATCGAACATTTTTTTCGAAAAATAGTTTACAAAAATGCAATAAAGCAAAAAATGCACCCCTAAAAATCGAAAGACGGAGTTGGCCCCTGCTCACTTTGTAGGGCTTGTTGCCCGTGTGGGTGCGCATGTGCACTTTCAAATTTACATGGCTTGCAGATCGATAAGCACATCCAGTGTACTAAATAAAAGTATTTACAAATGTTTTATTTATTTATTTTCTTTTTTTAACTTACTTTGAATTTCTTCCCCTGGGTGCGCAAATTCTTTTCCATCAGTTCTTCCTCCTCCTCTTCTTCATCCGTCGATTCTTCCTTCTCTTCATCGGTTGATTCTTCGTCTTTCTTTTTTTCTTGAACGCCGTGCCCTTCATTACTATTTATCTATTTTGGGGTTTTTCAATTAAGAAAAATGCAATAAACCCGAAAAATGCACCCCTAAAAACAGGGGTCGCATCAAAATTGCATTTTTGAAAATCGAAAATTGGCAAAATTTTCGAAAATCCATGGGAGAGGCTGCAATTTACAACCCCCAAATGTTGAGAAAAATTGTTGGTGGAGAGAAATATGATTAAAAAGTACATTTCATGCCAAAAATAAAGATTTTACTGCATTTTTGAACATTTTGTAAAGTGTCCTTATTTTGCCACCAAAACCTAAAAATGGGGTAAAAAGATGTAGACGCGAAGGATTTTGATTTTTTAAAATCGGGGATCGGATTTCATCTTTTCCAAAACGGGGTTCGGTGAAAACAATAAGTCAAAATTTAAAAATTTTTCATTGGCGCCTTTCGGCACAGCCGACCCCTCTCCCCAGAAAAGAAGAATTCCCAAACAAAATGTGTTTGAAAAGGTTCTTTTCGGTTATGAGGCAACAAAAAAATCTTTTTTAAAGCAACAAAAATGTCTTTATGTGTTTCTTGGGGTAATCGGGAGTATGGGTTAGGGGTTCGAACCTGGCCCCGAGGGGTTCGGCCTCGAGTGCGGCGCGGGATTGATCTCGCGCGGGATTTTGCGGAATCCCGCGCCGCATTTTTTGCGATTTGCGGGATTAATCCCGCAAATCCATCCCGCACGAGATTTTGATTTGTAATCCCGCAGCGGGATCCGCAAATTTGTATGCGGATCCCGCATTTGGAAAATTTGTTAGTGAATAATGTCAGCGACATTTGCGGACGGACATTTGCGGACGGATATTTGCGGACGGACATTTGCGGACGGACATTTGCGGACGGATATTTGCGGACGGACATTTGCGGACGGTTTGATTTGAAAAAAAAAATTGAAAATTAAATTAAAATTGTTGAATAAGTTAATAATTAGGTGCGAATAAATGTTACAACCATAATTTGTTGCGCAAATGTATGTCAGAAAGGCCATAATACTCTATTTATCAGGAATTTCCTGATCTTCCATTGTTGCCTGATTTTTAAAAACTTAGAAATTTTCAGGAAAATGGCCAATTTTTATAACATATATCGTTAAAATCTTCAAAAAAAGCCGCGGCTGGCAAACCCCTGCCCCCAGCAGAATGGTTAGCCACTCCGCTGGAGGGGAGGGGGCGGCTGGCGGACCCCTGCCCCCAGCAGAACGGCCAGCCACTCCGCTGGAGGGGAGGGGGCGGCTGGCGGACCCCTGCCCCCAGCAGAATGGCTAGCCACTCCGCTGGAGGGGAGGGGGCGGCTGGCGGACCCCTGCCCCCAGCAGAACGGCCAGCCACTCCGCTGGAGGGAAGGGGGCGGCTGGTGGACCCCTGCCCCCAGCAGAACGGCCAGCCACTCCGCTGGAGGGGAGGGGGCGGCTGGTGGCCCCCTGCCCCCAGCAGAATGGCTAGCCATTCCGCTGGAGAGGAGGGAGCCACCAGCCGCCCCCTCCCCTCCAGCGGAGTGGCTGGCCGTTCTGCTGGAGGGGAGGGGGCAGCAAGCAAAGGAAAGTCAGCAGAAACACAGGCCGACAAACCAGCAGAAAACTTCTGCCGGCAAATTGTTCATCAGATTTTGGGCTGTCATCAGTCCACTTTCCCACGATTTTTTAAAAATCATTTCTCATAGGTTTTTCACTCATCAGCAAAAGAATTTCACCGACAATTTGAAAATTCCAGCAGCCTAGACCAATCCATCACAATTTGACTGTAAAGTGCCGCAGTACAACAATCACTCATTCGCAACATTACTCCAACGACCTTGATCACACCCCCCTTCTTCGGTATCCTGACCAATTGCAACAAATCTCACTCTTCCAACTCCGACCTCACATTCCATGCCAAAATATACCTTCCCCAAAAACCAAAACTTGCAAAAGTCGACCCTAGGGTTGAACAAAAATAAAAATAAGGCTTTGAGGCCATCCACGAATCTCGCTCGCAAATCTGGCTACCCATCACAATGCTCATCCTCGGCTTCTCGGCCTCCCTATCACCAGAGCAAACGAATGGAGCAGCATTTGACTGCTTTGAAACGGCGCCGCCGTCATCAAACCGAACTGGAGGCGCTTTTAGTCATTATGTGAATTGATCCAAAAACTGTGAAGAAGAGTGCCATCCAATGTGCATAATAAATGGCACAGAGGAGGGACCAGATCAAAATCAAGCACAAGTCAATGATCGAAAAGACGTTTTCACTGCTATCAGACTACTCAGTGACCCTAATCTGGCTGCCAGGCATAGCTTTTTTGCAAAAATAAAAAATTAACTAAGTATTTACATACATATTAGTTCATTTTAGTACTCAATTACCTAAAATTCGGACGCTTTTACTCAGCATAAGGAGTTAAATTATTTGATTTTTTTCCTCGGCGGCGCCTATCGGCACCGCCGAACCCCCACCCCCTTTCTTGAAAATATTTTAGGCAACTAATGCGCAAAAACAGAAAAAAAATTCTCTGATCGGGCGCGCTTTGTTAGATTTTAATCATGAAAGTGTTAGAAAGAAAATTTAAAATTTTATTCATTGACAAAATCTGATAAAAATCACTTATTAAGTTCAATACACATCAATTTTGATTAATTTTAGAAAGACGCCACATCACGACCTGAAAAATTACTTTTAATTTTTCGAAATCTGGAAAACTTTATTGATTTTTAAATAATGCGGTTAACCGCGGATAACCGCGGGCGGTTAACGGTTATGAGATTTTTAGGACGTGCGGTTACGGGCGGTTAACGGTTATGGAATTTTAGAGCCCCGCGGTTACGGGCGGTTAACGGTTATGAGTGTTTGAGGACGGGCGGTTACGGTTAAGGAAATTGGTAACCGTGAGCATGCCTGGAATTTGCTATCTCTGAAAATAAAATAATTTTTCTTTTGTCTATGAAAAAAAACGACGAGTTTTCAATTATGCAAAAATTTAAATTAGTGTAAAACAATACACTATGGCATTATAATTGCTTATAATTTTAAAATAAAAAAAATTTATATAAAATTATTTACAGCCAACCAATCGAAGTCGGCCTCACCGCAAACTGTCGTTACCTTTACCAACACGACACCTCCAATGGCGGGTGGCCCGACAAGAAAGTGAAAGGGTAAACGCATGGGAAACAAATGGGCCAAAGATTGATGGAAATAAAAGCGGACAATAAACGTAAAATTTGTTATGCCTTTAATTTTTATTTGTTCATTTTGTTATTAAAGCAAGTTACAAAAGGGTACAATTGTTAAATGTCAAGGTAAAAAAATAAAAGTTGCGGGAATAAAATTTTCTCCGGTAAAAAAAGTATTAGAAACGAAAACTGGGCAAAATTCTGCAGTTTTGGAGCAATTTCTTAATTCCGCCCAAAATTCAAAATTTGCGACCCGCCCTAAAGCTAAATAAACTAAGGGCCGCTAAAGTGTAATTTAACGTGCATTTCTCAAAATTCTTCACGGAGCTTGTATTATGATCACAGTTGTCCTTATTTTTTAAATTCCTTATCCAAACTCAACTATCCAATTTCTCAGAAATTATTTGCTTATTGAGGTGCTTTTATTTGTAATATTTATTAATCATATTTTTAATGTCACTAAAATTATCCGTTTGTGATCGGTCGCCACATTTCTTTTAGTTTGGATCACACCGGCTAATGTGCATTAGTAGCCAAAAATATTTAATTATTTTTTAGTTTTTACAATTTTTTCAATTAAGATTTTATGCATTAGTAATATCATTCCTTTACATTTGTTTTGCCTTGTGCGACATTTATTCTACCGCCGGTCCACCATTTTATCAAGGATTTAAGTGAGTGTATATTTTTTATTTTTTTCTATCAAATAAATAAGAAAAAATTTGAGATTGGCAGGTTTAAGCGTCCAGCCAGATGGAACTCTTACTTAAAAATATATTCAATTTTTAACTAACAATAAGCCTTATTTCATTTCCGGAAAATTTGTGTAAATACAATTTTTCTTTAGACTTCACCAACCATCATTTGGACACGCTTGGCTGGAGATGCGGCTTGTACAAAACAATCAAGACTTAGGAAAATTAAAAAAATAAGTGTAAATCATAGATAAATTGAAATTATATATTTTCATCTATTTTATCGGTAACTTTTAGGAGACAGCTGACGACTATAATGGCAAAGATTTATTTCGAGATGACGACAGTTTGTGGGCATCTCTATGACGGCACAGATGCTGCGATCCAAAGGTGGGATTTAATTTTTGAGTTAATCGTTTTTTTATAGGGAAGGATCGATCGGTCACTTCCGTGCTAAAATTCTTTCTTCGGACGCCGTCAACTTATTTTTTGATGTTTTTATTTGATGAATAGAGACGTTTTTCGTAGTCGGCCAGCACTTTTTGATTCTTGAACAGTTCGCCTGTTTTACATTTCCTGAGTATGTTGATCGATGGCCGCAAATCGTACACTTACCTAATTTTAAAGGTAATTAAAAACAATTATTTCCCTTACTTGAATGGCCTCGTGTGGGTGCGCATGTGTCGTTTTAAATTTGAAGCCTGTCCTGCTCGATAGCCGCAAAGTACACTTAATTTTAAAGGTAATTCAAAAACATAATTATTTCCCTTACTGCACTAAATTGTTGATCACTTTTTTGAATTAAAAAAACCATAAATACTCCCTGAAATCCTTTTGGGGAAAAATTCTTTACGAAAAATGTAAAAACCAAAAATTTACCTTTTAAATCGAACATTTTTTTCGAAAAATAGTTTACAAAAATGCAATAAAGCAAAAAATGCACCCCTAAAAATCGAAAGACGGAGTTAAGCCGCGGCTGGCAAACCCCTGCCCCCAGCAGAATGGTTAGCCACTCCACTGGAGGGGAGGGGGCGGCTGGCGGACCCCTGCCCCCAGCAGAACGGCCAGCCACTCCGCTGGAGGGGAGGGGGCGGCTGGCGGACCCCTGCCCCCAGCAGAATGGCTAGCCACTCCGCTGGAGGGGAGGGGGCGGCTGGCGGACCCCTGCCCCCAGCAGAACGGCCAGCCACTCCGCTGGAGGGAAGGGGGCGGCTGGTGGACCCCTGCCCCCAGCAGAACGGCCAGCCACTCCGCTGGAGGGGAGGGGGCGGCTGGTGGCCCCCTGCCCCCAGCAGAATGGCTAGCCATTCCGCTGGAGAGGAGGGAGCAGCTGGCGGACCCCAACCCCCAGCAGAATGGCTAGCCATTCTGCTGGAGGGGATGGGGCAGCAAGCAAAGGAAAGTCAGCAGAAACACAGGCCGACAAACCAGCAGAAAACTTCTGCCGGCAAATTGTTCATCAGATTTTGGGCTGTCATCAGTCCACTTTCCCACGATTTTTTAAAAATCATTTCTCATAGGTTTTTCACTCATCAGCAAAAGAATTTCACCGACAATTTGAAAATTCCAGCAGCCTAGACCAATCCATCACAATTTGACTGTAAAGTGCCGCAGTACAACAATCACTCATTCGCAACATTACTCCAACGACCTTGATCACACCCCCCTTCTTCGGTATCCTGACCAATTGCAACAAATCTCACTCTTCCAACTCCGACCTCACATTCCATGCCAAAATATACCTTCCCCAAAAACCAAAACTTGCAAAAGTCGACCCTAGGGTTGAACAAAAATAAAAATAAGGCTTTGAGGCCATCCACGAATCTCGCTCGCAAATCTGGCTACCCATCACAATGCTCATCCTCGGCTTCTCGGCCTCCCTATCACCAGAGCAAACGAATGGAGCAGCATTTGACTGCTTTGAAACGGCGCCGCCGTCATCAAACCGAACTGGAGGCGCTTTTAGTCATTATGTGAATTGATCCAAAAACTGTGAAGAAGAGTGCCATCCAATGTGCATAATAAATGGCACAGAGGAGGGACCAGATCAAAATCAAGCACAAGTCAATGATCGAAAAGACGTTTTCACTGCTATCAGACTACTCAGTGACCCTAATCTGGCTGCCAGGCATAGCTGTACTTATAGAGCTCTGCGCCCTATGGGTCAGACAATGTGCAAAAGAGCCTCGGCACGTGACTGTCGAAATGCAAATGCCCGACTTACAGGCCCTATGCGCCTAACCCAAATACCCTCGCTTTCCGTCTCACCATTTCAAGCCCTCACTCAACATGCTCTGACAGACATAGGTCCATTTTACGAACGCGATGTGGCGTCTTTATAAAATTAATCAGTGTATTGAACTTAACAAGTGATTTTTATCAGATTTTGTCAATGAATAAAATTTTTAAATATTTAATCTCTTTCTAACACTTTCATGATTAAAATCTAACAAAGCGCGTTCGATCAGAGTAATTTTTTTCTGTTTTATTGCGCATTAGTTTTATTTTTAAGAGAGGGGGTGGGGGTTCAGCGGTGCCGACAGGCGCCGCCGAGGAAAAAAAAATCGAATATTTAACGCCTTTATGCTGAGAAAAATCGTCCGAATTTTAGGTAATAGAGTACTAAAATAAACTAATTTTTTCCCAGAAATGCTAAATCGACGAAATAGTGTGCAAAAGTGAGAGGGACGGTTAGACACACTAGAGTAACGAGAGAGAACGTGTAACAAACACTGGGTTGCATCCCAGCAGTTGTATGCAACCCAAAGAATGATTATATTACCTTTTTGGGGAACTGATGAATCAATTCAGCGAAAAATAGTAATTGAATGGAGGGGATTCGAACCCATGCCCCTTTTTTTGTTGAAAAGCTTACAGACCACTAAGCCAAAATTCAAATCTTTTCCGAACTAGAGCCCCAAAATCGAGCCGCTGTGTTTGATAAAAATTCAAAATTTATAAGAGGATCGGACGGGATAAAATTCTCATGTAAATTTAAACTATTGCCCCATGCCCAGGTTTCTGAAACAAAAGGAATCCGGTCGGTTTACCCTAATTAGTGTTGAACCATCGCACCGGTCGTAAGATGCTCTAATCGGTCGCGTTTTGATAAATTTTAATCAACGTGATCGAAAAAAACACTTCTGTTTTTTGTTGTCATGGAAAGTGAATCGGCTGTCAGCAATCGCCCGGGGGGAGGGGGGGGGGGGTGATCGGACTAAAATTCCGGGGCGGGGTGATCGGACGAATAACAATCAAAAGCCATTCGCACTCTCAACAGCAGCCTAAGCTCAAGTGTCAATACATATGACACGACGACAAATGGTCCTAAGCCAAAATCGGGCAAAAGTCGGAAGAGCCGAATTCATATAAAATTTCATCAAACTTCCAAAAAAACATTTCTCTAGGTTTGTTTTGATGCTGAAACCGAATTTTGATCAATAATGTTGTAGCAAAGCACTTAAACAGCTTTTTGAACCGGTTAAGTTAGCTTTGAAATCGCCATTTTTCCGTAATAAATCAATATTTTTGGCATTTTTCTTGAGAAAAATGCAATTTCGCAACTTTTGTATTATTTAAATTTATTTACCATTATTTAAATACTTTGTACAGTATGTGCCTGCCTACTCATTGTTCTGCTAAATACGGTAGGAACATTAATTATTTTATTTGACCAAGTCAATTCAATTTAACGGTTAATGGGTGTGTGGGCTGCACAGCAGGGATGTGTATCGTATCCTATCATAATCGTAAATATCGTAATTTAGAGCCATATGGTATCGTATTTTCGCTAAAAAGCACCCGTATCGTAATTTTTGAGGTCCAAGATTCGAGAGGGGGGTCGGCGGTGCCGATAGGCGCCGCCGAGAAATTTTTGAATTTTTTACTCAATTTGTTAACAGATTTTCATCCAAAAGTTAACAACGGGACTCCGCGCTACGCGACAAAATTGGTCGATCTCGGCCAAATTTATTTAATTAATTGTTACCACTCTTTAATGATTTCAAATTGATATTTTTAAATTAATTTTAATATATTTTTAATCTTTTTAAATGGTTTTGTTAATTTTCAGCCTCCTATCGGATTCGTTGCAGAACTTCAAATTCGAACTTTATTCATTCGCTATAACTGTTACAAGTTGTTGAGAACTGCAAATATATGATTTATCGGATTGATGATGTCAGTGATAACCAGTAATGGATCCCGCTCAGTACCACTCAGCAGATTTCGACGCGTTTTTCGTAGAAGTCCAAAATCATCTAAATTGAAAACGGAGAAAAGAAAGCATTGAAAAACGCAGGCATTTTGGGCTTACAAACCGAGTCAGAGGTGAAAGTTTTACCTTGGCCGTTGACTCTTTCTTCCGCAAAAGTTTCGTCGGCACAAATTCCGTTGCCTCCTGATTGTCCGTGTACGTTAGCAAAACCATCATGTTCCCGGACTCTTCGTGCTTCATTAGTCCAATGATCCCTTTAAATTGTTTTTGTACTTAGGTCAGCAAGAAAATTGGTTTAGATTCATGAATAAGAACCCCCAATACTTACGATCAGGTACTGCTCCGTGCTCTTCGATGTGGTAGCGCTCCTTAGTCACTGAAATCGATCAGTTAATTGCGGTTGGCACCTCGACAATTTTGGATCAATCCCCTCCCCCGACGATCGTTCTAACTAGATGATTTTTCTTGCTGTCAAGCCATACAGGCCTCCCCAGTGTACTCAATATTTTTTTAGGTTTATTAATAAATCCAAATAAAAAATGTTTTTTTTTTCTAAAATTTTATAGGCTGTAGAAAAAAATGAAATCAGAAAACAATAATGATGTCACTGCACCAATCTTACCAAATGTCGGTGTCGCATCGGTTGCCCCTTGTTTTTTAGCACCCTTGTCGGCACCCTTGTCGGTTGCCCCTCGTTTTTTAGCACCCTTGTCGGCACCCTTGTCGGTTGCCCCTCGTTTTTTAGCACCCTTGTTGGCACCCTTGTCGGTTGCCCCTCGTTTTTTAGCACCCTTTTTTTGGTTCATTCGGCCTGCCATTTTGCTGCTTTTTGTCTCAACATAACCGTGCGTTGCCTCAAATTCCGAGATCAATTCTGGGCAATGCAAACTTTCAATCTAAAAATATCAATTATTATTTTACCTTATCGATCTCGACTGTATTCAAATGTTAAAACTAGAGACCAGTCTTGAGCTTTTCGAGACGAGATTCTCAAAAAAATCTCGAATTCGAATCTCACTCGAAAAATATCAGGCCGGAACAGTCGAGATTCGAGATTTTTGATGAAATATAAATTTTTTTCCATTTTCCCAATTCCACCAAATTTTGGTAAGGGTAAGCAGGGAGCGCACTAGAAGCATGTTTGCAAAATAAATATTTTACTGCATTTTTGAACATTTTGTAAAGTGTCCTTATTTTTGCCACCAAAATCTTATTTTTTGCCCTTGATGCCCTTATTTTTGAAAATTTTCGATGCGACCCCGCCTAAAAATCGATTTTTTTCTAAATTTCAAAAATGTGCACCACTAAAAATGGGCTTTTTTCAAGACTAAAAATTCTGCCAGCTGCTCGAGCGCAGCGCAACGCACTTTGATCTCGATGATTTGCTTTTGTAAGTCGTCCACCGTTTCTTGAAGCCGAACACTCAATGCTTGTTGCTCATGCAGTTGGCCTTGCAGCTCAACATTGTCTGACACCAATCGAACATTTTCTGCCCGAAGTGCCTTTTTCTCCTGCTCGTCGTGACCCATCATCGATTGGAGTAGCTTTAGTTTTTCACCCAGACCAATCAACAGTTGTTTGTCTTGCAAGAGGGCTTCGCTGTGTTCCTTTTCCTCCGTGCACTTGGTGAACGTGCCAGATTTGTCCATGTCCAGTTGTTGTTTGTGCCGACACCTAAAAATGGGGTAAAAAGATGTAGACGCGAAGGATTTTGATTTTTTAAAATTGGGGATCGGATTTCATCTTTTCCAAAAAGGGTTTCGGCGAAAACAATAAGTCAAAATTTAAAAATTTTTCACTGGCGCCTTTCGGCACAGCCGACCCTTCTCCCCAGAAAAGAAGAATTCCCAAACAAAATCTGTTTGAAAAGGTTCTTTTCCGTTTATGAGGCAACAAAAAAATCTTTTTTAAAGCAACAAATATGTCTTTATGTGTTTCTTGGGGTAATCGGGAGTATGGGTTAGGGGTTCGAACCTGGCCCCGAGGGGTTCGGCCTAGAGTGCGGCGCGGGATTGATCTCGCGCGGGATTTTGCGGAATCCCGCGCCGCATTTTTTGCGATTTGCGGGATTAATCCCGCAAATCCGATCCCCCACGAGATTTTGATTTGTAATCCCGCAGCGGGATCCGCAACTGGAGGGGAGGGGGCGGCTGGCGGACCCATGCCCCCAGCAGAACGGCCAGCCACTCCGCTGGAGGGGAGGGGGCGGCTGGAGGACCCCTGCCCCCAGCAGAATGGCTAGCCACTCCGCCGGAGGGGAGGGGACGGCTGGCGGACCCCTGCCCCCAGCAGAACGGCCAGCCACTCCGCTGGAGGGGAGGGAGCGGCTGGCGGACCCCTGCCCCCAGCAGAACGGCCAGCCACTCCGCTGGAGGGGAGGGGGCGGCTGGCGGACCCCTGCCCCCAGCAGAATTGCTAGCCACTCCGCTGGAGGGGAGGGGGCGGCTGGCGGACCCCTGCCCCCAGCAGAACGGCTAGCCACTCCGCTGGAGGGGAGGGGGCGGCTGGCGGACCCCTGCCCCCAGCAGAACGGCCAGCCACTCCGCTGGAGGGGAGGGGGCGGCTGGCGGATCCCTGCCCCCAGCAGAACGGCCAGCCACTCCGCTGGAGGGGAGGGGTCGGCTGGCGGACCCCTGCCCCCAGAAGAACGGCCAGCCACTCCGCTGGAGGGGAGGGGTCGGCTGGCGGACCCCTGCCCCCAGAAGAACGGCCAGCCACTCCGCTGGAGGGGAGGGAGCAGCTGGCGGACCCCAACCCCCAGCAGAATGGCTAAGGAGGGATATTAAAATATAAATAAAAAAATAAATTATAACAGCGGAAGGGGCTCAAACCTACACCAAATAAAATTAGTCAAAGAGTTTCACCACTCAGCTACTGGACAAACCATTGGATTTGGTGAAATACGAATAAAAGTCAAAGAAATATAAAGGCAAATCGTCTCAAACCTCAGCAAAAAAAAACAACGGATGCAACGGTTAACCGCAGTTTTAGTGGTCATAACCGTTAACCGACCGTAACCGTCCATCCTCGAAATCTCATAACCGTTAACCGCCCGTAACCGCGGCCTTCCGCCGGAGGGGAGGGGACGGCTGGCGGACCCCTGCCCCCAGCAGAACGGCCAGCCACTCCGCTGGAGGGGAGGGAGCGGCTGGCGGACCCCTGCCCCCAGCAGAACGGCCAGCCACTCCGCTGGAGGGGAGGGGGCGGCTGGCGGACCCCTGCCCCCAGCAGAATTGCTAGCCACTCCGCTGGAGGGGAGGGGGCGGCTGGCGGACCCCTGCCCCCAGCAGAACGGCTAGCCACTCCGCTGGAGGGGAGGGGGCGGCTGGCGGACCCCTGCCCCCAGCAGAACGGCCAGCCACTCCGCTGGAGGGGAGGGGGTTTACGAACGCGATGTGGCGTCTTTATAAAATTAATCAGTGTATTGAACTTAACAAGTGATTTTTATCAGATTTTGTCAATGAATAAAATTTTTAAATATTTAATCTCTTTCTAACACTTTCATGATTAAAATCTAACAAAGCGCGTTCGATCAGAGTAATTTTTTTCTGTTTTATTGCGCATTAGTTTTATTTTTAAGAGAGGGGGTGGGGGTTCAGCGGTGCCGACAGGCGCCGCCGAGGAAAAAAAAAATCGAATATTTAACGCCTTTATGCTGAGAAAAATCGTCCGAATTTTAGGTAATAGAGTACTAAAATAAACTAATTTTTTATGTAAACACTTAGAATTTTATTTTTTATAGCTAAAATTTTTGCAAAAAATGTAAGAATACTAAAAAGGAGGGATATTAAAATATACAAAGAAATATAAAGGCAAATCGTCTCAAACCTCCGCAAAAAAAAACAACGGATGCATCGGTTAACCGCAGTTTTAGTGGTCATAACCGTTAACCGACCGTAACCGTCCATCCTCGAAATCTCATAACCGTTAACCGCCCGTAACCGCGGCCTTTTAAAATTCCATAACCGTTAACCGCGGGTAACCGCGGGTATCCGCGGATAACCGCGGTTACGGGTAACCGTGCACAGGCCTGGGAAATACTAAGGTGGCAATGTTTAGATAAACCAAATATTCATCAAAAACGGTTCAGCTTTGCACAGCGGCTCAAAAAACGAGATGTGTGCCAATAAATAGAGAGTTCGAGAGAATTAAACAAATTTCCTTTCTTTCTCTAACTTTCTCTCATTTGGCGTTCTATCTCACCTTTTTCAACAATAAAAAAAAGCATCCCGAACTTCGATACGCTTAACTTCATTTGTATACGGCGAATCCGTCTCAAACTTTTACCATCTCTTGAGAACAAAATAACTTAGCGTTTTTCAGTATTATGGTTAATGAATGCGGCCCAGGATTCTTGGAAAAAATATTTTCCAAACATTTATTTTTTTATGAATTAGATGGAAAAAAGAAAAGTTTGGGCCGAGAAAGGGACAGCAAAACGACGAAAGAGGAAGTTCTTGGTCCATAGAAGCTATTTGTAAGCAAGAGCTAAGCGATTGGATAGCTCTCGAGAAGGTTATGCCCAGAAATGCTAAATCGACGAAATAGTGTGCAAAAGTGAGAGGGACGGTTAGACACACTAGAGTAACGAGAGAGAACGTGTAACAAACACTGGGTTGCATCCCAGCAGTTGTATGCAACCCATAGAATGATTATATTACTTTTTTGGGGAACTGATGAATCAATTCAGCGAAAAATAGTAATTGAATGGAGGGGATTCGAACCCATGCCCCTTTTTTTGTTGAAAAGCTTACAGACCACTAAGCCAAAATTCAAATCTTTTCCGAACTAGAGCCCCAAAATCGAGCCGCTGTGTTTGATAAAAATTCAAAATTTATAAGAGGATCGGACGGGATAAAATTCTCATGTAAATTTAAACTATTGCCCCATGCCCAGGTTTCTGAAACAAAAGGAATCCGGTCGGTTTACCCTAATTAGTGTTGAACCATCGCACCGGTCGTAAGATGCTCTAATCGGTCGCGTTTTGATAAATTTTAATCAACGTGATCGAAAAAAACACTTCTGTTTTTTGTTGTCATGGAAAGTGAATCGGCTGTCAGCAATCGCCCGGGGGGAGGGGGGGGGGTGATCGGACTAAAATTCCGGGGCGGGGTGATCGGACGAATAACAATCAAAAGCCATTCGCACTCTCAACAGCAGCCTAAGCTCAAGTGTCAATACATATGACACGACGACAAATGGTCCTAAGCCAAAATCGGGCAAAAGTCGGAAGAGCCGAATTCATATAAAATTTCATCAAACTTCCAAAAAAACATTTCTCTAGGTTTGTTTTGATGCTGAAACCGAATTTTGATCAATAATGTTGTAGCAAAGCACTTAAACAGCTTTTTGAACCGGTTAAGTTAGCTTTGAAATCGCCATTTTTCCGTAATAAATCAATATTTTTGGCATTTTTCTTGAGAAAAATGCAATTTCGCAACTTTTGTATTATTTAAATTTATTTACCATTATTTAAATACTTTGTACAGTATGTGCCTGCCTACTCATTGTTCTGCTAAATACGGTAGGAACATTAATTATTTTATTTGACCAAGTCAATTCAATTTAACGGTTAATGGGTGTGTGGGCTGCACAGCAGGGATGTGTATCGTATCCTATCATAATCGTAAATATCGTAATTTAGAGCCATATGGTATCGTATTTTCGCTAAAAAGCACCCGTATCGTAATTTTTGAGGTCCAAGATTCGAGAGGGGGGTCGGCGGTGCCGATAGGCGCCGCCGAGAAATTTTTGAATTTTTTACTCAATTTGTTAACAGATTTTCATCCAAAAGTTAACAACGGGACTCCGCGCTACGCGACAAAATTGGTCGATCTCGGCCAAATTTATTTAATTAATTGTTACCACTCTTTAATGATTTCAAATTGATATTTTTAAATTAATTTTAATATATTTTTAATCTTTTTAAATGGTTTTGTTAATTTTCAGCCTCCTATCGGATTCGTTGCAGAACTTCAAATTCGAACTTTATTCATTCGCTATAACTGTTACAAGTTGTTGAGAACTGCAAATATATGATTTATCGGATTGATGATGTCAGTGATAACCAGTAATGGATCCCGCTCAGTACCACTCAGCAGATTTCGACGCGTTTTTCGTAGAAGTCCAAAATCATCTAAATTGAAAACGGAGAAAAGAAAGCATTGAAAAACGCAGGCATTTTGGGCTTACAAACCGAGTCAGAGGTGAAAGTTTTACCTTGGCCGTTGACTCTTTCTTCCGCAAAAGTTTCGTCGGCACAAATTCCGTTGCCTCCTGATTGTCCGTGTACGTTAGCAAAACCATCATGTTCCCGGACTCTTCGTGCTTCATTAGTCCAATGATCCCTTTAAATTGTTTTTGTACTTAGGTCAGCAAGAAAATTGGTTTAGATTCATGAATAAGAACCCCAATACTTACGATCAGGTACTGCTCCGTGCTCTTCGATGTGGTAGCGCTCCTTAGTCACTGAAATCGATCAGTTAATTGCGGTTGGCACCTCGACAATTTTGGATCAATCCCCTCCCCCGACGATCGTTCTAACTAGATGATTTTTCTTGCTGTCAAGCCATACAGGCCTCCCCAGTGTACTCAATATTTTTTTAGGTTTATTAATAAATCCAAATAAAAAATGTTTTTTTTTCTAAAATTTTATAGGCTGTAGAAAAAAATGAAATCAGAAAACAATAATGATGTCACTGCACCAATCTTACCAAATGTCGGTGTCGCATCGGTTGCCCCTTGTTTTTTAGCACCCTTGTCGGCACCCTTGTCGGTTGCCCCTCGTTTTTTAGCACCCTTGTCGGCACCCTTGTCGGTTGCCCCTCGTTTTTTAGCACCCTTGTTGGCACCCTTGTCGGTTGCCCCTCGTTTTTTAGCACCCTTTTTTTGGTTCATTCGGCCTGCCATTTTGCTGCTTTTTGTCTCAACATAACCGTGCGTTGCCTCAAATTCCGAGATCAATTCTGGGCAATGCAAACTTTCAATCTAAAAATATCAATTATTATTTTACCTTATCGATCTCGACTGTATTCAAATGTTAAAACTAGAGACCAGTCTTGAGCTTTTCGAGACGAGATTCTCAAAAAAATCTCGAATTCGAATCTCACTCGAAAAATATCAGGCCGGAACAGTCGAGATTCGAGATTTTTGATGAAATATAAATTTTTTTCCATTTTCCCAATTCCACCAAATTTTGGTAAGGGTAAGCAGGGAGCGCACTAGAAGCATGTTTGCAAAATAAATATTTTACTGCATTTTTGAACATTTTGTAAAGTGTCCTTATTTTTGCCACCAAAATCTTATTTTTTGCCCTTGATGCCCTTATTTTTGAAAATTTTCGATGCGACCCCGCCTAAAAATCGATTTTTTTCTAAATTTCAAAAATGTGCACCACTAAAAATGGGCTTTTTTCAAGACTAAAAATTCTGCCAGCTGCTCGAGCGCAGCGCAACGCACCTTGATCTCGATGATTTGCTTTTGTAAGTCGTCCACCGTTTCTTGAAGCCGAACACTCAATGCTTGTTGCTCATGCAGTTGGCCTTGCAGCTCAACATTGTCTGACACCAATCGAACATTTTCTGCCCGAAGTGCCTTTTTCTCCTGCTCGTCGTGACCCATCATCGATTGGAGTAGCTTTAGTTTTTCACCCAGTCCAATCAACAGTTGTTTGTCTTGCAAGAGGGCTTCGCTGTGTTCCTTTTCCTCCGTGCACTTGGTGAACGTGCCAGATTTGTCCATGTCCAGTTGTTGTTTGTGCCGACACCTAAAAATGGGGTAAAAAGATGTAGACGCGAAGGATTTTGATTTTTTAAAAGTGTTTCTTGGGGTAATCGGGAGTATGGGTTAGGGGTTCGAACCTGGCCCCGAGGGGTTCGGCCTAGAGTGCGGCGCGGGATTGATCTCGCGCGGGATTTTGCGGAATCCCGCGCCGCATTTTTTGCGATTTGCGGGATTAATCCCGCAAATCCGATCCCCCACGAGATTTTGATTTGTAATCCCGCAGCGGGATCCGCAACTGGAGGGGAGGGGGCGGCTGGCGGACCCATGCCCCCAGCAGAACGGCCAGCCACTCCGCTGGAGGGGAGGGGGCGGCTGGAGGACCCCTGCCCCCAGCAGAATGGCTAGCCACTCCGCCGGAGGGGAGGGGGCGGCTGGCGGACCCCTGCCCCCAGCAGAACGGCCAGCCACTCCGCTGGAGGGGAGGGAGCGGCTGGCGGACCCCTGCCCCCAGCAGAACGGCCAGCCACTCCGCTGGAGGGGAGGGGGCGGCTGGCGGACCCCTGCCCCCAGCAGAATTGCTAGCCACTCCGCTGGAGGGGAGGGGGCGGCTGGCGGACCCCTGCCCCCAGCAGAACGGCTAGCCACTCCGCTGGAGGGGAGGGGGCGGCTGGCGGACCCCTGCCCCCAGCAGAACGGCCAGCCACTCCGCTGGAGGGGAGGGGGCGGCTGGCGGATCCCTGCCCCCAGCAGAACGGCCAGCCACTCCGCTGGAGGGGAGGGGTCGGCTGGCGGACCCCTGCCCCCAGAAGAACGGCCAGCCACTCCGCTGGAGGGGAGGGAGCAGCTGGCGGACCCCAACCCCCAGCAGAATGGCTAAGGAGGGATATTAAAATATAAATAAAAAAATAAATTATAACAGCGGAAGGGGCTCAAACCTACACCAAATAAAATTAGTCAAAGAGTTTCACCACTCAGCTACTGGACAAACCATTGGATTTGGTGAAATACGAATAAAAGTCAAAGAAATATAAAGGCAAATCGTCTCAAACCTCAGCAAAAAAAACAACGGATGCAACGGTTAACCGCAGTTTTAGTGGTCATAACCGTTAACCGACCGTAACCGTCCATCCTCGAAATCTCATAACCGTTAACCGCGGGTAACCGCGGGTATCCGCGGATAACCGCGGTTACGGGTAACCGTGCACAGGCCTGGGAAATACTAAGGTGGCAATGTTTAGATAAACCAAATATTCATCAAAAACGGTTCAGCTTTGCACAGCGGCTCAAAAAACGAGATGTGTGCCAATAAATAGAGAGTGCGAGAGAATTAAACAAATTTCCTTTCTTTCTCTAACTTTCTCTCATTTGGCGTTCTATCTAACCTTTTTCAACAATAAAAAAAAGCATCCCGAACTTCGATACGCTTAACTTCATTTGTATACGGCGAATCCGTCTCAAACTTTCACCATCTCTTGAGAACAAAATAACTTAGCGTTTTTCAGTATTATGGTTAATGAATGCGGCCCAGGATTTTTGGAAAAAATTATTTTCCAAACATTTATTTTTTTATGAATTAGATGGAAAAAAGAAAAGTTTGGGCCGAGAAAGGGACAGCAAAACGACGAAAGAGGAAGTTCTTGGTCCATAGAAGCTATTTGTAAGCAAGAGCTAAGCGATTGGATAGCTCTCGAGAAGGTTATGCCCAGAAATGCTAAATCGACGAAATAGTGTGCAAAAGTGAGAGGGACGGTTAGACACACTAGAGTAACGAGAGAGAACGTGTAACAAACACTGGGTTGCATCCCAGCAGTTGTATGCAACCCAAAGAATGATTATATTACCTTTTTGGGGAACTGATGAATCAATTCAGCGAAAAATAGTAATTGAATGGAGGGGATTCGAACCCATGCCCCTTTTTTTGTTGAAAAGCTTACAGACCACTAAGCCAAAATTCAAATCTTTTCCGAACTAGAGCCCCAAAATCGAGCCGCTGTGTTTGATAAAAATTCAAAATTTATAAGAGGATCGGACGGGATAAAATTCTCATGTAAATTTAAACTATTGCCCCATGCCCAGCTTTCTGAAACAAAAGGAATCCGGTCGTTTTACCCTAATTAGTGTTGGACCATCGCACCGGTCGTAAGATGCTCAAAATCGGTCGCGTTTTGATAAATTTTAATCAACGTGATCGAAAAAAACACTTATGTTTTTTGTTGTCATGGAAAGTGAATCGGCTGTCAGCAATCGCCCGGGGGGAGGGGGGGGGGTGATCGGACTAAAATTCCGGGGCGGGGTGATCGGACGAATAACAATTAAAAGCCATTCGCACTCTCAACAGCAGCACCCGTTCATCCCATCAACACATTTGCTCTCAATTTTTTGCGGCAATTGGCGATGGGCAAACAAACAAGAGCAGCAGCTGCACATTTTGATTAAATAGACTATGAGTGTGCAAGAACATTTTTCAAAAGTACAAATACATAAATAAACTTAGTTCGAGATTTTTTGGAATCCCGTGGATGAATTTGGGATCCTGACACCGGGATTACGACCGACAATTTATTGAGGATTTTCGGGATTGGCCGAGATTTCAATCGCGAAAAATCGGGTTGGCCAGTCTCTTTGATTGTGCTTGGTCTTATCAATGCATATTAATAATTCAAATCAAAATCACAAGAATGAGAAAGATAGTTGTTGTTGTTGTGTTGTTGTTGTTATTGCTCGATGTTGGTTGGGGAGTGCAGCAGTGGGACTAAAAATCTTAAAAAATTCTCCACAAAATTTTGTAAAAATGCTCGATAATTTTCAGAAAAATTGTCTCAACCATAGTCCAATACAAATTTCTTTATTTGAGAAATTTTTTGATCAATATTTTTGATCAGCTTTGATACTACCATTAATTTGGAAAATTTTCACAAAAAAAACACCTGGTGAACCGGCACATTCAACGTTCAGAGAGAACATTTGAATGTGCATTAAAGCCAATATTTCACAAAAAAATTTAAATTTAAACAATTTTTTCAACATTGACATTTTGATGGAGAATAATTCCGACCTCGTATTGACCCGTTCGCCAATGTTCATAACACAGCCGAGCACGTCGAGCTCCGGCTCTCTTTTTCAAACGAAACGTGTCTCATTTATGAAGCGTTTTGATCTAAAACCAATGCCCGCCAAGCGTAGTCGAAAACATGCACTATTCAGTTTTGTTGGACTAGTCTATACCTCTAATTTAAGAATTTGAACTTTCGAACGAAACTGACTCATTTATGAAGGGTTTTGATCAGAAACCAATGCCCGCCAACCGTAGTCGAAAACATGAAATATTTCAGTTTTGTTGGACTAGTCTATATCTCTAATTTAAGCATTTAAACTTTCAAACGAAACGTGTCTCATTTATGAAGCGTTTTGATTAGAAACTAATGCCCGCCAACCGTAGTCGAAAACATGCAATATTCAGTTTTGTTGGAATAGTCTATGCCTCAAATTTAAGAATTTGAACTTTCAAACGAAAGGTGATTCATTTATGAAGCATTTTGATCTAAAACCAATGCCCGCCAACCGTAGTCGAAAACATGCACTATTCAGTTTTGTTGGACTAGTCTATACTTCTAATTTAAGCATTTAAACTTTCAAACGAAACGTGTCTCATTTATGAAGCGTTTTGATCAGAAACCAATGCCCGCCAAGCGGAGTCGAAAACATGCAATATTCAGTTTTGTTGGACTAGTCTATATCTCTAATTTAAGCATTTAAACTTTCAAACGAAACGTGTCTCATTTATGAAGCGTTTTGATCTAAAACCAATGCCCGCCAAGCGTAGTCGAAAACATGCACTATTCAGTTTTGTTGGACTAGTCTATACTTCTAATTTAAGCATTTAAACTTTCAAACGAAACGTGTCTCATTTATGAAGCATTTTGATCTAAAACCAATGCCCGCCAACCGTAGGCGAAAACATACAATATTCAGTTTTGTTGGAATAGTCTATGCCTCAAATTTAAGAATTTGAACTTTCAAACGAAAGGTGATTCATTTATAAAGCATTTTGATCAGAAACCAATGCCCGCCAACCGTAGTCGAAAACATGCAATATTCAGTTTTGTTGGACTAGTTTATTCTTCTAATTTAAGCATTTAAACTTTCAAACGAAACGTGTCTCATTTATGAAGCGTTTTGATCAGAAACTAATGCCCGCCAACCGTAGTCGAAAACATGCACTATTCAGTTTTGTTGGACTAGTCTATACCTCTAATTTAAGAATTTGAACTTTCGAACGAAACTGACTCATTTATGAAGGGTTTTGATCAGAAACCAATGCCCGCCAACCGTAGTCGAAAACATGCACTATTCAGTTTTGTTGGACTAGTCTATACCTCTAATTTAAGAATTTGAACTTTCGAACGAAACTGACTCATTTATGAAGGGTTTTGATCAGAAACCAATGCCCGCCAACCGTAGTAGAAAACATGCAATATTCAGTTTTGTTGGACTAGTCTATATCTCTAATTTAAGCATTTAAACTTTCAAACAAAACGTGTCTCATTTATGAAGCGTTTTGATCAGATACTAATGCCCGCCAACCGTAGTCGAAAACATGCACTATTCAGTTTTGTTGGACTAGTCTATACCTCTAATTTAAGAATTTGAACTTTCGAACGAAACTGACTCATTTATGAAGGGTTTGATCAGAAACCAATGCCCACCAACCGTAGTCGAAAACATGCAATATTCAGTTTTGTTGGACTAGTCTATACTTCTAATTTAAGCATTTAAACTTTCAAACGAAACGTGTCTCATTTATGAAGCGTTTTGATCAGAAACTAATGCCCGCCAACCGTAGTAGAAAACATGCAATATTCAGTTTTGTTGGACTAGTCTATATCTCTAATTTAAGCATTTAAACTTTCAAACGAAACGTGTCTCATTTATGAAGGGTTTTGATCAGAAACCAATGCCCGCCAACCGTAGTAGAAAACATGCAATATTCAGTTTTGTTGGACTAGTCTATATCTCTAATTTAAGCATTTAA